>CM060263.1:19959735-20559735 GCA_030684275.1 Acipenser oxyrinchus oxyrinchus | reverse complement strand
AAAAGCCTAATGAATTCAATCACCAACAGCCAACGATTTGAAACAAAAACAGTGAAGCCCTTAACACCAAAATAGTTAAAGCATTACAGCCTATAATATGCACTACTTATTTGCACTTAATCGTAACTGTATTGTATACTTGCACTTACCTAATAACAAATCAATAAGGTTAGTGGGCAGTCCATAACATAAGATCAACATAGTGATTTTATGCTTAATGTTATCAGAACAGGTAAAAAAGGTACATTTAGTGCCAGTATTATTTCAACTAAAGTTCCCACCCTAATGCTTTTTATTATTAACAAAGAAATCCCAGTTGTGTAGAAGCTAAAAAAGAAAGAAGCAAGAAATTGGTTAGCGCAGTTGTTGCAGAGACAGTCTGAAAAGCAAGTTCAGTCAGTGCAATCAGAAGTATGTGGACAGCCAGAATAAACAGTAATGGTACATCAGCCAGAGTCTGAGAATCAGATGCTAAGAAAGAAACTGAAGCAGCTTGAAGGGGAGAATCAAATGCTGAAACATTAACTTGTCAATGGTAAATTCAATTTATGATCAGTGACTTGTACAGTGTCAGTGTATGGGTCTCTTTCTGCAAAAGTGATGGACAGACAACCCATAGAATGTCCTGTATCCTGTACTAGTTTTAGACTGTATCTAGTCCTGGACTAGTTTTAGACTGAGGTACAAATTGATATCTTTAGGGAATCAAATGACATGTTTTAAAATATCGGTATAGTGAAGGATTTATTTTCAATTCCTTTGGTTTCGAAAGGTGGATGCTTTTATGGAGCAAAAGTCTGGCCCTGAGGGTGCATCTCTGAATCCCACAGCACTTCTCCACTAAACAAGGTTTTGTATCCGAATAACCTTAAATAGTGTCAGGGACTATAATTTGAAAAACAAATTGTGCATTTTAATTATTTTTTTCAGTTACTAATTTGTCCAATTTGTTTGTCAAATGGAGGATATTACACACAAAAGAATGAAAATAGCTTAATCATTTGCTGGGACACATGACTGAGATGCAAACACCCTTCTTCTTGGACTGTGCATTAAGTAATCAGTACTTGTGGTTTGTTTAACTGGCAGAAGTGTACCCTGGCTCTGGAGTGTATATTGATGATATTGCCTGGGTAATGATTAACAAAAACACTTCCAGCTCAGGATTTGTCCGATCCCTCTTAATGGGTGTTTTCGACACTGATACTCTGATTCACAACAACCTCTGTGGAGGAGTCAGCAAATTTAAAACAGAAGAAAAAAAAGATATATACAGTTTGGTACATATAATTTCCCAGCACACACACACACACACACACACACACACACACACTCACTCCTGGTTTGTGGTGTTTAGGGGCTGGTTACTTGTGGTCCATTCTACCCCACTCACTTACTTATTATATGTGGGTATCTCTGAACAGTTAATTACCTGCACTTCAAAGAAAATTATTTTAATCAACAAAATGCTTCAAGAGCAGCAATAACTCCCCAAATTGTATTTTGTAGTAATAAAAATATTTGGGGGAAGGTTATAGTTGTTCCCTCCATATCCCTTGTTGAATGATTTTTTTTCTTTTTTTATCCCTGAAAGCTACTGAATTGAAGCCTGAAGAAATAATTTAAAGATGTGCTATTAATCTTAATCCAATACTTGTTGTTGGTGTTTCTGTCTATATATATATACAGTTACCTCCAAAATGATTGGCACCCTTGATAAAGATGAGCAAAAAAGACTGTAAAAAATAAATAATACCAGTACTGAGCTATATTGTAATTTTCCAACATGTGGAATATATTTGACTTTATAAATGATTCAATGGAATCAACCAAAATTACACATTTCTCAAATTATAAATTTATTTCCAAAAAAAATGAAGTGTCACAATTATTGACACCCTTGTTTTCAGTACTTTGTGAACCCTCCCCTTGCAAGGATAACGGCACTGAGTCTTTTTCTATAATGTTTAATGAGATTGGAGAACACATTGGGAGGGATCTTAGACCATTCCTCCATACAGAATCTTTCCAGATCCTTGATATCCTTCGGTCTGCACTTATGGACTGCCCTTTTCAATTGAAACCACAGGTTTTCAATGGGGTTCAAGTCTGGAGACTGAGATGGCCATTGCAAAGTGTTGAGTTTGTGGTCAATTAACCATTTCTTTGTGGATTTTGATGTGTGCTTGGGGTCATTGTCTTGCCTAAGATCCACTTGCGGCCAAGTTTCAGCCTCCTGGCAGAGGCAACCAGGTTTTTGGCTAAAATGTCCTGGTACTGGGTAGAGTTCATGATGCCGTTGACCTTAACAAGGGCCCCAGGAAGCAAAACAGCCCCATAACAACAAAGATCCACCACCATATTTTACAGTAGGTATGAGGTTCTTTTCTGCACACGTATCCTTCTTTCGACGCCAAACCCACCGCTGGTGTGCGTGGCCAAAGAGCTCTATTTTCGTCTCATCTGACCATAGCACCCGGTTCCAATCGAAGTGCCAATGACGTTTAGCAAACTCCAGGTGCTTATGTTTGTTGGTTGCTCTCAATAAAGGCTTTTTCTGGCAACCCTTCTGTGAGGCATGTGAGTAACAATGGAATGTCCAGGCAGTAATTTGCGTGTAACAGAATAAAAAGTTTTATTATTATTATTCGCTACACGACCCAAGTAAACAAAACAACAAAAAGAAAGAATGGCGTGAGGGAGGAGGTGCTAGAGTAATGGTCAAAAAGAAGGGGAGTGGAAACGGCCTTAGTCTTCTTCACGGTGTCCCCGGACATAAAAAAGGGGATAAAACAGAAAAAAAAATATTAGTAAAGTTTCCAACCCCGTGTAAACAAAAATGCAACCACAACAAGCCAAACCTTTTTCTCTCCCTCCGCCTATTTACCCCGCCTATCTTTTTCTAGGACCAACTCCGAACATAGTAGTACATTCCCTTTAGTATGCAACGCCCCACCCCTGTAGTCAGTGGAACACCAATCCCCAACTGACAAGTGTCCTTATAACTCACTTGACTCCAGTGGCTGGAATTTACATACTCGTACTTCCTCCCCTCACCAAGGTGCTGCCACTCATAAAGATGACTTTCGTCATGGTCACGAGACCTTGGTAAGGGAAGTCCCGAGTTGGATTGATGCTTTCTACTGTCGGTAGGCTGAATTACAGACCGAAACCCCTTTGACTCATCACACCTTCCAAATAGCCTATTGGCATGGAGGTGGTGTCTAATTGTAGTTTTGGAGACTTGGTGACCCCAAGATGGAACCAAGTTCTGTAATTCTCCAACTGTGGCCCTTGGATTTCCATTTTCCTCCCGAACCATCTGCCTCACTGTGTGTGGGGGCAAGATACACTTGCGTCCTCTACCAGGCAAGTTTACCACTGTTCCAGTGGTTTTGAACTTCTTAATTATTGCCCTAATAGTGGTAAGTGGTATATTTCGCTATTGTTTTGTACCCATTGCCTGATTTATGAAGGTCAACAACCATTTGTCTCTTTTCAGTTCTTTGCCTTTCCCCATGGTGATGGATGACAAATATATATATATATATATATATATATATATATATATATTATATATATATATATATATATATTGTAAAAGAATCGCCTCTCCAGGTTCGTTGCCCCTTTAAAAACACCGACCCAACACACAGAAATGGATTTTTGAAAGCTGCTTGCGCTTATTTTTAATGAACACACACAAAAACAAAATAAACAAAACAAACACCTAGCTCTTCTTTGAGCAATAACTAAAACAAAACAGGAACCTAAACTAAAAGACAGGACAGCTAAGCTGTTTACCTGTAACAAAACAAAACAAACAAAACCGCACACACAAAAAAGGCTTCACTCTACCTTTTTCCTTTTAAATTACGGCTGTACCCACACACCAGCACAGTCGGGCTTCTACCCTCTTCAGCAGCCACCCAGAGCAGACTGACTGCTCTCCTTATAAACCCTGCACCTGGCTCTAATTTTCAATAATAGCCAGGTGCAGGTAATGATTAAACAATAAAACAATTAAACAAAACAATTAACACCAATTAAACAATTACACAAAACATAACAAAACTGTGCCTTACGCACATGTTTTCCTATAGGGAGGAATTAACCCCCTCCCTGCTGCCTCACACCCCCCCCCCATGTCTTTTCAAGACACTGGCCATACAACGCCACCTCCCTCCACCCTTAAAGACCACCCACCCTCAAGTCCACAAATGTCAATTTTGCCCTCTTCCACGGGCAGGCTTGAGGGGGTTGGTCCTCCGCGTTTCCAGGAGGGACCCAGGAACGGCGAGGAGGGACCCAGACGGCTTGTCCAGGGCGACCATAACGCAGACCGTGACCGGGAGCCAGGACTGACAGGCAGAGGCGTGCGCCTGTGGACCCGCGCAGCGACCTCTGGAATCCCAGGTGGAGCGTGAGCACTAGGGAAGGGGAGCGGAGCAATCAGCAGGGGAACGCTTAGTGACCTCTATCCTCATGCGAGCGACGTCTGCCTCTTGTGCAGCGACGTCTGGGATTCCAGGGGGAGTGGAGTAAGGGACCAGGCAAGCGACTGTGCCTTGCAGTGCTGCGACCTGGGAGCAAGGTCCAGCCAGGGAGGTCTGGGCATTCCGGCCACGTGTCCACGATGACGGGACAGGGAACCTCCCTCGGCAACACTGGACTCACTTGCACGGTTGGTTGTTCTGGAAGAGGTGGCTCCTCCCCTCTGGGCTCTGGTAGCAGCAGCTCCACCCCCTCTGGCTCTCGGGATGGCAGCTCCACCCCTCTGGCTCTCGGACGGTAGCTCCACCCCTCTGGCTCTCGGGACGGCAGTTCCACCCCTCTGGCTCTCGGGACAGCAGCTCCCACTTTGCAGCAGCAGCTCCAGTTCAGTTGGCTCCCGCCTGGTATTATCCACGGGCCCACCCCAGCTCTTGTGTCTGCCTGTCCATCTTCCTTGTCTGCTCCTCCTGAGCAGCGGTGTTTTTATTAATCCTCTCAATTAAATCTTTAAAATCCATTCTTGGTCATTAGGGCTTCACACTGCTGCCACCATATGTAAAAGAATCGCCTCTCTCCATGGGTTCGTTGCCCCTTTAAAAACACCGACCCAACACACAGAAATGGATTTTTGAAAGCGGTTGCGTTATTTTTAATGAACACACACAAAACAAAATAAACAAAACAAACACCTAGCTCTTCTTTGAGCAATAACTAAAACAAAACAGGAACCTAAACTAAAAGACAGGACAGCTAAGCTGTTTACCTGTAACAAAAACAAAACAAACAAAACCGCACACACAAAAAAGGCTTCACTCTACCTTTTTCCTTTTAAATTACGGCTGTACCCACACACCAGCACAGTCGGGCTTCTACCCTCTTCAGCAGCCGCCCAGAGCAGACTGACTGCTCTCCTTATAAACCCTGCACCTGGCTCTAATTTTCAATAATAGCCAGGTGCAGGTAATGATTAAACAATAAAACAATTAAACAATTAAACAAAACAATTAACACCAATTAAATAATTACACAAAACAAAACCAAACTGTGCCTTACGCACATGTTTTCCTATAGGGAGGAATTAACCCTCCCTGCTGCCTCACATATATATATATATATATATATATATATATATATATATATATATATATATATATATATATATATACTGCTTACAAACAATAAATATGCTGTACCATATATTATCAAGTATGATGTATGCTTTAACATATATTTTAAAAACATAGTTATTTAATTCTGTATTCTTTAAATACTGCAACAAACACTGGACCAATATAGTACCTTCACTTTACAATAAAATAATCAAATAGGGCTTTAAATAACCATTGTCATTATTAATACCTCACTAAATGTCTTGTACTTTGTCATCACTACATATTCAAGCAAGCCTCGGGTACCTGGTATAGCAGGTTGATGATTGCTGATAACAGTACAGCTACAGTACAGAGCTGTACTGATGCTCTCAGGCCGACAGTACCTGCAGACTACAATGATACACAAGCTACACATTGTGGCCACCTGCACAACACAGGAACCCTTTGCTTTAATGCAATGCATTCTTTATGAAATCTTGCTATTTTTTTCATTGTTTGTGGATTTTAAAATCATAACTTGTATGATGAGGTGAACATTAATAAAGAGTTGGGGCATTCTTTTGTATTATTATTTATGGTGTTGTTACACGTTTGTTCAAGTTAATTTGCATCCCTATTGAAATACACATACTGTATACTTGTGATAAATTAAAATAAAGTGACATTAGGACCACCTCAGAAAAAACACCAGCAATTAAGTCCCCTTTTCTACAGCCACAATTTGCTCTTGTTGATGGCAATGTAAAGTAAACCTCAATATTAAGACCACCCCTATATTCAGCATTTAGGCTACCATCGGCGCTTCCAAACTTATCAAGGCTCTGTTAAATTACTTCTCTAATAATGCCAACATCTTGCCAACTACCAACCGGTTTTTAAACTCTGAAAACATAGTTGCCACATTGCAGCAGTTTTTCATAACAACAACAAATAATAATATCTAGAAGGGTTAAACTTTTCTAAAATCAAAATGCTGTAATTTTGTTACAAGAAATTCTAGCTCTCTAGTAAGGGCACCCCCTATTTAGGCTTAGTTTTGTTGGTCTCTTGTCTAGCCGTAACACAGGGCTTCATTGTATATATTTTAGCATTATAATTGTATAGGGTGTTCTAGTCAGTTCATTTCAATGTATGTCAAAAATACACTATATTAAGTTTTAGTAAACTAAACCTATTTCATGTTACAATTATTTTTTCTTTTTGTTGATAATGCATGACTCTTTAAGAACTCTTAAGGTTATTGGTATGGTTCTTTTACCTGACATGGTTGGTCAAGGCTGCTTTACTTAATTTCTAATAGTAAACCGTATGCTTTTTCATATATCATTACATCTGAGTTACAGAAACGTATTATTACTGAGAAAAGTGTTGATGACTATTTCTGCCTACTTGACCGTCATAAGATTTTGTGTTTGTGGATGATGTTTCATTTACTAGGGTCTAGTTTAACAATCTAAAAATACCTTATTTCACTATTGTTTGTATTGTATGTAGTAATGTTATTTAGAGTTAAATAACAGTGATATTAAAATACCCACTGTTTAGAACATTAAAGTAGACCACACTGTGTATAAAATGCTGCATACAGTATTATGTGATTATGATTGTATTAGTTATAATATTGTTGACTTTCTCATTAATATCGTCTGCAAGCATGGCTGTATCTCAGCGAAACCAAAAAAGATGTAAAAATAAAGGCGAAAGGGGGATCTTCTTTTTTTAAATGTTGTTTGTGGTGTTTTACTGATAAAATGTACACTGATATATTGAACTACTAATATAACACCCTTCATACGAATATTTATTTATACTGGATTTAAAAATGTTTGGGCTGCATGTAAATATTTGTAATCTTCTAGTGCCCTTTTTTATGGCGAAAGCGTATAATTTTAACACAATTCATTGTACCTGCAAACTCAAAGTTAAAGATCTGACCAGCACAAATGTTGGCTTTTGAAGCAGGTTTGTATAGCAAAAGGTTATTGGATATGCGCAACACCAGGGGGCACATTCTTTCTTACAAAAACACGATTAGGACCCCACATCCTATGCCGTTTCTATTCCCATTACCTACCTTACAAGCTGCTGTTACCCCCTGCAACATGTGTCAGCATGAATGACTCTGTGCAGTGCTGGCTGCTGGAGGACAGGGACCTCCTCTGTGACCTCTGGGAGCAGTTCCGCCTGTTAAAATAGCCAGTGCTGGCCCAAGCCCTCTGCCTGTTCCTCACATACTCCTTATAGTTCTTGGTCAGCAGCGTGTAGAGGAACGGGTTAATGCAGCTGTTGCTGTAGGTCAGGCAGGTGGTCAAGTAGTTGATGTTCCTCTTCGCTTTAGAGGAGACTGGGAAGGACTCATAGAACTGGTCTATGAGTTGCCAGATCCAAAATGGCAGGAAGCAAGCCCAGAAGACCAAAACAATGGTGAAGATGAGATACAGAACCTTCTGGTTGGGGAGTCTCTTGGTCTGCTTGAAGGTAGCTGTCTGGGAGATCCAGTAAGTCCTGGCCAAACGGATGTAAAGATACCCGATGATGACCCCTGGAGCTACAATGCTGGTGCAGAAGAGTATAGTAATGTAGATCTTGTAGGAGAGAGGCTTCCAAGTTTGGTGGCAGATGCTCTTATCCCCGATTTGCACGAGTTGGATTGTGATAATCATAGGGAGAGTCAGTAAGAAGGAAGCTGCCCAGACCAGTAGAGCAATGGCTTTCCTATAGCTTTTAGACCTCTTGACCGTATCCAGAGGCTTGAGAACAGCAAAGTAGCGCTCGGTGCTCATGATTGTCAAGGTGAAGATGCTGGCATGCATGGTCAGGAAGTCCAAGCTGAAAAGGATCCTACAGCCGATGTCCCCAAAGTACCATATCTTCATAAAGTAGGTGCAGATGATGAAAGGGACAGTGATGAGATAAAGAAGGTCTGCCAGGGCAAGGCTGATGATATAGATGTACATAGAGGCAGCAGAGCGCATGGAGTGGCACATCACCACTAAGGTGTACATGTTGCCCGTAACCCCAATCACACACATAAAGGACAGGATGATCCCAATGCAGAAAGTGACCACCAGGTCTTCCATGGAATTGGATCCTTGTGGCCCAGCTGTGGATCCATTGATAGAACCGTTCATGATCCTTCCAAAAGAGGTTTCTTCATTGATTTCTGTAGCCATCTGAAAAAAAAGCTGGTCAACTATGTTGTCGTTTTTTCTTTTCTGTCTTATATCAAGACGTGATCATTCCCAAAACTGTTTGTTAGCATTTCCCAAGCAGTTATGAATCTGACTCGATATCCAGTGTTAAATGAAAAAGTAAAAAGTTAAAAGTAAAAAACTAATAAGAAAACTTTTACAGTTGTTGCATACAATATAAAACAAATCAACCACCTTTCACACATTACAATCTTTTGAAAACACTGTGTCAGACATTCATCGTTTCTGCAAAAGTTGTCCCCATATATGTTTTTCACAAATGCGTGTCATGTGCATACTATGCATAGAAATTATTGTTCTTTGGTTGACCATGCTTCACAATAGTTCAGAGTCATTAAACGTCCTGATTTTTGCTTGACCATGCTTTTACTATGTTTTACTACACTTTGCTATTCTTTTACCACAGTTAGGCATTTTAATAAAATGCAGTGGCCAATTTTTAATAGAGCATTCTGCTTTCCTGTCAAGTTATTTTATCAGAAATTACATGTCAATCTGTACCAAACTATTGTTTAAGAAAAAGCTTAGCTTCTTACCTGGGTAAGATGAATGGAGAAAAGGGCTATTAAGGTAAGTTTGCCACTGGAATACACCCTTGAACACTTAATTGTATTGAGTCATGTACTTGCCATTATATTAATCCCAATGGTATATGAAGCTGTTGTGTCATTAATAATTGTGTCAAATTCAAACCCATGTATTGCCTTAGAATCCAAGGAGATAGCAGTCAAGTAGGAACAGAGCTTTTCAAAATATTGAAAAGACTTTGAGACATTAGAATGAAATTTCAATTTTAAAAGATCCAGTGAAACCACAGCAAACAAATCCTTTTTTCCCCTTTTAATTTCTTTAGCAGGTATGGCTTCTAACAGTCCTGGATCCTTCACATACTACAGATTCTTGATTGAAGATTTTTTAACTTATTTTGTAGGAGTAGCTCTCTTGCAAGCAGACTGTGTCTATTATTGAATGAGTCTGAGAGTAATACAAGCATTTCAAACAGGGAGGGAGAGCGAGCGTAAGCAGAGAGAGGGGGGTGGGTGGGAGGGGGTTATAAAGGAGAGAGAGAGAGAGAGCGATTGGAAGGGAGAGAGGATCATTGAGAGGTATGCGGGATATGTGTCTTTCCTTGTCTTTGCTTCTTTCCTCTGTCCATTCACGTTCAGATGCTATTTCTGTTTGATGCTGACATGAAAAGTGTACACAGTTCTAGATCATTGGTCACACAAATACACTTGGAAATGTGTGACTGTTTATAATAATTAATGTCTATGTGAATGTGGAAATAAAGAGTATGAGTGATCATATGAATTTAATAGGAATTCCATACTAAAGTGTATATGAGAAGATATATTTAGGTATTGATTATACACTTATGTTCTATTAAGGAATATGTATTACTTAAACTAACAATATACCAGTTTTTTCATAAGTAATTATAATATGTTTTATATTTCTAAAACTACAATATGCATACTATATTCATAAAATATTAGAGTATTTGTAGCATTACAATATATATGTATTTTACTATATCTGCTGTAATAGACCTCCTGGAGCTGATGAGTTAATAATACTGACATAAGACACTGTGACAGGGCAGAGGACCTACACACTGGGGAATGTGTGTTTTGTGGCTGTTTTAACGCAGCCACATGTTTAATTGATTAGTGTTGATTGTTTTATTAATGTAATTAGGTACACCTGCCTATAATTATTAGGCAGGTGTGTATATAATCAGGGCAGCACATCGGTCGGTTGTCTGTGTGAAGGTTAAGGCCTGGGGAGATACCTATGTGGGAACCTCAAGAGTTGGTACTGTTTCAATACTTGGGTGTACAAATGTTGGTATTTTGTTGCTGGTAAATGGTTACTGGTAGTTAGAAACTTGGCAAAAGTTTAGTAAGCACTCCTTGATCAAGTTAGGTTTTTGTTTTGTTTGATTTATTTGTGGTTTGTTCAATGAAAATAACTATACAGACACCATCCTGTTTAATTCCACTTGCTGTTGTGAGAGTGTTCTTTTATACAGGAAGACAGTGAAAAGGCCCCAAACGTGGCAAAGCTTACCCCGCTTTGCCACAGCACGTACTTACTTACCTCTCAACTACACAGCTTGCTCTTTAAATGAATGGCAAGGTGTTTGTCTTGGAATCGCATGGTTTGTGATTTGCACCCAGTACTTGCTTTTCCATTCAATTCAATAGCCTTAACATCACAGTTAAATTAGAGCTTAGCAGGAGTTAGTGAAACACATAGACTAACACTTACGGAATGCAGGTAAAACAATGCAGCAATAACAGAGCAATTCCAAGGGAATTAGTGACCGACTGTTGTTAACACCCTTAGTTTACAACAGTGGTACTTTTGACGTGCTTTTCCCATAGTTGTACTATGTATTTATCCTATTTTTGCCATGTTTAATTTGCTTTACCATACCTGTCTGCTTTACAGTACTTACCTGTGCTTTACCATGCTTTCACTGCTTTATTGCGATTTGCTATACTTTTAGTGTGTGACACTTTTATAAGAGTAACCCTCAGTCTTTGTGTTCGGGCCACCAGCTCGCTCAACCACTCACTAATCCCCAGGAAATGCTCAATAGTTATTGCTACAGGGAGCCTCGATAGTTATTGCTACAGGGAGCTTTACATAAAACAACACATATGGACCATACCCAGTATTTTCCCCTATAGTAAATGTATTACATTGGCAACTTGCCCACTGTGGAAAATGATATGGTTGTTCATATAATTATGGGAAAAGCAGGACTGATGCACTGATTAATTACTTGTTTGCTTCTCTTTAACCTTCTGTTGCCTGGACTCATGACTAATGACATCCTGTCCGTACCCACAAATGTTTATTTGAATTATTTTGCTTTTACTACAGTATGTATAAGTAAATATTCCTTAAAAGGACCATTACAAATGGTTAACCACAATTTAAGATTATTTATGTTATTCTAAAATTGCACTAATGATGCTTTAAAATAAATAGCTTTTGCATCTGGTAGTAATTTCTGACACATCCTCATCAAAATGTCTATCCCTGTCTGATTTTGCACCACATAGCAATTTTTGAACTCCTTCCAACATTACAGCCATTGAAATATATAAACCTCTATAATTACATTTGTGGTGGTGTGTCTGGTAACACTTTACATTAAGGGTTTAGAGTTAGGATTAGGGTTTATCACATTAAATACATTGTAAGTATGCATAATATCATTGTAATTATATGTAAGTACACATGTATTTACTAAGTAAATGCACAGCAATTAGAGACACAATGTAAAGTGTTCTCGAGTGTCTTTGACATAGCATTCAAAATATGCAATCCTTCATAATTTTTTGCAGAATGTACTGTCATTTGTTTTTACCCAACTAGGTCAGGTACCTACTGGATAGTGTTCATTATCAATCCGTTTGCGCTCTGAATTAACCCGGCTAAAGGAAGACAGTTTGAAATATAAATTCAGCACTTGCGTGTGGTCTTCAGAATCAATCACGCAAGCCTTTCTTTTTTGCTGGCCCTTGTCACTTGTCTAGATGCAGAGGACATCGGGCCAGATTCTCAAAGCTATTTATTAGCACAAGTCATCATTAGCAATTTTTTTCAGGAAGGAAAAAAATACCAATTACAGTAGAACCTGAGAGTTACACTGACATTCGTAACAGGCACTGCATGAACCCAGGTTTACCTGGACGTTTAAATCAGTGTGTTTGCTACAGCCATGATTTCAATGGTAACTTAAAGTTAACTTTTTTCCATGTATAGTACCGTTTTAAACACTTTCAAACCAAAAGAATATGAGTATTGCATTACTGTGCTGTATCTTTGTATTATTTACCAGATTGAGGGTGTACAGCTATGGCCAAAAGTTTTTCATCACCCTGTAGAATTCATGAATTTCGAATGAAATCTGCTGGATAATGTTATGTTAACATATTGAATTAGATACTGCTTTGTAATTTTCTATATACTTAATGAAAAACTGACAACAATTGAAAAAATCTTACATGAAATACTGTACTACTTCTTATGGCTTCCGGTAGACTTTTGTGACATCATTCTGTAGTGTCCTTGATTACATGATGTTAAATAAAAGATCTAAATTATGTTCATATAGTTATTTTTCTGTAATTATGTCTCAACTCTAAAATTCTCAGTGATGCAAAACGTTTGCCCATAGCTGTAGATAGCAGGTGTACACATTTATTAAAACCATTGAAATGTCTTGGTTGTTTATTTCTGCTTTGGTGACTTTACAGGGTTCTGAAAATGTGCTGATGACAATTTGGAGAAAAGAGATTTGAGAATCTAGACCATGAAAGCAGAGCTTCACAATCAGGTTGTGGAGTTAAAAGAGGGGGCAAGGGGTGTTCTTCTGTCTAAAACTGTGTGCATTCCTTAAAATGTGGCCCACTGTACCAAAGTTCATAGTTAATAAAAGGTAATAGACAGTGGCACTGTGTCACACGGCTGGCTGAGTGGTGACGTCAGATCCAGGAAATGAATACACAGAGACAGGACAGATGAGGTGAAATGATGAAAGCGCTGTTGCGCGGTTTATTATAAATAAAAGGTTTAAACAAACAGAAGACAGGACACGGCACTTTACGCCAAAATAAATAGACGAACAAAATCATAAAACAGTAAACAGACGAGTGCACGGACAGACAAACAAACACGGTGAGTGAAATAAACTTTACTTTTCTTTACTTTACTTTCCTCCTTCCTCACTCCCGTTCTCCACTCACCGAACACACAACCCCGAGTGAGTAAAACGTGCATCTATATATACTGTTGTGCCGGGATTCAATTACTAATTAATTATTCACTTGAATCCCAGCACGTGAATTAATTATGTGCAACCTTGTGCTCACATATTATATACTTTAAATGCACGTGAAGTGATGTGCCATCCTCGTGCCTAAATACAATTCTACATCTTAAATAACTCGTGCTGCACACACCCATTTATATCCCGTGCAGCCATCTCTATACACCAACATTAAACACACCACATGCAACATACAACACAGAAATGCACACAGGGGCGGAGCACATTGCCACACACTGACTACATTTTTGGCAGGCAGACAGATGCCACAAGAGCTTCCCCTGACAGCTCTACAAGTGAGAGAGAGAGAACACTTCAAGCCTGACCTGAACACCCCCTGCTTGCCATTCAGTCCTGAGCCCCTTTAAAGGTGTAGTTAATAAAATAATTCCATAATTTTTTCATGCCAATCTATTCCCTATGTAGGGCCCAAATGAGCAGTTCGGAAACAAACGTACGTTTTAGCGAACATGCATTTTCATTTTATAACTTTTGTATCTGGACCTTGCACTTTTTTGTATATTTCACCCCTTCAGGGATCTCTGGGAAGTGAGAACTTTCTTTAACCTAATGTAGTATCAGACATCATCTTTTAAAATGAAAATACATGGTTGCTACTTGCTATACCATGTGTTTAAAATACAAAAATAAATTTAAAAAACAGCACATTTAGACATAGGTAATGGAAGCAGAAAACAGGTAAGATTAATGGAATTATTTTGTAAGCTACAATTACTTTAAAAAGTGCTTGTCTCCTACATTTACTTGGTGGTTTAAAACTCACTTGACCAGTTTATCGTTGTGCCAAGACAGGCTTCTAGACATTTCATGACAGGGTCCTGTATGAAGCAAGGTGCCAACAATACCATGGTCTCCAGTTACATATTTTTCTATAGCACACACTGTACTAAGCCCCTGCAAATCTCTGTGGTGGTCAAGTCAAATGTGCATGACTGTTTTTGACATCCATTACATATGTAGCTTAGAAAATAACACCTGAATACATGCACTTAAGCTGTGGATGTGTAAGTGCTTTTAAGAAATGGAGTCACTGTTTTGTATTGACATTTCTGTACTAAACAGGCTGGCCCAGGCTGACTGAAATATCCTGCCAGCATGAATTTCTAGGTCTACATCTTTAACACTATATCGGCAGTAGCAACTGGGTAGCTAGGTTCAGGGAATTGAGGGAATGTTGATATGCCAAAGAGAAGTAAGAAAATATTTTAAAAATTTTTCGTTAACAAAAAAATCTTGAAAGCTCATGTACATTTCAATTCACAATAAAAGTCTCAAACACAGAGTTTTCAAAGAATTACATGTTGTAGCATTGGTTTATTGAGTTAAAGATTTTTTTTGTAAGCCTTACGTTCATGTAGTCTTGGCAATATTTAACCTGGAGAGTGAAATTGTCCCCACCCCTTCAGCGCCGGCTTCTTTCTTATCATTAACCAAACAGTTCCTTACGCTTACATGCTGTGCAGACAGTGGCATGCTTTCACCCTGAAGGCATGTGTAATGAATCTGCTCTTAGCAGACTGACTGGTTTAACCCTTTGCAGTCCATTTATTAAGTGCGTGTCAGGAGCGTCAGATCCAATTTATTTTCACACACGCAGTTAATTTTAGACGCGCTGTTTAAAAGTATTTTTTTTCCCACAGTCAAACGGGTTTAAAAGGCCCTGCATATCAACAAAGCACTCACTAGGCATCTCCAGCCCCGCCCCACCCTTGCGTTCGCTATCGCTTTCACATATGCTAAGAAATAAATAATAATAAATAGTCGTACATACCGATCAATCATCTCCTGATCACTCGTTTTATCACCAAACGCCTCAATAATGCGATACAAGTTATTATTTTATTACTATAACATCTCAAAAAAGCTCTGCAAATGTCCGTGATATTCTCTGAGCGCCGATTCAGTTGCAGCCAGCTTGTTTCCTTCTGGCCACCATTATCTGATGCCAGAGGCAAGTATGACTATTCATGAGATACGCCCTTTTTTTTCGGCTTGTCTCGGCTCCTGTCGCTCCCACTCGGCCATTGAATGGTTTTTTCGGCTTTTACCGGAGAAAAATCGACTAGAAACCCGTTTTTTGCGTTTTTTTGATGATGTCGGACAGGGTCCGACATTGGACCGGATAGGAATAATTGCAATGTCGGACCAGGTCCGACATAGGACCAGAAAGGGTTAATTGGAAAGCCATAACCACCTTTGGGAGGAAAGCGGGGTTTGTGCACAACGATACCTTGTATCCATCATCCCAAATACGCATACAGGCACTGTGCACTGACAGAGCCTGTAGCTCACTAACGCACTTAGCAGAGATGATGGCTAACAAAACTCCATGGAATGTATAGGTTGAAACGGGGCCTTAGTGACAGCCTCCAGTACCATGTCTAGACTCCACTTGAGGAGGACGTCCTTTCTAGGAGGACATAACCGCTGAGTGCCCTTCAGAAAACGGGTCGCCAGGAAATGCCTCAGGACATCGAGTCAATGGGAACATGGCATGCAGATATGACTGCTAGGTACATTTCAACATAGAGGTGGATCTACTCACCTCTAGCAGGTCTTGCAGAAATTGCTGTAGGGCAATAGATGAGGTCATGATCTCTGGTGATACACCAATTTTAAAAATACCTCCACTTATAGGCATACAACGACCTTGTGGAGGAGGCCCTAGCATTCTGCAGTGTACTGACGACTGCACTTGAGAGCCCTAAGGTGGACGGACGGTCCCGTTCAGGGGCCAGACCCAAAGCTGAGTGCCAGAGGGTGCCTCTCATCTGACTGAGGAACTCCAGGAGCAGCGGGGTCTCCCAGGGCTGGCCCTGCAATATCCGGCAAAGGGTTTGCAAACTAGATTCTCCTGGGCCATCTGGGGGCCACCAGGGGAACTGTCACTTTTTCTCTCCAGACTTTCTCTAGGAAGGCCAGGAGCAATAGTATCAGCGTTGAACCACTCGCAACTCCAGCACATTTATGTGCAGGGATGTCCAATGACCTGACCAGGACACGTGGACTCCTCTATCATCCCAGACTGCACCCCAACCTGAGTTGGATACGTCTGTTGTCACCACCTGATGGCTGTGGATTACCCCCATCCTTACACTTTCTTGTATGTGAGAGGCTTGCCTCCACCAGCGCAGGGCTTCCCAGCATACGCGAGACATGGTGTCTGTCGCGTTTCGGGTGTAACCGGAAGGCAGACCCAACAACTGCTGACATAACACTAAAGGGACTATCGCCCCCTATTGAATGGCAGCCACTCTGTCGTCTGACAGGTAGGCTTGCATTGTAAGGGAGTCCAGCTGGAGTCCCAGGCAAAACGTACTTTGCACCGAAATTAATTGGCTTTTGGCATTGTTGAGGGTGAGACCCAACCTTGACAGATGCTCCGTCACTGCCTCTTCCTGCGACTGGGAACAGATCAACCAGTCGTCCAGGTAATTTAACCCCCTGATCCCCTGCAACCGCAAGGGCCAGGATGGCATCCACGCACTTTCAGAAAGTGCGGGGGGCTAAGGTGAGGCCGAATGGCAGCACGGAAAACTTGAAGACGCTTCCTTGAAAAACGAAGCAGTGGTATTTCCTGTGCGCAGGACGAATAGAAACATGAAATACGCGTCCTTTAAGTCCACAGTAGTAAACCAGTTGCACAGCCAAAACCTGAAGAATGTGGCGGTTTGCATAACCGGTATGTACAGTGGCGAGCACCCAAGGGTCGGAGGTGCAAGTGCACCTTAGCCGCAAGCCTTCAGGGGCCCTTGAAGCTGCTGAGGTGGAGCCCGTTGCGGGGCCTACCTGGGGCGGCATTGGAACTGCCTCGGAGATCGCTTTTGTGCTGGAATCCCACGTCCGCTGCCGCCCCCTAGTTGTTGCGGGTGGGCCCGGGTGTTAGCTGCCACGGAAGCCTGAAAGCGGTGCCTCAGGTAGTCACGCGGGGCAGTGGGGATCGGAACCGTCCAAATCACAGTGCGAGTCATGGGAGGGCTCCGGCGTCTTGTTCTCTCCCGTACCAGAGTACAGGAGGGGAGCATTAAGGCTACCTGCTGAGACACCTTGCATTCTCGGTGGGAGCGCTGCAGGAATTCCTCTACCGCTGGTCCAAAGGTATGGCCAGGGGATATTGGCGCATCAAGCAATGCTGACTTGTCCTCATCAGGGACCCAGCCAAGCTGCCTGTTACTTACCACAAGGCTTGCCAGGCTTCGGCCCATGGCATGTCCTTTGAAGCTGGAGATGTAGAGCAGCGTACTTGAAACCAGACGCAGCTCTGAAGCCACCAGTTCAAGTAGGGGTGCCGACTGCAGTACACCCTCTAAGTACGCTGTTGTAGTGGATTTACTCTCCTCTATCTAAAGAGACTCAGGATTCAGGTTGATTATCCAGATATTTTAATCAATGTATACAAGGGAAGAGTCGACAAGAGACTGTTAACACAAGTGGGTTTACAGTTGATATTTATACAGTTTGTACAAGCTGGAAAGTAGGGTGTGACTGGTGTCTGTGTTACCAGAAAGTTCAGTAGAACAATGGGATGGCCAGTAGCACAAGAATTGTCCTGGGCAGTTCTTTCCTGGGGCCAGGGTGTAAATCCTTTGATTTGATGGGGTGTCGACTGTGGTGTAACTTCTCTCCTGTCTCAGGCAATCCTTCGTTATCACAGCACAAGATAGAATCAGAACAGAGACAGTCTCAGAGTTATCAAAGTTGGTGTCCTGGGGATGGGGGAACACTGTTGTTCACAAGCCCGAGGACCAACTGCTGCTGATGCAATCACTGCTTGCTACAGTCTCAAAGGCACCTCACATTCAATTAAATGTATATAGAAATACAAGATACACGCATAACACATAAGATATAAAGTTCGTTAGAATTCAATAATTTTCCTCTTCACTGTCAAGAGGCCTGCCATATTGACTAGGTGTATTACTTGCACTTCCGCCGCATATGCTCTCTTTAAGTTGATCTCTGTTACCCTGCATTGACCATTAGGGAATGTAGGGTCCTTAGGTAGACCCCCTACTTCTGAAGGAAGGATCCACTTTCCCATGAGGTTGTGATCGAAATCGCATGTTGACATCCGTTTCTGAAATATCCGGGATGACGACTGGTTCAGGCGCGGTCAGCTCCGGGGCTGATGTTCATTTGGTTTTTCAAGTCCGTAATATCTCGTGCTTGGCCCGCTCAGCACTCCAATTGAGGAGGGGGGAGGGAGGGTCTCCCAGCTCCGCACACAGCTCCACCTTGCTAGCAGGGGGGTGTTGTGCAGGACGTGCAAGCGTGGAATTTAGCCATGCTTCATGTTTATATGGCCCTGTGACAGATAAAGAATGGATCTTGGTTATAAATCTCCCTCCCAACCTGTAAGGGCACTGTATAAGGGAAACAGAGTGCCCCAGACTGGATGGTTTTGCGTGACTGAGGGGGTGTGACGAAGTAATTCCTTTTGTAGTGGTTACAAAAGACAATCACTAAAGGACCAAAAAGTACTGTGAGTGTTTTCTGTTTGTTTGTTGTTATTCTAATTGTACTCGTTTGTCATTGTTATACGGCTAACACGATCCAGGAGCTGTCGCTAAAGGCCAGCAGCAAACCTGGAAAACACTGCACTACTGTTCATCAGACTTGTGACTGTGTTTGTGTTGTGTGTGTGTATTTACAGTGATTATTATTATGGGACTGAACCCTGTGGATTTTACTGAGCAGTACACATAGTTATGTATTGCCAGTGATTATTATTTACAGTTGTCAAGTGACTTTTGGATTATAAATAAATCATCATTTCACCGTGAACTTTGTTGTTTGTCATTACTTGAGCACTAACCCTAACCTGCACACTGCAAACCACTTTGCCACACGTGATGTCAGATCAAGGGATGGACAGCACTACACTAGCGGCACTGCTGGAAGCGCTGGACCAGAGAAGGGAGACAGAGGAGAGAAGGAGAGAGGAGAGGTACACGGCCCTGATCGAGAGGGTTGGGATCGCAATGATGCTAAGCGCACCAACAGGACCCGAAGGCAAGAAAATGACGGCACAGAAAATGACGGCGGAGGATGACCCGGAGGCATACCTGGTCACGACTGAGCAGCTGGCGACCACCTCATTATAGGCTCAGGAATTCTGGGCTAGCCAGTTAGGGCCCTGCTTGATTGGGGAGGCCCAGGCAGCATACCAGGCCGTGACAGACGGCGACACTGCCCAGTACGACCTGGTAAAGCTGGCTATTCTCCGATGTCTAAACATCACGGGGGAGACAAACCAGGTGCACTTCAGGGAGTACCAGAGACCGCAGGATATCCGCCCCAGGGTGGTTGATCAACGTTTGTGCGACCACATGTTACACTGGCTGAGCCCCACCCAGAAATTGGGGATAAAAATGGGCGAAGCCATTGTCACCGAACAGTTTTGCCATGTGGTTGGTGCCGAAACAGAAGCGTGGATACGGCGCCACAATCCTGACACCCTGGAAGATGTGGTAAAACTGGTGGAGGATTTCGAGGACTCCCTGCTCTTCTCCAAGACCGGCCTACTGACCTCTCCCTCTCCACGGAACAGCAGAGGATCAGCTTCCCCCTCCACTCTACTTCCATCTGGACTGGACCAAGATCTCCCGGACCACAGACCCCAATGAGCGACCTTGCCTCCACACCTGGGTAACATGCACTGCCCCTGCCCCGCTGCCTTACCAGCAGCGGAACAGATATATAGCCCCAGCTCCCTCTGCCCCTCCTGTCTGTTTTAGGTGCCAACAATCAGGACACATCGCCCAGCAATGCCCGTCAGCAATGGAGTGTGATGTGGTGGCGTGTTATTTGACATCGGAAGGGGGTAAGAGATGGGGAAATGGTCGGGAGGGGCCTTGTATTGTTGATGTGGTCATAGGGAAAGTGAAAACCCACGCATTAGTTGACACAGGGTGTGAACAGACCTTAATTCGAACAGCTCTCTTGGGCAGTATGTCGTGGCAGCCACAAGGTCAGGTGGCTATCTCCTGTATCCATGGAGACACGGCGACAAACATCGTCCTAAAAATATACTGGGACCGATAAAACGCCACCTGGTAGTAAGGGTGGCGGAAAGGCTACCACACCCAGTAATTCTGGACCCGGTCAAACATGTAAACGTGCAGAGAAAAATAAAGGAGAAACGATTGGAGAGATTTTCCCCTTACAAACAGATTTGTTTTCCCCCATTTTTCATCCTAGAAAAACTAAAAAAGAGAGACGGATCAAGAAATGGCAGGGAGTACAAGGTTGGGGTCTGGTTGGAGAAAGCTTGGCTGGTAACAAACGCCAAACAAAGGGGTTTGGTACGCAGTGTGACCGAGAGGGCGAGGTTACTGGGCCATCCAGGGCAGAGGCTACTCCAGCCCCTCTCAATATACTGGACATGTAGGACTGAAGCGTGTGACCAAAAAAATGATTCCACACTGGTGCACACTTGGGGGCAGGTCCTGTCTATTGAAGGTAAGGTGGGTGGCTAGTATAGCCATACTTCATTATAAAAGGGCAATTATTATATAGGGTGAACCCTGCCACAGGCACAGGACAGCCTGTAACAATTAATCATTCCCCAGTCTTATCGGACAATGTCATGAGGCTTGCACATATCCCTGTTTCGGGACACCTCAGAGTCGATAAAACTAGGGAACGCATATTGGCCCGATTTTATTGGGCAGGACTTTATAAGGATGCGACAAAATATGGAGCCACATGCCCAGACTGCCAGCAAGTAGCGTCGGGTCGAGTGCGCCCCCGCCCCTTTGGTCCCACTGCCAATCATTTCCACCCCCTTTGAATGCATTGCGATGGACATTGTAGGCCGTTTGCTACATTCTGATTCTGGGTATATGCATATTTTAGTGGTGGTAGATTATGCAATGCAATACCCGGAAGCAGTTCCACTGAGGTCTACTAGTGCATCTACGATAGCCAAATAACTAGTGCAGATTAGATCGAGAGTAGAGATTCCCAAAGAGATATTGCCTGATTATGGAACCAACTTCTTGTCTCAAAGGTTACAGAAATAATAAAAATACGTCCCATCTGAACCTCTGCTTATCATCCAGAGACAGACGGTTTGGTGGAATGTTTCAATCAGACCTTAAAGCAGATGCCGAGGCGTTTTGTGATTCAAAAGCAAAAACATTGGGCAACGCTTCTTCCCTACCTCCTTTTTGCTGTGAGAGAGGTGCCGCAGAGTTCGTTTTTACTGAGCAGTACACATAGTTGTTTACTGCCAGTGATTATTATTTACAGTTTGTCAAGTGACTTTTGGATTATAAATAAATCATTATTTCACCATGAACTTTGTTGTTTGCCATTGCTTGAGCACCGCATCACCTCTACACCTGCGCATTACAAACCACTTTGCCACAGGCCCTGAAGGCGTTGTTTAAACACCGGAGGGTGTAAACCTGTGTATTGAAGCACTCAGGCACAAAGGGTGCAGAAGCACCGAGGACACCGAGTGCAAGTGTTATCTACATGCTGGGGTGCCGAAGTACTGGGGCACAGAGCGTTTAAGCACCGAGGGTGCTGAAGCACAGAGGCACCAAGGGCACCGAGAGTACTGGGGACAGGCACCTAGCCTTAACTGCATGTAGTCAACACAACCCAGGGTATTGCTGCGGTAGGCAATCAGGAAAGCAGTACAGGGAAGCGCACGGTGTGCAGCACGGGCGATAGCCTGGTTCTGGACTATGTGCAGACACACAATGGGACAGCACGTAGCGTACACCGAAGCAGAGCACAGGCATGTTATACAAGAAAGAAAGAGTGTACTGCTTTTTTTTTTTTAACTGCAAGGTGGTAGAAGAAACACACACACACACACACACACACACACACACACACACACCAGCAAGACTGTGGGGGTAGAACAGTCACCACGCCAGACGGTTGAGCAGTATGAGCATTAACGTGTCTGGGTGCCGAAAGTAGGCTGTAAGGTTAGAAAGCAGACTACAATTGCAAAGCTTTGTAGGCTGTTGAAAAGAAAAAGATTAAACGCAGTGCAGTTATGCAGCGTTTATAGCTCAGTTCACAGAAGCTGAGTTTCTGATTCCAGGGAAGTGGCAAGCTGACTTCCAGCAATACAAATTCCAGAAAACTAGTTGTGAGTGCTCTTACACACCGACTCAATCACAGCAACTGGACAGGTTAGTTATACCTACCTGAGTGAGAAACAAAAGAGAAAGTGAGCTCTGCGGAGTGACTACTTATTCCTTTAGTAGGCGGGATAGAGGAATTCCCCGGAGGGGCCTATCGGCAACTCTGACATAAAATGCTCAGTAAATACCTGACCTGTGGCAGGCATATCCCAAAAGTATTGGTTGCTGGTCGTCTTCAAATTGAAAGGGAATCAACAAAACACCGTTTTTATACAAAGAAATGAATACTTATACCCCCTAAAATAACAATGTTTTTCCCAGCGATGCGACCATATATATTGACACAGTAAGTATTCCAGTAAGTAAACAATATAGATCAGTCCCACCGGAGGATTTCAAAATGTCCCTGTGATGGGGTGCCAGCTCGCCCCTATAATTTTTCTTGTTGTTGTTATTATTATTTTTACTGTTTTCATTATGTTTTTTTATTTATTTTCAAAACTACCCTGCAGTTGAAGTGCTGGGCTGGGGCTCCTCCAGATCACTCTCCTCCTCCTCATCCTCCTGCAGCAGCTCTTCATCAAGGAGTTCATCCTGCATGTCAGGGCCCTCCTCCTCTTCAGTGACTGAACCAGATGCTAGAGTTGATTGTCTCCATCCATTTTCTGGCTTACCCACACCCACATAAAACATTAAAATAAATACCAATTAATAATAATAATAATAATAATAATAATAATAATAATAATAATAATAATAATAATAATATTCTCCTCCATCCTTTTTCACACACAAAGTAAATTAATAATAATGACTCTTCATACACACACAAAGTAAAAGTAATCTAATAATAAAATACATGGCTAAATAATAAGTGACTACAGCTAAATAATGTTTTCTGTTCTTTACACACAGTAGACTAGTAATAAAATATATGGCTAAATAATAATAATAACAGCTAAATAAATGTCTTTGTTCTTTACATAGGCTACATACAGAACGCAAAAATAAAAACTAAACCAATAATAAAAAAAACGAGATTTATTCCTCATTCTTTTACACATCGAATAAAAAAATAAGTTAAGAAAATAATAGATGCATAGCTAAATAATAATAACGACTACAAATAAATAATGAAATCGACTAGAAAAAGTAAAACACAGACGTACACAAACACCTAACTTTGCATCACATGCGATAGACCTATTAGTTTTGCCTTCTCTCCTGAGAAACAAGTTCAAAAAATTGAACAAGTCTAAAATAAAAACGCATATGAAACTAACTATAAGAAAGATGTTTTTAAAAAAAAAAAAAAAACAACGTGATGCTGGTACAGTAGTTACTCTTGTCTATAGCAGTCATAAAGTAAGCCCTGCCCAGCAAGCAAGCGCGCACACAAAAGACACAGCGAAAAAAAACAAAACACTGCAGATGTACTCCGCACAAAAAAAACAATATAAAGTTGAAAAAAACAACAATATGACTAATTAGCCCAAGTACTTACCGTTTAGATGATATGTAGATTAGCACTCTTGGGATTGTAAAACCGGAGATCCAGAGCTTCGAATCTGCTGTGCACTCAGTCACAATGGCGCCGACAGAGACTCGTCCTTGTAATCAAAATATTATATGTCCCGCCCACCCTAGCCCTGAACCAATGGTATCATGATAAGCCCCATAGTCATGGCTATAACCCACACTTTAAAAAAACAAAATTGCTGGTTGGACGGCTGAGATATGACGTGTTTTGTTATCGTAACAAAAGTTACGAAATTACAGCGCGTCGGCAGCTAAGGGTTAATTTGATTTATTTTTGTTCCGTGTTTTGTTGAAAACCCTTGTTTTGCGTTCATACCTCTTGTTTGGCCCTCGTGCCTTTTTATTTTGTAGTTTTTGTCAATTAAAGTATTTTTGTTTCACTGCATTTTCTGTCTGAGTCTTCCCTCTGCGGCTATCCTGTCACAGCCCCACACTGTTTAGAAGGTAGAATATGTCCACAATATGTTCATAGTACCACCTGACCTTCAATGGCCACAGAGTGTCTCGTTCCTCAAAAGGACAAAAACAATCTTCTTCAAAGTGGTCTTCACCATATTGCAGGCACTTTTCCAAGAAAGTCCAACTGGCTCCTTGCCAATACTTTGCATCCAGATCCAATTCCCGCCTCCAGGGGTGTTTCCTCCCTCCCTCCGGGATGTCAATCCTGGAGAAACAATGAAAACAATCTGTCCTTAATACTCACTCTCCCCTCCATGTCTCACTCTGAGCATGGCTAATTCACACCCCCCACATTCAGCCCCTCCCTGCAAGAGCATTAGTCTTCCGACCCGGCCACTGATACTTAACTCTAGTAGGTGAGAGCCTCACTTATCAGGGTGTCTGCAGGTAATACAGCAGTCCATTTTCTCTGCAATCCTTCATCTGGAACAGAGGGAGAGAGAAGGCAAGCCCTGGAGACAGACAAAACTACAACGCATCAGCACTCATAATACAATAAAGATATCTTCCAGTCCAAAGGTATACTTATTCCATTCACAGTCCCTATGTACTGGAGTCGTGTAACAGTTAACAATAACTAGAAAACTAGCATCCATTAAATAGGACACTTATATAAATAACACAGGCTATACTCACAGTCCGTTGTGAAACAGTATTCTCTTAGTCTCAACAATGCAAAGAGTTCTAAAGTTTATTTTCTGTGTTGTAGAGTCTTCACTGCATTTATTTGTGCAGGTTTATTTCCTTTTGCTTCTCTTCAGTGTATTTGTTGTTTAGGCTCCACTGCTTCTCTTCCTTCAGTGTCCAAAATGGCCATGGTCCGGTTCCAATGTGTTCCAATGTGTTCCCCCGTGTTCCCCCGTGTTCTCTCTCTGTTCTTTTGGTTCCAGTTATATAGGGGAACTAATCAAGGGGTGCTGATGACTTCCACCTGACTACAATTAAGGTCCCTATCACTTGTGACCATAACCGTGATCAAATAATTAAAAGGATAAAACACACACATAAAACTCCTTATTGGGGTCTCCCTTTGGGTATAAAAATAACTAAAACACACAGTGTAATAAATACAATAAACACTGCAACTAAAACAGTATACAATAAAACCACCAGTGAATAAAACAATTAAAACTTTGGTCATTTGTGACACTTGCTCTTTAGTTGAATGACACGTTGTTTGTCTTGAAACATATGTTTTGCAGTTAGTTTCCAGCCCTTGTCCAATTGATTGAGATGCCAATTAATTACAGTGGTGCCCTATAGGAAGAATCCTGACCCCTATGGTTGAACCAGGTAATTGAATATCTGTGTTCTTTGCATTATTCTAGCTATAGCAGGCATGCTGGCCTGCGAGACAAGCTTTGATTAAGTGGGGGATGTAATGAATCCCCTCTTTGCAGCTGATGAGTTAATAATACTGACATCACATAAGACATATGCTTACCTCTTGACTACAGAGATTGCACTTTAGTTGAATGGTAAGTTGTTCATACAGCCCATGCCTATCCATTCAATTGAATGGGCTGAGATGCTAATTCGTTACCCACTGCTGAAGTGAAATGACCTAGGAAGTACAGTAAAATGCTGCAGTTAGATTGTAAACAACTCCTTAGACAAAAGGTGTACATAATGGGTTTAAGAATTAAAATGTTGTGACTTTAATAAATTAGATGGATTAAACTACGCTCCCTGGGGGAATTTGCCTTCACTCCGACACACAGGTTCTTTATATTCAGAAAGGCGATAAAATACATGGAACAGAGTAAGCAACAAAGACACAAATACTAAATATATAAAATAATGGGAATAGTATTATTCCACAAATGTTATTTCAAGCAGCAGCACATTATTCAGTCATAATGAAATCTGAACAGTATGAATCTAGTCAAGATACAATTTTCCTTCAACAAACACACTTAGTGTCAGTGCAGGAAGGGAAACCCAGAAAGAGAGAGGACAGGATCATCTACAAATCAAAATCTCCAAGCACTGTTTGGTTCCAGACCAGTGGCGATGCCAGGGGGAGGTTAGGGGTGGCGGGCGCCTCGCCCACCTCCCCTAACATATCCACTAAAATACATCTCCCACAATACCATGTCTTCAGTTACTAGGTAGAGCATTATCCAATCTATGGTTAGCCTTCTTATCTTTACAGCCAATCAGAGTATTAATTAAGAACATTTGAGTCATTGTCAGTGCTGACGGCATTTGGTTGGAGCGTGAACACTCGTGTGACAAACAAACAAAACTCTTCCCACAACTTGTACCAACTGCTGTAAGAAAGGTGCCTATACTATTAAACTAAACTGTTTTATAACGTGGATTTTCTAATTTGTGTATTTCCTTATTGTATTTCTCTGTGTAAGCTATTCCAGGGTAAATTTTAACAAGTTAACTGAGATGAAGAATTTCATGTTAAATACAGGACCAAAGTAACATAATTATTTTCAGAGTTGGTGTCAAACCTCAATGGAAAAAATGTGCCGCTGAGCTGATAAAGAACCTTGAGTAGAACACGCGGTTGTAAGAAACCCAACTGCTATGGTGTTTGTATTAATGCTTATAGATGTATGCACGGAAAAGGGGCTAATAATAAAAACACTGTTGACACAGGATGAGTTTGGTGCATAATGTGGATTGAGTGTAATTTAGAACTCGTAGGTTCCGTTCATATTTGTGTACAACAGTACTTCACGTATTCCATTCAAAACTATGTGCTTTCATTAAGCCAGTAAAAAGGTACATATTTATTAATTTGTCTAGTTTCCTTTCCAATGCAGAGAGCAAACGTTGTACTTTAGGAAACATATGTTACTGTGTGACGGTTTACGAAGAGCACATTTTCTGTATTGCTTGGGAATAAGTAAATGAGTATTTTGAAAATAAATATGATTAACGAACGCTATTTGAAAAATAATAATAATAAAAAAAACAGATGAATGTGTTGTGGAAAACTGCATTGCTGGAATTTGCCCGCAGAGTTTGCAAACTATTTGTTTAATGTCTGACATGTTTCTAGTGTGTATTGATAATACTGCATTACTGCAGATGAAACGGGACCCGTATTCATGGTATTTAGAAATTTACATTGCATTAAGTTTCATATGGAATAGCTAATGTCTGTCAATGTGATTAACAAATAAATAATACTGTAGTTTTTAACAAGCCTTCCCCTTTACTTCTTTTTTCAGGCACTGTAGAAACAGATTTGTTGAAGTGTGCATTCTTGCAAAATATGTCATTTGGTATTGCTGAGCCCCCTGAACTGTATTTGCGTATAGACTTTAGAATACACATCAAATGGCAGGCTAAGTTATGAAAGGGGGGTATGTTTAATAAAAAAAATTGACAACCCTTAAAGACTAAAGCTGGGTCCACACCTGAGCGATCAGTTGCACAACTTGGTTGCATGCAACTGAATGCTTATATGTGGACGTTTCTGCAACCAGTTGCAAGCAGTTGCGCAACTGGCTGCTTACAGTAGAGACAAGCTCTACTTTCAAGAAATCTGCTGAGCTGAGTGACTTGTTTACTTTCCTGTGGTAAAGAGGCAGTACATTTAAAAATATGTCAACTATATGCCTCTTGTTTCTGATGACGTCTCAGCCAAGGTCTTGCCCAGCATTTACATGGCTTTGCTTCTGATTTTAATATCTAATTTAAAATAACTACAGATGAGACAACTTTAACTAAAGCCCGGCGCACACAGCCCGACTCAAGCCATCCCAACTCATCTCATCTCAACTGGCTGTACACAGTCTGGATGAATCGTAGCAGTGTGCGTGCCCTTAAAACCAAGATTATCCAGATTTCAGTCGGGATGTCTTCAGATTTGAAGATTGAACATGTTGAATCTTTTTCAGTCGCAGTTTTGTTCAGATGTGATCAGTCTGTCTGTGTGCGGCGGTTGCCGACCAACACTGACTGAGACCGATTATCATAAGGGTGTCAACCAATGGTGAAGCAGGTTTAAGTGAGTTGGTCGAATATTGGACAAAAGATCGTGAAGATGAGCTTGTACAAATGTGGACCAATAGTCCATGTTTGTACAATTACCTTTTTATTATCAATCTACTGGCAGCCTATATTATCTTACTGCGCTAAAACATAAGTAACTGGTGCGTCAATCTTCAATAGGTCACAAAATCACAAGCCCCACGCTGAGAAAAAGTAATATAAAAATCAACAGTTTGGATTTTACCACAGGCTAAAGTGCAGTAGAGAAACTATACAAATAGTCAAACACTGCCTGAAACGTTTGCACGGTGTAAATGTTCAATAGCTAAATTAATAGTCTAAGTGCTTCTTTTTTGTTGTCTCATGGCGCTGTCTCCACCGTCTAATCAGCATACGATGCCATGCATAATGTGAGGGGTGCTATGTTGGGCTAAGTTACAATAAACATCAGTGCAGTATTTTTAAACCTCCCATTCCCAGTGCTTGCTCCAGAATTTTTCAAAACCAGTCTGTGAAAGTAAAATGAAACATGTTTTTTTTCCTGCCACCTGAGTTTGTCTATTGAACTGGTTAAATTCATAAACTGCAGGACTGAGAGTAAATTACATCAAACAAATACATTATACCCAAGGAAGTAAAGTGTCGTGGTTCCCGTGAACTACATTGGCGGTACTATTACACCCACATTAATAACTAATGATTGTTATAGCAGTGTGGAGTAGTGGTTAGGGCTCTTGACCGGAGGGTTGTGGGTTCAATCCCAGGTGGGGGACTGTGGCAAAGTGCCCCCCCGTGTATATTTTGTGTTACGTGTTGTGTGTAAATGTTGGTGTATAGTCATTGGTACACGGGATATAAGCGGGTCTGTGTTTCACGTGTATTTAAAAATGTAGATTTGTATTTAGGCACGAGGATTGCACAAATCACTTCACGTGCTGGTTAAAATGTAATGTGTGGTCACGGGAGTACACTTAATTAATTCACGTGCAGTTGTATCGAGATTCCAATTGAATGATTGACTAGCAATCGAGTCTCGGTACAACTGCATAAAAGCAGCATGTTTTCACTCACTCGGGGTTTTGTGTGTTCGGTGAGTGGAGAACGGGATAGGAGACGGAGGTGTAAAAGTATTAGTGAAAGTATCTGCTCACCGTGTTTGTCTGTATAGTTCGTTTTGTTTGTCTCTTTTGTTTTGGCGAATGTGCCGTGTCCTGTGTTTTTGTGTTTGTTACAACCGTTTATTTTCTGGCTGTCTGTTCATTTATTAAATGCACGTGAAACACAGACCCGCTTATATCCCGTGTACCAATGACTATACACCAACATTTACACACAACACGTAACACAAAATATACACGGGGGGCACATTGCCACAGGGACACTGCTGCCGTACCCTTGAGCAAGGTACTTTACCTAGATTGCTCCAGTAAAAACCCAACTGTATAAATGGGAAATTGTATGTAAAAATAATGTGATATCTTGTAACAATTGTAAGTTGCTCTGGATAAGGGTGTCTGCTAAGAAAATAAATAATAATAATACTACTACGACTACTACTACTAATAATAATAATAACAAATGTGTACAGGGCAGTATTAATTCAATTTGCATACATAGTAATCACCAGGATCTAGTTGTAGGCAGTCTAATTCAGTCTTAGCAGTGTGCGACATACGATGGCTCAAAAGTCCAAGTCAGGGTGCAATGCAAAAAAGCATGACAACAATAAAAGTCAAGGTGAATCTAAAAATGGGAAGCGTCTTAGAAAATAAGAACATAAGAAAGTTTACAAACGAGAGGAGGCCATTCGGACCATCTTGCTTGCTTGGTTGTTAGTAGCTTATTGATCCCAGAATCTCATCAAGCAGTTTCTTGAAGGATCCCAGGGTGTCAGCTTCAAAAACATTACTGGGGAGTGGTTCGAGACCCTCACATTTCTCTGTGTAAAAAAGTGCCTCCTATTTTCTATTCTGAATGCCCCTTTATCTAATCTCCATTTGTTACCTCTGGTCCTTGTTTCTTTTTTCTTTTTTCAGGTTGAAAAAGTCCCTTGGGTCGACATTGTCAATACCTTTTACAATTCTGAATGCTTGAATCAGATCACCGCATAGTCTTCTTTGTTCAAGACTGAATAGATTCAATTCTTTTAGCCTGTCTGCATACGATATGCCTTTTAAACCCGGGATAATTCTGGTCGCTCTTCTTTGCACTCTTTCTAGAGCAGCAATATCCTTTTTGTAGCGAGGTGACCAGAACTGAACACAATATTCTAGGTGAGGTCTTACTAATGCATTGTAAAGTTTTAACATTACTTCCCTTGATTTAAATTCAACACTTTTCACTATATATCTTGTTGGCCTTTTTTATAGCTTCCCCACATTGTCTAGATCAGCGGTTTTCAAACTGGGGTACGCGTACCCTAGGGTACTCGAGCGCCCTCAGGGGTACACGAGAAAAATCCTTTAATGGCAGACAACTTTTTTTTTTTTTTTACCACATTGTAGTACTTTGCGATTTAGCAAATGAATTAACAATGTTGAATCTCCTTTCAAATAAAACCACAGCCGTACTGGTGTAGCCTACGTTCCCTTTCTGTTAGGCAAGGTTAACTATAAACACCCAACCGGCTGCTGACAGCGAGTGAGCTTTGAGCACACATGGCTAAATTACATATTTAAATAGCAGGGCAGTGGTTCTGCAGTCTGTAGGCTAAAAAAAAAAAAATCATTGTATGATGTTGCTTCTTTTAAAAATGTGTAGTATTTACTAGGTACGTTTAAATGTTCAGTGTTTGTAGTTTCAACTGTGTTATCTTTACTTGCAACAATTTATGTGTTTTTTTTCACTATGACTAATTTGTTGAATAACTCAGATGGGGGTACGCGGTAGACTAGATTTTTTGGAACAAGACAAGACATTTCTGAGTCAACATAAACTCATAGGTGTTTTTCATAGATTCCTTCTTCAATTTCAGTATCTCCCATATGATATTTATAATGCACATTTTTATTGCTTGTGTGCAGTACCTTACACTTTTCTCTATTAAATGTAATTTGCCATGTGTCTGCCCAGTTCTGAATGCTGTCTAGATCATTTTGAATGACCTTTGCTGCTGCTGCAGTGTTTGTCACTCCTATTTTTGTGTCATCTGCAAATTTAACAAGTTTGCTTACTATACCAGAATCTAAATCATTAATGTAGATTAGGAATAGCAGAGGACCTAATACTGATCCCTGTGGTTCACCACTGGTTACCTCGCTCCATTTTGAAGTTTCTCTTCTAATCAGTACTTTCTGTTTTCTACATGTTAACCACTCCCTAATCCATGTGCATGCATTTCCTTGAATCCCTACTGCATTCAGTTTGAGAATTAATCTTTTATGCGGGACTTTGTCAAATGCTTTCTGGAAATCTAAATAAACCATGTGGTATACTTTGCAGTTATCCATTGTCGATGTTGCATCCTCAGAAAAGTCAAGCAGGTTAGTTAGACACAATCTCCCTTTCCTAAAACCATGCTGACTGTCTCCCAGGATATTGTTACCATATAGGTAATTTTCCATTTTGGATCTTATTATAGTTTCCATAAGTTTACATATAATAGAAGTTGGGCTTATTGGTTTGTAGTTACCTGGTTCGGTTTTGTTTCCCTTTTTGTGGATCGGTATTACGTTTGCAATTCTCCTATCTGTCGGTACAACCCCTGTGTCAAGAGACTGTTGCATGATCTTGGTTAACGGTTTGTAAATAACTTCTTTCATTTCATTGAGTATTATTGGAAGGATCTCACCGAGCCCAGGGGATTTGTTTATTTTAAGAGCTCCTAATCCCTTTAATACTTCTGCCTCTGTTATGCCAAGTGTAAAAGAACCGCACCCACTCGGGTTCTTTGCCCCTTTAAAACACTGACCCAGGACACAGGAAATTGAAGTTTAAGGCACTGCCGCGCTATTTTTAATAAACAAACACAAAAACAAAATAAACAAAATAAACACCTAGCTCTATACGAGCACTAACTAAACACACAGGAACTTAAGCTATATTACAGGACGGCTAAGCTGTTTACCTGCTAAAACGATTTTTAAACCAATAACACGATTCACCAGAAGGCTTCCACACAGTACCGTATTCTTCAAACGCTTGCTCTCACTAGCAAGCGAGCTCACTACACGGCAGCCCCAAACAGACTGGCTGCTTTTCTTAAATACCCTGCACCTGGCTCTAATTTACAATGCTAGCCAGGTGCAGGGGATCATTACTAATTAAACAATTAATCAAATTAAATTAAACAATTAAACAAACTAAGGCTGTTCCCCTCTGGGAGATGTAGTCCCATTCCCCCAGGACTACACTGTCTCACATAAGGTTATTTAAAACTGGATAGGAACTTGTGAAAAGTAATCATTTAATATATTTGTTATTTTTTTCTCTTCATCTATGATTTTGCCATTTGTATTTCTTAGGCATTTTACCTCCTCGTTGAATGTTCTCTTGCTGTTAGAATTTTGGAAAAACTTTTTGGAATTGGTTTTAGCCCCCTTAGTAATGCTCATTTCTATCTCTCTCTTGGCCTTTCTAACTTCGTTTTTGACTTGTGTTTGCAGTTCCAAGTACTCTTTCTGTGTACTTTGTTCCTGGTCCCTTTTAAATGCTCTGTAAAGTTCTTTTTTTCTCTGAATATTTTTTTAATTGATCTATTAAAACATTTTGGCAATTTTGTTTTAGATTGAAATGTGTCTGCTTTTGGGATGTAATTGTTTTGCACCTCTATTACTACATTTTTTAAAAAACAGCCATTCTTTTTCTGTTGATGTTTTCTCTATTTTACTCCAATCTACTTCTGTTAGTCTCTGTTTCATTGCTCCATAGTCTGCCTTCCTAAAATTGTAAACCTTAGCTTTAGTCATTACTTTTGGAGTTTTAAAAAGCACTTCAAATGAGACCATGTTGTGGTCTGAGTTTGCCAATGGTTCTCTGACCTCTCTTAGCTATTCTGTCTTCGTTATTTGAAAAGACTAAATCAAGGCATGTCTCCCCTCTAGTCGGTGGCACCATTTCAATTTCATCTGTCGTGCTCCCCACCGGGTTTTCCCATTTTATATGGGGGAAGTTGAAATTCCCCATTAATAAGGCTTCTCTTTTGCTGCACACATTTCTAATGTCATTGTATAACAGATTATTTTGCTCGGTGCCTGAATTTGGCAGTCTATAGCATGCCCCTATTATTATGCCCTTTGAATACGCTCCTGCAACAGAGTCTCGCCTTCTTCCAGACTGACGACTTCCCGGCCCGGGGAAAGAACTGTCAGGCCAGCCCGTCCAAAGGACTCTACTTTCGCTGCTTAGCGCCCTCACAGGTCGGGAGGGAGATTTACAACCAAAACTCATTGTAATTCTGTCACAGACCCATATTGATTCTGCGTTGTTTTTTCTTCTAGATTTAACACCTGGGCTTCAAGACTATTTTTGATGTATGGTGCTACCCTTCCACCTCGTTTGTCCTGCCTGTCTTTCCTACACAGTGTATACCTGCTAATATTATATTGGTCTCCATTCGTCTTAATTATTTCCAGCTGTCCGTATGCTCATTTGCAAGGTGCCGGCAGTATCCCAGAAAATACCACAGTTTTGTTCTTGTCTTTTAATTTCCTTCCTAGCTCTCTGAATTTGTTTTGCAGGGATTTTGGCCTGTGCTTTACTTGCTCTAATCTGCCCCCTATTTTACTGCATTAAATCCTGTATTTTAGTGTACTGTAATCTGTCAAGTGTTATTTAATCTGTAGTATTTTGTATTTAATTATATCCTGATGTAACTATCACTGACACTGTTATCTGCTCTGTTATTGAATCGTATTTTGTCATACTTGTACTTGCTAGAACCAAAGTCATTGTATTTATCTTGCTCTTAATTGTATTATTACTTGTACTGTGATTCTTGAAATGTATTTTTGTTTACGACTGTAAGTTGCCCAGGATAAGGGCGTCTGCTAAGAAATAAATAATAATAAATAATAATGTTTTTGGACCGATGTGGACGACTACTACCAGGTCGGCTCTTGTTCATTCTAGGAGCCTTTCCACGTTCTCAGTGATGTGTGTGACAAAGGCTCCTGGAAGGCAGCACACTGTTGTAGTTAGGGTGTCCAGAGTGTGAACATAACTTGCTGTATTTCTCAATATGGAGCCCCCAACAATCATGACCTCCCTTCTTTTTGCTGTCTGGCCACCACTGTTAATAGGGTCCTGGATGTTGCTCCTTTCGATCTTTTGATGTTGGTTTTGATCATCTAAATTTTGAAGTGGCTCAAATTTGTTGGATGTTTTGATTTCTAGTGGTTGTGTTTGACGAAGTGCAGGCAAATCTAAAAATGGGTAGCATCTTAAAAGTGTGGTGAATAAACAAAACAACACAAACTGTTTTCACGCAGATCACACCGAAAGGCTTTACACTACCTTTTCCTTTATGCTTACGGCCACACACACCCACACACACACACACACACACACACACACACATGTCAGCAGCCCTGAGCCAACTGACTGCAGTCCTTAAATACCATGCACCTGGTTCTAATTTAACAATAACTTACATTATTACATGTAGGCCTATCGTTACTTCAAATGTTATTTGAAAAAAAAAGAGTTTTTCTCCACATTACTGTGGAATGCCCCGTGTTTGTTTCTATAGCAATTGTGAAACACTGAATATAATACATTTAAGAGTGAAAGCAGATGGTAATTGTAAAATTGCCATGAAAGTTAAGAATTATTTGTAGGAATTGTTTTATTGTAAGAGGTTTGTAGACCTTGATTAGTAAGAGTGATGCATTATGTCTCTCCTCTGGTTTTGTGGGACAGCCATGTATTGTCCATTCTGTGGACGGATGCTGGTGAGAGACACAGATCAAACCTATGGATTCTGGTGGGGTTGTAACATTTCCCCATAATATCGCTGAAGATAATGCTACAGATGCAGAGGAAGAGGGTAACACTTCAGATCTTTTGTCTCTTATTACTGATTACTTTCATCAAGGACATTCATATGATGTCATGCTGGATTTCATGTCCCAGGAGCACAACATAATCCTCATCATGCGCTCTCTCAAATCAAAGCTTTAAGATTTGTGTCTACACAGATACAAACACCATGTTCTGAGAGAGAGGTTGTAAATTCCATCAGGAATGTGCTGAGAGGACCTGACCAACTGTTTGGTTACAGATCAATGTGACATGCCTTGAAGCACAAGTATAGGCTTCAAGTCACAAGAGACACTGTCATGAACACTGTTCCCGCAGCTGAACGCAACAGGATGTCAGGCCCGCAGAAGAAGAAGATTTGTTCATAGAGTTTACCATTCTCTGGCACCCAATTATTTGTGGCATGTGGATGGTTATGACAAATTGAAGCCATTTGGATTTGCCATCAGTGAGTACATTGATGGGTTTTCCAGATGGAGTATGTGGCTAATCTGAGCACCAACAAACAATAATCCAAAAGTGATTGCCCACAATAATGCAGAATGTGTGGAATCAATGCAGATTCTCCCAATGCAACTACGAACTGACCGTGGGGCTGCACATGGAATAATGGCTTTGATGCACTGCACCCTATGTGATCACTTCTCTGGAGCCACCAGTCACATGTGTGGTTTATCAGTGTCAAACCAACAAATTGAAAGCTGGTGGTCATCATTTACAAAAGGAAGGTAGGTGCAATATTTCATATTTTGTATTTCAAATAAACAACACTGAATACTGATATGTATTTTCTAGGAGGGTTGGCTGATTTAAATCACTGATTTAAATTGCGATTTAAATCACTTTATTCTATTTTTTGTTTTATTTTTTAATCATTGATTTTAAATAAATAAAATAAACTAGATGATAAGTAAAGTTGTGGGGCTTGCTTTATTGGGAAAGTGGTCAAAGTAGCTGATTTGTGTCAAAAGTCACATTGTTTACTAATTGTCTCATGCTTAGAATGTGCTAGAATTTGAAATTTCTCAAACAGTTAATTCAACAGTGGGAAGTAGCCTACTGAAAGAAGTTGATGCGGTTACTTAAACAGCTGTACCTCTTGATTGGTTGACGCCATTCCTGTTTTGATTTCATATTTGAATAGCTAAGGAATAGAGGAAGATTTCATTTGCTCTAAGCTCTTGTTGGGAAAGTGGTCAAAATGGCAGTTGTTTATAAAAAGTTAGAGAAAATTGAGTTGGTGCGGTTACTAAAACAGGTGCACCTCTTGATTGGTAAAAGTTATTTCTGTTTTGATTTTGGTACAACCGATAAGAAGTTATACGCAGTTTTATAGCCAGTTGTGTATGTTGATGATGTCATGCAGTGTGGACGCCATGATTTTCACAGTAGCAACTTCCCTTGAACAAGCGTAACAGATGACCATACTGAGATGTTTTATTCCAATTTTTGTTTCAAAAATTGGTAATTTTATGTCATTTAATCAATGTGGTTGCCAAACCACAGAACCAATCAGCTTCATATTAACATCAGTTAATCATGGACTATCCCTCAACATGTATAGCAATTTTCAGAACTCTACAGTAAGCGGTTTCCGATACATAGACGTTTTAACAAATTTCGCAAAATCCAATATGGCTGCCAAACCATGTGACTTGCGCAAGTTTGCTGAATATCACCGACTATCATCCATAGGCATCTACAAGTGTTCTGAATTTTGTGAGTTTTTGAGCATGTTTTGGCAGAAAAAAATAGTAATAATAATCCTAACAAAAACAATAGGCTTCCCCAGCCTATGGCTTGGAAGCCTAACTAGATGGTAACTTTACAAGTAAAGTTGTGGGGCTTGCTTTATTGGGAAAGTGGTCAAAGTAGCTGATTTGTGTCAAAAGTCACATTGTTTACTAATTGTCTCATGCTTAGAATGTGCTATAATTTGAAATTTGATTTCATATTTGAATAGCTGAGAAGTAGAGGAAAACGTCATTTGCTCTAAGTATTTGTTTAACTACTTGGGAAAGTGGTCAAAATGGCAGTTATTCTAAAAGTTCACAGAAAAGGTAGTTGGTGCTACGTACGTAGTTGATTGGTAAAAGTTATTTCTGTTTTGATTTCATATTTGACTAGCAGAGAAGTAGAGGAAGACGTCATACCCTTTGACTTTTTGTCTAGCTTGTTGGGAAAGTGGTCAAAATTTCAGTTGTTTACAAAAAGTTAGAGAAAATTTAGTTGATGCGGTTACTAAAACAGCTGTACCTCTTGATTGGTAAAAGTTATTTCTGTTTTGATTTGAGATTTGAATAGCAGAGAAGCAGAGGAAGATTCCATATGCTCTAACTTTTTGTCTTACTTGTTGGGAAAGTGGTCAAAGTAGCTGATTTGTGTCAAAAGTTACATCGTTTACAGTAAATAGAATGTTGGAGGTCTGGGAGTTTTTAAACAATGGGGAGCTTTAAAATGTTGAAAAAAGTCCCATTAAAGTGAATGAAGATGGACAAAAAGCTTAATAGTTTAAAAAGTATAAAAGATATCAAAAAGTTGTATACAAGCACACTATTCCAGACCGGTCTACACGTTTTAAAGTTTGAACGGCATTTGTAGCTTAAACGGTGTAAGAGGAGTAGCGTGTCAAAGAATAAGAAGAAGAAGAAGAAGTATGTTGAAGATTTAAAGTGGGGACTCTTGCTTCGCAAGCCCCACTAATAAAAGACCTATTTTATATAGTTTGTCCAGGAAAACACGTGGAAAGTTTGTTTTAGAAAGCTTTTATTAACACTAATATTAATTTAACAACTCTTAGTGGTGGTTTCACAGACCTTGATTAACAGCAATACTAGACTACTTTACCTACATTAACAAAGGGTAGTCCAAGATTTGTGCTAATCAGGGTCTGTGAAACCATAGGATTCTGTATCAACTAAAACAAGTTAACCTATTTATTTAGACTACCATTAAAGACTTTACTTCATATTAATACATTAATTATACCTGTTTTAATATTAGTAGAATAATGCATTATTAAATACTGTAGCTGAGATTTTACATTTTACATTTCCCCTATACTTTTAATTGGCTAACAAATCTTCAAATCAAGGAGCCAGATGCCCCTAAGGATTTTGGCCAACTTTGAGCCCTGCTTTTATGTTTGACCTAATCAGCTGTGATGTTTATTATGTTCATTATATTTGTATTAATATTGTTATTATTATGTTTGGAAATTGGTTGTACCCGTCTGAAGAGATGTTGGTAAAAGGGTTACAAGTTTGTGCTCGGCTTAGGTTAGAAGAGACTCGTTTTCTGCAAGTAACAACCTCTTTCTGATAATGTATAGTTATACTAAATAGAGCACTAACCTTTAACTTATTTTTGTGCTATAAAATTTAAAAGAACTTCATGACCTAATTAAATACTGTGTACCTGTGGCAAAGTGGCTAGTGAAGGGGTACAGGTGTAGCAGTGATGGGGAGCAGGAGTAAAAGACAAACAATGTTACTTGGTGAAAAACGTGCTTTTATTTGTAATCCCGGTCTGGCGACCGTCAAACAATAAATCCCCCGGCTATACACAGCAATGTGTAAAGCACGGGGAAAACGCAAAAACACAGTCCTGAACACAAAACAATACACGGTCACCAGTCCGGGGTGAGTGCAGTCGTGCTGGTGCAGAGTGAAATCACAGGTAAGGGTGAACGTTTAGTGCAGTGGTGCTCGGATTTAGTGCTGACCTCTGCGACAGCTCCGAGGTGTGTTTAACTGTCTGGTGGTGGAAGACAGTGAACAGTTAGACAGACAGACACAAACAAAGACAATACTTCACACACAAACGCTTCCTCAATCACTTTCTGAGAGCTCCTCTCTCAGTCCTTCTCTCTCCTTGCTCTACCCAAATGAAGGAGAAGATCAGCGTTACCCTGGCCCTATATGTAGTCCCGTATGATTTCCAGGTAAGCGGTTGCAGCTGCCTTATTACTTGCAGCTGCCCCTCGCTTACCTTTCACGTCAACACGGTCCTACAACAGAGTCTCGCTTCCTTCCAGGCTGACCCACTTCCCGGTCCCGGAAACGAACTGTCAGGCCAGCCCTTCCAGATACTTCTCCTCTCGTTCTTTAAGCCCTCACAGGTCGGGAGGGAGATTTACCACCAGAACTCATTATATTTCTGTCACATATCCCATCGCTCAGAGTGGAGCCGAAGGAACACTCGGCTAAATCTACCTTTCCCATTACTCCCCCCTCCCGGGAAAAATAATCCGCATTTTGGTGGTCTTTCCCTGCACAGTGTACCATATGGTACATGAAGGGCTGCAATGCCAGATACCACCGAGTTATCCGGGCATTGCTGTCCTTCATTGTGCTTAACCATGTGAGTGGGGCGTGGTCTGTGACCAGATCAAATGAGTGTCCCAGCAGGTAGTATCGTAAAGAGTGAGTAGCCCATTTAATGGCCAAACACTCCTTTTCGACTATGGAGTAGTTACGCTCGAGGCAACATCTTTTTACTTATGTACACTATCGGGTGTTCTACTCCAGCTACCTTTTGGGACAAGACAGCACCCAAACCTACATCCGATGCGTCGGTGTGGAGGATGAATCTCTTGGTGAAATCTGGAGTAATAAGAGTGGGGGCCTGGCAAAGTCTACGTTTAATCGTATCAAACGCCCCTGACACTCAACTGACCATTTTATTAAATTTGGGGCACTCTTTTTGGTGAGGTCCACTAACGGGTTAACCACTGTGGCGTACTCGGGATGAAACGGCGGTAATAACCGCTAAGCCCAGTAGTGACCTCACCTGAGTCTTGGTTTTGGGGATCGCTGCATCAACCAAAGCCTGGACTTTGGTGACCACAGGTCTCACTCTTCCATTTCCCATTATAAATCCCAGATATTGAGTTTCTTGTTTTGCAAACGCACATTTTCTCAAGTTAGCTGTCAGCGGGCTGCCCTTAGAGACTGAAGAACGGCTGCAACCCTAGCCAAATGCTCTCGCCAGGTGGAGCTGTAAATCACCACGTCATCAATATACGCTGCTGCATATTCATGATGTGGGCGTAAAACCTGGTCCATCAGTCTCTGAAAGGCAGCGGCGCACCATGTAGCCCAAATGGCATGGTTTTAAAGTGGAACAGCCCTTCTGGTGTTGAAAATGCGGTTTTCTCTCTGGAGCTGCGGGTTAAAGGGATTTGCCAGTATCCCTTCGTCAGGTCCAGAGTGGAAATAAACCTCGCTTTTCCCAGTCTGTCTAAAAGTTCGTCGACCGAGGCATGGGATACGCATCGAACTTAGCAATAGCGTTTACCTTACGGAAATCAACGCAGAAGCGGTTGGTGCCGTCTTTCTTAGCCACTATGACAATCGGACTGCACCACTCGCTCCTGGAAGGTTCAATCACCCCAAGCTCGAGCATATCCCATACCTCTTTGCTAACGCCACTTTGTCGACTTTCTGGGATCCGTACGGTCTCTCTCGCACTGTGACACCTGGTGGAGAGATAATGTCATATTCAACTAAGTTCGTTCTGCGGGCACGTCAGAAAAACATCGCTGAACTCCTCAATAAGCTTACGCAGCTCTCTTTGCTGATCTGGAACCAATTGTTCCCCATTGAAATCACTCTTGTGCGCGGGGTCTCTGGACAGGGGCCTAAATCATCCTCCATATTGCCTGGGGCTATAAACAAGACCTCCCTTGCCTGCCAGGGCTTTAACAAATTGACATGGTAAATTTCACGCTCATTCCGGCGATCGGGCTGTCTAATTTCATAATTTACTTTCCCTATAGCCCGAATCACCTCATACGACCCCTGCCATTTAGCACACAGTTTTGATTCTGATGAGGGAAGTAGCAGCATTACCTTGTCCCCTGGTCGAAAGGTTCGAATCCGTGCATTTTTGTTGTAATGCTGCTGCTGTTGGTGCTGAGCCGATCTGAGGTTGTCCTGGGCCAAACGACCGACCAAATCCAGGCGATCTCTTAGTAGGAGCACATACTTCACTACATTTTGGACGAGCCTTTGTGCTCCTCCCACCCCTCCCTCAGCAGGTCAAGAATGCCGCGAGGCTGCCGGCCGTACAGGAGCTCAAAGGGGAGAACCCCGTTGAACTCTGCGGCACTTCTCTCACTGCAAAGAGGAGGTAGGGAAGAAGCGATGCCCAATGTTTCTGCTCCTGTGTTACAAATCGTCTCAGCATCGACTTTAAAGTCTGATTAAAGCGTTCCACCAGACCGTCCGTTTGTGGATGGTAAGCGGACGTCCTGATGGGACGTATTTTAATATTTTATACACTTGCTGTAACGTGTTGGACAGAAAATTGGTTCCGTGATCGGTCAAAATCTCCTTGGGAATCCCTACTCTAGCCATAATCTGCGCTAACTCAGTGGCTATTGCAGCGGCACTAGTGGACCTCAATGGAACTGCCTCCGGTATCGCGTTGCATAATCCACCACCACTAATATATCGTATACCCGAGTCAGAAGGTAGCAAAGGGCCCACTATGTCCATTGCAATGCGCTCGAGCGGAGTGGAAATAATCGGCAGTGGGACCAAAGGCGGGCGACTTCGACCCGGCGCTACTCGCTGGCAGTCTGGGCATGTGGCTACATATCTCGACACATCAGTATGAAGACCTAGCCAATAGAATCGAGCTAATATTCGTTCCCTCGTTTTCTCGGCTCCGAGGTGCCCCGCAAAGGGATATCATCGCCAGCCTCATGACCTCGGGCCGACAAGGCGGGGAACCAACAATTGCGTTACAGGCTGTTCTGTGCCCGCGGCTAGGTTTACCCTATACAGTAATTGCCCCTTGATACTGAAATGTGGATATACTAGAGCCCCAGCGCCATCAACATCCTTACCTTCAATGGACCGGACCTGTCCCCAAAGCGTGCACCAGTGACGGGTCGTTATGTTGGCCCCACACTAGGTCCGCTTGAGTACCACGGGTCCGGTACATTGAGAGGGGCTGGAATAACCTCTGCTCTAGTTGGCCCAGTAACCTCGCTCCCTCGGTCACACTGCGTTCCCACTCCCTTCGACTGGCGTTTGTTACCATTGCCGCACTCTCCCACCAGACCCCAGCCTTGTCTCAACAACGCTCCCTCCCATTTTGCGGTCCGTCTCTCCTTATTTGTTTTCTAGGACGGAAAAAGGAGAAAACATTTCAGTGTGAAAAGGAAACACATCACCAATTCGTTCCTTTTCTCTCTCTGCCACGTTCGTGTGTGGCGAGACTGCCACTTTTGCACTAAATCTCTGAATTTTGGCCAGTCTCGGCCCAGAATAACTGGGTGTGGCAACCTTTCCGCCACCCGACTACAAGGTGACGTTTTATCGGACCTACCGATAAATATACTTTTATTGTGGGGTATGTCGCCGTGTCTCCATGGATACAGGAGATGGCCACCTGACCTCGTGGCCGCCACGACACACCGCCCAGGAGAGCTGTCCTAATCAAGGTCTGCTCACACCCTGTGTCCACTAATGCGTGGGTTTTCACATTCCCTAAAACCACACTGATTAGACAAGGCCCCTCCCGACCATTTTCCCCACACTTACCAGTCTCAGGTGCCCAATTGCACGCGGCCACGTCACACTCCATGGCAGCGGGGCATGACCTGGCCAGATGTCCCGGCTGGTGGCACCTAAAACAGATAGGAGGGACAGAGGGGGCATAGGGAGTAAATCTGTCCCGCTGCTGGTATGGCAACGGGGCAGGGGCAGCACCTCTACCCAGCTGGGGGCCAACCTTGGTCTCCATGGGGGAGGCAAGGGGCCCAATGGGGTCGGCGCTCTGGGAGGTCTGGGTCCTGGGAACACGGGGTGGGGGTGGTGGTGTTGGAGGAGAGGAGAGAGAGGCGATTGCTCCGAAGGGCAGGGGTCGATAGGATCCCGATCGGGCAGACGTCAGGGAGTCCTCGAAATCTTCAGCCAATTTGACTGCCTCCTCCAGGGTGTCAGGGTTGTGGCGCCCGTATCCACGCTTGGGTTTCGGCGCCGACCACATGGCAGAATTGCTCTACCATAATGGCTTCCCCATCTGTTGGGCGGTCTTCTTCCTGGGGTCAGCCAATGCACCATGTGGTCGCACAACCGCTCTGCCACCACCCTGGGGCGTGTCTCTGGGGCTCTCCGGTACTCCCTAAACCGCGCCCGGTGGGTCTCCGTTGTTATATTCAGGCGGCGGAGAATAGCCTGCTTGACCAGGTCGTAGTCGGTGGCGTGATGGTCGCTCATCGCCTGGTGCGCTGCCTGAGCCTCCCGATCAGGCGGGACCCAGCTGGCTGGCCCAGAACTCCAGCGGCCAAGCGCGCGGTGGCCAGCCGCCGAACGCCACCAAATCGCCTCGGGTCATCCTCCGCCGACATTTTCATCGCCCGTGCCTTCGGGGCGACATCAACGGTATTGTGGTAGGGGCTGTTGCTGCGGCAGCGGCCAGCCCTACCGTTCAATGGCGCCGTGTAGCGCTCCTCCCTCCTTCTCTCCTCTGCGTCCCGTCTGCTCTCCAGCGCCTGCAGCAGCTCCGCCAGTGTGTTGCGGTCCATGATCCCACTTCTGACACCACGTGTGGCAAAGTGGCTAGTGAAGGGTACAGGTGTAGCAGTGATGGGGAGCAGGAGTAAAAGACAAACAATGTTACTCGGTGAAAACGTGCTTTTATTTGTAATCCCGGTCTGGCGACCGTCAAACAATAAATCCCGGCTATACACAGCAATGTGTAAAGCACGGGAAAACGCAAAAACACAGTCCTGAACACAAAACAATACACGGTCACCAGTCCGGGGTGAGTGCAGTCGTGCTGGTGCAGAGTGAAATCACAGGTAAGGGTGAGCGTTTAGTGCAGTGGTGCTCGGATTTAGTGCTGACCTCTGCGACAGCTCGGAGGTGTGTTTAACTGTCTGGTGGTGGAAGACAATGAACAGTTAGACAGACAGACACAAACAAAGACAATACTTCACACACAAACGCTTCCTCAATCACTTTCTGAGAGCTCCTCTCTCAGTCCTTCTCTCTCCTTGCTCTACCCAAACGAAGGAGAAGATCAGCGTTACCCTGGCCCCTATATGTAGTCCCAGTATGATTTCCAGGTAAACGGTTGCAGCTGCCTTATTACTTGCAGCTGCCCCTCGTTTACCTTTCACGTCAACACGGTCCTACAACAGAGTCTCGCTTCCTTCCAGGCTGACCCACTTCCCGGTCCCGGAAACGAACTGTCAGGCCAGCCCTTCCAGATACTTCTCCTCTCGTTCTTTAGCGCCCTCACAGGTCGGGAGGGAGATTTACCACCAGAACTCATTATATTTCTGTCACAGTACCTAACAGTTTATTAATCATTTTTGTAATAAAGATACATATTGCCTTACATAATAATGCAGATTACATGAATCACATAGCTTGTTTCATATTCAGCAAACCAACCAACAGTTTTCTGTATTTATGTATTAATTTAATATTTATTTCATTTGGTATGTAATTATTCACACACTACCATGTGCAAATAAATTTACAGTATTTGGAGGTAAAGCTACAGAACCATTATTTTCTTTTCTCCATAAAAGAAAGTAACTATTATTTGAAAATAATTAAATACATATCACAGAAAGTATCCATTTTTTAAATTTGTGAAATACAAATTGTACATAATTTAAAAAAAAAATACAGATTGCAGAAAGTAACTATTTGAAAATAATTAATTACAGATTGCCAAAATTGCTATTAATATTTCAATGTTATTTGAAAATATTTAAATATGAGTAAAATAAATTCTAAGCAGCTTGAGCCCTGTCCTTGTTAACCTTTCAACAATAACCGGTTATACCTGGTGCCGTTTACAAAGCAGCCACTCAAAAAGTAATTGAGTGGTCAAACTTTGTTCTCAGCAGACTTGGGAAAAATCAACAATTGATAAATCAATATAAATAATATTATGTATTTATTTATTTATTAGCAGACACCCTTGTCAAAACGGGTCAATACGTTCTTGCAACAGAGACTGACTCCAGACTTCCAGACTGGCCAACTCCCCGACCCGGGAAAGAACTGGCAGTCCAGCCCGTCAAAAGAACTCTGTCCTCGCTGCTTAGTGCCCTCACAGGTCGGGAGGGAGATTTACAACCAGAACTCATTATATTTCTGTCAAACAGATCCACTCAAATTTCTAAATAAAAATGCTCTGGAATAAATAAAAAATGCTCTGAAGAATTAAATTCATTAGAGCCCTTAATTAATTTTATTTGCGTAAAAATAAAAATTAAATAAGGGCTATATTGAGTGTGTGGTTATTCTTTATTCTTACAAAATCTTTAAGCTTGCACCTCTTAACAAAAAGACTTGAACGCAGCAACTTAGACTATTTGAACTAAAAAAAATAATAATAATAAATAAAATAAAATAAAATAAATCCTTTAAGGTTTGGTAAACCCTGAGAAATTTAATATTCCAAAAGTAATTTTTTCTTTAAAAATATTGTAGTTCATGGCAATGAGGAGCTGGATTAGATTCAAACAGGTGCTGATCACGAGGAGTGGTGACCCATCATGGAGAAATTCAACAGAGGACCGTGGCAGAAACCCAGCTGGAGGAATGTTATTACACCGTTGATGGTGTTTTATTGATTTCTGTTTTGACCTTCAGGCCACCGTATCAACAAAGTAGGGAAGACAGTTACGTCATGAGAACTGATGAGAAGTCAAGAGGTTTGAGAAAGGGGCGGTCTCACAGGGTCCATTATACGGTTTTAAAATTACTAAAAAGATGATTACACCGAAGCCAAAAAAACACACTTAATAATAATAAGTAAATGAAGTGATTAATATTAATATTTACATTTCGATGATACAGCCCTCACCATCCCTTTAAGCTGGTTAAAGATGTTCACATCAGAACTGGGGTCAATTACCATTACAATTACAGTTACAGTGTTCTGCTCAGTTACAATTAATTACAATTATGCAGCCGTAATTGCAATTACAAGTATACTAAAAGGTAATAAGTAACCACACATTGACATGCTTACTCTTCTTTATATTTGAAAACCCACAAAACAAATCTCAGATTTATAATTAGAAGTATAACTTGTTTTGTAAATGGTTGAAAATGTGAGATTGCGACAGCATGATAGCTCACATAAAACACAGCATGGAACTGCAACTTGGAAAAGTGTCTCCTTATTTAGAGCTCATAATTAACATTGATAGATTGTTGATCACTAATCAGGGTAAAGTTCTTCTTTGTTGTTTGCTAAATCCAATTACATTTGATTAGTTAAACATGGTTTTAATATCAAGCTCACAATGCTGTCATTCATCAGTGGATCAAACATGTTTATGAAATTGTCAGGATGTGGAGGGTGATGTGGTGTAGGAGCAGTCCAAACAAACCAAAGGTCTCAAAATACGTTTTTAACCCGCAGGGCCTTTTAATATTTGAGGCAAGTTATTTTACAATGTTACAAAACAAAAATGTCCATACCAACAGGTACGCAAAACAAATAATAAGTACGGGTTCAGACGTGCGTGACGGGGTAGTGAGGTAGGGTTGGGTGACGTGCCTCTTGGTTCCAGCTGCAGTGGTTGTCCGTGAATTTCAGTTCCAGCTCCAAGGGCTCCCGCTGCCATCTGTGTACAAGGGATAAGAAAACAGCTTCCAGCCTGTTACGCACCAACCTCCCGAAGGACAAGAGAGATATTCAGCAAAACTGTGTTCCCTAAATACTACCAGACTCCTCCCTGTGATCAGCGTGTCACAGCCTCCAGTCCAATCGCTGCAAACAACACAGCTCATCACAGTAAAGAAATCCGGGTTCTCCACAGATTTGCCCCACAGTAAGATGGCCGACTTCCGGTCTAACTTCCGCCCCTATGGTGACCTTTGAACCGGTGCATCTCCTGTTGGGGATACCTCTAGCCTAGCGTCCTCTCAGGTCGGGAGGGAGATTTGCAGCTCAGATTCATTTTCTCCCTGTCACAGTAATTCAACTGTAATTTTTGGATTACATGAATTACATGGTATAATGGCAATTATGATTACAATTACAGAGGCGTGTCAAGGTGTATGTACAATTACTGATTACTATTAATTGTAATTTATTACAAATTACACAGTTACAATTGCAATTGAACCCAGGTCTGGTTCATATTCACATGGAGTTAGCATGATAAACATAAGTGGATTAAAATATTTATGTCAAATGAAAACCCACTTACAGTACCATGCCATACTTGTGTACGTCAAGTTTCCCATTCTATTCTATGATCGGTTTCTCAGTCTAGCATTTCAGGTTTCATTCTCTAAGGCAGTGCTAGTACTGTGGAATGTGCAATGAAAATCGGGGGAGGGTCAGGTGACATTTGTATCCAATTGCATGTCATGTAGAGATTCCAATCTAGCTGTGGGCGTTTAGAAGAAAGATATATTGCGGGAAGCCATTCAACTTTTACAAGTATATATATATATATATATATATATATATATATATATATATATATATATATATATATATAGTGTTTTAAATTATTATTTTATGTTTTATTATTAGTTTTACTTGTTTAGTTGTAGTTTATATAGTTTTTAGCGAAAGCATAAAACATGGCAACGTACGTGGTCTTTCTATAATGAGCAACGGGAGTGAAGTTGGTTCGGTGGATTTTGATACTAGCGACAGTGATGCTGACTTATCACTCAGGGATGATGATGATGAAGAGGATGTGGAGCCAAGAACAGTACAAACTGTACAAACAGAAGAGCATGCAGCTACTTTACAGGTAAGCCAGCTGCAAACGGATAGCTGTTTGGTTTGAAATGGCAGTGCTGTGACGAAATACTATCAAAACAGGCAATGCGGCAGCCAGAGCCATCACAATGCCTGCGCAAAGTAGTACATGCATTTGTGACTATCCCTCCAACACAAACCATAAAAAAGGTACAGGGTCTGCTATGAAAATGAAAACAAAAGAAAAGACACAAGAAAAATGTGCAGTGGTTGCGAAGGCAACCCCGGGTTCTGTTGTATTGAACATTTCAATAAATGGCACATGTTTTGATGTTGTTTGATATTTATTTGACAGTTACTGTTTACTGATTATTATTGTTATTATCGTTATTAGCAGCGTTTTTGTTTTTATTGTTCAAAAAAAAAAGTTTTTATCATTATATTGAATATGGGTATGTAGTACACGGGAGCATAAAAGGTTAATGAAAAACACAGTTTAGGTCATTTATTTGTGTTTTATTCATCATATGTTAACATTTTATAGCAATTACAGGTTTGAAAACATTATTATTATTTTCAAAATCTGGTACCTGGGAAGGAGTTTCATTTGTACATCTGGAGTTGAAGTGGTTAATACGCTATTAATATACTTACCTAATTCTGAAGACAAATACACAGGGTGATCCTCTGGTACGCTTTGCCAGAGGCGTTTCTGTATTCCTTCAACACAAAAGGGTCACAGGTCCCAGGTATGAATTCGTCCTTGGTCCCATCCTGATACAACAGATCATAATTTCCATCCACTAAATTGCGATCGAAAGCGTTGTGTTTGTCAATCACAGCTCTAAGGGGTCCATTATAATCCATTGTATCTGCCACTGTAAAGCCTAGGACACACATGAGCGACGCAGTGCCGCCTGCAGGGAGTGAAGCAGGGCGGCGCGCGGCAATGCCGCTTTGCTTGGTGCACACACATCAACGGTTTTGAAGCGGCGATAAAAAAAGAAAGACAGCCCACCACCTCTCAGCACTGTACAACAACCCAAAAATGTATATCATTCTTGAACTTTTACTGCTTGAACCCAGAGTGAAGAACATGTCCATCTCCAGAAATTTTTATCAGGATCTAACGTTGTAAGTTCCCATATCAGAACACCACTTGCCTATTATGAAATATTTGCCTTTTATTTACCTAAGGATATGTATGTAAAATATGATATTTTTGGTGGGATACAATGTGAAAAGCTTTTTCTACAAAGAAACTATTATATATCCGGCACCGCACTTAACAAGACTAGACTGTGGTACTGTATCTGTAGTTATAGGAGCTGCTATTATTAAGGAAAAAAGGGATCACATTCTTCGTATTTTGTATACACAATAATTAGTCGGCTGGCAGCTGGTTAATTACTTGACGTGTATATTTGACAAATGATACAGGATGTCAAGTAACTGGATTAATGCGGGGTGTAAGCGGTTAGTATTTGTTTTGGATCATTCAATAGACCCATAACCAACGTCCTTGAAATTCTTATTTTTATAATCAAATATAAAAATATAATCAAATAGCTCGGGATGCTGAGAAACTTCAGCTATCAGTAGCTCCTCCATGTTGATGGATATTCGAGTTCATCAAGACATGACATATCCCACACCATGGACCTGATTGGTTAGACTCAGATTTGCCGCTGCAGGAAAATGTTTGAGCAGCAAAATATTGCTCACTGAGCGATATTTTGCTGTTCTAAAATTCTGCCGCGCGACACTTTTCCAAATCATTTTTTCGTCAATGTGTGTTCACTCTAATTGAAATAAAAGGTGAACGATATGTGCAGAATTTTGCCACTCCCTCTAGCAGTGCCGCACCGCTCATGTGTGTAGTAAGCTTAAGAGGGAGGACGGAGCCTCTTTGAAGTTTCAGCGTTCCGTTCCTTTCTGTCATTTTCCCTACCTTTATCTGAAATACATGACATGTGTAGAATTCAGGATTTGCAAATAACTTTCATAATTTCTATGTCAAAAAAAGAGATTAACAACTACCTTAATGTCAACTGCCTGGGTTCTCTTTGTTTTTTTATTGGCAAAAAAGACTTGAGATCTATGCTCTTGCTTCATAAACCCTGAGGAAAAATAAATAAATAAGTAATGCATGTATGTAAATCAAATATAACTGGTATGGAGTATGTAAAAAATATTAAACAAAAATGGTACCTGGATTTGAGAAACTTCCACGCGTGGAACCTGTGCTGCTGCAGCCAGGAAATGGAGACCTTTGCTGCATTGGCTGCAAAAGCTGTCAACGTCTGACAGCTTTTGTTCACAAAATGGACAAAACATCCTAAAAAATAAATATAAAGTTTTAACGCACATATTAATGTTGAGTCAGGAAAAATGAGTCTCCCCTACAACTGCTACTGATATTACCGATTTAAAATATATTTTGTTTGCCAGCATTGTTTTTTTCAGTGTTTGAGAAAATGTGATTACACAAACCAAGACTTGTCTCGAACCACTTCCTAATTGTATACAAAATTTTGTTTAAAATTTAACATATTTAGTCAATTGTATGTTGTGATTAAATTATTTACTTATGTGATCCAGTCGCCTATTTGAAAATTATGTCGCTTTAATCTCTCTCTCTCTCTCTCTCTCAAAAAAAATTCAAAATTCAAAAAATGCATTATTGGCATGACAAAATGAAATTGAGTTTTGCCAAAGCAATTCAACAATGAACATTGTCTGCTGCTCCGGCCTCTCCGAATAGAACTGGCAGTTTTTCTAAGTCAGAGAGCAGCTGGAATGTTGTGGCCTGATTGGCCAGTTTGGGAAAGTACGTGTCCCTGATTAGCTTATATTGGGGACAGTGTAACAGGAAGTGCATTTCTGTCTCTATCTCTCCCAGATCACAGTGACAGCACAACCTTGTCTGTACTTGGTCAGGATCTGTCTATGTTTTGTGTTTTTGACTCTGATCAGATATTCTGCCAGGGTAAATTCTTTTTTTGGGGCCAGATAGCATTGTAATTTATTGTGTGATTCAATTTCGTTATTCCAATGTACTTTATAATTGTTTTCCAGATTTAGATTAATTTGTTTCATTTTTTGTGCTGTTTTTTTGTTGGTGGTGTTCTGATGCTCGCTGGTGTTAATTTGGCTCATTTGGCTGAGCGTCAGTACAATTCTACTGAGGGGATTCTCTTGTGGGGGCTGTGTGCAGCTCCGCAGTGCAGTGTGGTGGTAGGACTGCGGATCAGCCTGCTGTAGATGGACCCAGTAGTTCAGCACTCGTTTCTGTATGGAGTGGAGTAAGGGGAACCAACCTAGTTCAGCCCTGCAAGCGCTGCTGGCTGAACTCCTGTGAACCTGCAGGAGGTGTTTACAAAATTCCACATGGAAAATTTCTTTGGGGCTTTGATCCCATTTGTTATAGACGTGGTTCATAAGGGGACCCCATACTTCACTACCATACAGAAGGATTGGCTTTATTATGCTGTCGAAATTTTTTAGCCAAATTTTTATTGGTGGTTTAATTTTGTATAGCCGATTTTTTATGGCATAAAAAGCTCTGAGCGCTTTATCTCTTAATACATTCATAGCCAGGTTGAAATTTCCAGACGCACTGATATTTAGACCCAGGTAATTGTAGTTGGTGCTGTGCTCCAGGGTGTTGTTGCCCAGGGTGAAGTGGTACCTGTTTCCTTGAGATCTGGCTTTCTTCTGGAATACCATAACTCTAGTCTTGTCCAGGTTTACTGTCAGTGCCCATTTCTGACAGTACTGCCCTATATTTACAGTGCCTTTTTTTTTGGTGGACATGTTTGTTGATTAGGATGTGTAGGGTGTAAACATGGTCAGAGGTTTGGTAATTTGGTAAAAATCCAATCTGCCTTACTCAAGACATTGTATTCGGTAAGGAAGGCCAGTATCCGGGCATTAATGACTCTGCAGAACACCTTCCCCAGATTACTGCTCACACAGATGCCTCGGTAATTATTGGGGTCAAATTTGTCTCCACTTTTATGGATTGGTGTTATTAGCCCTTGGTTCCAGATGTCAGGGAAACAGCCCGCAGCCAGGATGAGGTTGAATACTTTGAGCAGGGCCGTCTGCATCCTGGGGCTGCTGTGTTTCAGCATCTCGTTGATGATGCTGTCGGGCCCGTAGGCTTTCCTGGGTTTAAGGGCTTGGAGATTTTCTTTTAGCTCTGGTCCTGTTATTGAGTAGTCCAGTGGGTTCTGATTGTCCTTGATTATGTTTCCAATTCATTTATTTTTTTTAAAATAGAATTTTGGTCTGGATTTAATTCATTTTCATCTAATTCTTGATCAAGTTTATCAAAGTAATTTTTTTAAATGTTACCATTTTTGATTGCCAATTCGTGATAAGTTTTTGATGTATTTAATTTGTTCCATAGTTCCCAAAAGGAATTTTGCTCGATGGGTTCTTAAATATGGGATAATTGTTTGGACACGTGTTTTTCTCTTTTTTTTTATTGAGATGGTGTTTGTATTGTTTCAGAGCCTCGCAGTAGCTGAGTCTCCGTTCGATATTGTTTGGCTCTCTGTGTTTCTGGTTTGACAATTTTCTTAATTATTTTCTGTTTGTTTTACACTCTGTCAAACCATTTTTCATTTGATTTACTTTTAGAATTTGTTTTTTTCTTGTTTGTTTTCTTGAGTTTTGATTTTGTTGCTGTTGTTTCGAATATAAAATTGATTTCTTTGATGGCCGAATTGATTAAATTTTTGTCTAATTTAAAAAATTTAGTTAGAAAGCTGTTTAGCATACTTTCTATTTCTGCACTATAAATTGTTTGTTTATATTCCTCAGCACTGCTTTGGGTCCATTTATAAGCTGGTTTAGACCGTATAATTTGGCAGGTGGGGTCGGGTTTGAATTATTTCGTTTTGGGTTTTTAGATACAGGATTGTTTGGCAGTGGTCTGATAGGGGGGTTTGTTGCCGGACTATAAATGCATTAATAGATTCTAGGTCCATGTCTGTGATAGTGTAGTCTACTACACTATTTCTTAAAGCAGAGCTGAATGTATATCTCCCCTGAGAATCCCCTCTGATCCTGCCGTTAAAGATGTACAGACCCAGGCCTTTACAGATATGCAGGACCTGCTTCCCACTCTTGTTCACCACACTGTCAAAACTATTCCTCTGTGTGGTGATGGGTGTGTGGTACAAAGAGGTCTGCTGTCCAATCATATGGCTGTTCTCCTCTGTGCTAATGTAGTCAATCTCTCTGCCGGTCCTGGTATTGAGATCTCCACACAGCAGCACAGAGCCCAGGGATTGGAAGTGGCTAATTTCTGATTGTAAATTTTGGAAGCACCCCTCTCAGTGGTAGGGGGAGTCAATTGGTGGTATGTAAACTGTGCATAGGAATGTGTCAGATTGGGATTGGATGATTTTTTTTTCAATTTTGAGCCATAAATGTGTCTCTCTTCTTTTAATGGGAGAGTGTGGCAATGTGCCCCGCCCCTGTATGTATTTTTGTGTTTTATGTTATATGTTGCGTGTGTTAATGTTGGTGTATTGTAGTTGGTACACAGGATATAATGTGGGTAATGAGCACGAGTATCTCAAATGTATAATTGTATTTAGGCACGGGATTGCACTTCACTTCACGTGCATTTAAAGTAGTTAATAATATGTGAGCACAGGGTTGCACAGATTTAGTTCACGTGCTGGGATTCAAGTGAATAATGAATTGGTAATTGAATCCCAGCACAATTGTATATATAGATGCACGTTTCACTCACTCGGGGTTGTGTGTTCAGTGAGTGGAGAACAGGTGAGGAGAAGGAGTAAATAAAAGTAAAGTAAAGTAAATATAAGTTATTTGTACTCACCGTGTTTGTTTGTCTGTTAGTCCACCGTTTGTTTAAGAGTTAGTCTGTTTTGTTTGTCTGTTTATTTTGGCCGCAAGTGCCGTGTCCTGTTTTCTGTTTCAAACATTTATTTTACAATAAACATACTGAGCTCCGCAGCAACTCAGTTTTCAACCCGAATACTGCCTGTCTGGGTGTGTTTCTTTCTGGCCTGACGTAACCCCTGCAGCTAGCCTGTCACAGAGAGACAGTGTTTTTAAGTTCCTCTTTGTACCACACAATGATGCCCCCCGAGTCCCTGCCACATTTGATGTGGGGGCTCTTTAGGGAGGGGACTATCAGTTCCCTGTATCCATGTGGACAGAGTAACAACACGTCCGCACGACTCCATGTTTCATGGAGGATTATTACCTCCATGTTATTTATACTATTTACAAAGTCTGGGTCTGTGCTCTTCATTCCAAAGGTTGAGGAGCACAGACCCTGGATATTCCAGCTACTTATTCTAAATGATGCAATTTTTATGAACAAAAAATCTATGGTTTATAGTAGTAAAGAAATAAGAAGTGACAAAGTTTTAATATTCATATTTAAATTTGGTTATGTATACATACTATATAATTAGTTTTGATTTATATATGTATACTATATTATTGTTATTTTCCTTAATTTTGTGGTATACAGGTGATACATTAGCTAATTAGCTTAGTGCAGATAAAAAGATGTCTTATCTTGTTTAGCTCCGTGCTGACGGGGTTTCCTGGCCGACAGGACACGGATGCAGCAGAGCTGTGCTGCGGGGCTGGGGAATGCGGGGGTGTGGGGTCCCTGGCTCCGCTCCTGCTGACTGGGGGCATGGCCTGAGGGGTTGGGGGATCCTAGGAGCTCAGGGGCGGCTGGGCGTGCTCCTGGTCTCGGTGTAGGGTGGGGTGGTGAGCTCTCGGCCCAAGGCGATGTCCTTCAGGGATTTAGCAAAAAGCTTCATGCCCTCCCTGTTGAGGTGCACCTGGTCGTACATGTGGTGGGGCCAAATGTGGTGGTGGTGTGCCAGGTGCACGCTGGGTAGCAGGGCGCAGCCCCAGGACACCTCTGTGTTGATGCTGTCAATGATGTGGTAGGCCATGTCCACTCGGGGCAGCAGGGTGGACACGATGATTTTGGCGCTGGGGTATTCTCTGGCTGCTGTTTCTATCACCTGCTGCAGGGATTTGGCCACATCTCCTCTGTTTGCGCGCAGGTTGTTGGTGCCGGTGTGGATCACAATGTATTTCGGGCTCCTCTGTCTGTTTTTGGACAGGATTTGCAGGGTGTTCTGTGTCATTGGGCACTTGAACTTGTCGACACTTCGGCACAGAAAAGTCGTCTTTCGTCCAGGTACCTCCCGTTAGAATCTATTAGGATTAGCATCTCTGCACTGCCCTGCTGCTCCGACTGTGTGTTTGGGGCTGTCTGTCTGTGTGGCTGGTGCTGTGTGTGTGTTTGGGGCTGTCTGTGTGTCTGCCTGTGTGGCTGGTGTTGTGTGTGTGTTTGGGGCTGCCTGTGTGTCTGCCTGTGTGGCTGGTGTTGTTTGTGTGTTTGGGTCTGCCTGTGTGGCTGGTGTTGTGTGTGTGTTTGGGGCTGTCTGTGTTGTTGCTCTTGTCCTGCTGGTGTGTGGAGCTTGCTGCCTCTCACTCCGTCTAGCTTTCTCTACCGGTTCCTCAGCAGGCTGTGCTGCTGTGCTGTCTTGCACGTCTCCTCTCTCACTCCCTCCAGCTCTCTCTGCAGGCTCCTCAGCTGGATGTGCTGCTGCGCTGTCTTGCTTGTCTCCTCTCTCAGTCTCTGCAGCTCTGTCTTCATGGCCTGGTTATCTTCCTCCAGTCCTCTCATCACCGCTCTCAGCTCCTGCACCTCGGCCCTGTGCTCAGTCTTCAGCCTGTACATCTCATCCCTGAGCTGCTCTGATGGGCTGGCCTGGCTCAGGGTGGCCAGCTTGTGCTCAGTGTGTTCCCTGAACTCTGTGAACTCCAGCTCCAGCACTGATAGGCACTTCTTCAGGGCTTTGATGTTGTTGACCTGTCTGGGTTAGTCAATGACAGGGCTGTGCGGGGGTGGGGGGTTGCAAGCTCTGGTATTGTCTTCTCTCTCTCCACTCCCTGTCTCAATGCTGATAAGCTGTGTTCAAACAAGTCCAGGCTGCTCTCTCTGCCCTGCACCATGACAGTACCATTGTTGTAGACATTGACAGTGAGCATGATGCTGTCAGCATCACTGTCTTCGAACACAGTCAACTGCCTGCCTCTGCCGATGCCTCCCTTGCGGATGTTGCAGTAGGTGCTGCACAACGCAGAGAGCAAGGCGCTGGGGTGCTCGGTGTAGAGCAGCAGGTTGCTCTTGACCCTGCAGTCCACTGTGGAGTAGTTTGCTATTAGATTCTCTGGGGACTCCCTCAGCACTTTGTCTTTGTAGTTTTTTTCTGGCCTTTGCAGAGCTCAGCTCCTCTGGGTATTTAATCTCAATGCTGCAGCAGCTGTTGCTATTCAGTGTGTCAAAAATTGTTACATTTTCAAATGTATCATTTTCACTGGCAGTTGGGGGGCCCTCTTCAACTTCACTTCACTGCATTTTTTAAATTTCTCACAGCAGTTTGTATGAAACTATACTGATATTTCTTACAGATTTCAGATTACGGATGATGATGATGATGATGTTTTGATTGGTATTTGTTGTTGTATTTATCTTGCTGGTTATATAGATTCTTACCTATGGGGCAGCAGTGTGGAGTAGTGGTTAGGGCTCTGGACTCTTAACCGGAGGGTCGTGGGTTCAATCCGCGGAGGGGGACACTGCTGCTGTACCCTTGAGCAAGGTACTTTACCAAGATTGCTCCAGTAAAAACCCAACTGTATAAATGGGTAATTGTATGTAAAAATAATGTGATATCTTGTAACAATTGTAAGTCGCCCTGGATAAGGGCGTCTGCTAAGAAACAAAAATAATTAATTAATTACCTCCTGACTGTGCTCTATTCTGGCTAGCTGTCTCTCTATTCTCAGTATATATGCTGTCTTCTGCTTGGTTTCTTTCTTTAGTTTTTATTTTCTTTTTTTTCATTATTTTTCTTTCAAAATGTTCTCCTTGTCTTCAGTAAACCTTCATTTAGTATTTTATGCAAACAAAAATCATTTATTTATGACTAATTTAACTACTATTAAAACACTAATGTTTAAGAGCTCATTTTCTCCTGCTGTGTCTCTCTCTCTCTCTCTCTCTTTCTCACTCTCTCACCCAGTCGGGAAAAACTCAATTGTGACGTCAAACCAAAACCGAGCACAACTGATCGCGGAATCTGTGCATACTCAGATGAGATGAGTCGGGAAGGCTTGAAATGGGATGTGTGCGGCGAGTTTAAGGCTGGGATTAAGATTAATTTATTTAAAACAACAACAACAATTAAAAAAACACTTTTTTCATGATTGCGCTAATGATGTTGAACTAGCTCAGTTGCCTTACTTTGCAATATAGCCGTTCACTGAACAAAAATAACTACACACACTTTTGTTGTGCAACTAGTTACTAAGGTGTGGACAAAGCGGTTGCAGGTGATTAAGGCCTGCCGCACACAGCCCGACTGAAGCCGTCCCGACTCATCTCATCTGAGTATGCACAGATTCTGCGATCAGTTGTGCTCAGTTTTGGTTTGACGTCACAATTGAGTTTTTGCCGACTGGGTGTCGCACACTGCTAAGACTGAATTACTGACCACGACTAGATACTGGTGATTACTATGTATGCAGATTTAATTAATACTGCCCTGTACACATTTTTGCATTAACTTAGCCAAACATAGCGCCCCTCATATTATGCATGGCATCGTATGCTGATTAAACAGCGGAGACAGCGCCGCGAGGCAACCAAAAGAAGCGCTTAACCTATTAATTTAGCTATTGACCATTTACACCGTGCAAACGTTTCAGGCAGTGGCACTTTTTGTACAGTTTGTCTACTACTCTTTAGTAGCGGGTGAAGCTGAACGCTACTGCGGTCAGCGTATTTAATAAATAATAATACAAAACAAAAGATTTAAACAAATAACAAAACACAAAACAAAAAGGCGCGATGGCCAAACAAATAAACAGAAACAAGTATATTTTAAATATAGCAATTGTTTTGTTGCCGCTTCTCCCGTGTTCTCCCGTACTCTCCTCTGTACACTCTACCACGGACAGCTGCAGGTTCTTATACTCTGGCCGAGGGGTTAACTAGCTGTTAATTATCTTATTACCCCTCGGCCACAGTCTGCACGAGTTTAGTAAGGATGCGTGACTGTCAGCTAGTTAAATAATCAGTAGCTGATCAGCCATGCATCCTCACGGGGTTTTAAATATAAAAACAATAAGAAATATGCGACGCTGTTATCCGCGCCGCAAACAATAATATAAATAATAATAAATAAATATATAGGGGCGGGACACTCCGCCACAGTGTGGATCTAGGGGCTTGTGATTTGTGACCTACTGGAGATCGACGCACCGGTTACTTCTGTTTTAGCGCAGTAAGAAAATATAGGCTGCCAGTAGATTGATAATGAAAAGGTAAATTGATCATTTACCTTTGATTAGTAAACGCTTAAAAAACAATTCAAATGTGCACATATCTGGTATTTTTGAATTCGGGACACTCAGAGCAATTCAAGACTAATGCATTTTTACCTGTCGTGAACTAGAACAGAGATTTTCTTTCATCAAGCAGCAATGGAATACTGTATTTATGTATTTTCCTGCAGATTGATTTGGATCAGTGAGTAAACATAGTTTGAAAGATAACATTCGAGGTCCTTTACCAGAGATTAAGGCCCTTGTCTTGACCTATCAGTTTAAAGGAAATCTCAAATCAATTTTCTAATGAAATACAATATAACGTCCTTTGAAAAGTATTAATATTGCACGTGCCACTGTGAAGCTATATTATACAGAAGTACATATCAATACAATTATTGATTTTAGCAGTTATGCAATTCATTTAATCTTTGAAGTTGCCATTTTGCAGAAAGAAAGAATCTGTCCTGAAATTTGATCTGGAATTTATTTTGCTCGGAGTAGAAGCCAGATCTACTTGAGAAAACGTGTTTCCTTTTTTTCATAGACAGGGAAACACCAAGCATCATTGGGAAATATGTCTTCATATATGCTTGCCGAATAAATAGGTATGTTGGTGTGTAAAATGCATTTCTTTTCTGGCAGCTTGGAACAAAAGAAAACAAATTGAAGGGTAGTAGTGCTTTATATCCAAATCGTCAGCACCCTCCTGAATTGCATTCAGAACAGACATAGACACATATTTTGGTGCTTTCCTGAGAGAATTATAATGATTGTCGAGTGTATTTTTATATGTGACCAGAATTGCAGCTTTATATTATATAATTGAATTGTTTTATTGTTCCTTATAATAACAAACATCATTAAAAATAAAAACAATGTTCACAGAACTTACTATTAAGACTAGTGTTGTCACTTACACAGTGGACTGCCTCTTATAGAGCTGCAGATCTTAATTACCAGCCTTCCGATGGTCAGCACAGCGATGAAAACTGTATTGATTGGCAACACATTTTAAAAGAAAAACTTGTGGTGGTGTGTGAAGGGGTACACCCCGCCCCTGTGCATGTTCTGTATTATTTTGTATTTGTTTATTAAGATTTATGTATTTTATATATGACAGTGAAAAGCCCTTATTCTTTAAATGTAGGATGGGCGGAAATGCCGACCACTATTATTTGTTAGTATTTTGTATTTTGAAATACTTTGAGAATGTGTGACTGTTGGCGAGTAATTATTGAATTAGCTGACAGTCACGCATCCTTATTAGACCCATGCAAAATGTGACAGAGGGGTTAACAAGATAATTGATCGCTAGTTAATCCCTCAGTCACCACAATAAGAACCTGCAGCTTTGGCTGCACGGGGTTGAGAGATCAGGAGTGGAGAGTGAGAGTCAGAGAGAGGAGGTAAACGAAATATAAAGAAAACAATTGCTATTCGTGCTGGAACAACCAACACGATACTTGTTATCAGTATTGTTTATTTGTTTGTTTGTTTTGGCCCTTGTGCCTGTTGTTTTGTGAGTGTTTTGTTTTGTGTTTAAACCTTTTTATTTTATTTAGCGTTTCATACCTCAGTGCTGTCTGTGTCTGTCTTCTTCCGGGTCTGTGATGTCACCAGACACGCCAGCCTGCCACCTGGTGCTATATGATGATTTACGAAAGCATTTTAGTTTCTCTGTCTTCCTCACTCAGGGAGGATGTGAAACCTTGCACGCCTGGTAGAAAAGAAGAATATGGAAAACAGAACGGTACTGAATGTTAATAAGACTGTTAAATTCTGCAGTTTATGGCATAACAACTCTGGTTAAAGCCTGATTAATCAAACTGCGATGGGAGATGTTTTGTTGTGTCCCAATTCAGAAATGCCAGTCCAATTAAAGTCACCGAATTGTCAGCTTTTTTCCTTCATTAAAGTTTTACCTGCTGCTATTTTTAATGCCTCTAAATAGAGAAGCTATTCAGCAAGAATATGCTGACGCACACAGCCTCTGCTACAGAGCACTGCCAGAATGGAAAAGGGGCATTTTATTAGAGCACCAATGTCCCACAATGTACAATTTCACTTGGGAAAAAAGATCTGTTTTCTACATTCTCACTAAAATTTTTTTTAATGTATTAGCCAATTGCAATGCTTTTGCTCATGATCAAACTCAATACTTCAAAGTGGCATCCATCACATCCATCAGTCTGTCTCTTCTGATGTTGGGTTTCACTCTGAAAAATGAGGTATGGAAGAATTCAGAACAGGCTAGCTAGTAATGAACACTAAAAGGTTTTCGAGTTTAAAAGCGTGAGAGCCACATAACGACACCAGTACCTCTTATTTTCATTCTTAAAGTAATTGTAGCAAACAAAATAATTCCATACAATGTCTCCGCCTTACACATCCATTCATCATATAGGTTAAAATGTGCAGAATGAAACAGATGTTTCAGCAAACATGTATTTTAATTTTAAAACATGACATCTGGTACTACAGTAAGTTAAAGACATCTCTGTTTTCAAGCCCTGCTTTTAGACTGTCTTGCACTTCCTGGGTCATCTTACCTGGAGAGTGAAATTGACCCACCCCTTCACTGGCTTCTTTCCTGTCAATAACCAATCAGCTGCTTCCCCTATTTACAAACATGATTTCAGCCAGTAACAAGCTTTGACCCACAAGACACTGCTAAGGTGAAATGACCCAGGGAAAGTGCAAAGAGATTACCTGAGAATAAGGCATAGAAGAGCTTCTTTCCTTAGCTATGTAGCTAATGAAACCAGGACCAGAGGACAGATAGACAGGACAAAGGGAAAGGAGACACTTCTTCACACAGAGAGTGTGAGGGTATGAAATGGGTTACCCAGTCATGTGTTAGATGGCTAGGTGGACAGTTGCATGAACACCTGCAAGCAGTCTAGTAAATGGTCTGTGATCCTCTATAACCTGCCTGAGAGCTTGTTAAAGAAGATGGAAGTAATATCCTTACAACAAAAGAAAAAACAACTTATTTTTAAGAACTGCTTTCCCCAGCTGTAAAGTTCAACACCTAAAATGAATAAAAAATGAAACAGATATAAATTGACTATTCATTTGCAGTGCCGTGAAAAAGTATTTGCCCCTGTCTGATTTTCTGCATTTTTGCATATTTTTGACACTGAATGTTATCAGATCTTCAACCAAAACCTAATATTAGATAAAATGGACCCTGAGTAAACAAATAACACAAACATTTGATACATATTTCATTTATTTATTAAAGAAAGTTATGCAACACCCAATGCCCCCGTGTGAAAAAGTAGTCACCCCCTTAGACTCAATAACTGGTTATGTCACCTTTAGCAGCAATAACTGCAACCAACCGCTTCCTGTAGTTATTGATTAGTCTCTCACAGCACCGTGGAGGAATTTTGGCCCACTCCTCCATGCAGAACTGCTTCAACTCAGTGACATTTGTGGGTTTTCGAGCATGAACTGCTTGTTTCAGATCCTGCCACAACATCTCAATGGGGTTTAGGTCTGGACTTTGACTAGGCCATTCCAAAACTTTAAATTTCTTGTTCTTCAACCATTCTGATGTAGACTTGCTTGTGTGTTTCGGATTATTGTCTTGCTGCATGACCCAGCTGCGCTTCAGCTTCAGCTCACGGACGGATGGCCTGACATTCTCCTGTAGAATTCTCTGATACAGATCAGAATTCATGGTTCCTTCAATGATGGCAAGGCGTCCAGGTCATGATACAGCAAAGCATCCCCAAACCATGACACTACCACCACCATGCTTGTCCGTTGGTATGAGGTTCTTACTGTGGAATGCAGTGTTTGGTTTTCGGCAGACATAATGGGGCCCATGTCGGCCAAAAAATTCCACTTTTGACTCATCTGTCCATAGAACATTGTTCCAGAACTCTTGAGGATCATCCAGGTGCTTTTTGGCAATCTTGAGACGAGCATTCATGCTCTTAGTGAGCAATGGTTTCCGCCTTGCTACTCTGCCATGAATCCCATTTTTGCCCAGTGTCTTTCTGATTATTAAAACGCTCAGGGCAGGATTTTCAAAAACCAGTGTATTGTATGAAACTCGTGGTATATTAACACGTGGTATATTAACAAGAGCTTTAGTAGCAAGTGATATTCATATTGCACTTGTTAATTATTAGACAAAATGTTTATAGAATACTTAACAACTTCTATTAGGACCATGCTGCATGATTTGTTTATTATTAATAGCATTATAATTAAACTATACCAAATCATGTTTTTATTTACAATGAAGGGAAAACATGTTTTTGCTGACTGTATAAGCATTTGGGTGACACAGTATACATTGTAAATACAGGGGTGTGCAATTTTTGAAAAAAACAACTTGTCCAAGGGACAAAATGCTTGAAAAATCTACTTGGCCTTAAAAATCTACTTTCCCCCTACCTGTCGCACAACAAAAGTAGAATATAACTTGTAGGATTTTGGTTTCATTTAATAGTTAACTGTGGCATAGTGGTTAACAGTGTGCATGTGCATGTGATCTATAAACAGGTGCAATGTTGTTTAATGGTTGTATTTTGTAATCCAAATGCCTGATGGCAAACAACAGTAAATAATAACAATGTCAATGAGTAGCAATACAGCAGCGTGTATTGCTTATCTGTAATCCGCGTGTTGGCCCCGAAATAATAACAGTCCTGTTTTAATTCATCCACATGTAACACAAAAACAAACACCAGTCCACAGTGTGTGCTCTAGTGCTCGTAGTGAAAATACAGTTCTTTAGTGTAAACAAAGTGAAGTGTTGTCCAGGTTCGTGCTGGCCTTTAGCGACAGCTCTTAGATCGTGTTTAGCCGTCTAATCACACAAGTATAATTCAGACACGATAATAAACAAACAAAACACTCATGATTTTCTTTACACAAATCACAGGTTCTTCCAGGTTGTTCTCTAACCAAAACGAAGGAACAGATTACGTCGCTTCGTCCCCTATTTATACCGTCAGACATGACTCCTTGGTAAACGATTGCAGCCGCTCCTACAATCCGCGGCTGCCACATCATTTCCCTTCCGGGTCGATGAGTTAGTGCACCGAAGCTCCGCCCCCTTTCTAAATGACCGACTTCCTTTTAACCCTGGGAATGAAGTGTCAGGCCAAACAGTCCAGGGTACTCTGCTCCTGTTACTTAGCATCCTCACAGGTCGGGAGGGAGATTTACCACCAAGAATCATTGTCTTTCTGTCACATGAACATACTCAATCAAATAGTGATTGTGGCAGGGCGAGGTCTGTGCTGGCTATCTGACGCATGCATGATCCTGCAGGGGGAGGGAGCGAGTTGGGAGCCCAGTGAAATCCGCCTGCCAATCATGGCAATGACACAGAGAGGTTGGGGGAGGGTGTCTAATCTCTCTCTCTCTGAGTGGTCGTGAGGCTGGTCTTGGGGGGTTGCTCGACCAATTAAAGTGATGCTTTGCTGTTCCCTCGGTCTTGCCCTTTCTAGGAGAAATAACAGCGGGAGCTCTGTTTGGAAACCTAGATTACAAATCACAACAGAACGTCAGTGTATGGAGAAAGAGAGAGGGGCAAGCAAGCCCGGCGGAAGAAGACAGCCACTGCACAGAATCAGAGAGCGGAGGCTGCGGAACGCTGCAAGAAGCAGCACCTTTTATTTATAGCTTGGTTACTGTGTTTTATTTTCCTTTTTGCTTTCACCTTTTGGTTTTCGTCTATTATTTTCAGCACCTGCGAGTGCAATCGGGACTGTGAGCCGTTGTGATATTTACCGTTGTGGTATTTGGGGCCACGGCATAAGAGCGCCCTCTGCTGAAATAAATAAATAAAACAGTGCACCCCAGAGGTGTTTCAAAGAAACTTTCTGTCTCCTGTGTCCAGTGAATTCCCCACACCTTCCCACAGTGATTAACAGGGGCTGATCTAGCCTTGTAGCTTGACGGGTTCAATAAATTCTTCAAGATACACAAAAGGTTCCCTGTGACCCCACCTGACCTCAACAAATGTATAACATACTTTAAGGAAACGTTCCTTTCAGTGCAGTTTGGAACACATTTGCTAATACATTTAAGTACCATATAAAGAATACAACTATAATAAGCAATACTTGAGAGTTAATGTTAACTTTAAAGTGGAGTTCGGGGGTGGGAGCTGGAGCTGCTCTCCTCTTCTCCTGCCTATCAAAGCTATCTGCCTATTTAAGCCACGTCAAAATCTATGTTCCTTCTCTTGCATTTTGTGTTTTGCCCATATAGAGAGAGAAAGAGAAAGAATATTAAAATAATTATTGTGAACGAAACCTTGCCTGTCTGACTTCCCTGATTCCAATTTAGACTACTGAACCTGTTTGATTACCCGATCCGGCTTTGACCTTTTTGTACGACTTCCTGATTTGGCTTTGACCTAGTTCCAGCACGACTACCCAATTTGATTAACAAACCAAGATCGGACCCAACACCGAACATGGAGTTACCTACCTCGTCTTCTTCTGAATCCGAAGATTCACGGAACATTTCGATACCTCCTGCGCCATCTTGCTGCTTTGTTGCAGTCCTTGACCCAGAGTTTCCCCAGCTGCGTCGCTCAAAAAGGAAACGCCATCAGAACCCCAACCCTGAGCGCCTTTTCTTCAAAGACTGGATGATATCCAAACTGCTCAAAGCCCTTTTCGGCAAGCGAATCAATATTCCAGGTGCTACTAGTAGAATTGATCTTTTTCATTTGCTCTGTGAGTCTCTTTCAGTCAAGCCTGTTTTTCCACCTTGCTCTGTCTACTCTCACTCTACAGCGCTAGCCCCACCCCAAGCTGCCAGCTCTGCTCACGTCATCACTCCAACTCAGCCTGAAGCCTCAGACTCGGATCATCAGCCATCTGCAGCTGAAGTAGACATGTGAGAAATGCAGTCAAAAATCTTTTGCCGATGCTTTGTCAGCCATTAACACCAATCTGGATGGCATAGATGGTGGTTTCGCTTCAGCAGGAACATCAGCTGCCGCTGCAGCTTTTTCTGTATCTGCCCCTTCTGCCACGTCAACTCAGCCAGCCCCTGCTTCAATTCTAACCATAATCATACCAGAATTCAACCTCTCATCAGCTTCTTCTCAGTCTGCAACAGCTACTCGCTGCCACGGTCTTTCCCCTCAATTACTCCATCAAATAATTGAAGGTAAGGGTGTTAATCTCGTTGCCGTCAAATAATTGAAGGTAAGGATGTCAATCTCGTTGACATTCTTATTGCATCATCAGAATTCATTGATCATAGAGTTGTTGATTGTGGAGATCTATCAGTCACATTAAAATCCTGTGATCCCCGCCTTCTCAGAAATCTATCTGTTGGAGAGTTTGTTCTCTCCTTCTCTATCTTCCGGGACGTCCTCTGCTCTGCCTATCCTCATCGCCGTTCTGAACTGGATCAGTATCTGTATTACATTGTAGAGTTATCCGTGAGATACGGATATTTAGACAATAAAGCATTTTCAGCCAAAGCAGCAGCAATTCTCTCTACAGATAACGTTATTATTGATTTGTCTTCCCCAGACAATGATCTCTTCAATCGTATTTTCAATGGCCTTCGGGCTAATGCATGCAGAGTCTGCGCCTCTACCGCTCACTAAACAGCTCTATGCCCAAAAGCAGCGGTTGCCCATTCATCCTCCAGACCTCCAGCTACCCCTGCCAGATTCAGAGACTGCATAACAGCCCCAATTCATTATCTTCTCCCCATCAGCAGATCCCAGTCAAAAGATGTTTACAGCCGCCCCATCAATTTCTCTGGATCCAAACAAATTTGCAAAAACTTTAATAATAACCTTTGTACTCGCCCTCAATGCAGATTCCTCCACTCATGCAGCTACTGTGGGGACGCACACTCAAAATGTTTGTCCAGTCTTCCCCAAATGACAATCAAAACTACTATCTGTATCCCAATGCACAATAGCAGGTCATGGCGCCTGACTTGCAAATATCTGACATATCTGATGCATTCAAAGTTATGCCTATTCACCCCTCTATTCATCATCTCTTCGGAATCTGCTGGCAGGACCAATTCTGCTTCGCCACTCAACTCACCTTCGGCTGCTGCAGCAGCCCAAAGATTTTTTAATTCTCTCTCCGAAGCGCTCTGTTGGATTCTTCTTAACTCATATCGGGTCCTTCCTACTCCATCTCCTCAATGATTTTCTCCTTATATCCCCCCTCAGACCCTCCAGCTCAAGCCATTTCCAGTCTTTGAACTCTGTTTTCTTCTCTAGGAGTCCCCCTTTCAGAAGATAAAACCATTGGTCCAGTTTCCTGACTCGAGTTTCTTGGAATCACTTTAGATACAGTTAAATTTGAAGCCAGCCTTCCTTCTGATAAAATAGCCTTCACCTGCCATCTCATCAATACATTTCAAACAGCAAAATCAATCTCTAAGCGCAACCTTCACATCTCTTCTGGGCCATTTCAATTATGCAATCTGTATTATTCCCCAAGGCAGGACTTTCATTTCTCGCCTTCTCGCCCTTTCCTCAACCGCAAAAAGCCAGGATTCTCATGTAAAAATCTCCCCAGAAGCCAGAAAAGACATCAAAATGTGGTCTACTCTCCTGAACACTGGAGCGGACTCTCGCTATTTTACAATGAATTCATTTCTGCCTCTCACAATTTATGTCTGTATACCGATGCTTCTTCCCTAGGATTCAGAGGTGTCCAAGGTAATGAATGGTTTTACGGCAGATGGCCTCATGAAATTAAAAATCTCTCCCTGCATCTCAAATCATCAGCTCTTCTCAAAATCTACCCTATAGTCACAGCAGCTCACCTCTGGGGGCACTCCTTTTATTTTTCAGCGACAATCAATCTACTGTGCATATTATCAATAAAGGCAGATCCTCCTCCCCCCTCATCATGCAGCTTCTCCGCCGTCTCATATGGATTTCAGTTTCTTACAACTTTATACAGTAATTCAAGCTCATCATCTTCCAGGTATTTTCAATAATGCAGCTGATGCTTTATCTCATTTACAGATCACCAAGTTTCTCAGTCTGGTTCCTTCAGCAGCTCAAATCCCTCTTCAGGTTCCCCAGTTCCATCATCTCATATTCAATTAAACCCATCACTCTCCAACCTACTCTCATCTGCAAGAGAATACATGTCATCAGCACTCTCTCCATCTACCAGGTCCTCCTACGCTACAGGTTGGTTGTTATTCTCTTCATTCTGCGCCCAGAACCGAATATTTCCTACCCCATTCAATGAAAATTGGATTGTAGCATTGTGGCAAAGTGGCTGCTGAGTAGAAAAAGGTGCAGAGGTGATGCAGTGCAGGAATAATCACACAAAGGAAACTGTAATCCAGTTTGGAAAAGGGGTCTTTATTTTAATATAAATCCCGGTCTGGTAAAGCTCGGCAGGAAATTATAATAATGGTTAACAAAAACCCAGCAAATAATAACACGTTATCTGCCCCACAATAATACTAAACACAATCACCAGTCCGGGTGCGTGCAGTAGTGCTCGAGGTGGGTGATAACAAATAAACAGTGTCTGTGGTGTTTTTGTTCCGGGTAGTGCTAGCCCAAGGCGACAGCTCCGGAGACGTGTTAGTCGTCTAGTGAATTTACAAAACAAAAGACAATTACTAATAGCGATAAACAAACAGAACACTCACAAACTCTTTTTACAATTATTTGGGAACTCTCCCGATCCTTCCAATTCCGTGAAAAGATTTACGATCCTCTGGCCCCTTTATGCTATCACGCATGACCCCTTGGTAAACGGTTGCAGTTGTCTCTACTGTCTGCAGCTGCTCCATCGTTTCCCTTCCAGGTCAATACGTTCCTGCAACAGAGTCTCGCCTTCTTCCAGACTGACCAACTTACTGGCCCGGGGAAAGAACTGTAAGGCCAGCCCGTCCAAAGACTTTCCCTTTTGCTGCTTAGCACCCTCACAGGTCGGGAGGGAGATTTACAACCAAAACTCATTATATTTCTGTCACAAGCATTCATAGTCCATGCTCGAGACATTCTTCATCTTTCACCAGCATCCATAAAATCCTATATCTCAGGTATCCAATTTCATTATCTCAGCCTGTCCATCCCCTCACTGACAATTCTCTCTATCCCAGCAGTGCGCCTCACACTCAGAGGAATTTCCAAGAGCCTTCCCCCGTCATCTCCATCCAGACTACTCATATCTAGAGACATTGTTTCCCAATTAATTTCAATTTTGCGCTCAGGATGTTTCAACCCATTTGATGACCTGGTGATGGAAGCTATGTGCTTGTCAGCTTTCTTTGGATTTCTAAGAAGTGCAGAATTCATAGTATCATCACTATCCAGTTTCCCAGCCATAGGTATTCATTCTTGTGACCTTTCAATAATTCCTGATAATCATTTTATTCTGTTCCTTCGCTCATCCAAGACTGACCAGCTTCATCAAGAACAATTTATTCAATTAACAAAGATAAACTCCCATCTCTGCCCTTACGCTTCCTTGTCCAGGTTCCTATCTGTCAAAAAGCCCTTCAGTCCCCTAGATCCCCTGTTTATTGATGTCATTACAAGACACTGGTTCGCAAATCACCTTTCTTCTCTCATCTCCAAAGCAGGTCTATCTCCCCAGTTCTATACCCCGCACTCATTCAGGATTGGTGCAGCCTCATCAGCAGCAAAAGACAATGTTGGTCATCACCTTATAAAAACTATGGGTCGATGATCATCAGCAGCAGTCCACTCCTACATTCATTCTCTTCCTACAGACATCTCAGCAGCTCACCAATCAATTGCTAGTATGCCCAGAGTTGGGGCACCCTCACAAAGGGGTTTTTTCCTCTCCACCGAGCGGAGGGTCGCACATAGCCCGTCTTACTAACCATCTCTCTCTTTGTCCTTGTTTGTCCTTCTTCACTGTTTTTTGTTGCACATTGGCACGCAGTCTTTTGTTTGTCTTCTTAGGTGCGGTCCTTGCGGGGAGCCGGTGGTCCATCCTTTTGGGGAGTTAGTGAGTCTCACTTCCCCAGCCTCGAGTCAGCTGCAGCTACTCATGCCTTCGTTCAAAGAGGGGTCCTCGCCGCAGCTAGTCAGAGGGGACCACCGGCCACATTGTTCTTTCACAGCTCATGAGACTCTATTGTTTCTCTCTCACTGTACCAGTAAGGGTGCTGGTCATCTACATTTCTTAAATACTAAAACCAATAATAACAAACTCTATCTTTCAGATACCCCTGCAGGTGCACTCCATTGCCTGGCCTTGGAGGACTCGCCTCACCTCTTTGCGGGTGCCTCCTGGAGACAGGGATTCTCCTTCTTTCTTTCCAGGTTATGAACCTTTCCGTCCTCTTAGGGCATGGCCCGGTCTACAAGACGGCATCCGCAGAGTTAGAGGATTTGTATGTTTTCAGGGGGTCCCGGGGGCCCATGGGGCTGACCTCCTCAGTACGAGGTTCTTGTGGTATAAAGTCTGGACCCCGTCCTTTGCCCTGGCCCGCAGTCCACTAACAGTTCAAAACAAGCACTCCTGGCCCGCAGGCCATCATCACAAGCTCTCCTGGCCCGCAAGCCATTATCACTCCCTCGAAGCTAAGCCTCTAAATGCTAACCCATATCTTCATGCAGCCCTAGCTCCAGCCCATGAATTCAAATATAAAAATAGCTTCTGCCTGCTTCTCACTCGTTCTCTGTATACACTGAATCCAGTGTTTAAAAAATTTAAAAAAATTTTAGCAGACGCCTTTATCCAAGGCGACTTACAGAGACTAGGGTGTGTGAACTATGCATCAGCTGCAGAGTCACTTACAACTGCATCTCACCCGAAAGACAGAGCACAAGGAGGTTAAGTGACTTGCTCAGGGTCACACAATGAGTCAGTGGCTGAGGTGGGATTTGAACTAGGGACCTCCTGGTTACAAGCCCTTTTCTTTAACCACTGGACCACACAGCCCCCTGTTGCAGCACAGATACAAAACTATACAAAAACTATTACTGCTGCTTTGTGGAATCCAGATTTTTAAAGGACTTTTTACTGTTTTTCTACCAAGATGCATGCAATATTTACAGTAGGCTCCATCAAATTCTGCCAAAAATATGGTTTTCTTTTGTTTATTTCTATTATATACTTTTAAAAAAAAACAGTACAACATTTTACAGCTATTTTTCCTCATCTAACATATTTTCCCATGATGGCTAACTGGAACACTGCTGCAGCAGGGGGATCCTGGTTTAAATCTAAAGAAAAATATATCAATATGGTAAATAACAAACTAGGTTAGCAACACTAAACTCGAAAGGAAAAAAAGGCATTACATTTTTTGACAGGGGAAGTTTGTCTTGAAATGCTTCTAAACAGTAAACTTTACGTTTTTTAAAACATCCCAAGTAAATTGACCACGAAGTGTTATAAATTATAAATCCGCTAATACCTTAGCTACTATGGTGTTTTTTTATTTTTTTATTTTTTCATTTTTTTACTTTACTAGATTGCAGCATTAAAAGCAGTACCACATATTTGCTCATTTACAAAAAACGTAAATAATACTGTAACGTTGTGTGATAACTAAAACAGACGGCGACAGGGATTGCAGTTCTTGAATTCAGTGGTTTGTTATTTACAGGTACTGTATTTATTTAGTCACTGTCAGCCTTGACCCATGCCTCCAAAATAATAAACCTGGCTGGTTATTGATCTTTCTCTTTTAAGTCCTACTGGATTTAACACTGTCTTTGGCTCCTCTCTCTCTCAAGCACCAAACCCTTCTGCCATTTTTACTGTTGCCAACTTGAGCTCCCTTATTTGAATCTTTAAGACTCTCGAGTGTTCGCCTGCCCCATGCTGGTTAACACTCTCCCCACATCCGAACAGCAAAACAAGTCCTTTTAGTTAGTGCAGACTGCTGAGTCGTTACACAGCTCCCAACTCAGAGTCCATCATCCCAAAAACAACCCGGGAGTCTGCACCGGCATTGGGGCCTTGGTAGTGCTGGTGGCCCTGGGCTCCCAGCAGCCGTGGCTGGCAGACTGTCAGCCCTGGGAGAACTGAAACCTCCTGGTAGGAGAGAAACAGGGATGAAAGGGGGAACAAGTGGGGAAAGAGGACTGTCAGGCAAGGGGGAGACAAGAGCTGCTTGGGTCAGGTTCTGCTGGGTCCTATCCTCTGTAGGGGGCCAGACGGTCTCGGTGGAGGGTCACCTGTCGCCATCTGGGAGGTAGTTGAACCCGGTAGACCACCTCTCCGATCCTCTCCAGGACCCGCCATCTGTTTTAGTTATCACACAACGTTACAGTATTATTTACGTTTTTTGTAAATGAGCAAATATGTGGTACTGCTTTTAATGCTGCAATCTAGTAAAGTAAAAAAATTAAAAAAAACAAATAAATAAAAAAACACCATAGTAGATAAGGTATTAGCGGTCTTCAAAATGTCTCCCCGTGCCCGGGTGTCATAGAACCACGAGACCATCCCTCTGAGGGTGGAGTGGAGTGGTGCGGATCTGGATGTTCAACGGGTCTCAAAATTGCAACCATGGTTGCTGTGAAGCTCCTACAGGACCTCAAACCGGCTGCAAAAACCCTCCAGTAGAGCGTTGACCACAGTCTCAGCTTCCTAGACAGGCAGGGGGTACGCCTCGGACCACTTTGTGAAGTAGTCCATGGCCACTAGTACAAACCGGTTTCCTTTGTCCGACCGCGCGAATGGCCTCAGGGTATCGACCCCGACTCTCTCCATGGATCCGCCAACTGGAAACTGCTGGAGGGGGGCATGCGACCGGTCTGTGGGTCCCGCCCCCAGTAGAACCCCTGCCGCAGCTGATTCAGGGTCTTGGTGACCCCAAAGTGCCCGGTACCTGGAGCTCCATGGTGCGCCCTCAGCACCGCTTTCTTCAGAGCTTGGGGGACCACCGTCTGCCACCTGGCTTCACCAGTAGCTGGCTCCTTCCTCTGTCTCGGAGGCTCAGTCCCTCCCACTGGGACCACAGGGCTCTTGTGGCTGTGGAATGGGGCGCTACTTCCTCCCAGGGGAGTCGTTCCTGGTCCTCCAGCCAATGGAGGAGGGGCTGGAGGTCTGGATCGTGGTCCTGCTTTTGCCTCCACTCCGCAGCATCAATGGTTGTAAGCTCCCTGCAGGTGACCAGCCTGGTCCTGCTCACCTCTGCTGCGGGACCCCAATCCTCTTCCTCTCGAGCCTCCCTCCTGGGGCAGTGACTACAGCCGTCTGTACTGCAAGGCCGGCGGGACAGGGTATCCGCGTTGGTGTGGCACCGTGAGAATGGAGGGCCGCATGGTCCATTCTCACGGTGAAGAGGAGCCCGCTGAGGTAGTGGCGGAAGTGACGGACCGCTGCGACCACCGCCAATAGCTCCAGCCTAGTTACACAGTAGCGCTGCTCTTCTTTGTTGAGCGCCCTGCTGAAATAGGCGACCACCTTCTCCCCCTCAGGCCTGGACTGGGACAGTACGGCTCTAATCCCCTCATTGCTGGCGTCGGTGTCTAGGAGGAACGGCAGGCTGGGGTCGGGTGAGGAGAGAACTGGTGACTGGGTCAGTGCCTTCCGGAGGGCGTCAAAGGCAGCCTGTCACTCCTCCGTCCAAGCGAATTGTTCCCCCTTCCGCAGGAGCTAGTGTAGTGGAGCGGTGATGCTGCCGAACCCCTGGATCAAGCACCGGTAATAGAAGGTGAGGCCCAGGAACCCTCGCAGCTGTCTCTGGTCAGTGGGCGTGGGCCATTCCCGTACTGAAGTCGCCTTATCAGGTTCTGTGCTGATCCCCTCTCCTCCAACTCGGTGGCACAGAAAGGTGTCTTCTCGCTGCATGAACCGGCACTTCTCGGTGTGGACCTTCAGCCCAGCTGCACCCTTGCATTCCAGCACTCCCCTGAGTGCACCCAGGGCAGACTGGAAGGAGGCTCCATGCACCAGGAGGTCGTCCAGGTAGAGCAGGCACTCTTGGGGTGGAATGTCAATAAGAACTTTCTCTATCAACCGCTCAAAGGTGGCAGGAGCGTTGAAGAGCCCAAATGGCATGACCCGGAACTACCAGAGCCCCCTGCTGGTGGAAAACGCAGTTTTTGCCTGTGTGTTGCGTGCCAGTTCTACCTGCCAGTAGCCACTCAGAGAGGAGAACCAGGTGGATCCAGCTAAATCCACTAGCCATTTTTCATGGGCTGTCCGAGGGCTCAATCAGACCGGCTTCATTTCCCGCCATATCTTCTCTGCAGCTTCCTGGCGTGCCAGTGGCAGGCTGCGGGGACACAGCTTGATAGGTGTGGCATCCCCTGTATCAATGTAATGCTGTACCAGATTTGTCCGTCCAACTACTAGTGGCGGCAAAGCTGTCCTTGTACTCTAGCCGCAGCTCTCACAGCTGATCCTGCTGTTCTGGGCCAAGCCCCTCACTGCTGCAGCGCCAGACACTGCTGCATGAGTTGCATCCATTTGCTGGCTTGGCTGCTGCTGTGCGGAGGCGGTTAACTGTCGGACTAGCTCAAGTTGGGCTGGTGAGGGTTCACTGGTGGGGATTCTGGTAAGACGTTGAACCTTGGTGGGGCTGGGATTCCCCAAGACAGCTGTGTTGGGGTGCGGCAGTCTCCGTGCTGGAGTATGCTGGCCCCGGGGGAGGGCTGAGTTCCCCCAGGATGACTGTGTAGGCAGTGGCCTCTGTGCTGGACTGCGCTGGTCCCGGGAGAGAGCTGTGTTTGGAGGCGGCAGTCTCCATGCTCGAGTGCGCTGGCCCCAGGAGAGAGTCATTGGCTGTTGTTCCAGGGGTGCTTGTGGGGTCCCATCACTGGCTGTTTGCGTGCGGCGTCCGAAGGCGTCCTGTTTGTGGACCAGCTGTCCCAGGGGATATGCTGACCCCTCTAGGTAGGCTAAGGCCAGAGCTAGCCCCCTTGTAAGTATAATGTACCTGTATGAAGGTGTAGCGCAGGAAGTCCAGGCCAAGAATGCCAGCCACCTGAATTGGCATAGTCCCCCTCCCCTTCATGGGCGTCAGTTCTCCCATAACCATACGGAGCTGGACGGACGTGGGCTCCAGTTGAACCCACTCTGGAACCACATCAGGACGCACCAGTGTCACGGTTGACCCCATGTCGACCAATGCTGTGCATGGGACTCCTTCAATCCGGACCGGAAAGTGGCAGAAGTCCCCCACCGAGGTCCTCCCGACAATGACAGCGGCCCTCGTGGGATGCAGTCAGCTGATTCTTGGGGGAGTGGAGCCCCACTCCCCCCGGTTGTGCTGTTGGGCTTCTCTGGCTGGCAGCGCAACCGGGTCAGTATAGGGTTTGGAGATGCGGTGGGGTGTCCACGCTGTCTCTCTTATGCGGGCCCCACGCCGTTTCCCAACAGCTGAGGTGGCTGGTTTATGGGGGCTGGAGCAGAGGTGATGGGGCACTGGCGCTGCAAGTGGCCTGGCTGACCACAGTTCCAACACAGGCATGCACGGGCCTGAGGTGCTGGGCAAGGCGAACTTGGGGTTGGGGTCCTCTGCCCCCTCATCAGCCGTTACTTCCTCCCATTCTTGGGCCAAGTGGAGTGCAGCCTGCAGAGTCAGGGGTCGCTGTAGCCTCAGATGTTTCCTCAGCTCCCCAGGCCCCAGTGCTTCCACAAATTTTAGGCATGCCTGCTCTTCCTGTTCAGCAGGGGTGGAGAACGCATAGGTTCGCCGGCTCTCCCTCTCAAGCTCTGAGGCCAACCTGACCGGGCTTTCTCCCTTCCGGCGCAGGCGCCACCTTAATCGTAGCTTCAGGTCCTCTGGGTTGGATAAATTGCCGAACCGTCTTGCCAGTACTTCGCTCAGGGACTGGTAACTTCCCAGGCAGTTGGGGGAGAGGTTTAGGATGACAAGCTGTGCCTTGCCCCTCAGCACAGCTGTCAGCTGGCTGGCCATTTCGCTGTCGGTACAGCCATGCAGCTGTGCCAATATTGTAAGCTACATGGCAAAGGCCTCTCAGCTGCCTGTCCCATCAAACCCCGGAATCTTCACATCGCCAGGCTGTGCCATCATTCCAGTCCTCCTCACAGCCTTTTTCCCCCTAGCTCTTCTACCCTCCCGTGATTGGCGCGGGGCCCATCTCGGGGCTTAACTAGCTTTCTTGATGCTGCACTGCAGTCAAGCTGCCCATAAAAATCTTCAAAATGGGGCTTTCCACGCCTTGCGCTGACGTCACAGTCGCAGTCGCTCTCTTCTTCACCCGGCCTTGTTGTATGTTGACGTCACCTTTTCTGGTCTCCTCTGGTTTTGCAATTCACTAACTCTCCTCCCCTTGTACCGTCTTGGGCCCATTGCTTGGTGGCAGTTTCCAGCTCAGCGGCAAGTTGTTCCAGTCTCTGCCGCAGACTGTCTATACTTAGTGGCGGCGAAATGCCCCCCTCTGCCTTCACTGTCACAGGTGTGCACTCCATAATCCCACTTCAGAACACCAGTGTAACATTGTGTTATAATGAAGACAGACAGAGACAGAGATTGCAGTTCTCGAATTCATAGGTTTATTATTTACAGGTACTATATTTATTTAGTCACTGTCAGCCATGACCCACGCCTCCAAAATAATAAACTTAGATGGTTACTGATGTTTCTCTTTTAAGACCTACTGGATTGAACACTGTCTTTGGCTCCTCTCTCTCAAACACCAAACTTTTCTGCCATTTTTACTGTTGCCAGCTCAAGCTCCCTTATTTGAATCTTTCAAACTCTGGAGTGCTCATCTGCCCCGTGCTGCTTAACACTCTCCCTGCATCCGAACAGCAAAACTAGTCATTTTACTTTGTGCAGACTGCCAGGCTACTTAGTGCCAGATTTAATGATAAGCACAGCAAACTTACAATCATCCAATGCTAGTCAGCAACCAACAATGCAGAACCAGAGGAGAAGGAGACACACTGCAGGCAGAGAAAGTACCTGCACACGACGTCCTCAAAGGTGGGGTCAGACAACACTGGAAGAGAGAGAACCATGGGTACCCAGGGCTACGGCACCATGAATGAAAATGGAGAAAAGCTGTGTTACTTTTGTGGTATGAACAGCATGGCTCAACAACAGCGGAACCATCTTTGAGCACAAAAACATCCAGAAGCTGACATGGATTTCCCCTAACACCAGAGACCAAAATCAAATTGACCACATCATGATCAACAGTAAGTGGTGGAGATCATTGCTGCATGTCTGCGTCAAAAGAGGAGCTGACGTCGGTAGTGACCACCATCTACTCCAGGCAACGATCAAGCTAAAACTTAGGATGATAGACTCATGCAAACAGACAAGACAAGAGCACTTTAATTTACATTTTTTGAGGGATATAACACAAGCTACAGCCTTCACAGCAAAAGTAAAAAACAGGTTTCAAAAACTAGAAAAAAAGTCTCCTCTGAACAAATACACAGAAAGTGGAACAACATCAAGGAAGCCTACCATCAAATCAGCAAAGAAATGCTTGACATTAAAACAAGACATCACAAAGACTGGATGGGAAAACATACAAGAAAGAAAACATCTTAACACTAGAAGCTCTGCGGCTGTCATTTTGGTGGTTTTTGGTTTTAAAATGTAATTTTCTCCAGTCGTGTAACACATATGGGGCTGTGCATTCCTGTACCTTTCTGTCCGTAAACACAGAAGTGCATTAATAAAGGAGATATATTATATTATACCTAAAAGCCCCGAGAGCAGTCACATTGATGGCCACAAATAAAAAATTGTATTTCCATTATACAGAAAGGTATTCTACTTTATTATTTTTATTTACCAGTCCGCAATGTGTTTAGCTGTAATCAGATTAGTCTCTACTCTCTGTCTGAGTGAATGACTGAAAGTCTATTGTTTTTCAATCAGCCTTTTGAAAGGCTGGTGCCTGCTTGCCAGCTGCGTTGCTTTGGTCAGTCAATTAGCATCGAGTTTTACAACGCAACAAAATATGAAATTGATGTTTGGATCAGATGGCATGGAAGTATTCCGTGAAAGCTGGCTCCCGATGGTGGCCAGTTCAGGCGTTTTACAATGTATTGGGTACTTTACAAAGAATGCACCGAGCAGAATTTACCAAGGAAACTTCGCAAGAAGCATTTGGAACAGAGAGAAACTGCCAAGCATGTATCCACAGCTGAAGCTGGCAACCCCGCTGAGAGCCGCAAGAGACGCCAATGCAGGTTGGCAAGTGCAATAAAAATAAAACTTCGAACAGCTGTTCCCTGTGCAGAAAGGCGGTGTGGAGAAATGCATTATCTTACTCAAGGTAAAGGAATACCATTTTGTCAAAATACAAGAAAAAAGAAATGAAGCTTTTTTTATAACTTCTTGTGCTGTGCGCTTCTGTAAAACGTTTTCTTCTATGTTTATCTATGTTGTACAGTTGCTTTTGTGCATCTGATAATAAACCGATTGCTGTTGAAAAGTGAAAAATGTATTGCTATCATTTGTTTTATAAATATGTATGTTGTAAACTGATGTCTGTTCAGATATGTATTTACTTACATTTTCTTGTTTTGATTTGTAAAATAAATGTTCATGTGTGTGTGTGTGTGTATATATATATATATATATACACTACCGGTCAAATGTTTTAGAACACCCCCATTTTTCCCGTTTTTATTGAAATTTAAGCAGCTCAAGTCCAGTGAATAACCTGAAACGGTACAAAGGTAAGCGGTAAACTGCCAGAGGTTAAAAAAAAAGTTTAGGTTACCAAAAACTGAAAAATAATGTACAATTCAGAGTTATACAAAAAGGCCTTTTTCAGGGAACAAGTAATGGGTTAATAACTTACAGCTGTTCTGCAGCAATGGAAGTAAATTAAGCCTTGAAAGTTGATGCTAACAATTCCTACAGGTGTCCCAACTGTTGTTGATTACTTACAAACCCTCTGTCTGTATAAAAGCAGTGTTGGAACAGACTGTGTTACTACACCCTCTTAAGCATTATTTGGACAGTATTGTACTGCAGGAAGTAGTATATTGCTATCATAATGGCGAGAAAAAGGCAATTAACAAAGGAAGACAGACAGACCATTATAACCCTTAAAAGTGTAGGTCTTTCCTTTAGAGAAATTGCAAAGAAAGCCAAGGTGTCAGTGAGTACAGTTTCCTACACCATCAAAAGGCACTTGGAAACTGGAGGAAACTGACAGGAAGAGGTCTGGCAGACCCAAAGCCACAACAGAATCAGAAGACAAGTTTCTGAGAGTCAACAGCTTGCGTGATAGGCGGCTCACAGGACAACAGCTTCAAGCACAGCTTAACACTGGTCGAAGTAAGCAAGTCTCAGTTTCAACTGTGAAGAGAAGACTTCGAGCTGCAGGTTTGACAGTGGACTACTGAAGACTGGAAGAAGGTCTTATGGACCGATGAATCAAAATTTGAAATCTTCGGTTCATCACGCAGGGTTTTTGTACGCCGTCGAGTAGGCGAAAGGATGGTTCCTCGGTGTGTGACACCAACTGTCAAACATGGAGGAGGAAGCGTGATGGTCTGGGGCTCTTTTGCTGGATCCAGAGTCGGCGACTTGCACAGAGTGAGTGGCACCCTGAACCAAAACGGCTACCACAGCATTTTGCAGCGCCATGCAATACCCTCTGGTATACGCCTAGTTGGTCAGGGGTTCATCCTACAGCAAGATAATGACCCAAAACATACCTCCAGGCTATGTCAGAACTACCTTAGAAGAAAAGAACAAGACGGTAGGCTTCAAATCAAGGAATGGCCAGCACAGTCTCCAGACTTAAACCCCATCGAGCTGGTTTGGGATGAACTGGACAGAAGGGTGAAAGCAAAGCAACGTACAAGTGCAACACATTTGTGGGAACTTCTGCAACAGTGTTGGGAAGAACTTTCCGAACAATATTTGATTTCCATTGTAGAAAGAATGCCACGAGTGTGTTCGGCTGTTATATCTGCAAAAGGTGGCTACTTTGATGAGTCAAAAATTTGGATTAAATTAAACAAAACGATTCCATGATTTCTTTTTTATCTTCAATTGTTTATTTGTTCTATGCTTTAATTTCAGAGTACATTGAGACATTAAACTGCGTAAATTTCAATAAAAACTGGAAAAATGGAGGTGTTCTAAAACTTTTGACCGGTAGTGTATATATACAGTATATATATATATATATATATATATATATATATATATATATATATATATATATATACACTTCGGTTTTCAGATGTTTATGTAACGTACGCAATAAAAATAAGCTATTACATCCGACTGTTTCTCCGTTCGTTATACTATTTACAGTGTTTTGAATACAGTCGTCAGAGTATGAGTATATCTCCGGTCCTTCTAGTGTTAAAAACAAAATCAATCAAACCAAGACTAAATGAAAAACTTTGAATACAGTATAGTGAAGTGAACAAGATGGTCAAGAAGTCAGGCAGCTGCCGCCAGACACAAGATGAGCATGGTGTATAAAATTACGAAGCAGATTTGTGGCGCTACCCGCTGCAAGATAAACACTGCTGTCACGGATAAAGATGGAAAGCTATTAACCTCTGAACAGGAACAAGAACGAAGATGGACAGAGCACTTTAAGGAAGTTCTAAACAGACCAGATCCTGAACATCCAGCAGACATCCAACCAGCAGAAAGAGACAGATTGCCCAGCTTCCAAAACACATGCCTACGAAAGATCTTAAAAGTATTTTGGCCCAACACCATCCATCTCCAACCACAGGCTACACCAGTTGTCACAACAGGAAAACATCAGCACAATCCTAAAAAGAAGAAGGTGGAAATGGTTTGGGCACCTCTCCAGAATGGCCAGCAACTTACCAGCAAAAACAGTGCTAAGAAGGACCCAAGAGGGGAAGAGAAAAAGAGGCAGGCCCAGAACAACATGGAGACGGACCATGGAAGAAGAACTGCTGGGCTCATATGGGGTACGGCAGCAAAGAAAGCCCAGGATAGAGGAAGCTGGCGAAGTCTTGTGTGAGCCTTATGTGCCACTTGGCATGAAGAGGATAAGTAAGTAAGTAAGTGCAGTGTTGTCCGGGTTTAGTGCTGGCCTGTAGTGGCAGCTCCGGATCGTGTTAGCCATCTAATAAGAACAAACAAGTAGATTTTAGACACGACAAAACAAACAAAACACTCACGATAACAATACGGTTCCCCTTCCGGTTCAGCATTAACCATACAAAGGAACAGATCACCTCGCTACATCCCCTTATGTACCGTCAATCACGCCCCCTTGGTTAACGATTGCAACCGCTCCTCCAATCCATGGCTGCCACATCGTTTCCCTTCCGGGTCGATGACTTGGTGTACTGTAGCTCCGCCCCCTTTCTAGATGGCTGACTTCCACCTAACCCTGGGAATGAATTGTCCGGCCATCCAGGCCACGGCACTCTGTTCCCTTTGCACAATGCCCTCACAGGTCGGGAGGGAGATTTATCACCAAGAATCATTCTGTCTCTGTCACAATACTGTATAATAAAAATATAATCCTAGAGTCAATGAGTTTTTAAATTAAAAGTATAAGAAACTAAATGAAGAATATAAATATGATGCTCATTGCATACCTTTGAACAATGTTTTGTTTAAAGAACCAGTATCACAACTTCATAGTGTGTTTTTTTTTAACCATACAGTACATAAAAAGCTTCCGGGCTGTGTTTTGATTATCTCTTGATTTTCCATGTCAATGTGACCAGCCTCCTGCAAAATAATCAGACAGAGAACTGGTCTGTGGAGCTGGAGTTTGATCTGTAGCTAATACTTCTATATTGTGTTAAAGTATTTGTAGCTACCGGTAACAGAATAATTTCATAACTCTTTCCTGTTTTGCACTTCCATTAGCTAAAGGTCTCAAATGTGCAGTTTTGAAAGAAACACATGTTATAGCACACATGTATATTAATTTTAAAATATGAAATATGGTACTACTTTAGGTTAAAGGGTGGTCTCGGTTTCTAGGCCTTATTCCTGGGTTATCTGTTTGCACTTCCTGGGTCATTTCATCTTAACAGTGTCTTCTGAGCAATCCAAAGTATTTGTTTAGTGGGATCATAATTAACTTGATCTGAGTATGATTAGTATAGGATGATTTAACAAAAACAAAAGACAAGAAAAAAGTTGTAATGGTTAGTTCCTGGTGAAAACTATATAAAATAGAATGTTATGTTTGTGAGTGTAAATGCAAGAGCAACTCCATTGATTTAGCAATCAGTGTAGAGTAGCAGGTATTTCTGCTCATGGCTGCAGGTAATGTCAGGCAGACTGCAGCTGAAAGCAGTCTGAGCAGTTTGCTTGGGGGATCTTGAACACAACCATGGTCTCCAGAGTGAAAATGTATATTTGTTATGTGCTCCTTGCTGAAGAAGACAATATTAACGTACTGAAAATGACACAGGTGAATCAGGAACACAGAATCACAGTTAACTTCAATAGACATGCATCCAATTGTGCTGTAGGGATTCAGGCAAGGGTTTATCAATATAACAAGTTTATCAAGTACATGTAGACAGAAGGAGAATACATTGAAAAATAATGTTATCACTCAATGCCATGATGTCTTTATTTACATTACCCCCAATGTACTCTTACACTGGTATGTTCGAGTTCCTCACTCATCCACCCCAGTGGCACAAAACACTCTTTCTGCAATCATTTACTGAACCCTCTTCCTAAATGAATCTCTTGTGTAACAAGAATTTACTTTTTTACTGGTTTGTGGACTTCAGTATGAGTTGCCTGAATCCATTTTGTTGCCACTGTTTAGCCTACTGTATACGCACATAAACATAAGCTGTCTTTTACCACACTGGGTATCAGCTTAACCTATAATGGGTTTTGAATTGGATGACATTCCCTTGTGTATCCAGGGTTAATCTAAATAATCTAAATCAGCATGCACCCAGAAACATATTTCTATGTAGAATCAACGTATTTGTTGTATGATAATGCCACAGCAATCGCATTTGCGGTCCTATGTCGGACCAGGTCCAACATTACAATTTTCCCTTTCCAGTCAAAAAGACGTAAAACACAGGTCTCTAGTCGTTTTTTCTCTGGAAAAAGCTGAGAAAACCATTCAATGGCCGAGTGAGACCGATAGGAGCAGAGAGAAGCCGAAAAAAAGTGGCGGATCTGAGCAATACACATAGCCCCGGCACCACAGAGATAACACGGCCATAAACAAACAAGATAGCTGCTTCTGCATCCAGAGCTAAAAGAATATCATGGACATTTGCAGAGCTTTTTATGATGTTATAGTAAGAAAATAATGACTTGGATCTCATTATTGAGAAGTTTGGTGATAAAACGAGTGATCAGGAGATGATTTATCAGTATGCACGACTATGAAGAGGTATGTGAAAAATACAGCGAACAAGGGGTAGGGCGGGGCTAGAGATGCAGTACTGAGTGTCCTGTTGATATGCAGTGCCTTTTACTGTGAAAAAAAATACTTTTTAACAGCATGACTAAAATAAACTGCCCGTGTGGACCTGACGCGCTGAATAAATGGACCACAAAGGGTTAAGTGTATCTAATTATGTATTTACATTGTAGTTACTTAGTAAATACATGTGTACTTACACATAATTAGCGTTATTATGCACAATTACAATGTACCTAATGTGTATTTTTTTGTTGCATTATATAACCCTAATCCTAATCCTAATCCTATCCCTAGCCCTAACTCTAAATCTTTTCTGATACAATTGTATACTTATCGTGCAAAAAGATGGACACGTTAAATACATTGTAACTATGCATAATAACATTGTAATTATGTGTAAGTACTATGTAAATACACAGTTATTAAAGACACTTAATCTAATGTGTTACCTTGATCTGTACTGCAGGCTGAAAAGGAAACAGAAGGGTTAAAAAAGTGATATGCTATTTGGTTCGGAAACAGGGGAGGGATTGTAAACAATAAATAAGGTGTTGCAAATCTGTTGGGTCTTCATTTTTTTGTACTTCATGATGTGAAAATATTTTAGGTCTGCAGCTGAACCATTTGAGTTACTTTGAACTACAACACAGGAACTTATTATGTACCAGGAATGTTTGTTGAAATATTACCCAAATTATAAAACATAAACCAAAGAAACTTCAACACAGAAAGTGGACGGTCATAACGTTGTGAGTACTAATTAAGCAATAAGGCACAAGGCGGCATGGGTTATGCTGGATATTGTCACTTATGGATTTATACACGTTTTATAAAAAAGAATGGTGAAAACTATATAGTTTCTAAAGATTTCTGAACATTTTGAGGTATAACCTTCCACAACAGAAAATAGTCCCTATGAACTAAAAATAATTTTCATTTTTTTGTTTCAGTAAAAGCAATATTTTTTATAATAAAGATTTTAAATAACTGTAAGAAACTTGCTTAGTTGTATATCTGTGAGGTACCTGCCTTCCTGCATATTCTACGTAACATTGTTGTTAGGTAATTCACTCCCATTGGCTCTAGCATATACCAAACAGCACAAGAGTTTAAGGTGCTTTGTTTGGATGAAGATTATTAAATATTAAGTAATTACTTTAAAGTCCAATTATATTTTTTTTCAGAAAGCCAGTCATTTAAGCATTTAACAGCCCAATTTGTTTGCTTTGTGGTATTATATCATATTCATTTTTTTCTAGCATGTCAGTGTTACATTTTTGTACCTGTAAATAGAGTGCGCGGTAGTAAAGGAGAAGAGACAGTGAAGAAAGGCGAGTCGAATGGTTAAGACATTGCGTGTAGTAATGTACATACTGTCATAAAATATAAAAATATCCACAGTTAAAAATGAATGAAGAGTCAGTGTCACAAAACAACAGCTGATACCAACTAAAAGGAGGAAACTGTAAATATCTGACAACCGGATCTGACCGAAGTTACAGAAATTGACTGGTATGTACTACAAATAAAATACCAAAACAGTGTCTTGTTTAAAATAGCAAACTAGTTTGTAGTGCAAATTAATATAAACTGAAAGATATGACAAGACACCTTGATGTCTTCAGTATCTTCCATGACAGCAGGTATTTTGACAGGTGTTTTCTTTGATTTTGGTGGCACAGTGATACGTGGTTAGCACAGGTGCAGCGATTTGCCTTTTTTCCTAAGTAGTTCCTAATCGTGACATTGTGCTGCATATTGTAACGGCTTGGAACACTGATGGACCAATCAGTGTGCTGCATTCTACCAATCCATTTTCCAATAAGAGGAAAATGATTTTAAAGTCTTGGATATCTCGCCTTCAAATATGATTAACCCTTTGCGGTCCATTGTTGGACCTGGTCCGACATTGCAATTATTCCTATCAGGTCCATTGTCGGACCCTGTCCGACATCATCAAAAAAACGCAAAAAACGGGTTTCTAGTCGTTTTTTCTCCGGAAAAAGCTGAGAAAACCATTCAATGGCCGAGTGGGAGCGACAGGAGCCAAGACAAGCCGATAAAAAAAAAAAAGGCGTATCTCATGAATAGTCATACTTGCCCCTGGCATCAGATAGGGGCGGTCATAAGGAAACAAGCTGGTTGTTACTGTATCAGCACACAGAGACTATCACTGACATTTGCAGAGCTTTTTCGAGATGTTATATTAATAAAATAATGACTTGGATTGCATTATTGAGGAATTTGGTGATAAAACGAGTCATCAGGAGACGATTGATCGGTAGGTACGAATATTATTATTATTATTTATTTCTTAGCATATGTGAAAGCGATAGCAAACAAAAGGGTGGGGCGGGTTGGAGATGCCTAGTGAGTGCTTTGTTGATATGCAGGGCCATTTAAACCTGTTTGACTGTGGAAAAAAATACTTTTAAACAGCGCGTCTAAAATTAACTGCGTGTGTGAAAATAAATTGGACCTGACGCGCCTGACGCACAATTAATAAATGGACTGCAAAGGGTTAAAAATATTGCTGCAAATGTTTAAGTGCTTAAATTGATCCATGACTCCAGTCCCTCTGATCCACATGCATTTCTTCCCGTTCCCTGCTCTCTTGTTGACTGGGAAAGAGTATCTTGACTTACCTGCATCCTGTTTATGGGACTGTGGACTTGGTTTGAGAGCTACGACAACAGCATCTTAAAAAATCCAACGTTCATCTGTGTTTCTCTCTTGGGGACTGCAGCGATTGATCGTTTAGCCACTAACATCTTCAGCTGACTCAGACTCTTTTTTTAAATGCCAGTGGCAAAATAGAGGTATGTAAAGGGCACAATTGTAAAAATTGTAGTATTGTATGTAACAGAAATGTAAAACCAGATGCCATATTGTAAAGAAGAACTCAGTTTCCCAACAACACTAGCAAAGTCAGCCAGTTCCATCTGGGTAACAGTGGCAGATTTAAAAAGCTGGCTGAACTGAACAAAGGAACAGAGATACCAGAGTGAGACGCTGCACATTGCTAAAGTGAACAAGCTGCAAGTTCAGCTTTAAAACAAAAAGCAAAGGAGTAAGTCTTCTAAAAATAACGACAAGTGCATTAAAAGGCTTGTATTCATTGTGCACAGAAAGTAATTATTCAGTGCCGAGGGTGTGCATTAACGAAGCAAGCTGTGTGTCTGCAAGGGTTGTTTTTGATGCAGTTCAACAATCGGGATATACAAAGCAACGCAAAGTTTAAAAAACGGACGCCGCAAGGATCCATTGCAGGAGCCAAGCAAAAAGCACAGGAACCAGGAAGGACAGAAACAATGAGTACTGCTTGCACATATAATGCTCTGTTTGCTGTTTTATATGGAACAGGACTGTTTGTGTTCGGCTTTATAAACCTGCAACAGTTTGTGACTGTAATTAGATCACGGTAGTGGTTAACCTTTGTTTACCTGTGGAGAAGAGATTTATAGGTGTAAGGTTTTCTTTTTGTTTGTTGGTCTTGGGTCCTTCCTGTTCTCTCTCTACACCCACTCCCTGGGCCCCCTCATCGCATCCTATGGTTTCTCATACCATTTCTATGCCGATGATGCTCAGATTTTCCTCTCCTTCCCCACCTCTGACTCCACCATCCCCTCCTGTATCTCTACCTGTCTGTCTGCTATCTCCTCCTGGATGCAGTCGCATCACCTCAAACTCAAACTCTCTAAATCTGACCTCCTGTTCTTTCCCTCCTCCCCCTCCTCTGATCTCTCTATCTCCGTTCCTCTGGAATCTACCACACTCTCTCCCTGTTCCTCAGCTGAGAGCCTCGGAGTCACCCTGGACCCATGCCTCTCTTATTCCCAGCACATCTCCACTCTGGCACGCACTTGACGATTCTTCCTGAGCAACATACGAAGAATCCGACCCTTCCTCACCAACTACGCCACCCAGCTCCTGTTTCAGGCCCTGGTACTCTCCCGCCTAGACTACTGCAACTCCCTCCTGGTTGGCCTCCCTGCGTCCGCCACCCGTCCGCTCCAGCTCATTAGAAGACTGGCTCTACCTCCTCTACGCTCCCCTGCCTCCAGAGCCCACTCCTTCTCCACCCTCGCCCTACAGTGGTGGAATGACCTTCCTACAGATGTCAGGACTGCCCAGTCCCTGACCACCTTCCGGCGCCTCCTCAAGACTCACCTCTTCAGACAGCACCTGTAGAACTCCTCTTTTTTTCCCTCTGGACACTTATCACTCTTCCTTAAATGTGCTTTACTTGCTCTTATCTGCCCCCTATTTTACTGCATTTAATCCTGTACTTTAGAGTACTGTAATCTGTCAAGTGTTATTTAATCTGTAGTATTTTGTATTTAATTATATCCTGATGTAACTATCACTGACATTGTTATCTGCTCCGTTATTGAATCGTATTTTGTCATACTTGTACTTGCTAGAACCAAAGTCATTGTATTTATCTTGCTCTTAATTGTATTATTACTTGTACTGTGATTCTTGAAATGTATTTTTGTTTACGACTGTAAGTTGCCCTGGATAAGGGCATCTGCTAAGAAATAAATAAATAAATAATAATAATAATAATTATAATAATAATAATAATAATAAGTGCAAAAACTGATAACAGGAGCCCTTACCCGGTGTCCTCACTAATCTAGAATGAGGTTTCAGTGGCCTGGGTTCTTAATATATTACTCAATAACTGCCGTGCCTCCAGGGAGAATAGGTCCCCCATCTTTTAAATATCTTTTTACTATAATAGAAATGTTATTATAGTATTAGCATTCATTCCATTCACATTTAATACACATCAGTATATAATAATATCAAAGTAGCAAACACTCACTTGTAAATATATTAATAATTGGCTAATCAGATAAACAGATTAAATGAACGCATATTTATTTACAGTAACAAGAAACTGATTAACAGCATAAACACTTTCTGAGGCAATATGCAACACACATGTATCACAATGACGTTCTTAGATCAGTCCTTTTGTTTTACATAGACAGTATATCCCTCCCACAGAGCACTTTATACCCTTGTGCACAAACAGTCCATAATAATTAGGCCCGGGTTAAAAGTCTATGATCGTTGGAGTACTCAGAGTGTAATTGAATTTGTTTTTGTAATCAAAATGCCCGTTATTCAAAAAACACAGAGTTCGCCATTTTAGTATTGTTCTGATCTGACCTGTATCCACGCAGTGCCGTCTTGTATCCCTCTGCTCACAGCAAAAGAAATCCAAGCCCGTTCACAGTCAATCTTCTACTGAAAGGTGAATTAGCAATATCTAACCCCAAATGTCGAGGTTTATGTAAACAAAGAAAGTGTGGTGCCTTCAGTAACACACAGCAAAATGGTGTCTCCTTGTGACGGATGGGAGTGGTGTGTGAATAAATAACAGTCCTGAAACAGTATTTCTCCCACAAAAACAACCGTGTTTATTAAAATAAACCTCCCCTTTACCTGCGAGGGTATTGGGGGAACACAGCTGGCTGCAAAACAAAAATACAAAAACAAACAGAAAGTGTCCACAGTGAAATCCCGAGTGTCCTGTGCATGAAAGTGCTTTGTAATCCACACGGGTGTGCTGATGTTGGTGAAGGGAAGGTAGTGCTCTGTGATCTGGAACTGGCTCCGTGGCTGCAGTCCCGCGCTCCTACTCCACCTCTGACAACACACAACAAACAACACGTAATCCAAAAACACAACGCTCGGCTGGTGGCTCAGTTTCTCAGCGCAAGAGGAGGAACTGGCGTAGCTGCTTCCCCTTTGTACCCAGCAAACTCCTCCCTGCAGTCAACGCGTCGCCATGGTTTCTCCACCAGAGGGCTGCCCGCAGCTGACTGCAATGGAATCGTCCTGAGTACTTGCAACTCTGCGCCTCCTAATATGGTCACCTTCCGGTTTCCACCAACCACCGAGGTGGCAGATCTAGGAGGCAGCTTACCTTCCCCTTACACAGCCCCTTTCTAATCGGGAGGGAGATTTACAGCATCGATCCTTTCTCTCTCTATCACATATCTCACCCCTCAGAGTGATGCCGAAGGAACACTCGGCCAACTCTACATTCCCCAATGGTCCCCCTCCCTTGAAAAAAATCTGCATTTTGATGCTCCTTACCCGCACGATGTTTCACAGTATAGTGGAAGGGTTGCAGCGCCAGATACCACCGAGTTATCCGGCGTTATTGTCCTTCATCGTGTGTAACCACCTTAAAGGAGCATGATCAGTGATGAGAGAGAAAGAACGCCCCAATAAGTAATAGCGAAGAGCATGAGTAGCCCATTTAATAGCTAAACATTCCTTCTCAATGACGGAGTAGTTAATTTCCCTAGGAGCCATTTTTTGCTCAGGTAAATAATAGGGTGTTCTACCCGTCAACTTGTTGGGACAGGACTGCCCCAGACCAATGTGGGAGGCATCAGTCTGCAGGATGAACTCTTTGCTGAAATCTGGTGAAATTAGGCGGGAGCTTGACAGAGTCGCTTCTTAATCATATCAAATGCCTCCTGACACTGCCCTGTCCATTTAACTAATTTTGGAGCAGCCTTTCGGGTGAGATCTACCAGGGGTTAACTATGGTGGCATACTCGGGGATAAATCGGCGGTAATAGCCGGCTAGCCCCAGTAGTGATCTCACCTGTGACTTGGTTCTCGGGATCGCCGTCTCCACCAGCGCCTGGACTTTGGAGGCGATCGGCTTCACCGACCATTACCCATAACGTAGCCAAGATATTGGGTCTCTTGTTTGCCAAATGCACACTTGCCCAGTTTGGCTGTTAGCCCTGCCTCTCTCAGAGACTGAAGGACGGCTAAAAGTCTAACAATATGCTCTTCCCAGGTGGAGCTAAAATCACCACATCATCAATGCAGCGGCTGCATGCTGATGATGGGGAGCTAAGACCTGGTCCATCAGTCTCTGAAAAGTGGCTGGAGCTCCATGCAACCCGAAGGGCATGGTCGGAAATGGAACAAGCCATCTGGGGTAGAGAAGCAGTTTTCTCTCTTGAGCTCTGAGTGAGTGGAATCTGCCAGTATCCCTTCGTCAGATCCAAGGTCGAAATTAACTGCGCCTTACCCAGTCGGTCGAGGAGCTCATCCACCGGGGCATTGGATATGCATCGAACTTGGAGATGGCATTAACCTTTCGAAAGTCCACACAGAACCGAGTGGAGCCGTCCTTCTTTCCCACCATCACAATCGGACTGCACCACTTCGCTGCGGGAAGGTTCAATGACTCCAAGCTCGAGCATATCCTCCACCTCCTTGTGGACAGGGCCCCTGCGACTCTCCGGGATCGATGCGGTCTCTCTCGGACCTTGACACCTGGTGGAGTAATAATAGCATGAGAAATAACATTAGTTCTGCCGGGCAAGTCAGAAAAACATCACTAAACCTTTCCACCACCAGGTGGAGCTCACGCTTCTGATCCGAAGTAACTGTTCCCCATCGAATATGAGTTGTAGCTGGTGGATTGACAGTGGGACCAAAATCCTCTTCTACACTGTAAGCCTGCTACAAATAGGGCCTCCCTTTCATTCCAGGGTTTTAACAAATTAATGTGATAAATTTCAGTCTTGTTCGGCGATCGGGTTGTCTAATTTCATAATTCACACTACCAATTCCCGTATCACCTCATATGGCCCCTGCCACTTAGCATATAACTTAGATTCCGATGTGGGAAGCAGCAACAGTACTTTATCACCTGGCGAAAGGTCGAATTCTTGATTGTTTGTTGTACTGCTGCTCTTGGCGATGCTGAGCTAGTTTTAAGTTCTCTTGTGCCAAGCGACCAACCAATTCCAGGCGGTCTCTTAACATGATTACATACTTGACTATGTTTTGGAAGTTTTGTTTGCTCCTCCCACCCTTCTTTCACAAGATCAAGGATACCTCGTGGTTGTCTCCCATACAGCAGCTCAAAGGGAGAAAACCCGGTTGAGCTCTGAGGCACCTCTCTTACTGCAAACATTAGGTAGGGGAGGAGTTTAGCCCAATGTTTCTGTTCTTGGTTAACAAACCGCTTCAGCATCTGTTTTAAAGTCTGATTAAAGCGTTCCACCAAACCATCCGTCTGTGGATGATAAACAGAGGTTCGAATGGACTTAATTTGCAATAATTTATATAATTCTTTCAAAAATTGTGACATGAAGTTAGTTCCGTGATCAGTGAGAATTTCTTTAGGAATCCCTACTCTCGTTATAATCTGTACTAACTCTCGAGCAACTACTGCGGCACTAGTGGATCTCAATGGTACTGCCTCTGGATATCTAGTCGCGTAGTCCACCACTACCAAAATGTGCGTATATCCAGAGTCAGACTGGCTCAATGGACCCACTATGTCCATAGCAATGCGTTCAAAGGGAACTGAGATCAGGGGCAGTGGGACCAGCGGGGCGGGCGAACTTCGCCCGGCTACTTGCTGGCATTCGGACACTCCGCTACATATCGCGCCACATCACTAAACACTCCCATCCAATAAAATCGAGCCAATATTCGTTCCCGAGTCTTTTCGATCCCTAAATGGCCCGAACAGGGGACATCATCGCCAACCGCATGATCTCACGTCGAAAAGACTGGGGAACAAGTAATTGTGTTACAATCTGACTTGTGCTCGTGGCTTGGGATACTCTATATAGTAAATGCCCAACAATAATGTTGTGGGGGTATGTAAGCGACGGCTATCCTCTACATCCTTCCCTCGATAGACCGAACCTGCCCCCAGATGTGTACCAGCGAGGGATCGTTCTTTTGCTCCAATGCTAGGTCCACATCTCGGTCCCAGAATTTCGGGATATCGGCGGAGCTAAAGTAGCCTCAGCACTGGGGTCTCAGTAACCTGCCCCGCAGATCACACTGAGTCCCAACCCCTTTCCCCTACATTTGATTGATTGAGCAGTATCCCCACCAAGCTCCAACCTTGTTTTATTAATGTTCCTTCCCATTTTCAACCCTTCGCTCTCTTTTTGTTTTTCGGGTGAAATCGGGAATGGAACAGGTCAGTGTGCAGCGGAAAAATATTCCCAATAGCTTCCCCTGCTGCTCCCATGGCCATACCGGAGACTGGTTTTACCGTTTTATAAATCATACTATCAAAATGTGGCCAGTCTCGACCCAAAATAACTGGATAGGGCAACTTTTCAGCCACCGCCCGCGATTACGGCGGGTATGACTTCAATGGTCAAATCTAATTTGGTGAGGGGTAGTCCTTGTTATCCCCATGAATGCAGGAAATGACCACAACCCACGTGACCACCAAGGTACCCCCTTCAACAGAGCTTTCAAAATTAAAGTTTGCCCACACCCTGAGTCCACTAATGCGTGGGTGCTCACATCACCAACCTGTACATCAACAATGCAAGGCCCCTCCCAATCATTACCCCTGGACTTACCTGGTGCTGTTAGAACATAATGGGAGGCCACGCCACACTCCATTGCTGCTGGGCAATTCCTGGCCAGGTGGCCGACCTCCTGGCACCCGGTAACAAGTGGGGCGAAAGGGTGCCCACGGAGCCTCGTGTCCCGCTGCCGATTTGGCAGCGGGGAGGGTTGCTCTACTCTTACCCCACTGGGGGTCGCCCTCGGTCTCCATTGTGTTGGAGGGAGGCCGCCCATAGGGTGACGCTGTAGTGCTGGTCGGGGGTGGTGGTGGTGAGGTATGGAGGAGGTCCCGCCGCCGGGGCTTGCTGGAGGCTGGAGCCAGGGTGGCAACCGCTGGAGAGGAAGGCATGGCATCCTCGAACCCTTCAGCCAATCTGACTGCTCCATCCAGCGTGGTGGGGCGGTGGCGGCTGACCCAGTTTTGCGTGTCTGGCCCCAGCACTTTTATGAATTGTTCAATGGCTATAAGTTCAGTCACTTTTTCAGCGCTATTGGTGCGGGGCAGAGCCACCGGGTCACATGGTCCACCAGTTGTTGTGCCACCACGCGAGGTCGCAGTCCTGGGGGTCGCTGGTATTCCCGGAACCGGCGGTGCGTTTCTTCAGTGATATCAAGTCGCTGGAGAATGGCCTGCCTCACCCGATCATAATTCTGGGCGTCTTAGTCGGTCAGGGCTTGGTAGGCTGCCTGGGCCTCCCCAATCAAGTTGGGTCCCAGCTGGATAGCCCACCAATCCCGAGACCACTGGGCTGCTGTTGCCTGCCTCTCAAAAGCAACTAAATAGGCCTCGGGATCATCCTCCGGCGACATTTTCACTACTTTTATCCGTGGTAGGGGCACCGTTGGTTCGGCCGCCGGTTCTCTCCCGATTGGCTTCCAGGAACATAGTGTGCATCCTCTCCATCATAACTGCCATACCCTCCTGATGTCTCCGCTCCTGCGCCTCAATATTGCTCCCAATGCGGCGTCCATGATAAATCCCTCTTCTGACTCCAATTGTGACGGATGCGAGTGGTGTGTGAATAAATAACAGTCCTGAAACAGTATTTCTCCCACAAAAACAACCGTGTTTATTAAAATAAACCTCCCTTTACCTGCGAGGGTATTGGGGAACACAGCTGGCTGCAAAACAAAAATACAAAAACAAACAGAAAGTGTCCACAGTGAAATCCCGAGTGTCCTGTGCATGAAAGTGCTTTGTAATCCACACGGGGTGTGCTGATGTTGGTGAAGGGAAGGTAGTGCTCTGTGATCTGGAACTGGCTCCGTGGCTGCAGTCCCGCGCTCCTACTCCACCTCTGACAACACACAACAAACAACACGTAATCCAAAAACACAGCAGCTCCGGCTGGTGGCTCAGTTTCTCAGCGCAAGAGGAGGAACTGGCGTAGCTGCTTCCCCTTTGTACCCAGCAAACTCCTCCCTGCAGTCAGCGCGTCGCCATGGTTTCTCCACCAGAGGGCTGCCCGCAGCTGACTGCAATGGAATCGTCCTGAGTACTTGCAACTCTGGCCCCTCCTAATATGGTCACCTTCCGGTTTCCACCAACCACCGAGGTGGCAGATCTAGGAGGCAGCTTACCTTCCCCCTTACACAGCGCCCTTTCTAATCGGGAGGGAGATTTACAGCATCGATCCTTTCTCTCTCTATCACACTCCTGCTTCGCTCTCTGCTTGACCAAAGACGACTCTCCATCTCCTCTTCACTCTGGCTTGCATGTCCTTTGGTTACATCAGCCGGATGGTACTTGTAGTCCCAATACGTCCATTGGTTGCATCAGCCTGATGGTACTTGTAGTCCCAATAAAGCAGCTGCAAACAAATATTACAGAGCACCTTCTCTGCAAACATAGGTATAACAATCTTGCATTTAACGAGACCCGGGTTACATTCTCCCCCCTTTTAAATATCTGCTGTCCTCAGTAGATAAGCAACATGACTCATTATGAAACACACATTTTTCTCTATCTGTTACAGAACTCGTTTACAGGTAGAAAACATATAGCATACAAATATCTCAATATAAGTGCATTCATCCTCTCGAATCTCTCAAGGATATGCACCTGGCCAGGCACCAACCAAGTAAGAACATCCCAGACTGTGTGTAAATTGCTGGTAAAGATTTGTTTTCGGGGGTACCCAGAACATCATATGTGAGGCGTATTGCTGGTTTAACTTCTCTTCCTGTCCTTGGTTCTTTGGAAACGGATTCTAAAGTTGGACGGATCCTTTCCTCTTCAGGCTCTGCATCCACCACAAGATCTAATTCCCTCAATTCCAACACATTAGCCTCCTCACAGTCTGCTGTTCCAGTGGGATCCCTTGCCTCATCTGTGCTTGGGCCTATTCCGACACTTCCTAATTTATCATTGTATCTTCCTTCCTTGTATCGAGAGCTTGTAGTGGACTCTTTCTTAAGCCTATAGACAGGTATGTTAGGCAACTTCTTGGTCACTAAGTATGGCTCAGCATTCCATCTGTCCCCTAATTTATTCTTTCCCCCTACTCCCAAGTTTCGAATGAGAACTCGATCTCCAGGAAACAACTCTGACCCTAAGGTCATATCTGACTTTATTCTGTTTAGCCGCCTTTTGTGAAGATTCTAGCGCAAGCCGATAGGCTTCTTGCAGTTGTTGCTTCAATTTCCTGACCTACTGCAGATAAGTCTTGACACCAGCCCCATCTGGAGTAACAACAAAACATATGTCTACTGGCAAACGGGCCTCCCTTCCGAACATGAGGTAATAAGGCGAGAACCCTGTAGCCTCTTGGTGCAGTTATATGCATGTACAAGGTAATCTACATGCAGACTCCAGTGAGCCTTCTGTGTCTTCTCCAGCATTTCCTAACATGTTCAGCAATGTCCTATTGAATCTCTCATGCTCAGGATCTCCTTGCGGGTGATAGGGGGAGGTTCTAGACTTCTTCACTCCTAGTAACTGGAGCAATTATTTGATTAGCCGACACTCAAAGTCTCGTCCCTGATCAGAGTGTATGCAGGCTGGTCATCCATAATCGCAAAGTATTTTTCCCACAACACTTTAGCTACGGTGCATGCACACCGATCTTTAGTGGTGTATACCTGAGCATAGAGCATGAAGTGATCAGTTACGACTAATATGTTACTTAGTCCCTTGCTATCTGGCTCGAGAGACAAAAAATCAATACACACTAATTCCATGGGTCTTTGACTATGAATGTTGACTAACGGAGCTGCTCTCTTGGGCAATGTCTTCCGGGCTATACATCATACAGTTCTTGCAATACACCTCCACATCTCTGCTCATGTGAGGCCAATAACACCTCTTTCTTACTTGGTCAAAAACGTTGTCATTTCCCAAATGTCCACTTTCATCATCATTACACCCATAACACCCATTGAAACTGTCGAGGTGGGTGTTTGATCTCCAGGTAGAGTACTCCTCCTTGCAATATGAATTTGTCCCACTCCCTTACTAACAGTTTACAGTCAGGATGATCAGATTTCACCCATTGAGCTGGCTTATCTAGTTTCTTTGTGAGCCACACTGACTTAATTAAGGTCTGAAATGTGTGTTAACAAGCGTCAGTCCATCGGGCTCCAAAGGATTCCTTTACCTTGTACCACACCTTCTGACTGGCTGTGGACTTAGTAGGTTTTTTTTGGATGGATAACTGTGAAAGACAGAATGATTCTTGGTGGAGCGGTTGCAATCGTTAACCAAGAGGGCGTGATTGACGGTACATAAGGGGCGTGCGAGGCAATCTGTTCCTTTGTATCGCTGAACGGAAGGAGACCGTAATTCTTATCGTGAGTGTTTTGTTTGTTTTATCTTATCTAAAATCTACTTGTTTGTTGTTATTAAATGGCTAACAGGCCCGCACAAAACTCGAACTGGCCGAGGATTTTGAGGACTCCCTGGTCTCCACCAAAACCGGCCTACTCACCGCTCCAGTCCAATGGAGCAACAGAGCACAACCACCTCTCTCCGCTCCACCAGCCCCGAGACATAGACCGTGACCTTCCAGAACGCCGGCCCCAATGGGCAACCTTACCTCCTCATCATGGAGGCCAAGGTTGGCCCCCAGTTGGGGTAGATTTGCTGCCCCTGCCCTGTTGCCACAACATCAATGGGACAGATATTTAACCACTGTCCCTCTGTCCTCCCTAACTGTTTTTGATGCCACCAACCAGGACACCAAGCCAGGTCATGCCCATCTGCAATGGAGTGTGATGTGGCGGCTTGCAATTGGGCATCAGAAGCGGGTAAGCAAGGGGAAAATGGTCAGGAGGGGCCTTGTATGGTTGATGTGATTTTAGGAAATGTAAAAAACCAACGCATTAGTGGACACAGGGTGTGTCAGCAGAGCTTAATTTGGACAGCTCTCTTGGAAGGTGTGTCGTGGCAGCCACAAGGTCAGTATATTTGTCGGTGGGACTGATAAAACGTCAACTAGTAATAGGGGTGGTGGAAAGGCTACCACACCCAGTAAATGTGGCAGGAAAAGGGTAATATTTTTGATAATATTTTTCCCTTACAAGTCGAAATGTTTTCCCCTATGTTGCGACTTAGAAAAAAAAAGAGAGACGGATTGAAAAATGGGAGGGAGCATCAGTGAGACAAGGCTGGGGTCTGGTGGGAGAATGCCCAGATGGTAACAAACACCAATCCAAGGGAGTTGGTACGCAGTGTGACCGAGAGGGCGGGGTTAATGGGCCATCCAGGGTAGTGGCTACTCCAGCCCCTCTCAATATACCAGACACGTGGGCCTCAAGCGTGGACCTAGCATGGGGCCAAAGCAACGACCCCACACTGTTACACGCTTGGGAACAGGCCCAGTCTAATGAACGTAAGGATGTTGAAGGTGCTGGGACGCTAGTATATCCATGCTTCATTATCAAGAAGAAATTATTATATATTGTTATGTAACCTTGCCACGGGCACAGGACAGCCTGTAACACAATTGATGGTTCCCCTGTCTTGTCGGCTCGAAGTCATGAGGATGGTGCATGATGTCCCTTTTGCGGTGCACCTCGGAGCTGACAAAACAAGGAAATAGATATTGGCTCGATTTTATTGGGTAGAGCTTCATAAGGAAGTGCCCAGACTGCCAGAGAGTAGCGCCGGGTCAACTGCGCCCCGCCCCTTTGGTCCCACTGCCAATTATTTCCACTCCGTATGAACACATTGCAATGGACATAGTGGGCCCTTTCATACCTTCTGATTCCGGGTATATGCATATATTAGTGGTGGTAGATTATGCAATGCGATACCCGGAAGCAGTTTCACTAGTGCAGTTGCGATAGCTAAGGAACTAATGCAGAATATGTCGAAAGTAGGGATCCCCAAAGAGATATCAACTGATCATGGAACTAACTTCCTGTCTAATACGTTACTGCAATTATGCAAAATATTAAAACTACATGCCATCAGGACATCTGTTTATCATCCACAGACAGATGGATTGGTGGAGCACTTTAATAAGGCTTTAAAGCAGATGCTGAGACGATTTGTGAGCCAAGAGCAAAAACATTGGGCAACGCTTCTTCCCTACCTCCTTTTTACAGTGAGAGAGGTGCCGCACAGTTCGACAGGGTGCTTCGAGCTCTTGAACAGTCAACAGCCTTGTGGCATCCTCGATCTGTTGAGAGAGGGATGGGAAGAGCACAAAGGCTTGTCCAAAAATGTAGTGCAGCATGTGCTCCTACTGAGAGATCGCTTGGATTCGGTCGGTCGTTATGTCCAGGACAATCTCAAATCAGCTCAGCACCGGCAACAGCAGCATTACAATAAAAATGCATGAATTTGGACCTTTAGACCAGGAGACAAAGTAATGCTGCTTCTTCCCTCGTCAAATCATAACTGTGTGCTAAATGGCAGGGGCCATATGAGGTGATTCGGGCTATAGGAAAGGTAAATTATGAAATTAGACAGCCTGATCGCCGCAATGAAAGATAAATTTATCATGTAAATTTGTTACCCCTGGCAGGCAATGGAGGCCTTATTTAGAGCCCCAGATGAAGTAGATATTGATTTAGGCACCTGTCTAGAGACCCCTAGCACCAGAGCCATTTCCATAGGGGATCAGTTACTTCCAGATCAGCAAAAAGAGTTGCGTAAGTTAATTGAGGAGTTCAATGATGTTTTTTTTCTGACTTGTCAGGTAGAACTAACCTTATTGAATATGCTGTTATCACTCCCCCAGGTGTCACAGTGCGAGAGAGACCTTAGAGGATTCCAGAAAGTCGACAAAGTGGCGTTAGCAAAGAGGTACTAGAATTTGGTAGAATTTGGGGTGATTGAACCTTCCAGGAGTGAGTGTGCAATCCGATTTTGATAGTCGCCAAAAAGGACGACATCAACCGCTTCTGCATTGATTTCCGTAAGGTAAACGCTCTTGCCAAGTTCGACGCTTACCCCATGCCTCGGGACAACAAGCTTCTCGATAAACTGGGAATGGCTAGGTTCATCTCCACTTTGAACCTGACGAAGGGATACTGGCAGATCCCCTTAACCCACACCTCTAGAGAGAAAAGCGCATTTTCAACTCCTACATGGTTGGGCTACATGGTGCACCGGCTGCCTTTCAGAGACTGATGGACCAGGTCTTACACCCACAGCACGAGTAAGCGGCAGTGTATATATGTGGTTATTTACAGCTCCACCTGGTGAGAGCATTTGGCTAGGATCACGGCCGTCCTTCAGTCTCTAAGGGTAGCCTGGCTGACAGCAACTTGAGAAAATGTGTGTTTACCAAAACTCAATATTTGGGATTCATTATGGGAAATGGACGGGTAAAACACATTGTCACCAAAGTCCAGGCTTTGATGGACGTGGCAATCCCCAAAACCAAGGCTCAGGTGAGGTCTCTACTGGGGTTAGCCTGTTATTACTGAAGATTCATTCCTGAGTATGCCACAGTGGTCAATCCCTTAGTTGACCTCACTAAAAAGAGTGCTCCACACTGATGCGTCAGATATTGGTTTGGGTGCGGTTTTGTCCCAAACGGTAGATGGAGTAGAACACCCTATCATGTATCTCAGCAAAAAGATGCTCCCCCGGGAGGGCAACTACTCCGTAGTTGAAAAGGCGTGTTTGGCCATTAAATGCGCTACTCACTCTTTACGATACTACCTGCTAGGACATTCATTTGATTTCGTCACAGACCATGCCCCACTCAAGTGGTTAAGCACAATGAAGACAATTCATTCAAAGGGTTGGGTGGAAGTCGGCCATCTAGAAATGGGGTGGGGCTACGGTACACCAAATCATGGACTCGGAAGGTAAACGATGTGGCAGCTGCAGATTGGAGGAGTAGTTGCGATCGTTAACCAAGGGGGTGTGATTGACGGTACATAAGGGGACATAGCGAGGCGATCTTTTCCTTTGTATGGTTAACGCTGGAAACTGTTTGTTTTGTCTTGTCTAAAATCTACTTGTTTGTTGTTATTAAACGGCTAACACGATCTGGAGCTGTCGCTACAGGCCAGCAAAAAACTTGGACAACACTGCACTTGTTCACAATAAAATGTATTTTCACCACGAGCACTACAGCACTTACTTTGGACTTGTGACCGTGTTTGTATTAACTGTGTGTGTTTAACCCTTTGCGGTCCATTTATTCAGCGCATCTCAGGCGTCAGGTCAATTATTTTCACACATTTTATTTTAGGCAGCTGTTTAAAAGTTTTTTCTACAGTAAAACAGGTTAAAGGCACTGCATATCAACAGGACACTCAGTACTGCATCTCCTGCCCCGCCCCACCCCTCGTTCACTGTTTTTTTCACATACCTCTTGATAGTAGTGCATACTAATAAATCATCTCCTGATCACTCGTTTTATCACCAAACTCCTCAATAATGCGATCTAAGTCATTAGTTTATTACTGTAACACCTAAAAAAAGCTCTGCAAATATCTGTGATATTCTTTGAGTGCTGGATGCAGAAGCAGCTATCTTGTTTGTTTATGTCCGTGTTATCTACAGTATGTGGTGCTGGGGCTATCTGTATTCATGAGATACGCCCTTTTTTGCGGCTTCTCTCGGCTCCTATCGGTCTCACTCGGCCATTGAATGGTTTTCTCTGCTTTTTCCTTAGAAAAAATGACTAGAGACCTGTTTTTTATGTCTTTTTGATGATGTCGGACATGGTCCAACATAGGACCGTAAAGGGTTAACACTAGAAGCCCCATGGCAGTCATTTTGCCGGTTTTTGGTTTTAAAATGTAATTTTCCCCAGTTGTGTAACACATATGGGGCTGCATGTTCATATATCTTTCTGTTCTTACGTATTAACCCTTTGCGGTCCTGTGTCGGAACTGGTCCGACATTGCAATTTTCCCTTTCCGGTCCAAAGTCGAACCCTGTCCGACATCAAGTACTGAGTGTCCTGTTGATATGCAGTGCCTTTTAAACCTGTTTTACTGTGAAAAAAAAATACTTTTAAACAGTGCGTCTAAAATAAACTGCACATGTGAAAATAAATTGGACCTGACGCACCTGAGACGCGCTGAATAAATGGACCGCTAAGTGTTAAATATTCTCACAAAGCATGAAACGTGGGAGTGCAGAAATAAAGGAGATATATTACATTATACTTAAAAGCCCTGGGAGCAGTCACATTGACGACCACACAGAAAACAATTGTATTTTGATTATACAGAACGGTATTCTACTTTATTATTTTTATTTACCAGTCTGCAATGTGTTTAGCTGTAATTAGATTAGTCTCTACTCTCTGCCTGAGTGAATGACTGATAGTCTATTGTTTTTCAATCAGCCTTTTGAAAGGCTGGCGCCTGCTTGCCAGTTGTGCTGTTTTGGTCAGTCAATTAGCATCGGGACTTGTGAAAATAAATACCAGAGACCGTGGAGTTTTACAAATATGCAGTTGACATTTTGGATCAGATGGTATTCCGTGAAAGCTGAATCCCGACGGAGGCCTTTTCAGGTGTTTTACAATGTATTGGACCTAGCAGCCATCAACTCCTGGGTACTTTACAAAGAATGCACAGAGAAGAATTTACCAAGGAGAGAATATATTTTACAGTTAGCAAAGAAAAAAAGAAAAATAAATTAGACTTTTTTTATAATTATTGTGCTGTGCGCTTCTGTAAAATGTTTTATTTATCTACTTTGTTCAGTTGCTTTTGCGCAGCTGATAATAAACCGATTGCTGTTGAAAAGTTAAAAATGTATTGCTATCGTTTCAGTTTTATTAAATTAAACTAAAAGCTAAGACCCCCTTATTTATAAACTGCAGGTGTATCTACATCTAGTTCTTTTTATTTGATTTTAATTGTGAACAAAATTGATTTGATATTAAAATCCACCGCCACTGCTCTTTCAAATGAAGGAGGGCTGGGCAATAGAGTCGCTGAGCTATGATAGGTCTGAAACGACATAAACTCGGTGGACCGGGATTGGTCAGATTTAACAGGGGGTTGGTCAGATTAAACATGATCCCTGCCTAGGTAGTTGATTGAGTCAATCATCCTGAAGGCGGGCCCACAGAGTCTGCCATTTACCGCTGAGCTTTTACAATCAGCAGTCAGAAAAAATATTTTCCAATCAGGTCTTGGCGCCCCCTTAATAACCTTGTCGCGCACCCCACAGTTTTGCACATTTTGTTCCTCTTTCCTGGAGGTGTTGCAGTTTCAGAGACTGAGTTTGGATCAATAGGACACAATATAACATCAGGACACTCTGCATGCCATTTGTGAATGAGCTCCTGCTCTGCACAGTTTCACTTAGCTTCACTGATGTTTTTTTTTTATGTTAGTGGAAGTCTAAAGAAAAACAAGAACAATAATGTAAACCAGAAAACTGGCAGGTCCTTTATAAAAGTTTGTTTTGCATTAAACAGAACACAGTAAAAGCATGGGAAAGCACAGGCCAGCACAGTAGACATGGTTAACCAAGCAGATGCATGGTACCAGCATAGGAATATAATTACTGTCTACATATGCCAGTCAATAGAGGATACACCACAAATGTTTATAGAGTTCTGTAGTTATTCCAAACCACAAATGAAAATTGGATTTGTCTGCGGCTATCCTCATGAGTGAAATAAGCACAAGACTCAATGACTGTTCATGGAGTATTCTGTTTATATATGCAATGTATGGAAAAGAAAGTATGTTTAAACTGTCATTGGATTTAAATTAATGCAAGATTCCAAAATGAGATATGGTTTAAAAAAAAGCACTTGGCAGCATTAAATATACAAAAATAATGTGATGCTGGATCGCTCAAGACTTGTTGTGCAAACTCGTATAACGGGTGAAAAGACCCACAACTTCAAAAGCTGGGTACTATAGATGCAAGATAGCACAAAGTGCATTGGGTGTTCTGTTCTTGGGTCATGTTTCGCAAACTGTCTGTGGCAAACCAGTGTTTGTTAGGACGTCGTCACCACATGGCAGTGATTGAAGTCAGGTTACAGGGTGAAGGAAAGCTAGATCTGGATGGCAACTCGCTCTGCTATTTAAGAAAGACCTAGCAAGCTGATTGCCTATTTATACAGCTACTGGCCCCTGAAGGACAAGAGTCAACTTTGAGCTCACTGGTAGCCTGGCAAATGTGTGCCACAATGAGGAGACAGTCCCTACCGATTCTGCCTCCATAACTGTGGAAGCCCCACAGTCAATGCAATGCACCCTATAGGATCCCAGCACAGACTGGCAACTTTATACAGCCAGGCCATGATCCTGCTCTCCACTAACAGTATGACACCCTGCACACTACATGGCCATGCCTTTACCAGGAGAGCCACTCAAAGATCACTGCTTTCTTCATTTTTTATGATATTTTGTATCTGTGACATGAATGTCAAAACTGGTTGCTTGAGAACTCAAATGACTATTGTGAAGTGCTTATCTGCAATGGGTGGTACAACAAAAGCTTCTTATCACCATATCATATCTTTTCGTTCTTTGCTTGTTTTTCAAGTACAACGCTGGTCAAAAACATCATGCTACCTGGTGCCTAACCACTTCCTGTGGTCTTGTCACAGCACAAAGTGAAGTGATTAGGAATCAGGAAGCATTTTTTTTGTATTTGAAATATCTACATATTCTGAAAAAAAACAAGAACCAAAAGCTTTTCAACACAAGAATAGTTCTTCCACTGATAATGGAAGAGCAAGTGCTGATAAGAATGAGAAGAACATGGATTTTAAAAGCTTTGTTGAGTACTCATTTGATACAGTGTATGTGCTGGCAGTCCCTAATGCCAGAGACAATGATTATGTTCTTGAAACTTCAGCTCCTGTGTGGCACTTGACTGCTTCATGTCTAGTTTTTGAAATGATCAATAATGATTCTACCACCAGGTAATGGTTCTGGCAGTCTTATAGATTATACATTTATTTTTCTGGATCATTATTAACAATTTATATTTTACTTTATTCGTATTGAGTTTCTGTCTAACATATGTACTCCTTGTAAACAGACTGGGTTCGACTGACGTTAACAAAGTTGATTTTCCCTTCAGCAGTCTTTGAAGACAATGCCAACTCTCTCTATAAATGTTCTGATCTTCTTTGAATGACAATTATGTAATGGATTTGAAGCATATTATATTTCATGGTGCAGCTTTATTTACAAACGCAAGATTGTGCTCTTCTTAGGTGAACTTATATTATATGTAGCTCGTAAAAGGTGAGGCTCAATAATACTGGCCAACAAGTAGGCAGGCTCCATGAGAGCTTCCCATCACAGCTCTCTAAACCAGAGAACTCACCACAATCCTGACCTGAGGTCTCCTGTCTGCCATCCAATCCTGAGTCTCACTCAGTGTGCTGAATTTTATTTGTGCTATAAAGCATTAAAGACCACTGGGGGCTAAGCTGAGATGACCAGCCTTTTCACTTATTGCAGCTGGATTGAACCCCAGGCCTCCAGCGGTGGAAATCTAGCTGTCAGTAACAGCTAGCCCCCTAAGTCATTGAGTTGTAGGAGGAAGACTGTTTTATCATACAGTAAAGCATTTCAGTCAGGACAACTCTTGTGGTTTAAAACCTTTTCTATTAGAGTATTACGTAGTTGACATCAGCATGTGTCACACAATTTGATTTGCTTGTTTTTGGCGCTCGGTCTTGCCTTAGTGTGCAGTCGGTGCTGAAACTGCTAACTGCAAAGATCAATCAAACAAAGTGAAAAAAACCCAGACAAATAAGTGTCCCTTTAGGAACCTAAAGTAGAGGTAAGCAGAGGTATCTGAAAACCCTGGTTCCCGTTCAGTTTTAAGGTACCTGACCCAACCCTGGTCTCTTTTTACTACCAGGTTATCAATAATTGGAGAAATTACAGAAAACATTGAAAATAATAAGGCAGTGAAGCTAATCCCACAGCAAGCTGTGCATTTCTGCTTGCAATTCATTTAGCTCAATCTTGGTTTATTTTTTAGTTAACACTAGAATGACCAAGGTGGTCATTGCAGTGCTGTTCTTTCCTGACTTTTCCTAAATATATGTACTAATTACCCTGATAAAGAAAGAATCATGTGGCTGCAAAAATTAGCGAGATAAAACACTGTCATACCTATTCCAATCAGGAGCGGTCAAATTGACCGATACATGTAAAACATATTTTTATTTGTATTTATCAGACTGGACTTGCCGCCATGTACTGAAGTTTGAGTATATCGGTCTGCATTCCTCAAGTGAGCGGTTTTCTGTAATTTCTATTGTTTCAATGAGCCTCCTGATAGGCCATCAATCAGCCTTGACAGCTCATGTCGTCAGGCTGTCTGTCTGCACTGTGGTTACTATAAGTCGCTTGTTTTTCTAAGAAATTAATTGTTACCCCAAATACACATTGCAAATGGATTGCAGAAGATGCAGGACAGCAAAGCAGTGTTTGGAATTACTGCAAATTTTACCAAACAACGATTCTGATGCAGCAACGACAGACAATGACAATCTGGCTCTGAAGCAGACTGGCTTTGCAAAGATGAATCTTCCATCAGCAGTGACACCAAGATAATCCCTGGTCAATGCCCTTGAAGGAATTAGAAGCCTTCATTGCACTAGTATATGCCCTTGGAGCATTTGGTGCAAGAAGACTGCATATTTTGAAAAGCGCAAGATCTGTGTGATTTGTGCCAGCACTTAGACTGTAAACAATTTATTCATGTCATTTCGATTATAGCATGTCTGTATATAAACTTTATAGCTTTGGTTGTGTATATGCACTTTGTTATGTAGGCAATATAAACCTATTTATTTTAAAACATTTTGATACTAATTTACACCTTTTCAGTTGTACAGTTTTGTATGCACATGATATACCTGTATATACAAAAATTAATTTCAAATATTCGTCTACTTTCATTTTTTTACTGTTTTTTGACGTTGCGCCTTATGTAATAACACATTTCTGTTCAAATGTCTGTGTATTTACAATGTTTTCGGTTGCATCGATGCTTTATATGATGTTCCTGAATAAAACTATGACTTATATTCAATTGTTTGTCCTTTCATTATAATATTTATGTTGATTTAATACACCAGTCAAATTGACAAGTCGTGGTTGTTCTAGGTATGTGTATAAACGCGGTCATTCTTCAACTCATAGATTTCAATGCAAAAAGAGGAACAGGAGTCTACAGATCTGAAGAGAGGAAAGGTATGTGTACTACTGCATATAAAAATGATTAATTTAAAGCAAGTGTTTTTTTCTTTTAATTACCCGGTTCCATGCCAACCTCTAGTTTAAAGCAGTAGTGCCTTTAATTGACCGGATAACTAATAGAGGCAACAGTTCTAGGATATGTGGCAGAAACATCATTTGTTTTTACAGTTTTACAGTTTCATACTTTCATGATACTTTGCCAGGGCCCCCAGGACACTGGAGGATTGTCAGTTGATTGAACTTCAGCATCCTGCAAGACACTATAAGAAGAACTTGTCATCATGCTGCAATAAAATGGTTTCTCAATGAATACTAATGAAAGTACAAAAAACAACTCGAGTATGAGTAATACAGAATTACAAAGCATATTACTCATATTCCTTTTTTAAGGCAGTTTAAGTCCTGACCACACGCTGTTTAAAAGTACACATTAGGCTTTCAAAACAAACAAAATAACTGATTTGACCCACTTCTGGCAGTAATAAATACACATTAGGACTTTCAAACTATCAAAGTCCTTCTCAAATTACATTAAAGCACTGCCTGGTTACTTTGTGAGTGCCAAGAACGCATACAATCCAAGTAATAGTGATGGGTTCTTGCTGTGTGCTGAGGGTTTGAAGCCTAGTTCAAAATGGCAGAGGTACAATACCAGTGCGGTGGCTGTGGTGTAATTTCCCTACAACTTGGACTTTTTGACCAACATATCTGTATGCATTCTTTTTCGTAAAAAAAAAATCTATTGCAAATAGTGGTGAAATGCCTAGACACACACAAACCCCAGAAGAATGTGCCATGACCAAAAGGATTTTGTTGTGGAAGACAGCAAAGGAAAGAAGGTAATACATGTGCAAGTACTGTCTGCCGAGTTACTACTAATGTAAAATAAATGCCCAAGCATTTTGGAAAGTAATCTAAAATAATAATTTCATACAGTATATACAAAGCGGAAGCCCCGAAAAATAAAATAAAACTATTTACATGAAACTCGAAAATTACATTATATTACAGCGCATATACACGTAATCCTTAACAGTAAATGGTGTAATATGAATCCAGATGTTTGTTTGTTTGTTTGTTTGTTTGTTTTATGTATATGGTTGTGTATAAAGTGCTAGCGCCTGTCAAAATAACCTCTGTTCAGGTTTTTTTGTGTTTCACACAGTTTCTCAATTTACCACAATCCTTGGACAATGTTATAATTATTGCTACAATCGTTGGCGAACTCGGTTTGTTTGCAAGTACTGTACTTCCAGTTCCCAGAACTGCTTGTTGGCTGTGAAACGCTAGATCAAAAATTTTCAGACAGTAACACGTGTTTCTTAGCACTCAAACGACCGTGTTTATAGGCATACAATTTGATGGGCGTATTAAAAACAACATAAATATTATAATGAAAGGACAAACAATTGAATATAAGTCATAGGGCTGGACCAAATCAAAGTTAGCACTTAGTGAATGAGGATGTGAAAGCATTCGCTGTATAAAAACACAAGAAAAATTCCAAGCGAAATCTCACAGAACCAAAACAAGCCCTTTTCGCCCTTCAAAAAGCAGCTATCACTTGACTACAAGTGGGTTGAGAAGTGGGAGTGGTTTTCTATCGCCCGATGGCAGTTGTCTAAACTTCGAAGTTGTCTAAAGCTATCGCGTATTAAGCAAATAAAAAATTTTAAAAAATCTGCAATCAACTTTTTTTTTTTTCACAGCACTGGATAGCATTTCATTTGACTTCTTATTGTTTAATATGTACCGGTACATTTTTTTTTTTTTACAGCATTTTAATTTTATAATATTTACATGGAGTTTGTTTGTTAACCAACATTTTTTTAATCTTTTTTTTTTACAAAAATCATTAAAACAATGTGGCATGCTTTCATAACAGCGACAGAACAATGCAGCACGATGCTGTAGACGTCGTGGAAACTTGGCAATTGCCAAGTGTGTGTGTGTGTGTGTGTGTGTGTGTGTGTGTGTGTGTGTGTGTGTGTGTGAGTGTGTTTCACATTCGTATTTTTCAATATTTTACACAATAAAAATAAAAGCAGATTATTATTATTATTATTATCATTATTATTATTATTATTAATAAACATATTTTTATTATTACTACTAGTCGTAGTTGTATGTAATAGCATTCACTGATATTCAAACGAAACAGTAGTAGTACATCGCATGTTACCGCCTTGTTTCCGGCCCTTCAAAATGTCAAAAATACCAGCTGGGGATTGGTCAACAGCCGTTTTCATGTTGCTTTTGGTGGTCACTCCTACTCCTACGAAAGTTCTCTCCGTCCCTTTCGCGGATTGGAAATGGCTAGTTTTGGTTTCGGGATAAAGAAAATGCGATATGGAAATGTGACAGGATTGAAAGGAGTCCCTGTCGTAATTCGCCCTACCGATCACTGGCAGCACTGTGTAGGGTTGACCGTGATTGGGTCAGGAGGCTGAACTCTGACCAGACAGGAAGTTCCGGGTCGGGCAGCCATTTTGGCCCAAGATGGAACCATGCGGCCGCTGAGTACCATCATTGCAATCAGCTGTGCTGTGCTCGTCGATTGGCTGACGTGCTGATTGCAGGGGCGGGACTTGGCAGTATTTAAGCAGTGTGGTTTTGCCATTCGGTCTCCCTGTCCTGAACTGAAAACACAGAAGAGACGCGCTGTACTTTGTTGTTTTGCTTTTACCAACCTGCTGTAATTCACAGAAATTTGAAACTTTGGAAAACCCAGGACGAGTCGTTATTCCTTGGAAGGGAGCCAAGAGGCGGTGAGAGGAAACCCACTGCAGTAGCACGGAGAAACCGTAATCTCGATGTTTTGTTTACTCTTTTTATTTGAAACCTGAGTTTACCATTGCTGGTATTCCAGGTGGTTTTCTTGTTTGTTTTCTGTAATACGGGACTGTTTATTTTCATTTTGTGTTAAAATAAAATCCTGCCCAGATACCATTGTTGGTACAGGGCTCCAGGACTAAACATCACTTCCGGCTCCTGTGTGCTGTCATTTCTGGTACTTCCCTAAGCTCCGCCCACTACCCTCCCACAAGGTGGTGTCAGAGTGGGATGAGCATGGACCGACACACCCTGCAAGCTGTCCTGGATGATCAGGAGAGACACCGCGATGGTGTAGAGTGGTGTCGGGAAGAACGGGATGCTCAGAGGGTTGCTAAGCGTTCAGCCTACATGACTGCGATGGCCGATAAGATGGCGGCCATGTGTCTGGCCATTCAGAACCTGGTAGTGGCCCAGGCCCAACCCAGGTCCCGGCCACAACAGCTAGAGCAGCGCCGCCGACGCCCAAAATTCAGCTGCAAAAGATGACCTCAGAAGATGACCTGGAGGTCTTCCTGACCACGTTTGAGCGGGTGGCTACAGTGTCAGGGTAGCCTGCCGGATGCTGGGCGGCACAACTCGCCCCCTGTCTGGCTGGCGAGGTGCCGGCGGCATACCAGGCCCTGAGCAATGTGGCAGCGGAGGATTACCCCCAGGTGAAGACAGCTATCCTTCGGCGCCTCAATATCACCCTGGAAACGCATCGCCGGCATTTCCGGACCTACAAGCGGCTGGAGGGAACCCTGCCCCGCATCTCGGCCCAGCAACTTTGGGACCATGTGACCCGCTGGCTGCGTCCCACTGAACGGACCACTCAGCAAATCATGGAGTCTGTGGGGGTCGACCAGTTCCTGGAGGTGTTAGAACCAGAGACTCGAGCCTGGGTCGTTCGCCACAGCCCCGAGACGATGGACAAGGCCGTCGAGCTGGCGGATGCCTTCGAGAACACATTGCTTTGGGTAGACCCGTCCAGCCCCAGCGGTCCCAGTGAAGCATCGACCTTCGCCAGCACACCCAAAGACTGCAGCAAGGCCTTCTCCATGGCGCCACCTTCCCCTACCTGCTTCTGGTGCCACGAGGTGGGACACACAAGAGTCTATCCCATCGCGATGGAGTGTGACGTGGCCTTGCGATGTCTGGCTGCAAAGGGTGGTTAGTACAGGGGAAGGGGTCGGGAGGGGCCTTGCATTATTAATGTAGTTGTTGGTAATATGAGTACCCACGCATTAGTGGACTCAGGGTGCAGTCATACTATAATTCAGTCTGCTCTCTTGGAGGGTACATCCTGGCGGCCACAGGGGTTTGGGCTCTAGACTCTTGACCGGAGGGTCGTGGGTTCAATCCCAGGTGGGGGACACTGCTGCTGTACCCTTGAGCAAGGTACTTTACCTAGATTGTTCCAGTAAAAACCCAACTGTATAAATGGGTAATTGTATGTAAAAATAATGTGATATCTTGTAACAATTGTAAGTCGCCCTGGATAAGGGCATCTGCTAAGAAATAAATAAATAATGTGTCTGTGACCATCTCGTGTATTCATGGAGAAACCAAGGCGTATCCTACCGCTAAAGTTAGAATGACTGCCCCGTAAAACTAAAAGAGAGTGGAGGGCCGAGAAACTTGAGGGGGCATTAATGAGACAAGGCTGAGGATTGGTGGGAGAATCTGCTTTGCCTGTCAAACGAACACAGAAAGGGGTGGGTGTCCAGTGTGACCAGTGGGAGCGGGTTACTGAGATCCCTAGAGCAGAAGCTACTGAGGCCCCGCTCGGCATACCGCAATTCTGGGACCGGGGTGTGGACCTAGAGTGGGAGCAAAGTAACGACCCCACTCTGGTGCACATCCGGGGGCGGGTTCGGTCTGTCGAGGGGAAGGAAGTTGAAGGCTGTGGGCCTCTCACATTTCCTCACTTCATTGTGATGGGGTATAGGGTATCCCAAGCCCTGTGCACAGGACAGCTGGTAACCCAATTATTGGTTCCGGCGTCTTTCCGCCTGGAGGTCATGCGGTTGGAACATGATATTTCCTTCCCTTCCTGGGGTGGGAAAAGACCTTGGAACAAATACTGGCCCGGTTTTATTGGATGGGACTCCACGTGGATGTGAGGAAATATGTAGCGGAGTGTCCTGATTGCCAGAGAGTAGCGCCGGGGCAGGTTTGCCTGGCCCTGCTGGTCCCACTGCCCCTGATTTGTACTCCCTTCGACTGCATAGCAATGGACATAGTGGGCCCAATGCATCCCGCCGACTCTGGATATATGCACATTCTAGTAATGGTGGATTATGCTACTCAATATCCAGAGGCAGTGCCACTGCGCTCCACTAGTTAAGATTAAGTTTTTGCATGCAGCAGAAGAAAAGGTGCTTTTATTTTAAAGTAGCGCGCCATTTCTTTTTTTAACTCTTTACACTCAGCCCTATTTCCGCCTGTTTTTCATTGTTTTCATTTATGTAAAAACACTGCACCATTGAACATCAGTATGAAATGACCATGAGAGGGAAGCTGAGCTTCTAAGCTTTCCAACGATATCACCCCTTTCAGTCTAGCTGCTACAACAATGGAGCAATAGCCTCAAAACGAAACCTAAGCTGTGAACTCTGTCACATGATGAGAAGCTTAACTTCAGGCAGTCGTAGTTCTGGCTAGGAGTACCACATACACACACTGAATACGTCTTTGGAAAGCCCAGAGGCTGTAGCTTTAATAAGGACAGCTACTTTTAAACAAGCCATGAACCAGGTAGGTGGCGTTTACGGTGCCTGAGTAATATGTGTGTAACCTTCGGTGCGCTGGTGCCCCAAAATGAATGGGGCTGAGTTTTAAGAGTTAAAGCGAAAGTCACCTCTTGCAAAACAACACCTAGATAGACTTAATATCGTATCTTTTTTTCAAAACTGTTTACTTATACTGCAGTGTACTGAGTTTCTATAATGCTTAAAGATAGCGGGCGAGAATCAAGTACGCGAGAATAAAGTCTTGCGGCACTGTGACAGTGTGCGTGCGTGTGTATGTGTGTGTGTGTTTGTTAATTGTTGTGGAATGTGGGGGTGTTTATTGATTAATTGTCACGTCACTAATATATAAGGAAGGAAGGTGCACAGTTTGGGGAGGGTGTGTTGTGAGCCGTGTTATTGTTTGTTTTGTTATAAATAAATAAAATACAGCTAAAAACTTAACATTTTGCCTCTGGGTCTGTCACATTTGCTGTCAGTGAGCCTGACAGATCCGTAGGTGAGTTGGTAAAAAAAAAAAAAGCGAAAACGGGGAGGCGGCAGTCACAGCAGCAACCACAATGGCGACACCCACAGCAAGAGGGGGAGGAGCCCTGGGACGTCTGGCCCATGTGCATGTGGTGTGGCCAGGAGGAGCACCACTGGTGGGGATGTCTGGAAGTTCCCCCAGACTGGTGCGCCCACTGTGAGGGGAGTGCCCCTATGCAAGACCCGCCTTGGCAAAGCAACACCAGCCGGAAGCAGCGCTGTGGTGCCTTGCTTGTGCCGACTTCGGGCACACAATACCCAGTTGCCCCTTCCCTTGTGGGGAGATGGAATGCGTTGCCCGCACAAGGCTGGGCGAGGTGCCATGCAGCCGAGGCGGGTAGCGGAAGAACCACCGTGGCCGAGCTGGAACAAGGGGGGAGGAGCTGCCGTTCCATGTGGCCAGTTGGGAGGAGTTGATGCTGCTGTTTGGCATGCCAGAATGGGAGGAGCCATCACTGCCGTCCCGTGAGCCAGAGGGGGAGGAGCTAGAGCTGCCATCCCGTGAGCCAGAGGGGGAGGAGCCATTGCTGCCGTCCCGAGAGCCAGAGGGGGAGGAGCCATCGCTGCCGTCCCGTGAGCCAGAGGGGGAGGAGCCATCACTGCCATCCCGCGAGCCAGAGGGGGAGGAGCCATCGCTGCCGTCCCGTGAGCCAGAGGGGGAGGAGCCATCGCTGCCGTCCCGAGAGCCAGAAGAGGAGGAGCCATTACTGCAGTCTCCAGGGCCAAAGGGGGAAGAGTTGCAGGCTCACCCCCTGAATTTTTTTTGGGGGGAGAAGGGCAGGAACCGGCAGCCTTTCCACCGTCGCGGCCGGAGGAGCCGGCAGCCTTTCCACCGTCGCGGCCGGAGGAGCCGGCAACACCACCAGCCCCACCACTACTGCCGGGGAAGCCAGCAGTTGTGGGCCTGGGGACGTCCCAAGAAGGGACAATGGACATTCCCTCCCACCTGCCTGAACTTTGGATATATAGGGGGGGAGGTGGGCATTTAAGGCCTTGTTGTGCATTGCACAAGGGGGGAGGTGTGTGACAGTGTGCGTGTGTATGTGTGTGTGTGTGTGTGTTTGTTAATTGTTCATGTGTGGAATGTGGGGGTGAGCATTGATTAATTGGCACATCACTAATATATAAGGAAGGAAGGTGCACTGTTTGGGGAGGGTGTGTTGGAGAGTGTTGTGAGCCGTGTTATTGTTTGTTTTGTTATAAATAAATAAAATACAGCTAAAAACTTTTGCCTCTGGGTCTGTCACAGGCACTTAATTTAATTATTTATTTTAACCAGAACTACTCAGAATGTGGCTCATAGTGCTTTCGTCACTGACACTCATTTCTTTAGAGATTGTTGTAGTGTTTCACGCATTCTAAATTGGTTGAAAAATACAGTAGCTTGGTGTCTTAAAATATCTCTGCGGGATTTTCCCGCACTGAAAGTTGCAGATATGCGGAAGCAAATTGGAAACACGATTCCCACGATCCCGCGCTGAAATTCAAGCCCTGAAGATGGAACGATATTCCGAGGCGCTGTAAAGAAAAAGTTGCATGTACATGGAATACAATGATGGCTCATCCTCCACCGTTATTTTAGTAATGCCTACAGAATTTATGTTTTGTAATATGGCATTCTGGTGTTTAACAATAGTGGTTCAGGCAGTATTGTTAAATTCGAGTTTGAAAGAAAAAAAGTTAGTTTGTAGCTAGAGCAAATACAGTACAGATGGTTGTAGGCACATCTGAATAATGTAGCTATATTAGAGACCATACATATATGCTTTAAAATCATACATAGAGTCAGAAATACATACATACATAGGAAATAAGACAGTTGTAACTGCATAAGAATTTAAGAAGATATAAGTCGTAGTTAAGCTGAAGACTCTTCGTATGAAGCTGTATCGAGTTATTGTTGCTGAACATATTGCTGTACAATGGAAGGATTTTCCACCCTTTTGACTGCCATGGATGTAAGTAAATAAAACTTATTGTTTCTGAAGTTTGAAAAGTCGCCTGGAATTATTCTATAGGAAATAAGAAGTTGAACTAATATGCAAACTGAAGTGGTACATTTGTTTATTAAGAAGCCACCACACATTCCATATTGTATTCCTTTGTCCTGGTGATGTATTTCGAGCTTGTAACACATCTTCAGGTGTTACAAGTACTGCTTGTACCAAAATCTCCACTTCAATATTGATAAATTTCAGTTTTCACTTCCGAGCATCCTCAACACCATGGCTAGCACCAGGCTGAGGTCTTTGTGTGCCATTCATTTTCTTTTGGAAAGTGTAGCCTACACACGCAGAGTTGACCCAAACCCGCTATTTATTGTGAGAGGTGTGTAATTCTCCACCTCTATTTGCAGCGAGGGGTATTTAAATTGTTTGATTGTGGAATCGCCTGCTTCACCTAATTAGTCTTATAAAATAGGTCATTATTTTGACGCTGAGTGCGGCTGTAGTGAACACGCACATTATGTGGCTTTTTGCGGTCGGTTTTTCCCCTTTATAAATTTGGGCCTCAGTGTTTTTCAGAAAGGCGATGATCTCCTTTTGAAGTGTAAAGAATCTCTCAAGGCATTACTCATCCATCGCACTTCAGTTACAGCTCCAAGTCACCGTACTCTGCATCCACTTCATCCAGCTAAGCAACAAATTTGCAATGACTCAGTGATCTGTTGCCACCTCAAATAATGTTTGTAACTTTCATGACCATATTCATAAATAACACGATCAAAGTTCAGCGATTTTCCACACAGTGACTCTTGATGGAAAATGCAGTGTAGTGTTGAACAGTCCACACCACTCTACTTCAATAAACCTGCAAACCCGGCCTTTGATCCACGCATAGCAGGCGCTCAGTTTGTGACAACAGCCGACAACTTTTAGAAACCTCCAAAATCTGTAGCAGCCTCCTGAACTGCACCGAAAATATCTGAAACCTTTGTTCTTCCGTGTAAAGAGGCTAAGTTCATAAGTTCTTCCTGCACGTTAAAATTACTGTCAATTGTCCGTAAATATATCAGTAGCCGACTTACATCCGACACATCTGTAGGCCTACTCTCATCTAGTGCCAAAGTAAAATAAGAACAATCGTGCATAATTTTCTTTAGCTTTTCTTCCACATGTTCAAGCATATCTGAAACTCTTCGTGGAACTGTATGTTGTGAAAGAGGTACCATTTCGACATTTTTGGACATTTTGTCATCATCAAATGCCTTTGCCGTTTCGCAGTCAATCAGTGGCTTTTTAGCCTGTGCCAGCTCAAGAGCAACAAGGTATGATGCAGTAAGGCTCGAAGTATGAACTGTGGGTTGTCAACTGTCCAGTTTTAGACTGGACAATCCGGTTTTTAAACTTGCTGTCCGTTTGTCTAGTAAACTGAAAACTCGGCATGCATTGCCCGTTAACACTCCGTGCCAACGTCACCGAAAGGCTCTGTGCCAGCGGTGCAAATTTGTGACAGACTGCTGTGCCTTTAAATATCAATTGCTGTTGCTAAAACAACAACAGAGCTGGAGAGATTGATGGTTTTATGTTGGGAAATATTTTTAAGAAAAATAAAAAACGGAAATATCTTGCTTGCATAAGTATTCAACCCCCACACATTAATATTTGGTAGAGCCACCTTTCGCTGCAATAACAGCTTTAAGTCTTTTGGGGTAAGTATGTACCAGCTTTGCACAGTGTCGGAGTGATTTTGGCCCATTCTTCTTGGCAAATTTGCTCCAGGATGTTCAGGTTGGTTGGATGACGCTTGTGGACCGCAATTTTCAAATAGTGCCACAGATTCTCAATGGGATTGAGATCAGGACTTTGACTGGGCCACTGTAGGACATTCACCTTTTTGTTCTTGAGCCACTCCATTGTTGCTTTGGCCTTGTACTTGGGATCATTGTCCTGCTGAAAGGTGAATTTCCTCCCAAGCTTCAGTTTTTTAGCGGACTGAAGCAGGTTCTCTTGCAGTATTTCCCTGTATTTTGCTCCATCCATTCTTCCTTCAATTTTAACAAGATGCGCAGTCCCTGCTGATGAAAAGCATCCCCACAGCATGATGCTGCCACCACCATACTTCACTGTAGGGATGGTGTGTCTTGAGGCATGGGCAGTGTTAGGTTTGCGCCACACATAGCGCTTTGAGTTTTGGCCTCATCTGACCACAAAACCTTTTCCCACATCACAGCTGGTCACTCTCATGCTTTCTGGCAAACTCCAGACGTGCTTTCAGATGGTACTTTTTGAGTAACGGCTTCTTTCTTGCCACCCTCCCATACAGGCCAGTGTTATGCAGAGCTCTTGATATGGTTGACTGGTGCACCATTACTCCACTCCCAGCCAGTGAACTCTGTAGCTCCTTCAAAGTGATTGTTGGCCTCTCTGTGGCTTCTCTCACAAGTCTCCTTGTTTGAGCGCTGAGTTTTGAGGGAAGGCATTTTCTTGGCAGTGCCTGGGTGGTGTGATGCAGCTTCCACTTCCTGATTATTGATCTAACTGTGCTCACTGGGATATCCAAACACTTGGATATTATTTTGTACCCTTTCCCTAATCTATGCATTTGTATTACTTTATCTCTAACTTCTGTAGAATGCTCTTTGGTCTTCATTTTCCTTCAGATTCACAGCCTGACCAATGATCCTTCAACAGTGGGGTTTTTATCCAAACTGTGACAGCAACTTTAATGGTTCACAGGTGGAGGCCAATGGTAAGGTAATTGTGTACTCGTTAGGGCAATTTCTTTCATCGGTGTAAACTGGGAGCTTCCACAGCACAGGGGTTGAATACTTATGCAAGCAAGATATTTCAGTTTTTTATTTTTCTTAAAAATATTTCCCAACATAAAACCAATGTCACCTTACAATAATTGATTTTGAGTTTCAGTGTTTTAAAATAAAATATCAAACAGAACGAAATTTCAATGTACCATTTGTAATTCAGTAATATGAGAGAATTGGTCAGGGTCTGAATACTTTTGCAAGGCACTGTATATATATATATATATATATATATATATATATATATATATATATATATATATATATATATATACAGTACTGTGCAAAAGTTTTAGGCAGTGTGAAAAATGCTGTAAAGTAAGAATGCTTTCAAAAATAGACATGTTAATAGATTATATTTATCAATTAACTAAATGCAAAGTGAGTGAACAGAAGAAAAATCTAAATCAAATCCATATTTGGTGTGACCACCCTTTGCCTTCAAAACAGCATCAAGCATCAATTCTTCTAGGTACACTTGCACACAGTTTTTGAAGGAACTCGGCAGGTAGGTTGGCCCAAACATCTTGGAGAACTAACCACAGTTCTTCTGTGGATTTAGGCAGCCTCAGTTGCTTCTCTCTCTTCATGTAATCCCAGACAGACTTGATGATGTTGAGATCAGGGCTCTGTGGGGCCATACCATCACTTCCAGGACTCCTTGTTCTTCTTTACGCTGAAGATAGTTCTTAATGACTTTCGCTGTATGTTTGGGGTCATTGTCATGCTGCAGAATAAATTTGGGGCCAATCAGATGCCTCCCTGATGGTATTGCATGATGGATAAGTATCTGCCTGTACTTCTCAGCATTGAAGAGACCATTAATTCTGACCAAATCCCCAACTCCATTTGCAGAAATGCAGCCCCAAACTTGCAAGGAACCTCCACCATGCTTCACTGTTGCCTGCAGACACTCATTCGTGTACCGCTCTCCAGCCCTTCGCGAACAAACTGCCTTCTGTTACAGCCAAATATTTCAAATTTTGACTCATCAGTCCAGAGCACCTGCTGCCATTTTTCTGCACCCCAGTTCCTGTGTTTTCGTGCATAGTTGAGTCGCTTGGCCTTGTTTCCACGTCGGAGGTATGGCTTTTTGGCCGCAAGTCTTCCATGAAGGCCACTTCTGACCAGACTTCTCCGGACAGTAGATGGGTGTACCAGGGTCCCAATGTTTTCTGACAGTTCTGAGCTGATGGCACTGCTGGACATCTTCCGATTGCGAAGGGAAGTAAGCATGATGTGTCTTTCATCTGCTGCAGTAAGTTTCCTTGGCCGACCACTGCGTCTACGGTCCTCAACGTTGCCCGTTTCTTTGTGCTTCTTCAAAAGAGCTTGGACAGCACATCTGGAAACCCCTGTCTGCCTTGAAATTTCTGCCTGGGAGAGACCTTGCTGTTGCAGTATAACTACCTTGTGTCTTGTTGCTGTGCTCAGTCTTGCCATGGTGTATGACTTTGACAGTAAACTGTCTTCAGCAACCTCACCTTGTTAGCTGAGTTTGGCTGTTCCTCACCCAGTTTTATTCCTCCTACACAGCTGTTTCTGTTTCAGTTAATGATTGTGTTTCAACCTACATATTGAATTGATGATCATTAGCACCTGTTTGGTATAATTGTTTAATCATACACCTGACTATATGCCTACAAAATCCCTGACTTTGTGCAAGTGTACCTAGAAGAATTGATGCTGTTTTGAAGGCAAAGGGTTGTCACACCAAATATGGATTTGATTTAGATTTTTCTTCTGTTCACTCACTTTGCATTTAGTTAATTGATAAATATAATCTATTAACATGTCTATTTTGAAAGCATTCTTACTTTACAGCATTTTTTTCACACCTGCCTAAAACTTTTGCACAGTACTGTATATATATATATATATATATATATATATATATATATATATATATATATATATATATATATATATATATACACAGTATTTGAATAAAACATTTATCTCATGGCATAAGTGTATATCGCTGTAAGAAAACAAGTGTGTCAGTGCGTGGATATAGATCTAGTGTTCAGGGTATTGAATTTCCTTGATATGTCATTAATACAAACAACAGATTCTTCTCCACAAGAATATAGTAAAAAGTAATATTGGCTGCAGAATTCCAATTATATCCGATTTTATGTGTTCTGCTTGTCAGCTTCAAGGAAATTATTCATCCAGATGGGGTAGATATGAAACACTTCATAAAGATTTTATTGGCCTTTGGTTTATAGAAACGGGAGCGGGTAGTTATATTAAAAGAACAAGTAGTATACCTTACCATTAAAACACATCATTAATAAAATTGCCATAATTGTATTATGAAATGTGTTAATCATTCTTTCAATCAGTAATTAGTCCCTGTTTGCTTATGCGGATATCTGGAGGTAGTGGAGTGAAATGCAGAAGAATTAGTCCCTGTCACTTCTGTCTTGAGTTTCTCAAGGTCTTAGGCATGACAGGCATTTCAAAGAACAAGTTTTCTGTGATGAATTTGTAAAATGTATTAAACCATACTGTGACAGGGTCTCATGTCACATGTGTGGGTAACCGCTGTTTAAACAATACAGAGAGACAACTGGGGGTGGAGTTGAAACGCCGGCACAGGCGCGCAGGATTTATTAACAAAACAGAAGCGAAAGTAAAGATGGTCATGTGACATTACCAGCCATGGTAATGCACAGAGGACACATACAGCAACCTGTACAAAAGGCAAAATAAAACACAGTACAAACACTACAAATAAAAGGTGCCCCAGAGGGCGAGCGCTAGCCTTATAAAACAAGGCGTCCCGCTCCAGGAACCGGCTACACTACGTAACCCTCGCTATACGTCACATGGGATCACTATCCCCTAAACTAACCTACTCACAAGCCGGTATTCATACAACGACTCCTGCTTCTTCATATGGCCTTGGAAGGGCATTGCCTTCACAAGCACCGCTTGCAGTCTCAGGGTTGCGTAGCTGTTGTTCCTGCAGAGCGGACCCTCTCCTCTCGAGTATACACCACTCCCCTCTGGCATGGCATTGCAGTCGCCCCGAGCCATCTCCCACGGATGCTTCTGAACTGATGGACACTCGGTCAAGACCCGCCCACCTGCTGATTGAGGTCCAGCACAGCCAATCACTTGCTGCCCTTCCCATCAACCAAGCCTAGCAGGCAGCAAATCACAATCGAGCGCCCGTCTGTAAACAATGTAATCACACAAATCAACTCCAAAGTGACACACAATAAACCCATTTCCCCATACATTATACCAACACTAATTTACACACGTGCAGGGCAATCACCCTGCTACACAGACAGACACTCCTACCAATAATTTAACTGCCTTCCTCAAACTAGGGCTGGATTCAGTTAAAATGATGATGGCATCATAGCTATTATAAAGTGTATAATTTAACAGATAAGTGTCCCATCTTGAATAGTAAGACACCTCTATAGATCCCCTGATTCTGAAACTCTCAATAAACACAAATGTAGGGTGACTGTCTGAAATATTGTTGGTGCCATTGTATACTGGTAGACAGATAAGGAATTAGGATTAGCTAAATCACTACTGTGTTGCTTATGGATATGTGGCTGGCTGTCAGGACTAATACTGTACAGCTGCTGATGTGAAAGGGAGTTGTTGTCATTTGACTTATTTATAATGTTCCATTAATTACAGCTCCAGGGGTATCTAGTTTCCACTGAATGCTGTTTTCCCAGTGCTCTTTGTAAATGATCTGGGGATTTGAGCACTTCCGACCCTCTTTAAATAATCGTGAGAATAAAGTTTGTGTCATTTCCTCATAATTGCTCTAAGTTCACGTTAAACAAGCCAAACAAAGATTTATGTTTAATAGATGTGTTATGAATGCTGTTAAACAAAAAAATGACTGTATCATCTACATAATCCCTTCTGTCATCCTCAAATATATGATAATGTAATATTTAATGCTTAACCCTTTCTATCCTCCATATTTAAATTTAAGTTTAACATTTGATAACCCTTTTCCAAAGTAAATATGTTTTCAAATGAATTATCAATGTAAATTGTAATCTCTTACATTATTAACAGTATGTCCTTCCTGCCAGCTACACCCCTATTCAAAGCAGAACTGCGACTGCTACAGAGTATCACGGTTATTAACCAGTTATTTCTTTCAGATTGGTTCATCCTGATCACGCCTGTTTCCTGTTCCAAGGCCCCTGAATGGAAGTAAACATACATCTTATATTTTTATTCAGATGTAAAAGTTACATTGGTATCTAAAAAACAAAATAATTCATTCTAAAAAAGAGGAATAAAAAGTCTCTGAAAATTATATTTAAAATAAAACATAGAAAACACTATTTCTATTTTAAAATATGTATTTTGTAAATAGTAAATATTTTCATGCCCATCCTTGATTAAAGGTATTCATATGATTATTTTCCATTTTGGGGGAGAATATCTTATATAACGTAATACTGTACTAAAAAAAACACATTGAGAGGTTAAGAGGACTTTAAATATATAACATAGTTATTTGGTTCTAGTTTTGGAAAATGAATCAGTGTTTTAGCTCTTTCAAAACATAGGAGTTAATTAAAGACTGGATTAAATGCTTTGAAAATATGGCCCACTGTACAGTATTTAAAAGTTAAGCTGGATAAAAGGTAATAAAACTATTAGAGTTAGTTTATTACTGGTTAAGAAGCATTTGGGGCAGATCTTTAATTTATAAATACAGTACATTCCCAAAATCCAAACAAACTGTAAAGGACTCCAACAATGCACCAGACCACCCTATTTATTGGCATAAAAAAGAACCACATTGATATTTCATGTAGTAACTTCTATTAGGACAGGATATATATAATTGTCTATATTTATTAGTGGGATAATATCAACATTAGGAGATGTTCACCTCTGCAAGGACTGTGATTATTAGTGCTGACTGAAAAGCAAACTTGTTCTGTTTTCTCTTTTTTCCAGACTTGTTTCAGGGTGAAGTACTGTATTCATTTCAAGGAAGAAGAACATTGGCCTGAAGGAAGGTTCCTTTTGAGTTCCTTTTCCCTAATCAAAGCTCTGACTCATAGGCTCTGCTCTCTATCTGACTGCTGCTTCTTCTATTTATTTTGTTTGTGCGAGAATTTAAAAGCAAATTGGTGTTAATTGTCATAATTTATCAGAGAGAGAGAGAGAGAGAGAGAGAGAGAGAGAGAGAGAGAGAGAGAGAGTTTGTCACGTTTGTATGCATGTAAAATGTTCTTACAATACTGTAAGTGTTCGGTGTACGGTGTCCATATTAGGACATCTTCGTACATCAGGCAAAAAGGAGTCATTATGTGCTTGTCAGAATTCTCGCACATACTCTTTTTATTTATATATATGCTCTGAGCACACTCTTAAACCCAGGGGAGACGTTCAGGGAGGACAGAGATGTTTAAAACTCCTGTATGGTTTTGTTTGTGCACTGGGTGTGCTATATGTCCAGACAACTTTTTAATATTCAAGAAAATCACACAGACTCATTTAATTTGAAGTTTTAACGAATCAGGGCAGTAGTAGTGCCCCTTCCCTTTATTAAATGCTTATGTTAAAAATTGGATTGGTTGGTTGCGCAGACCACCGTAAATCCCAAGTAATAAGCAGTCCAGGCGATCTAGTGCCTTTACAGGTTTAACAGCATTAGTACTTCAATACAGTAATACAAATATGGTTATCATATATTTAGCTCTTAGTCTATAAAATGCAAAAAGCTAAAAACACCCACCGCTAAATCTAGAACATTCAATATATATCACTCTCTTAAGACTAAAACATAATTTCTATACCTTATAGCAATGCATCAATACAATACAAATATTAAATTTGAATATACGCTTACCTTCCAGTATATGGAAGTGTAGTGTAGGATATATTGAAAAATAAGAACTGTCTTCAAAAGGCAGAGACTTGTGAATACCACCAAACAGCAATCAGTTTTTCAGAAATCCTCAGAGCATGGATCACATCAGCTTGTAGTTAGCAAGTTGAGTGATACTTGACATGGGTTTTACCTTGGTTTTTATAGGATTTTCCCTCCATTGAATACATCAGGAGTCCCAATTAAATCTATTAGATCTGGTCAACTCCTTTTTCAAAACTGATTGGATATAACGTCTTGCCAAAAAATATTGCAACATGATTTCATCGCTCTCTTTTTCCAACTCCTCCTTTTTCTAAAAAGTCAGGTGGACCAAAGTTCACAGAATCCTTGCTATAATATAATACAAGTATATGTTTATATATGAGAGATGTTTTTAATATGTAACACCAGCTGTATTTGATTATATTAAGGTGGGTCAAAATATATATCACTCCTAGTCGCATATTATGTTACCTTTTCAGTGTGTTGTCAATGGGTGAGTTTATCTTCATATACAAATGTGTGTTAACAAAAAATAGGACAAAGACTGCCTTTGAATAAGCATACAGTGGTCAGTTCAATTAGTTAAATATAATACCCTTGTATTAACTTGTACCATGCTTGGACCAAGCCTGACCTCTCTCTGTTTCTAAAAGTTGCCAAGCAGGATTCAGACACCCTGTTTTCTTGCTCTTCTCCAAATTCACTGCATGAAATCAGTTTTCTCCCAAAGAAAGTCGCTACTTATTTGATAAGAACTGTGACTGGACACAACTCCCCCTAATTGGTGGAATGCTCCCTTCTACTACGAGGTTTTCTTATTATAGAAAGACCTTGGATTCAAAACTGTGGACTACAACGAAATCTCACTTTGACTGCCTAAAAGAACCTTCCATATCTAGCACCGCTCTGCTAGCAAGCAGATAAGAACAAGGCTATTTTTCAGTAGTTGTTTTGTGTACTAAAATTATTGAATACAGTTTATACTTTATTTGTCTAATATTCCAACTGTGTTGTTATGTGTTAATAACAAGGACTCCAGTTCCCAGTATGCAGTGCGGTAATGACGTACATGGATATGTTACTAACCTGGGAGCTGAGCTCGGTATGATAATCCTGAGTTGTCTCTGGTTAGCTAGTTTACGTTTGTTAATAAAGGTTATAAACCTACGCCCTGTTTGTCATTATTAAAGGAACAAACATAACATGGTGTCAGAGCAGGATGTTGGCGAGCATAGACAGAGCAAGCAAAGAAAAGTAAAATGCCACAAGCGCTGCGAGTGAAAACGAAAGTAAACGGCTGAAAGGGAAGTGTGAGTAGCGGAGAGAAAACGCTAGCTAACACAGATGAGCGAAACAACAAGCAATACCAGTGACAGTGAAACCGAGGAGCAACTTACCCAAGCAGGAGAGAATATTGTTTCTGATGATCAGCAACCAAATCAAGTAAGAGAAATTCTTGTACCAGGAGTGTTTCCAGTCATGGATAAGTTAAGCCCGCCCACACCTATGCAGTTGATTGGCAATGTTGCTGATAACTGGAAACGTTTCAAGCAGAGATTCAATATACAGTATATCTAGCTGCAAGTGGAGCTGGGGGAAACGATGAAAAACTGAAAGCGTCCATTTTTCTGCATGTCATAGGGGAAGATGTTTTGGACATTTATAATAGCTTTCAACTTGACAAGGCAAATTTAACTTTGAATGTGCTCATGGCTAAGTTTGAGGAGTACTTTGTACCAAGCCAGAACATCACGTTTGAGAGATACAAGTTTTTCTCCTGTGATCAGAAACAAGGAATAAGTTTTGATCAGTATTTAGCTGAGCTACACACACTGAGTAAAACGTGATTTTGGAAATTTAAAAGACTCTCTCATCAAAGACAGAATAGTCTGTGGAATACCTGATAATGGACTTAGGGAGAGATTACTACATGAGCAAGATTTGACACTGGAAAAGACAGTGAACATATGTAGAGCAGCAGAGACCGCCCGTGCACAAGCTAGGGAGCTGCGCAGGGATGAGACAGCCGTGCATGCATTAAAGAGAGAGGAGAAGCACACAAAACGCTCTACAAAACAAAAGCAAGAGAGAGAGAAAATCCCGGAGAACAAATGTGGCAAATGCGGAGGCAGTCACAAACCCAAGTCATGTCCAGCATTCGGCAAATCATGTAACAACTGCGGGAAAAGGAACCATTTCTCAAAATGCTGCAGAGCTGAGGCTGCAAAGAAAAAGGTCCACGCAGTCAATGAAGAGCCAGAAGAATTCTTTGTTGATTCTGTGCAGAGTTGCGATGATTATAAAGCTGAATGGATTGTGCCATTGACTGTAAATTAGACTATAATACCATTCAAGCTTGATACTGGAGCCCAGGTAAACCTATTATCCACTGATGACTACAAGACACTAAAAACAAAGAGCAAAATCCACCCTGTGAAAGTGAAAGTGACTGGCTATACCGGAGAAAATGTACCAGTCAAAGGAAGCTGCATGGTAACCTTCGAACACAGGGGACAACAGATCAAGGCACAGCTGCTGATCGTGGAGAAGAGCGTAAAGCCAGTCCTAGGACTCAAAACATGTGAAAGGCTCAACCTGGTAAAGAGAGTGTTTGTAGTGACATCACAGACTGAAAACGACCAAAACTCACTCCTGAAGGAGTACGCAGATGTTTTTAAGGGACTTGGATGTTTACCTGGTGAACACAAAATACACGTGGATGAGAATGTGACTCCAGTTGTCCATGCCTGCAGGAAAGTTCCTTTTGCACTGAGAGGAAAACTTAAGGAGGAACTTGCACGAATGGAGAGGATGAACGTGATAAAGGAAATTGATGAATCTACAGACTGGATGAGCTCGCTAGTAATAGTGGTCAAGAAAAACGGACAGCTGCGGATATGTCTTCTAGACCCAAGGGATCTCAATAAAGCAATTAAGCGAGAGCACTTCAAGTTGCCCACAAGAGAAGAGATCATGTTGCAGTTTGCTGGCGCCAAGTGGTTCAGTAAGCTGGACGCGTCATCAGGCTTCTTGCAAATGAAGCTAGACGAGGCAAGCTCGAAGCTATGCACCTTCAATACACCTGAAGGCAGGTACTGATTTCTTCGTCTACCATATGGGATTCTTTTAGCACCAGAGGTCTACCACGAGACAATTCATATGCTATTCGAGCATATACCAGGGGTAGAGACCATGATGGATGACATCATCATATGGGCGTCCACGCGAGAAGAACATGACGCACGAGTGAGACAAGTACTAGACTCGACACGAAAAGTAAACTTAAAACTAAACAAAGACAAATGTGAGTTTGGCGTGAAAACACTTACCTTCATGGGAGATGTCCTCTCTGAGACAGGAGTAAAGCCAGACCCAAGGAAAACATCAGCCATTGAGAACATGGAACGTCCCCAGAACAAAGATGACGTTAGACGGTTTCTAGGGATGGTGACATACCTGGCGAAGTTCATTCCCCAACTGTCAACGCAGTCAGCATCACTCAGATGTCTTCTCGAGCAGAAAAATGAGTGGATGTGTTCCCATCAGCAGGAAGAAAACTGGTGATCAAGTACGACTCAGAGACTACTCCACAGGAACCTGGACACAGCAAGGATACGTGCAACAAGAAATCGCACCTCGTTCTTATGAGATCCAGACAGAGCATGGAACAGCTCTGAGGGGAAATCGTGTGGATCTTCGTTATCAAACATCAAAACAAGAGACCGATACTCATCAAAAAAGCACTCCAGAATGGTCAAAAGCCACCATCAGTGAACAGGTTGATCACAGTTCCCGGAATCATACTGACTTTGGTCTGACAGCTGTACCTAGTACACCAGCGGAGATATATAGCAGACCACGAAAGACTGTAAAGCCACGTGAGAGACTTATTGAAACTTGCTAAATTGCAATAGCATAGGGACTGTGGTTAGACAACAACTTGACAGACTGTAGATAAAACAAAACAAAAAAAAACAAAAAAATGTTTGTTTGTGTAAACAGAGAGATACGTTGAGGATGGGGTAGACGGAGTAGAAAGGAAAAAGTGAAACAAATGTGTTCTCTTTAAAACTTCCTTATTTATAAAGAAAAGTAGTTTCTTTTAAAGGGGGGAAGATGTGTTGTCATGTGTTAATAACAAGGACTCCAGTTCCCGGTATGCAGTGCGGTAATGACGTACATGGATATGTTACTAACCTGGGAGCTGAGCTCGGTATGGTAATCCTGAGTTGTATCCGGTTAGCTAGTTTACGTTTGTTAATAAAGGTTATAAACCTATGCACTGTTTGTCATTATTAAAGGAACAAACATAACACCAACCGTTCCTGTTTTTTATTGCAGTAAAACCTTTATATAAACTAAACATTTATATTCTTTAATTTAATGGATATTGTAATGTCTAAAAATTTTTTTGTTTAGTTGGAGAAAGAAAATGAACTTATTCTTCAATTGGTTAAATTAAATGCTCGCTTCTGCTTTTACAGTCTATTTGTATTACAGTTGAGCCTTAACCAAACAAAAACACTTTTTAGTTTAAATATTATGTTTCTTATTAGATCAAAATACTTAAAACATATTATTTCTCATCAGAGAGTTTTGTCACTATTATTAGATCAGAATACTTTTTTAAAAAACCTCTATGCTTAGTAACAACACAATCAAATAAAATCAAATAGGTCTTTTTAGTTTCAAATATCGTTCTGTCCAGAAAGGGTTACCATTTTGTTTTTGCTAATCTACATTAGCTAACCTCCGTGTTTAGTTCTTCCAGAGGCTTACTTCTTTCAAAGTTAGAGGCTTCCACGCGCAAGTCTGACCGGCTTCCATGAGAGTATGTGAACTAATAACAAAGGCACATAGACAAGCTTTTTTTCTAACATTAACACTTGTTCAGTTTTCTTAGTTCAAATCATTGTAACCTGTTCATAATTTGCTGCAATATTATTTATGCTGGTTTTATATTCTTTAAAACATAGTGCAATTATTACAATATACTGACAGTGTCAGTTAGTACTGAACTTCTTTCGTTTTTAACTGTAAGATGTTCTTTCAACAATAATAATGTTATTTGTATAACAGTTTAACTTTAAATGATTTTATAACATGTATTTCTAATTCAGTTACTTCAGTATAACAGTTGCTTTCTCTGTTCATACAAAATCCAGTTGAAGCAAGTTTAAATCCTAGCCTTTTGCCATTTTTTTGGTGTTGATTAATATGAGACATGAAGTAATGAAAGTAAAGTAACGAAAGAAGCTACTTTTTCTCATAAAAGTGGAATGTGTTAACAAGGCCTTCTAATAAGAGCCTGCCGAGTTTGACTCCTTCCAGCAGGTGCTTTCATAGACTGCACACAACAACTATCCATTGTTTTCTACTGAGTATGCAGGTCTTTTTGAAAGGAGCATATACAGTATTATTATAATTGTTGATGAAGAGTATATCATATTATTTCAATCAATACAGGTTAGTTTAAATCATCCAATAACTCAGCACATTCCCAACAGGATTCGAACTCTGTGCCAGACTCAGCTCGGACTGGTTCTACGAACACCACGACAGGCCTATGCACATCTGCTAAAAATATTTTCTAAAACACATTACAGTCATTTCAATATTTGTTGCAGTTTCACAAATGTTCAATTTGTTTCCCAAAGATCGGCCTGGTTCCAGTAGCTGTTACAGTCTTGGGTCAGTTTCTGCTCTCAGTGAGTCAGTTTCTGCTCAAAGGTATGGGTGACAGTCTTTAAAAGCTAGCTGGGCTCCCATCTCTACATTATTATTATTTGTTTATTTAGCAGACGCCTTTATCCACATTCTCATTCCCATCGTCAGTGGGCAAACACATTTTAACTGAATCTGGGTCCATCAAAGAACCGCACACCCTTGCAACCGAGGCCTCCCATGCAAATGATCTAATGACTTATAGCACAAAAGGGACGTGCCAGAACCATCTGTGACACGCTCCCTCCTCTGTAACTCCCTCCTCCATCCTCTAAAACACATTCAATGTTTGAGAGCTGAAAAAAAGTAATAATAATAATAATATATCTAAAGCCGAATAATTATTGTTTTCGTGAGGTAATGATTGCAATTGTACATTTCAATGCAAGCAAAGCAAGCCCAAAGAAGCACATATATTGTAAAAGAATCGCACCTCTTCGCGGTTCGTTGCCCCTTTAAAACACTGACCCAGGACACCAGGAATGGATTTTTAAAGCACGGTTGCGCTATTTTTCGACATTATGGACTACTTTGTGTAGATCAGTGACAAAAATCCTAATTAAATCCATTTTAATTCCAGGTTGTAACACTACAAAATGTGGAAAAGTCCAAGGGGGGGTGAATACTTTTGCAAGGCACTGTATATACATACATATATATATATATATATATATATATATATACTGAAAAATAATCTAAAAAATTCTAATTGAACCTACTAATTTTATGTGTGTATTTCTAGTACATTCAATTGAAGCTGAACATTTATTCAAAATCAATCTGACACGAATCGTTTCAAAGTGCATCAAATCTTAATCCAACATGCAAGAACCCCAACCTGAGCTTTTATTTAAAATCATCCCGGCATGAAAAGTTTGACATGAAAAGTTCATCAGATCCTCGATTTTTTTTGTTGTTGTTATTTTTTTTCTTTAATCAATTTTGCTTTGCCGCATCGTTGCTGAAGAAGCCAAAAAAGTGCTTTTTGACAACCTATATTCATGACAGAGATATGCCTGTGTTACTCTTTTTTCAAATGATCAATATAGTTTCCAGCTTTGTTGCAACATAAAAAGATTTTCGTTTTGGATGTATAGTTACACAGCGCACACTTTTTATTCAGACAAAAGAGTTGACTTAACTGCTTGGAGGTGGTATCCTGCGTTTAGGCCGGGATGTTGACAGTGTGTGTTTATATGATTTTTTTTACATTTTTTTATTTGGAGTCCAGGGGCCAGGTTCGTTATAATGAAGGGCGCTATAGCGAGGGTGTACTGTATAACAATTAAATGTTGCTGCATTATTTGTGTTTATCAGTCGGGACTTGTAGCTGTATTGAAGTTTGATTATATCAGTCTGCATTCCTCAAGTGAGCTGTCTGTTGACATTTCTATTGTTTCAATGAGCCTCTGATAGCCCATCAATCAGCCTTGACAGCTCACAGTGCCAGGCTGTCTGTCTGCACTTATTACTATAAGTCACACATTTTTCTAAGACATTCAGTGTTACCCCAATACACATTGCAAATGGATCGCTGAAGAATCAGGACAGAAATCATTTCAGTTGTACAATTTTGTATGTACATTATATAACTGTATATACACACATTTGACTGAAGCCCAGTATGTTCAAATGTTTGTTTATTCATGTCATTTTGATTATAGTATGTCTGTATATAAACGCATCGCTTCATTTGCGCTTTGTTATGTAGGCATGTGACAAGACGACTGAGCGGTGACGTCACGTCAGAAGCAGGAACAATAAACGACAGAGAGAGGTGGAGTTTGGTGGAGCTGAGCGAATGCTTTCGCTCAGCATTTAATGAATAAACAGAACAGAAAAATAAACGGTTGTAACAAAAACACAGGACACGGCACTTTCGCCAAAATAAACAGACATAAACAAAACGAACTAACACAAAACAAACGGTGCACGGAGACAAACAAAACACGGTGAGTGACAACACTTATTCTTCTTCTTATATTTATATTTTATACCTCCTCTCCACACCCGTTCTCCACTCACGAACACACCACCCCGAGTGAGTGAAAACATACTGTTTTTATGCAGTTGTACCGAGACTCGATTGCTAGTCAATCATTCAATTGGAATCTCGGTACAACTGCACGTGAATAATTAAGTGCACTCCGTGACCACACATTACATTTTAACTAGCACGTGAAGTGATTTGTGCCCTCCGTGCCTAAATATAAATCTACATTTTTAAATCACAAGTGAAACACAGACCCGTTTATATCCCGTGTACCGATGACTATACACCAACATTTACACACAACACGTAACACAAAATACACACGGGGGCACTTTGCCACATATACCCCCTTGTGCAAAGCACACATGGCCTCAATGGCCACCTCCCCCTCAGTCCCAAAGTCCCGGAAGAGGGGAAGCAAGTTGTTTCTGGGGTGGCCATGGTGAAATGTCTGGCACCCCCAATTCTTCGTGGCTGGCAGCTCCCTCTTCGGGGCTTCAGCCACACTATCTCCTGCCGCGAAAGTGCAGCTGGGGAGCTGGTCTCCTGACCTCCCCCACTTCTTCATGGCCGGCAGTTCCCCTCCGTGGGGCTCCGACCACACAACCTCCGCAGCGAAACTGCTGCGGGGAAGCTGGTCTCCTGACCTCCCCCTTCTTCATGGCCGGCAGTTCCCCTCCGTGGGGCGCCAGCCACCCAATTCCGGCAGCGAAACTGCTGCGAGGGAGCGGGTCTCCTGACCTCCCTCCTCGTCGTGGCCGCTAGCTCCCCTCCGTGGGGCTCTGGCCACCGTGTTTCCTGCCACGGAAATGCGGCTGGGGAGCTGGTCTCCTGACCTCCCCCTTTCTTCATGGCCGACAGCTCCCCTTCATGGGGTTCTGGCCATAGTGTAGCGACCCCAGGCGAAGCAGGACCCTCGACTACCCCAGGCGAAGCAGGATCCCTGGCGACCCCAGGCGACGGCAGCGGACCCTCGGGAGGCGACGGCAGCAGCAGCGGACCCTCGGGAGGCGGCGGCAGCAGCAGCGGACCCTCGGGAGGTGACGGCAGCAGCAGCGGACCCTCGGGAGGCGAACTCGGGAGGGAGCCCCTGGCCATAGAGGCGGCAGCGGGAGCTCCACTTCTCCCTCGTACCCTGTACCCTGTGTGGAGCAAAGGCAGCCCCAGGCGATGCGGAGCGACAGGCAGCCCAGGCGTCGCGGAGCGGCTGGCAACCCCAGGCGATGCGGAGCGGCTGGCAACCCCAGGCGATGCGGGCGGCTGGCAACCCCAGGCGATCGCGGGCGGCTGGCAACTCCAGGCGATGCGGAGCGGCTGGCAACCCCAGGCGTCGCGGAGCGGCTGGCAACCCCAGGCGATGCGGAGCGGCTGGCAACCCCAGGCGATGCGGAGCGGCTGGCAACCCCAGGCGATGCGGAGCGGCTGGCAACCCCAGGCGATGCGGAGCGGCTGGCAACCCCAGGCGATGCGAGGCAAGCATCCTTGGGCGATGCGAGGCAGGCATCCTTGGGCGGCGAGGCAGGCATCCTTGGGCGGCGAGGCAGGCATCCTTGGGCGAAGCGAGGCAGGCATCCTTGGGCGGCGAGGCAGGCATCCTTGGGCGAGCGAGGCAGGCAGTCAGGACAAGCTGGGGTGCGGGTGTTGGCCCTCTTCTCGGCCTCTGTGGCGGGCGGTTCTTCCCGTGCTTCCCTCAGCAGCCTATGCAAGGGCTGCTGAGGACCGCCAGCATCTAGTCCTGGTCCTTCTGGTGAAGGGAGAGGCAGCTCCTGCTCCTCTCCTCGTGGCGGTGGGGAAATGATACCAGCAGGCATTCATCCTCTGCTGGTGGGGAAGTGATACCAGCAGGCATTTATCCTCTGCTGGTGGGGAAGTGTTACCAGCAGGCATTCCTCCTCTGCTGGTGGGGAAGTGATACCAGCAGGGATTCATCCTCTGCTGGTGGGGAAGTGTTACCAGCAGGCATTCATCCTCTGCTGGTGGGGTTGGCGGAGGCAGAGGCAGCTCCTGCTGCTCTGCTCCTGCCGATGGAGGTGGCGGAGGCAGAGGCAGCTCCTGCTGCTCTGCTCCTGCAGATGGAGGTGGCGGAGGCAGAGGCAGCTCCTGCTGCTCTGCTCCTGCCGATGGAGGTGGCGGAGGCAGAGGCAGCTCCTGCTGCTCTGCCGATGGAAGTGGCGGAGGCAGAGGCAGCTCCTGCTGCTCTGCTCCTGCCGATGGAGGTGGCGGAGGCAGAGGCAGCTCCTGCCGCTCTGCTCCTGCCGATGGAGGTGGCGGAGGCAGAGGCAGCTCCTGCTGCTCTGCTCCTGCCGGTGGAGGTGGCGGAGGCAGAGGCAGCTCCTGCTGCTCTGCCGATGGAAGTGGCGGGACCAGCAGGAATTCACCCTCTGCTGGTGGAGGTGGGAGCTGCAAGCAGTCCTCCCATGGCAATGGAGGTGGACCCAGCAGGAATTCACCCTCTGCTGGTGGAGACTGGGGCTGTGGGCGCTCTACCTTCCCCTTCTTGGGCCGTGGGCGCACCGACTCCTCCCTCTTGGGCTGTGGGCGCACCGACTCCTCCCTTTTGGGCTGTGGGCGCACCGACTCCTCCCTTTTGGGCTGTGGACGCACCGACTCCTCCCTTTTGGGCTGTGGGCGCACCGACTCCTCCCTTTTGGGCTGTGGACGCACCGACTCCTCCCATTCAGGCGTAGGACGTTCGGACTCCTCCCACTCAGGCGTAGGACGTTCGGGCTCCTCCCACTCAGGCGTGGGACGTTCGGGCTCCTCCCACTCAGGCGTGGGACGTTCGGGCTCCTCCCACTCAGGCGTGGGGCGTTCGGGCTCCTCCTGCTTGGGCTGTGGACACTCAGGCTCCTCCCACTTGGGCTGTGGACACTCAGGCTCCTCCTCATAACTGCGGAAGGGACAGGCGGCAAAGTAATGCTGCTGGTTACAGAGGCAGCACAACAGTGGTGACCTACAGCTCCTCGGGTGCCTGGCCCTGATGTACGCCTCCTCCTCCCTGTCCCTCGCTTCCCGGTCCTTTTTCCACCTCATCCTGTCTTCCATTTTTTGTTGTTGTTGTTGTTTTTTTTTTTTTTTAAACCCCAAATTGCGGTTCCTGCTCTGGCCTGAGTCCCGGAGGCGCTGTAGATCCCGGTTCTGACACCACGTGTGACAAGACGACTGAGCGGTGACGTCAGAAGCAGGAACAATAAACGACAGACAGAGGTGGAGTTTGGTGGAGCTGAGCGAATGCTTTCGCTCAGCATTTAATGAATAAACAGAACAGAAAAATAAACGGTTGTAACAAAAACACAGGACACGGCACTTTCGCCAAAATAAACAGACATAAACAAAACGAACTAACACAAAACAAACGGTGCACGGAGACAAACAAAACACGGTGAGTGACAACACTTATTCTTCTTCTTATATTTATATTTTATACCTCCTCTCCACACCGTTCTCCACTCACCGAACACACCACCCGAAAGTGAGTGAAAACATACTGTTTTTATGCAGTTGTACCGAGACTCGATTGCTAGTCAATCATTCAATTGGAATCTCGGTACAACTGCACGTGAATTAATTAAGTGCACACCCGTGACCACACATTACATTTTAACTAGCACGTGAAGTGATTTGTGCCCTCCGTGCCTAAATATAAATCTACATTTTTAAATCACAAGTGAAACACAGACCCGTTTATATCCCGTGTACCGATGACTATACACCAACATTTACACACAACACGTAACACAAAATACACACGGGGGGGCACTTTGCCACAAGGCAATATAAACCCATTTATTTAAAAGAAAATGTATACTTATTTATATTGTTTCAGTTGTACAGTTTTGTTGTATATGATATACCTGTATATACACAAATTTATTTTCAAATATTATTATCCTAGGATGAAACATTACACACAACCAAACTGCACTGTAGCACATCAGTAAAAAGGCCCTGTATAAATGGCCCCACAGCAGTGACAATTGGATGCAATCAAGTTGAAACCGGTTGCAAGACACATGGGGACTCAGCAGCAATGGTAGAGAAAATGGAGGTTGAGCTGAAATTTGGTTGGTAGAGTTACCACATGGTGTGCTTCTAAAAACAACTAAAACAAGTACAGTCAACCCTCTTTATACCTCCAGGTAAGGGCCATGGGCAAAAACGGGCAATAAGCAAGGCAGGCGTTATAGTAGGGGTCAATAAAAAAAAATACACACACAACCTTCTATGTTTGCAATAAATCTAAACATTTTATTTTTTTAGTTACACAATTACAGTATCTCCAGGCCATTTTAATTTAAAAACATTAATCTTTTCTAAAACTACAATACTAGTTTATAACACAACAGTAGGTTTACTAGTGACATTTATCATATTTTCCCAGGAACAGTTTATACTTAAAAAAAAATAAGATAAACATTCATTTAGTGTCAAATCACCCAAACAACAGCAATTCCATAAAAACAAAAAAGTTTACTTGTAAGCCTGCTGAATACTATCCTCAATTGAACAATGTCGTCTATTTATTTCACAAAGCAATTTAAGCTCAACTGTATTCTTTTATAAGCAGTTAAAAAAAACATTGAATATGTACAGGCAAACACTTTTTTAAACAAAAAGTAAAAAAAATATATATTTTACTGTTTACAAAACTGATGCTTTAGTTTGTCAGCCTTCATTTGTGCAAAACATGTATGTAAACAAACAAACCTCTTACTATACTTTTTTTTTAAAACATTTACTGTGGGTTATAAGTCAGTTATTTTAGACTGCGTCAAGCCTTTTTCAGGTTAAACAAATCGACCCGTTCCATCAAGGTAAGCCATTTGTTTTATCCATTAGAATGTCTCCAATTGTTCTTCAATTAACAGTATATGTCTCACTTAGGTGAGAAAACATTTGCGATGCCTTGCTGACTTGCTTTATTATTTTCAGATGCATACATGCAGGTTTTTTTTCTTTTGCTCTGGTGTGAAATGTAGGGTAGCCATGTTGTACTTTCTGTTTTGCTTTGGGAGTGGTAGTGATGATGACATTGGTATGAATGTTCAGTTAACAACAAATTAGGAAAGCGAGTCAAAGGTTAATTGCATAACTTTGTTGTTTTAATTGACCATGATTATTTCGCTGGCGCTACAATGAGGGAAACTACAATGCTTCTATTTACGTTTGCTTGGCTTGGGAAGTTGGCGGGTGGCGGGTGGCGGACAGCGGGGTGGCAATATAACAGGTACAAATAGCACTGTTTTTATATTGGTGACATTTATTCAGAGAGAATAGCTGGCGGTATGCGAGAATGGCGTTATAAAGGGGGGCGGTATAATGCGGGACAACTGTACTGTAAGAAAACCAGTATCCAAAAGAAAAGGGTATCCAAATCATGGAAAGTGCTGGAATCTCCTTGTGTGCATTATGGGTAAAAATACCCATAATGCACACAAGTCAGTCATTTTTCTTAAAATATTTAAGAAAAATGACTGACTTGGAAATCCAGCAAGGTATTTTGTTGTCTTATTTATTTTAATACAGTCTTGCATAGCTCCATTTTTTTTTTTGTTTTCTTAACCTTTCTGCAATATTTTTAACAATAAATAAATGTTGCAAAATGGAAGATTTTTAACCTAGAAAAATGTTATCACGAAAAGTAAATCAAAACGAATAGATTTTTCCAGCAAGGTCTGAGTGGATGTGATGATGCCTTTAATAGTCTAACCCTTTAAGAGAGTAAGCATGTTGATAGTCCTCTTTAGTATATCAGCTTCCACTAAGTCAGAGTCAGACTCACAGGAAGTAAGCAGCATATCTAAACCAGTGGATGATATTTTTCAATAATTAATGGTTTTACTAATATGAAAGTATTATCACATCTTGTGGTACTCATACTTGCCAACATTTGGAATCTGTTCAGCAGGACACCCACAGGAGGGGTGGGGATTCTCTAATAGTGGAATGCCCTAGAGCTGTAAATAATTTCTAAGGATAAATATCGGGGCTTTCTTCCTATACATCGGGATATGGCACATTTGCTAGGAAATCTGACCATATAGAGACTGTTAGCATGTCTGGGTACTGCATTCTATAATCGCTGGATTTGTCTGTATTGGGATTAATCATGTAACCTACTTCCTGGAGTAAACAGGATTATATTTGTTATTCTAAAGCTTTCAACAAAAATGCAACTGAAATGTGAACATTGCAACCCCACACACGGAGCACTGAACAGGGTACAAAGCAGCACACCTGTAAGTATCTAAAAATAATGCTCCTCACATATCCACTTCTAAGAATATAAATACTCTATTATAAATATGAGTGACCTCAAAGACTTGTAGTGTCATCTTTATGGATGATATGTTCAATAAGGTCTTGTAACCAATGGCCATGTCAAGTGTGATAAATTCAGGTAAATGGTTTACAAGATCTAGACTTCATTATACGGATGATTACTTCCACTTTATCACTGTTTCCACTGGGAAGGCAGCATTATTTCCCTATTCAATGACAGTATCCATTGTTTGGAGGTGAAGTATATGCACTCAAATAATGCAAAATGCATAGGTCTTTTGTAAACGTATAGGTCTATTAGTAGTTGCAACCAGAACGTGTATTTCTATGTGTTGGAGACGTGTTGACCCACCTTCTGCGCTTTTGGTATTTATTATGTTATTTGAGTGTGTTTCTTAACAGCTGAAATTCCAACAAGTTCTAGACCTAATGTAAAGCTTACTGTGGCGGAGTGTCCCGCTCCTATTTATTATTATTTGTATTTTTGTTTGCGGCGCGGATAAAAGCGCCGCGTCTTTTATTATTTATATTTAAAAACCTTGTGAGGATGCATGACTGATCAGCTACTGATTATTTAACTAGCTGACAGTCATGCATCCTTACCAAACGCGTGCAGACTGTGGCCGAGGGGTAATAAGATAATTAACAGCTAGTTAACCCCTCGGCCAGAGTATAAGATCCGGCAGCTGTCCGTGCTGGAAGGAGAGTATAGTGAGGAGAGTACGGGAGAGCGGAGAGAAAGAGCGAGGAAAAAGAACAATTGCTATATTTAAAAAATATACTTGTTGCTGTTTATTTGTTTGGCCAACGCGCCTTTTTGTTTTGTGGTTTGTTTAAATCTTTTATTTTTGTTTTGTTTATTAATAAATACGCCGAGTGCCGTTGCACTCAGCTTCACCCGCCCATCCATTGTTTTGTTTTCTGTACTTCCTGGTCCGTGACGTCACCACTGCGAGCCAGACTGTCACACTGACATACAGTCTTCTTCACTGCACTATCAGGCTAATAAGGGTGTGATAGTGTGACTTAGTGGTGACGTCAGGCCAGAAGCAGGAACAAGACAAAAGCAATACTGCAGGTGCAAAGGCGCGTGTGCCGTATTATTTAAACAAATAAAATAAAAGGTTTTAACAAAAAACACTTTGCTCACAGAGCGAAAATGAAAGTTTAAATAAAACAAATCACAAACACAAAACACAGGTCAGGCTGGGCAGATTGCCAATTTATTTACCCCGGTTTTCTCCCCAATTTAGTATGCCCAATTATTATCTGTATCCTCGGCTCACCGCTCGCAACCCCCCCCACGCCGACACGGGAAACGGAGGCTGGAACACGCGTCCTCCGAAACGTGCTCCTGCCAAGCCGTCATTTTTCACATTGCAGATCCACAGCAATGCCACCAGACCTATAGTGTCGGAGGACAACACAGATCTTGCGGCTCCACTGCAGAACCACAGGCGCTCTATCGGCCACAGGGGTCGCTGATGCGCGGTAAGCTGTGGATTCCCCTGCCGACCTAAGCCCTCCCTACCCGAGCAGCGCTCAGCCAATTGTGCGCCGCCCCCTAGGAACTCCCGGTCACGGTCGGCTGTGACATAGCCTGGATTCGAACCTGCAATCTCCAGGCTATAGGGCACATCCTGCACTCCGTGCGGAGCGCCTTTACTGGATGCACCACTCGGGAGCACTAATCTCTGTTTCTTTCTCCTCTCGTTCGCTCTCATTCCTCCTCTCGAACACCCACCCAGAGTGCAGAGAGCTGCAGGCTTTTATGTAGGTGACCATCTCTTGATTAGCAAAAGTTTATCACTTAATTAATTCGGAAGATGGCCACCATCTACACAAGGTTTTTAATTGTGGATGGGGCTTCCCATCCACGCTGCCAAATCAAAAACACATGGCTCTTCACCGTCACATTTAACTAAACAAAACAATAACAAAACACTGAAGGACAGCACCTCGCTCATCCTATACAAAAATACATAAATCATAAAACACAAATAACACAAATGAGACACAGGGGTGGAGGGGGAGACCCTTTTTCTGAAAATAAATAAACAACCATGTAAGGGCTCCTCGCCCTGTTACTAAGGGAAATAGGTTTTAGTGCATGCACAGCTTTCTTGCTCAGTCAATTGTGCCTCAATGTAGAAAGCATGGGAAAACTGCTGCCTTTCAATGAAAATAATGCTATTTTTAATATTGACCTATTTAACAGATTTAACTTTGATTCAATAAACTGGTGTTGAAGTCTACTTGATCCATTATAGAATACTCTTGATCCATTGAAGAAGTCCACTTGATCCAGTGAAGCCACCCTCTTGATCCAATGATAGAGCCTGTGGATGCCCTTCCCCATAGTTTGTTTTATACATTTCCTTTCTTCTATTTTTTGTGAATTTGTGAAAAAAAATGTGAATTTCTTAGAGGATATCGCTTAAAATTACTCACTTCTAAGGAAGTTACTTTGGGTAAAGTATTTTTTTATTATTTAAAAGAATAACCATGCCAATAATAGCTAACTGATTTTTTTTTTGTATTGTGTGACTTAAAACGACCAAGAAACAGCAGCACTTAATTTTATTAGCTGTTATTAAAGTTTATAAGCTGACATACTGTTCATTTTAAGGCAATAAGTTTGTCTACCTAATAAATGTGGTATTTTGTACAACAGAACATTACACATCCACTCTAATTGAAAACGGCTCCGCTTGAACGAGTTTGCTTTGAGTATGCGGCTTACTCAGCTCTCGAAATTGAATTTGTAATATTTCCACTGATGCTGCACAGGACATCCTTTATAAAAGTTTGCCATGTGAAATTTGTACAGTAATTTGGCATTTTATTCTGCTTTCCCTTGCTTTTACTCAATGTAGCCTGGTTTGACGATACAAAGTTTGCACAAAGGTTCTGGGAAAGCACACCCTCATAGTAAAGAGAGCAAAATTACACATGTGAAAGTGTAAAAGATTCAAGAGCCAGAAGCACACTCAAGTACATATTAAACACTATTGTTGTACCTTCTCTTTCATTCTCAGCTTGGAGTTCATAATTTTGTTTGACCCAACTGGGAGCTGAATAAGGGAGCAAATCACGTTTCAGACATTAAACAGGACTTTGTGCTGTTTGAGTCAAAAGAAGGATGAAGGCATCTTGCTTAAATTGAAGGTCTATAACAAACTATATTGGAATGATAATGCCTTTCTGGAGGACTAGGTTGAATCCGGCTGTTAGATTGGTCTCCACACCAATGCAGATATTATTGCAAGCCACATTACACAAAACCATCGGGACAGTCCCACATGTTTGAGAGAAGGTCAGAACTGATTGAAGTCAAGATTTAAATGAGCTCTCTCACCAGCATCATGCTCCTCTGTATGACATTGTCGTCTTTCAAAACCCCTAATAAACTGCAAGAAAAAAAATAATAATATATTTAGTCCAGCAGACATATGTTTCCACAAGGCTTCTTTGTCTGTATTAATTAAATGTCTACAAAGTTGTATGACATCAGATTCTGAATTTCAAGCAATGTTAGACACACTTGAACAAATATTGATTTGACTGAGAGACTGTCTGTTCCATGAGATAAGAGCATAGCTCTGAGACTAGGAATTGTTTTGCTTGCTTGAGGAAGCAAGAAAAACAGCTTGATCTGAGAGAGCAAGGACACACTGGGCTTGCTTTTGAAGATGAAAATGCCCTGGAGAATGGCTGTGGGTGAGTTCAAAATCCTTGCGTCTGACTCTTAAAGTGATTGGATCAATCAAAATAATTCCATTTAATCTGACCTCTTGTGCACTTCATTTGTTATATAGATTTGTTACTTGGAGAGTAAAATTGTCCTTCCCCTGTCTTTTTTCCCTATCATTAACCAACAAGTTGCTTCCCCACTGATTGACATCCTTTCAGAGAGTAACTGCTTAGACCCAGAAGACACCGCTGAAAGAAGTGCGGTGTAACAGATTTCCTGTGAGTAAGTTATGGAAACTGAGAACTCTCTTTAACCTAATGTAATACCTAATATGATCTGTCATGTATGAAATAAAAATACATGCTTGTTATAATGTGTTTCATTCAAAACTGAGTTTTTTTCGTTCACTTTGCATATGCCATTTTTTTTCAAGAACCTCTCTATAGCTTTGTAAATGTTGGACTGAAAAGCAGTTGAAGACTTTCTTTTGCTGTAGAGCGATGCATGAAAAAATCTGCATTATGCCAACTTGGCATTCTGTTAAAAGAAACCAGCAGATGCACATACAGAGGGCCCTAATAATACCATAATAATGGCATGGTACTCACTCTGAAATATGTTTATAAAATCCAGAATTTAACAGATTATATCTAAATAATCTTATATGGATTCTTATATCTGAGATTAGTGTATGATAAAAGATTGCTGAAGGTTATTGTAAAATCAACGCTGACAGACAGACAGCCAAACGGATGGGCACGATCAGCGCAGAATGAGGACCTGTGGCAAAGTGCCCCGCCCCTGTGCGTATTTTTGTGTTATATGTTGCGTGTGGTGTGTTAATGTTGGTGTATAGGTATTGGTGCACGGGATATAAATGGGTCTGTGTAGCACGAGTGATTTAAAATATATAGTTGTATTTAGGTCATAGGGATTGCACAATCACTTCACGTGCAGATAAAGTATGTAATAATATGTGAGCACGGGGAATGCACAAATTAGTTCACGTGCTGGGGTTGAAGTGAATAATTAATTAGTAATTGAATCCCAGCACAGCTGTATAAATAGTTGCACAATTCACTCACTCTGGGTTGTGTGTTCGGTGAGTGGAGAACGGGTGTGGAGAGGAGAAATAAAAATAATTAAGAAAATAACAAATGCTACTCATGCGAGAAGACTCACACGATACTTGTTTAGTGTTCGTCCCTGTTTGTTTAGTTGGTGTTCAACATTTTATTTTGCTCTGTGAGCATTGCTTTGTGTCAAACCTTTTTATTTTATTTGCAATAAACCGGCGTTGTGTGTTTCTTCCGGGTCTGGCATCACCACTACAAGCCGTCTGTGACAGGACCCCAATCCAGCAAAGAGGAAAAAGATCTTCAGTGCGACGTTAAGGAGAACAGTGATGACTGAAGCCCGTTGAGATATTATGTTGGTAGATTACCAAAGCTTTATGGGTTCACTTTAATACTTTTACTTTTCTAATGCAAAGATGATTCATATACATATATGGCAATACAAATTTCCTGGTGTGCTTGGAGGGGCTGCTGGTCTCCATCTAGTGCAGCATCTAATTTACTTTTTAACAGCCTCTTCAGTTTAGTGGAGCAAGGCGACAACGGCCAGGGGTTTGAAGATTCATCAAGGGAGAATGAAATGCTTGAGGGAGAAGAGACAAGGGCCTCGCATTGATCAGTACTTCTTATGAAGTCAGTCAAGTCAGTCGAATGAAATCCAGCGACAGGAAGCAAACCACAGTTCGCAGGATATCAGCACCCCTGTCATAGATGTGAGGAGGACTTGCATGGACACAGTTAGTGATGAACCTAATGATCCTTGTGAACCCGGTCAGACAAACCAGCGTAAGAGAGAAAAGAACCTCAACTGGCACAAGCCTGGAGTTAAATGGCCAAGAGCTTGTGAGAAAACTGCATGGGACACAGTAAACACAGATCTCTGCTTTGCATTGGAAAGGTTAAGTGGAACAGTTGAAAAGAAACTGGATAAATTTGGGGACATCATCTACGCATATGGAAGCGAGAGGTTTGGAGTTGAAAAAAGGAAGGAAAAAGTACAAACTATTCCTGGAAAGTCTAGACGGCAGCAGGAGATTGAACACTCAGTTAGAGAAAGGAGACAGCTGAGGAAGCAATGGAGAAGAGCAGAAGAAAGTCAGAAGGAGGGATTCAATCTCTTACAAAGGGTCATAAAACATAAGCTTGCAACATTGCGCAGAGCTGAGCGCCTACGGAAACGCTACAAAAAGAAGAAGCGTGCGAGAACTAACTTTTATAAAGACCCATTCAAATTTGTAAAGAAGTTATTCACCAGTGAGAAGAATGGCACACTAAAAGCATCTAAGTTTGAGTTGGAGAGATATTTGGAGGAAACGCATACAGATTCAAAAGGCAGGAGCCTATGTCAATTCCTTCAGACATCCCACCTATCAATCCACCAGAATACCAAATGGAGGACTGTGCACCTAAGTGGAAAGAAGTAGAGCAAGCTGTGAAAAAGCAAGGGCTTCATCATATCCAGGGCCTAATGGAGTTCGCACAGAGTGTACAAGAGTGCTTCAGGAGTTCTACGAATCCTGTGGAAACTGATGAAAGTAGCATGGGAAAAACAGGTTGTACCAAGAGCATGGCGCCGAGCAGGTGGAGTCTTTATACCTAAAGAAAAAGATTCTAGCAGCATCAGTCAGTTTCAGCCCTATTTCCCTATTAAACGTAGAAGGCAAGATTTTCTTCAGCATTATTGCTCAGAGATTGTCAACTTACCTATTAAAGAACTGCTTCATTGACACTTCAATACAAAAAGCGGGCATTCCAGGTTTCCCAGGATGCTTAGAACACATCAATGTGATCTGGCAACAAATTCAATCAGCTAAAAAGGAGAGGAAGGAGCTCCATGTGACATTCCTGGATTTGGCTAATGCATATGGTTCAGTGCCACATGAACTTCTTTGGGCAGCATTTGATTTTTTCAGTGTACCAATGACAATAACAAATCTAGTGAAAGCCTACTTTGGAGATTTGCAATTTAGTTTTTCAACTTCAGAATTCAGCACTACATGGCAATGCCTAGAAGTTGGAATAATGGCAGGATGCACCATTTCTCCACTGGCTTTTACCATGGCAATGGAAGTAATCATTAGGGCATCAAAATGGGTAGTGGGAGGAGAGCTTGGCTTCTGGAATACGACTACCACCAATTCGAGCATACATGGATGACATGACAACCATGACTACAACAGTAGCCTGCACTAATCGGTTATTGGGCAAATTAACCAATAACATTGAATGGGCACGAATGCAATTCAAGCCCACTAAATCAAGGAGCATCTCTATAATTAAAGGTAAAGTAGTAGATAAAACGTTCTTCATTAATGGTGAGGCAATACCAACAGTGTCTGAGAAGCCAGTGAAGAGCCTTGGGAGATGGTACGACGGGGATCTAAAGGACACAGTTCGTGTGGGAGAAGTTAGACAACAAGCTGTGGAAGGGTTGAAGAGCATAGACAGCAGCGCTTTACCAGGCAAACTAAAACTCTGGTGCTTTCAGTTTGGCCTACTGCCAAGGTTGCTGTGGCCACTGACTGTGTACGAGGTTTCTTTGACAACAGTAGAGAAGCTGGAAGCTTTAATCAGTTCACACATCAGGAAATGGTTGGGAGTTCCACGCTGCCTCAGCAGTGTGGGACTTTATGGTAAAGGAATACTGCAGCTTCCTGTCTCCGCTCTAACCGAGGAGTTTAAGTGCGCCAAGGTCCGACTGGAAATGACATTAGTAGAGTCACGCGACAAATGCGTAAGGGAGGCAGCACCTGTGTTGAAAACTGGAAGAAAGTGGGTGGCAAAGAAAGCTGTGGAGGATGCAAAGGCTGCCCTTCGAATTGGTGATATCATGGGGCAAGTTCAGCATGGAAGAGGGGGTCTTGGTCTCAGTTCAGCTCCTCCTACATGGCACAAGGCAGCCCCAGCGCAACGGAGGAAGCTTGTAGTCAACGAGGTGCAAAAGCAGGAGGAGAGGATGAGGTGTATAAAGGCCATTTCCCAGGGCAAGCAGGGAGAATGGATGAGATGGGAGAGTGTGGAACAACGCAAGATTGGCTGGCAAGACCTATGGTCAATGGAACAGAGCAGGATCAGTTTCCTTATAAGGTCAACATATGATGTTCTCCCATCACCACAGAACCTAAACCTCTGGGTAGGAGAGGATCCCTCATGTCCTTTGTGTTCATCACCTGCAACATTAAGGCACATTTTGACAGGATGTAAGGTGGCTCTTAGCCAAGGACGGTTTACTTGGCGCCATGACCAGGTGCTGCGATGTTTGGCCTTAGCATTGGAAGACAAGCGTAACATGACCAATAAGTTGCCACCTGTTCCATCAAAACATTACACACAAAAGACAACATTCCACCGCCCAGGAGAGCAACCACCAAGAAAAGGTGTTAAAACCAATCCTCGCCCAGGACAACTGGAAGCTGCTAGAGACTGGAAAATGCTGGCAGATGTTGGTCAACGGCTTATTTTTCCACCTAAGATTGCCACCACAAACCTTCGACCAGATATTGTCTTGTGGTCTGGATCAGCACGCCTTGCTCACCTGGTGGAGTTAACAGTGCCATGGGAGGATGCTGTAGATGAGGCGTATGAGAGGAAGAAACTGCGGTATGCTCAACTAGCCACTGAAGCGGAACAGCGAGGATGGAGAGTCTGGGTTTACCCAGTGGAAGTGGGATGTCGAGGATTTGTGGCACACTCTACAACCCGGTTTCTCAGAGATGTCGGATTCAATGGCCAAGAGTTGCGTCGCACAGTGAAGAACTTATCTGAAGCAGCAGAGAGGAGCAGCAACTGGCTGTGGTTGAGACGGAAATTCTGGCTGGGGATCTCAAGCACAATAGAAAGAAAGAAAGGCTGATATACAGGTAAGTAAGCTGGGCTGAGTTGAGTGGGGGACGGAGGGGGGTGATGCTGGGACGCCAGAATCACCGTCGAGCCCTCTTGAGGTGTCGTGGGCTAGTCGACGAAACACCGAGGATGGAAGGTGCCCACTTGAAGACCCCAGAGATGTACCTTACTTAGCTCAATCCAGACGGTTGTCATGCTGATGCGCTGGGGAGACCGCACTATGGTTGATCCCGAGCCAGCATCGCAGCCGTTGTGTGTGCTGATGCGCTAGGGAGGCAAAATAAGCTGATCCCTGGAGCCAGCATTACACTTCAGCCATCAACACCAGACAGAAGGATATCTACATCATCATATGGAAGGAAGCGCAAATGGATGGAGACACATATGGATCACATTAGTTTACTGTGAAGCTACGTCTTAGTTGGTGCTTATCTTGGCGAGAGCCAAGTTCAAATCAGCATGAAGTTTTAACATCTACTCTCATGTAATGGAAATCAAATAACTTTTGCCATCTTTGTTTTGTTCCTTTCTGTCGGTGTAATTTTAAAGGTTGCTTGCGTCACAAGTTTCAATGTCAACATAGGTCATTTCCTTTTCCAGGTCACACATTATCTAGATAAAGATGCTTGTGCAGATGAGACAAAGTTAAACAAACCTGGCTATTTTGTAAAGTGATTAAGCTGCTAGTTTGGAGTGCATGAGACCACTGTTTTACACCAGTCCTGACAGGCGTTTTAGTAATTTGAAAGGTGCTCTTAAGTACAGTATTGCACAGTGAGGCCACATAGGATGAATACAACAATGGTAAGTGTCATAGATGAGCTGTTTCCTCCATGTATCTCCAGATTCTGATGCTCGCAATCATTTCTTGAATTTTTGTCACCAAATGTCATCACAATTAGATGCACAGCTGTTCAGATTTAAAGGAATATTTATAGGTCTGCATTGCATTGCGTTTTGGCTGTTATCAAGTAACAGGTACCCCAGCTCCTGATAACATCCACAAGGGATTTGTGACTCTACCTGCACAATACAATAAAAGCCCTATATAACAATGGCTGTCTACTTATTAGAAAAGGATATACGTTGTTTATTAATTTGCCCTTCAAATACCTGTATACATATTGTAACAATGACCAGTTATGGAAAAGTTATGTTTTTAAATAATTTAAAAAAAGAATGGAGCAGGAAAATCTATCAGTTTTTATTTAAAACAGACATAATTTACAGGTAATACTATATTAGTTAAATATAGACTAAAAACGCTGGTATTTTAATATATGCACCTACCAATTACCTATTTTGATGTCAAGAATAGTTAAATTAAGTCGTCTTTGAAAGAAGCCATGGTAGAAATTAGTCCTGTACATAGCTCTCACAGCATTGTCAAACCATTCTTCCCTGGTGTCTAAATATACTCCTTTAACTTGCCCAAAACAGTTCCTAAAAGCACTACTGCATGAGTCATGCAATCAAGAGTCTGAATTGCATATGCGCCGAGTTGTTGATTTTGGCTTGGAACCCACAAGGAACACTGCATTGGGCTGTGAGTTCTTTCTAGGTTAAGGAAGGAAATTTGTCTGAGGAAATATGCTACAGAGTCCCTACATGTGAGGTGCCCAATAAGTCCAAGCAGAGACTAACCAAGTTGGGTTCTTGCCTTCAGGGTTGTAGCAGAGTAGTGACATTTAAAGTGATCATTTCTAAACTGGGGAGAATTTAGAAATACTAAAAGAAAGCATGTGAAAGCTTGGGTAAATGAAAACTTGGCTACAGTTCTAAAATGCACAGAAATGTTTTGACAATAAATCTTTCTCACTGGATGTTATATGTGAATCAAAACTCATTTCAACATTGAAAACACTGAGAAAGACTTCTAGTTGAAATGATAGGCATGGAACCTATTTAGTTTCTTTTAGTATTTCTAAATTTGGAAGAAAACCAGGTAAAATAATTAAAGGGCATTGAAGCATTTATTCATATTTTTCCAAACAAGTAGCAAACATCTAAGTAATAATATACAGTGCATGTTCTCTTAAGCATTCTCAAGTCGTATGTTCACAATTTTGTAACATTCACATGCATTTCTTTCTCCTACAGACAATCCAAATTGAAAACATAGAAACAAATGCAAATCCCTCTTACAGACACGACGCAGATAGAATCTGTTCCATTGTCCTATTCATCTAACCCCAAACATGTGCAGCTCTTATCATTGGCTTTGATATAAAGACTTTGTAAAGCTATCTCACTGGCACAGAGGAGCATGGCATTCACAGAAGGAACGTGAGGAGAGTGCTGATTATTCTCTCACTTATCCCCCTGTCACAGGATTCATCTGGTGGGATAACCACAGTAGGGCAGCATCCTAACAGCAAAGCAATGTGAACTACAAGCCCAGCACCTCTCATTACAGTTGTGCACATTGGCAAGGCAGCACAAATATGTATATAGACTACGCCACTGGTGGCGATGGGCATCCAGACCCAGTATACAGAAATCAAAACAATAATTTGCACAGGTTTGTTTAATTTGTGACATAGGTATGAGAATAGAGACCAACCCGGCCATAGACAGACAACACCAGCAATGTAATTAAAACAAAGTTTATCTAAGGTATTAAAATGATAAAAAAAAACAATGAAAATACCACCAAGCAATTAGCTAGGGTGGAAAGTATCAACATAAAAAGCGCACCACTAGGCAAGGGCACAACGTATCAAAATAGGAGAGGAAAAATACGACTGGCAGTGTAGAGGCCATGCCCACTGGACTCTAGCCAAGCTGTCCGCTTCTGGGTTCTGTACTTCTGGAGATGTAGCATTGGCATGATGGCCTGGTCTAGTAGTTCCCCGGGCTCCTCTATTACACCTGCTAGGGAGAGGCAAAGAAACAAAACTCTGGTAAAAATGTTAAGTCACTTGCCATCTCCTCTTCCCCTCTACCAAGTTGGTACTAAAATGGTCATCTAAAACACACTCAATTAAAATTCCTCGTTAAAACCCATTATAAAATCCCAGTAATAGAGCTCCTTATCTAGAAATATTAAAATACTGTTAAAATACTAATAAAAATAGTCGGGATAAAACAAGGTTAAAACTAGCGTAAAAGGAGTGATGAATACCAATGGAAGTAAAATGGCTGTACGGGCACAGTACAAACTCCACTCCCCTTTGTGAACCATGGGCCTTCTCCTTATACAGGGTAGTTCCAGTGCTTCCGTGTCTCCAGCCAAGTCCAGGTCCCAAACGATTTACCACATTTCTTCCTCCTGCTCTCAGCTTCTGTTGCTTCTGCTAGTCCCTTTCCTCTGTCTCGTTCCTTTCCTCTGTCTCTACCAGTTCCCTGTTTGTCAGTATTCCGGTTACTTCTCCTTGCTGCTGCTGTGTGCCTGCTTATAAAGGGGGTTAACTCCTCTCCTCGAACCTCCCCAACAATGCAGTCAGTTCACTAAATGGGAGCTCATACCTGACCCTATGGCAGCGTTTCACCTTGCCTGCCCAAACAAACTACAGTTCCCAGCAGCCTTTGCTTCCAGTGGTCCTTCACTTCCTATGGTCCCCCTTCTCACAGCCCCGTGCTACAGTTCTTACCATGTGCTCCGTGTCAAAAGAAAAGGTGAGTTCTACCAAAATTATATGTTTATAAACATGCTCAAAAGTAAATAAAGAAATCATAAAAAAGTCCAAAAAAATAAACACACACACACACATACTTATTTACAATGTGACAAAAATAATAATAGTGTTTAACTGGGGCTTTACAAGGGAGCCAATGTCACCACGTGACACAATGACCCTGTTAAAGGGTGTGGGTGTCAGCTTAAGAGAGTAAGAGAGAGACAGAGGGATCTCGTGCTATATTCCAGTTTCGAAGAAGTGATAAAAATGAAAAATTAATTTTGTTCTAGCTCTTAAACTCCAAAACCGATGTTTATCAAAACAAGGATAAGTGTGGGTTAAAATGAATCTTTTAGCATCTAACTATAGGTTTCTGACAGTTTACCACCTCTTCTAAACTGAAATATTACATGAAACACTGACACAACATATTAAGAGTATGTTTTATTGATTTTTTTAAATACCTTTCAGTACTGCTTCATTGTTCATGTACTCTAGTAGGAGTTTCAGTACTGCTTCATCGTTCGTGTACTCTAGTAGGAGTTTCAGTACTGCTTCATTGTTCATGTACTCTAGTAGGAGTTTCAGTACTACTTCATCGTTCATGTACTCAAATAGGAGTTTCAGTACTGCTTCGTTGTTCATGTACTCAAGTAGGAGTTTCAGTACTGCTTCATCGTTCATGTACTCAAGTAGGAGTTTCAGTACTGCTTCATCGTTCATGTACTCAAATAGGAGTTTCAGTACTGCTTCGTTGTTCATGTACTCAAATAGGAGTTTCAGTACTGCTTCATCCTTCATGTACTCAAGTAGGAGTTTCAGTACTGCTTCATCGTTCATGTACTCAAGTAGGAGTTTCAGTACTGCTTCATCGTTCATGTACTCAAGTAGGAGTTTCAGTACTGCTTCATCGTTCATGTACTCAAGTAGGAGTTATCAATTCTCAGCCGTGTAAACCACAGTAGAAAAACTGCTGCTTCCTGGTACCTTTCCTGTAAGTCACATAGTCGTATTGCTGCTTGACTACTGGAGTCTGAACTACAACACGTGAAGTGATTAGGTACCAGGAAGCTGCAGAACGGTTTCAGCAATGTGTCTTTCAATTATTTACATATCCTAACATATACAAAACAGTTTTCAGTAAAGAGTTCATCAAGGTTAGAATGAATATTTATCATTTTTCTCCTGTAATTGCGATAGTTTTGGCATGCTTATTCTCAACAGGTGGATTGGCAGGGTCACAGGCATGATAGATTGTAAGTGTGTTTGGTCATTTTAAAACACCTAAGAAATTGCCCATAGACATCACTAAAAATAACATTTCAGCTATCGTTGGTATTGTTCTGGTAAATATTTGTTTGTTTAATACTTTGTGAATTTAAAAAAAAAGCAATGGACCATATTCACAAAGCATTTACCACCAACATTGGGTATATCTGTTTTATTTGTGTAACTGAATTTATTATTAACAGTTTTACATTTAATTGTAATCTGGTACTGTATATTGGTAGAAAGCCTGCATAACAAAAGTGAAAAATAAATAAATCTGTAGCGCAAAGATGCCAGTGATTGTGTTGCAAATTCCGATAAAGTGAGAAAATGGAATTTAAATTCTTTTTTCAATCCTCTCCACTCCAAGCCAAGGTTTCTGCAGCAAAACAAAGACTGGGAAACAAAATTGGCCTTTAATATTCAGATGCATAAAACTATCAATAATGCAATTACTGTTGTATCCAGCCTGGGTCATTACGCAGGAGCTAAGTAGGGAAGCCAATTTCAAGTTATGCAACTCAATTACAAAGTAACACATGAGATTATAGAAGACGTGTACTAATCAAATTAACATGTCAAATTATTATAATTAAGCTAACAAGTTAAAAGAAAACAAAAGAGCCCAATAATGCTGAATGCCGAAGAAAAGAATTAAGCTTGGGGGATAAGATTCTGACTGAAAGCAGCCCCTTTGCTGACAGGCTGCAAAGTGGACAAGAATGCAAGAGACATTATTGGAAACAAGACAGAACTAATCAAGTGCAGAAGCCTGTCAACACATCCAGACAGAAGACAGCAGCCCTGGCTGCTTCTTTGTTTTAACTTCTAACCTCTCAAAGTGTTGCTGAACATGCTGTTGTGTTTATAACTGAACACATTACTTACTGCTGCAGACTGCTATGTTTACATATAGATTGAATGTATATACAGGCGCTCCTCAACTTCGACATACGATGCATGGCACATAAGACTCATGAATTATTACCCTGCTTCAACTTGACGATATCGATACGGCATTTCTGACACGGCGAGACACGAGCCACGCGTCATGTGCGCATGCTCGGTGTCCGAACAGCAGAACCTGTCGTGGTCGCCCTGACTCAGTCACTTAGCGTTTGGTTTTTTTATGCATGTAATTGTTTTAGAATTTATTTGCCCTTAACAATGACAGATAAGAGCAATGGACTCAAAACGAAACCTAAGCTGTGAACTCTGTCACATGATGAGGGGCTTAACTTCAGGCGATTGTATTTCCGGCTAGGAGTACTGCATACACACACTGAATACATCATTGGAAAGCCCTGAGTCTGCCAGGTAGATGGCTTTTACAGTGCCTGAGTAATAGGAGCATAACCACCAGGTAGCCGGTGCCCTGAAATCAACAGGCTGAGTGTAAAGAGTTAAATAAATGTTTGCATGAGTACAAAATAACGGGTCATTTTTGTAAAAATATATTATCTGGCCAAAGAGTCAGGAACGTAACCCCAATTTATAACATTGTTCCTATGGGAAAATGTGCTTCGACTTACGACGCTTCGACTTACAATGCAACTTTCAGGAACAAATTGTGTTGTAGGTGCGAGGACTGCCTGTACATATATAGACATTAACAGATATTTACATATGAAAAGCAATAACTTACTTTAACTTAGTGGTGCTTTGCTTTACAATATCCATGGAGAAAAACAAGGTCTTGTTATATTGTTTTAGTATGCCATCATCAGCCACCTCAAAACCGAAATATGTCTATACTTAACTGTGCACCGACTTTCTAGCTAATCCGGAAGTAATTGAATCTTCAGCTACTCTGCATATAAATTCTGACTCACGACATCTCTAAAAGTATTAAGTGTCATGCCGAATTTTGCATTATTTTGAGATGTGTTTTGATATTTTAAAAGTACATCTCATTTATAATACTGAAAGTTCACATTTTAAAAATACATTAATAATACCGTAAGTAATCACATGGACAAAATTCAATGAACCCTTGACACATGCACATATCTCAAAATAATGCAAAACGGATGGCCAACAGTGCTTAATGCGGCATGCAAATAGTGTTTGGTAACTAAACTCCAATCAATGTAATAAAATGGTTAAATAATAGTGTGTGATGTTTGCCTATGAGACTGACAATGATTGGTATGTATAGGGTTTGTTGTATCTTAATATAAAATAAACTTGATTATACTGTGTTTGTGTTTTTAGTATTAGCAATAAAATTAATGTCTCTGCGAGCATACGTGAATTATTTTTTTAATCCCACGATATCACGATATGGAAATTATCGATATCGAACGATATTGATATCATATCAAAATATCGATATTGGTGCCCATCACTAAAAAATATCAAAACAATTGTGATTATGTCAAAAAATATAATATCCTAACATCCTACTGAGCTTCATATGGGAAACAACTAATAACGGCTGCATACCTAACGAGGCATAAAGTTATGTTAGAGCAGCGCCCTGTTCACACTGAAGGTGGCAAGGGGTCCTGTGATGTCATACTTGGATGTATTGAACGCAGGCTATGCAAACAGGTGGCAAAACTGTTTTCCGAGTTTTTCCGAGTGGAAAAAGTGGCAGGCTATAGACCAGGTGATAAAAGCAGTACGACACTGGATTTGGTTGGGGATCCAGCCTGGAGGGGGAAATCAGGCAGCATGTCCAAAATGGTGAGCGCTGATGCAAGAGTGGGATCAACTGAAGGTGACAGGGGAAGTGCTGATGCGACAAGATCCAAATAGTTGGAGGTAAGGACCTGTGACAGAGAGCAAATGAATCCAAGTCAACAATCTCCCTCCTGACCTGTGAGGGCGCTGTATAACAGGAACAGTGTGCCCAGTACTGGATGGTTTGGCAGTTCATTCCAGGGTCAGTCAGAAGTCGGCCATCTAGGAAGGGGTACGAGTCACAATATCAGAAGTCATTGCCTTAATACGGTGGCGATGTGTCATGGATTGGAGGATACATGATTGCACTCGCTACCAAAGGGGGCGTGGCTAATGGTATTTCATGGGATGTGATGAAGTGATCTGTTCCTTTCTTATGGTTATGGAAAGACCTGTAAAGGACGAGTGAAACTGAAAGTAACCGTGAGTGTTTTGTATTTGTGTTTGTTGTTAACTGTTTATTTGTAATTAATAGATGGCTAAGCAAACCGGGAGCTGTCGCTGTTAAGCCAGCATCCAACCCAGATTACAAACACTGCACCAGTCACACTTAACTGTGTATTCACCACCAGCACGGCAGCACCGCGAAAGGATGCAGAGCTGTGCCTGTACATTGCCTTTGTGTATTATTATTTCGGGACTGGAACCCTGTATTGTTTGGCTGTGCAATTACACATTGCTGTGTAGTTGCCAGCATTTTTATTTAATGGTGCCAAACCGTGAAAACAAATTAAAGAAACAGTTTGGACCGTGAACACTGTTTTGTTGTTGTTGTTTGAGCACTGCATCACCTCTACACCTGCGCACTGCAAGCCACTTTGCCACAAGACCGTATTCAAATTGTGGTACCTACTTCTCAGACTCGGATGGTATGGGAAAAGTACCATGGTGCGATAGGCCATCGGTGTGCAGAAAAGACCATGGCAGCCATATATTGTAGGTTCTATTGGTGCGATATGAGGAAGGAAATAGTGCAATGGAATGACACCTGCGAGCAGTGTGTACTGAACAAGAAGGGCCCTGATAACAAAGTATCGATGATACCCATCGCTAGTTCTTACCCCCTAGAAAAGGTGGCCATTGACTATCTGGCCCTGCGACGACCAGGGGATACTTACCCATATATTCTTGTTATGGTAGCTCTGTTTTCTAGATTTGCTTTGACTGTTCCCACGAAGGACGAGACAGCGCAACGGACAGCCACATTACTCATCCAGCCCTTTGGCTGTCCAGAGCAGATCCATTCCGACCGGGGCCTGCCTTCGAATCCAGTGTCGTGGCTCAGCTTTGTGAAATGTATGGGTGTACTAAAAGTAGGACCACTCCGTATCACCTTGAAGGTAATGGTGCCTTGTGGCAAAGTGGTTAACAGTGTGCAGATGCAGGAGTGCTGCGGTGATCAATAAACAGACAGACAACGATAATCCAGGTGCAGTGGTATTTTATTTGTATATTCCAATGGCCTGACGACAAAAGACAATAAATATAATAATAATGACAACAGGCAATACAGCAGCGTGTATTGCTTCGTTTTAATCCATGGGTTGGTCCCGAAATAATAGTCCCGATCTTTAACACCCACATGTAACACAAACACAATCACAAGTCCACAGTGAGTGCTATAGTGCTTGAGGTGCAAATACAGTTAATTGTGAACAACAGCGCAGTGTTGTCTGGGCAAGTGCTGGCCTTTAGCGACAGATCCGGATCGTGTTAGCCGCCTAATAACAACAAACAAGTATAATTAGACACGACAAAAACAAACAAAATACTCACAATAAAAATACAGGTTTTCCTTCCGGTTCAGCATTAACCAACAAAGGAACAGATCACTTCGCTACGTCCCCTTTTGTACCATCAATCTTGACCTCAATCTTGAAGGGCTGCAATGCCAGATACCACCGAGTTATCCGGGTATTGCTGCCCATCATTGTGCTAACCACTTGAGTGGGGCATGGTCTGTGACAAGTTAGAATGAATGTCCCAGCAGGTAACATCATAAAGAGTGAGTAGCCCATTTAATGGCCAAACACTCCTTTTTGACCACGGAGTACTTGTACAACCGGGGGAGCATCTTTTTGCTGAGGTACAGTATCGAGTGTTCTACTCCGTCTACCTTATGGACAAAACCGCACCCAAACCAACATCCGACGCATCAGTGTGGAGGATGAATCTCTTGGTGAAATCTGGTGTGAGTCTCTGCTTAATAGTATCAAACACCCCCTGACATTCTACTGACCACTTAATCAAATTTGGTGCACTCTTTTTGGTGAGATCAACTAAGGGATTAACCACGGTGGCATACTTGGGGATAAATCTTCGGTAATAAATCTTCGGTAGAGATCTCACCTGAGTCTTGGTTTTGGGGTTTGCCGCGTCTACCAAAGCCTGGATTTTGATGACAACAGGTTTCACCCATCCATTCCCCATTATAAATCCCAAATATTGTGTCTCTGTTTTGGCAAACACACATTTTCCCCAAGTTAGCTGTCAGCCGGGCTACCCTTAGAGACTGAAGGATGGCCGTAACCCTAGCCAAATGCTCTCGCCAGGTGGAGCTGTAAATAACCACATCATCAATATACGCTGCTGCATATTCATGATGTGGCATAAGACCTGCTCCATCAGTCTCTGAAAGGCAGCAGGCGTACCATGTAGCCCAAATGGCATGGTTATGAATTAAGAACAGCCTTTCAGGAGTTGAAAATGCGGTTTTCTCTCTAGAACTGCGGGTTAAGGGGATTTGCCAGTATTCCTTTGTCTGGTCCAGAGTAGAGATAAACCTAGCCGTTCCCAGTCTATCGAGAAGCTTGTCGACCCGAGGCACGGGGTAGGCATTGAACTTGGCAACAGCGTTTACCTCACGGAAATCAACGCAAAAGCGTTGGTGCCATCCTTTTTTGGCCCCTATCACAATTGGACTGCACCACTCGCTCCTGGAAGACTCAATCACCCCAAGTTCGAGCATCGCCCATATCACTTTGCTAACGCCACTTTGTTGACTTTCTAGGATCCAGTAAGGTCTCTCTCGCACCATGACACCTGGGGAAGAAATAAAACTCAATTATTAAGGTGACCAATGTTCTATTGTTTTCAGTGCAAACAAATACATTATATCCAAGAGATTCAGGGAGCTCGCCAAAATCAAATTACGTATTTTTCAAGATTGCAGTTTTAGAAATGTATTTCTACAGTGCTTAAAAAATTTAGAACATGGCTTAAAGTAGTAAATCAAAAGGCTCGTTAAAAGCCAAATGATTACTTACTTTTTTGCCATGCTGACATTATTTATTCCTTATAAAACTTAATAATGCAAAAAAGAAAAAACTTGGTCTGTGATGGTTGCCGTTGGATTTGTGTTGGGGTCTGTTTACGCTACAACCTAACTTGCTCCCAAATTCTTATTCTTACTATGATTGGATGCAAAGACAACAGGGCTAATCAGTGATTGGATAATGTTTTGCTGCGTTGCAGGCTGTCTGTATACGCTGTCGGTTGTGTGTGAGCGACTGCCTGTGCAGTATTGATTAAGGGTGTGTATGTGTTGCCTTTTCAGCCTACACTCTTAGGGAGAACACCATTCTTCCACCGCGGCTAGGCTTTGCTGTATTCCCGCCATTGAGTGATTCCACCAGCTGCCTCTCACGCAGCTTGGGCAAAATAAAAATAAATATTATTGTGGAACTGTTGTTGTTGCATGTCCACCTGTGTGTTGACCCTGTCGCACAACCCTGCTTTGCCTGTGTTTGTGCTGTCAGAATTTTGTCAGTAGACCTCGCCAGCTGCCTTGGTCTGTCCACCCTGGTGTGTGGGGCATTAAAAAAAAAGTGTGTTCTCCCCCTTTTGTTTCTTTACCTCGTCCTCCGTGGCTTCCTTCACACTGTGTGTCTCTCTGGTGTATGCTGCACGCTAATTACTGTGGTGACTGTGTTTCTTCCATAGCTGAATTGCTATGTGTGTGAGCCTATATTTATTCCTATTACTGCCTTTGCAGTTGAAAAAAAGCAGTGCACTTTTTCTTCCTGTCTAACACACCACAGCTCCTTGAGCCTGTGCTCCACTCCGGTATACGCTACTCACTGCCCCGTTGTGTGACTACACGCAGTCCGGAACAAGGTTATCTTCCCTGTACTGCTCTCCTGATTGCCTGCCGCAGCCACTCGAGCCTGTGTATGCTATGTGCTACCTCGGGTTGTGCTGACTACACACGGTTAAGGCTCAGCGCCTCTCAGTGCCTCAGAACCTGAGTGCTTCAGTGCCCTTGGTGCTTAGACGCTCCGTGCTTCAGCGCCCCAGCATGTCAATAACACCTGCACACGGTGCCCCGATTCTTTGGTGCACCAGTACTGTATTCTACCTCACTCAGTGTCCTCGGTGCTTCTGCACCCTTAGTGCCTGAGTGCTCCGATACACAGGTATATACCCTCCAGTGTTTAAACAACGCCCTTGCACAGCCAAAAGTCATTTCTTATTACAAGTTTTTTTTCTTCTGTTAAGACAAAATTTCTTCCCTGAAGATCCGTGGGCCAAGAAATTTTTTCTTGGTGAATTTCTCTTGCCTCAAGAAATGTATTCTCATCCCATGGTTAGGTCAATTCAAGACACAATTTACTTGAAACAAGAAGTTATTTTTATGCTAGTAATTATTCTAATGAAACAAATTACCTGATTTCTTGAAACAAGAGATTGTTTTCTTCTCTCAAGAGAACAATTTCTTGAAACAAGAAGTTATTTCTTGTGTTAAGTAATTGTTCTAGTGAAACAAATTACCTGATTTCTTGAAACAAGAGATTGTTTTCTTCTCTCAAGAGAACAATTTCTTGAAACAAGAAGTTATTTCTTGTGTTAAGTAATTGTTCTAGTGAAACAAATTACCTGATTTCTTGAAACAAGAGATTGTTTTCTTCTCTCAAGAGAACAATTTTTTGAAACAAGAAGTTATTTCTTGTGTTAAGTAATTGTTCTAATGAAACACATTACCTGCTTTCTTGAAACAAGAGATTGTTCTCTTCTCTCAAGAGAACAATTTCTTGAAAAAAGGTTTTTTTCTGAAAAAATGCCCCTTAACTCAAGAATGTATTCTTATTTTAAAAAGACTTTCTTAACTAAATGGAAAAGACTAAAATCAAAGTAAGATATTTATTAATATGGATAAAAGCAAAACAAAATAAACCAAAAATAACAACAATGGGGTATTGTATTAAAGTTTCCATTTATTGATCCATCAAAATAAACATTTTGCATAATGTATTTAATAAATATAAACATTATAAAACAAAATACATTTTGCATTAAACATAACAATTTTTTACTAATTTTAAAATACACATTTTGTTTTAATAACTTTAATAAATACAAACAAATCAAGCAATATGCAAAACCTGCATAAATATTTTGTACCTTACATATACTTAAATTAAAACCTCATTTGTAAAAATACTAAAATACTTAACAATCTGCATTATAATATATTATAATCAAACTGATTTAAAATGTTTTTCTACTCTTTTAAACCCAATATAAAAATAATACATTTGAACATACAGTAAAAAACATGCAGTGAAACATGCAGTTATGTTGGACAGATATGTTTTTGTGATGTCCATTAGCCATTGTCTGAAAATCTTAATCTTATACAGTATCATTTCTAATTATACTTAAGCAATAGAGCCCTCTCTATGCGGGCTCTTACATTTGACAGATGACCTTGTCTTTCGTTAGCGCCCTCGCCTTTGGATCAGGACGCATAACTCCAGTTGTGGTCACCTATCAAACGTTAAAGACTGCATCAGAGGGCTGTATCGCTTAAATATAATTATAAATGATACTGCATAACCCCCCTTACCAGAAACTGCAACATAGACTTGTGAGCTTTTCCTTGAAATCTAAATAACTTTGAATTGACTTCTTGCATGAGGTCATGTCCTTGGTGTTTACCCTCTCATCTCCAAGGAATGCTGACTCCAACCACATCATGGTAGCAGACTGAAAATGTGTAGCTGGCACTAAGCAAAGTGAAAAATGCCTCTACCATTGAATTTAGTTCACAAAGGGGCTGCCGTTTAATTAAAACAAAATATTTTCTGTGTGATGGCACACCCAACAGCCAGGCTTCCCTCTTTTTGCTTTTCCGCATGGCCTCTTCCTTTTTTTCCAGGTCCTAAATAAATAAATAATAATTCACCATATTAAAACAACAACAAAACACAAGTTGGAAAGTGACGTGTTTTAAACTAATTTCAGCTTAACTCTATACTCTGTATAGGATGTGGGTCCTAAAATTTTAGTATTGCTCTAAGAACCTTAGGGACCAGTCTTCCATTCTGTGAAGCACTAACAGGTGCTGATGGTCTCTGGTGATTTCTTCTATATAAGGCTCAAACCTTTTCAAACTACTTTTGTAGTTTACTTTTTGGAAGTGGTTTAATTGGATAAACAATTATTCTGCATTATGACACAATACTTTCTTCCACGTGTAATATAAGGAACCTGTATGTACATACGTCCACAAACTGCAGTAGCATCTCACTCTTTTTTAAGCCAGTTGGTGCAGATTTTCCTGCAGCAAAGAGATCTGGCAGGATCTGTAGAGCCTCACTTGTCTTCTTCTCTAAAGTAGAGAACAAAAATATCTTTATTGAAATAACCTAAGTTAATATTTTATATTTGGGGTGTACAGTATAAGACATGTCTTCTCATGCAGTTTTTGTGAGCAGACCGCAAAGTTAAATCAACTTAAGGCTTATTTTATGCAATAAGAGACGCAACATATTATCTATATCATTAATAGTTTTGAATCTATAATAGGACTAATAACAATACGTTTTAAATGTGGTATTAATTTTTCTCCAAGAATGTATAGTAATGTATATAGTAAAGTGCTTACTGCACTCACCAAGTGATCATGCAAGGCTATTGTTCAAAAGCTTTTTCTCTTCTCATACTTCAAGATAATGTTGACCTCAAGTTCCCATTTTGCTTTTAACCCTTCCAATGATTTTTGCAGATGTCTGCTCATCTCATCCTGCAACTGGAAGAATGCATATTGATGTTATTACATATTCTAACCATTTATTAAGTTAACCAGCTGTTATACATTTCCAAGTAACTCTTAAAAAAGCATTATTGCCTAAATATTGTTATGTCCCTATCTAGGGCACCTTACTGTTACAGTCACAAGATATATATATATATATATATATATATATATATATATATATATATATATATATATATATATATTACAATAAGCATTGTACAATAAAAGCAAGTACAATATACAATACCTTTAGTCCTATAAGAGCAAATTTAACTAAAATCAAGTGCAAAATCCAGCACACGATACACAGTCAGAGTAGGAGTAGATAATATATATATACACTATGTATCTTTGCAATCTTGTTGTGTTTTCATACTTACATGATTAGGCTGATGAAAGCAGCTATACTTTTCCAATATGAGCCTAACATCTCCTTTGACAGTCTTTATAAAGTGTTTACGTTCAGGAAAGTCAAGGTCAAGAAGTTGCTTAACAACCTCATAACGGGGACTTTTCCTTAACAGCTCATCTTTAAGCTTTTTTCTGAAGCTGTGCTGCGGTTGTTTGTGTTACTGGTAAGACAAATATAGTTGCAAACAAAATATAATCAATAATATTAACATGCAACAATAGTATATGAAGAGTTAAAACACATCAATATCAGTACAAACTACTCTATATAAATTATGCAATAATTTGAATAATAGTTTGCATAGGACATATATCCTAAGTACACTTGAGATGTTTTGAATAACCTTTGCATAGAAACATTATCTATGTTTACTATTGTAAGTCATGCTTTATACTACATGGTACCTTTACGGTTGTATTTCACAAATATATTTTATATTAAGCAATTTGTTCTTACATAAATTCAAGTGCATCATTTTCAATTGCTAGCCCTTATAATTTTCGATTGCTGCCACAACATACAGCCTCTTATTTACCGTAATCTCCTTCATTTTCTTCTGTACTTTGTGGTTGTATTTCCACAGAAACATCTTCATGCAAAGTATGCTGTGTTTTCTAAATAAAAAATATATAAAAAGTGGAAAATGTAATTACATCATTGAGGTAAAGAAAAACAGTACAGATCATTGTTTTAATGTAGGACATTGTTTCAGAATCTCAAAAAAGAAAAGAAAATGCTACTTCCATCGTCACTCTAGATGTAAATTTCTACCATAAAAAATTGTGATATGTTTTATCATTTTATTTGCAGTTAGAATCCTTTGTAAATCTTCATGTACGTATTTTTTTTTATTTTCTTGGTGATACTCTTCAACCCTACCTTTGTTGAAGAATGTTCTACATATTTTTTCCTTTTCTGGCCTGGTTTGGCTGTTTGAGCCTTTTTGTTTTCATACCTCATGTTGTAGACCTTTCTTCGCATTTTGTCCAAGACACTGTACTATTAAAAAAAATAAAAATAAATAAATAATACTACTAATAATAATAATAATAATAATAATAATAATAATAATAATAATAATAAACCGCAGATGTAGCCTGCTCTCTAGCAAAACATTATAACAGCACCATGTTTAAAAGTGACTTAAAATGTTACTCAGCATGTTTTTGTAGTTTCAAAAAAAAAAAAAAATACTAACATCAAAATAATGTTCTTTACCATTCTTAACTTAGAGTTGACCATATTACTTAAATGTGATTAAAACTGTAAGCAGGCCCAACTATTTAAGTGGAGTTTGGAGGTTACAAGTCAGAAAATGTTACCACAGTTATACACTCCTGTATAAAACACTTTTGAAGAAATTTCTGAATTAACATTTTTACGAGTAAGACCATGTTGGCAGATCAAAATGACCATATATCATCTGAAGGCAAGGCAAAATACAACTGATTTAAACAAGGTGACAATACACTGTTTTACAATAATTTAGGATATGTGGCATTAGCATAATTTAATTCCTTAAGAAAATGTTTTGAATTAAAAAATACTTGCATAGTTATTTCCATTTGCATCTTCTTTTTCATCTGCACTACATGGATATTTTTTCACAAAGTGCTTGGCCATTTCTTCAATGTCGTGTAATGATGGGGTATTCTTCAGATTGATGGCTCTTGCAATGTGAAACATGTTTTCAACTTGTTGCACACACCCATAAACAATGTCTTTTTCTCTTATTTGTTCCCTTTGCTTTTCTTCCAGTGCAGGTAACCATAGAACAGGATAATAAGGTTGAACTGCAGTCTGTGCAAAACACTGTAAGCTTCTTAACTTTTTCAGCCACTGATTTCAGTCAAGGTGTACGCAGCTGAAGATAAGCAGGGCCCATCTTTGGTTATTTCTTGTTTCTTTGATGTTGATCCTAAAGGTGTGTTATTTTGAGTGGGATTCTTAAAAAACAAAAACAAACAAACAAAAAAACACTTATATTTAATAAACATACCTTTAATTTATTGTATTTTAAAACATAATATCATGGTGCATAAATTAGCATTTTTACAAATATATCTTACCAAGTAATTCAGTAGTGTATGCAGATATTTTCTGAGGTGGAAGAATCTTGGAGTTTTAACTGGAATTAAATCTGCTATTTCAGGTTCATTTAGTGATACGAAATCTGACCCATCAATCTCAGCAGCTGAAACAAAGGATTTCAATGCATTATAAAATAAACAATCATTATTTTTAAACTTGAGTACATTACTAAACAAAGCTTAAGATGCATATTAATCCTAAAATGTATGCCTACTACATATATGTCAGTTGTAAAGTATTAAGTTTCAGTAAGTGTTGTAAAGTAATAAGTTTAAGTATTAAGTATTGTAAAGTATACTGTGTAGACCTTACATGTCGTTATGGAATTATGGAGTTTGAACTGGATGTTCCAATATCGTGGACCCTGTGTAATGACACAGCACCCAAATACACTATTTGTTCATATATTTAGTTAACTCACAACAATAATAACACTCGTACTGTAGTTAACTCACAACAATAATAACACTCGTACTGTTTTCACGAAATAGGTTTATTATAGTGTTAATGACCTCCGTGTCAGTCCAAATGTATGGTGGCCCTGAAGTGCAAACCTGAAAAACAAAATGAAAACCTGAAAACAAAATGAAAACCTGAAAAACAAATTCAAAAACCTGAAAAACAAATCCGAGGACCCGGAAAACAAATCCAAGGAACTGAAAAACAAATTACAAAACATGAAAAAAAAAATTGAGGACATAAAAAAAAAAAATAAGAGGACCCGAAAAACAAATCCGAGGACCTAAAAAAACAAATTTAAAGATCTGAAAAAACTAACTGAGGACCTGAAAAACAAATCCAAGGAACTAAAAAACAAATTCCAAGACATGAAAAAACAAATCTGAGGACATAAAAAAATAAATACGAGGACCTGAAAAACAAATCCGAGGACGTGAAAAATTCAGAAGCAATTACGGAAAGGGAGGGTATAGTCAAACAGATTGGACTTCAGTGATTGGACGAAAAAATCTGTCAATTACTGTAACCCACCATGCATGAGGAGTGGCTGTGAAGTAGGTTGCTGCTTTTCAAATGTGTTTGAGCTGTTAAAGATTGATGGTGAAAGATTTGTAGCCTATAGTTTGGCCTACCATAAAGTATTAAGACTAAAGGAGAAATATATACATAAACGCTTCAAGATTTACAAGGTATGTAAACTATTTTTTTTTTCTTGTGAAATGTGCATGGTATATCTGCAGGTACTCAAAAAAGTGCGCTTTTGTGCAGCAAGTTACTGTTTCGTGTACTGTCTTATTTTGAGTGAATTATATTTGAAATATTATGCATTTAATAAATAATAATTGTCACTGGGTCTGCATGTGGGGTAATATGATCACTTTTTACACTTAAGTTGAAGTCCACTGCACTCTGGCGTCTCATATAGCAAATAATGTTGGACATGCATCGGCCAACCAAATTATTTTTGTATTTTTTTTAACCGTACATGTTATTTGAACAGCATAATAACAAATGTCTGTTATTGTTCAATCGACAGCAATTAAGACTTTATGCAGCTACAGCAGGAAATAGAATATTATTATTTAAATAATTGTGGTGTGAGTGAGACGTTACTGGCTCTTCAGTGTTCCTGTACACATTGTGTTGTATAAGTAGTTATTTGATAATTATTGATCATTATATGGTCAAAGGTCACGTAGGTGGGTACTTGGCCCCTGGTCATTACTGCATGCAGCTATATTTATTATTAATTGTTGAAACCGACAGCGTAAGAATTATTTCCCACAACCCCTGAACGCGAACACAGCAATGAGTAGTCGTAAGAAAAAGCCAGGCATACAGAGACAGTAGTAGTTCTTAACCCCCTTGTGGTAACATAGGCTACCAATTTGAAACAGAGTGCAGTGGACTTTAACTTAGAAGTGTCTGGACGGTGTAAGTATTAAAGGGGTAGGCTACTGATCACTAAATGTACACATTTATACTAACCACCCAATTTCCTTATTTGTACTAAAATCCTGTGCCTTTTTTTTCTCGCATTGTGGAGCCTAGTTTTTAATGTTTAAGAAATCAGTGGTAACGGATGGCTATTGACACCTTGTATATAAACTGTGGTCCCTGCTAGAAAATGTCTTAATTGACACTCATTGTTGCTTTTTTTACAGAGCACAGTTTTGGATGGACTTGTTTGCAGATCTGCAGGATGCAGGGCATTACAATGGAAGTCACGAACATTGTTGTGCATTACGCTTTTGTTTCATGGATGTACTTCAGAATGATCTGAATGAGTGCACAGAGCTTTGGAACTTCCATCGCATAAGACCATCTAGACTTGCATTGTGTCCAGGTGGAGTTCCAAATGAGCTGTATAATTTACCTCACAGGTAATGCAATGTATATATGTTACTTTGATTTACCACTGTAGGGATGTATCTGTGATTAGTTGCATTGATGATGAGTAACATAATGAAAGGTGAATGAAAAAAAGGCTGCCTGACTTAGGTAGGCTTAACAAAAAAAAAAAAACATTTAAGCTGAATATACAGTATTTAAAATGCACCTGCCTTTTAAAACTATTTTTTATTTCTATGGATTTGAGTATTTAACGTATAAGTGCAATTAATAAAAATACTAAAAAGTATCTAAGGTGTGAAAAATGCTATATTAAGACTGTCTTATGCTTCATCTTACAGGTTTGGCTCCAGGGACTGTGGCTTCAGAGTAGAGCAACAACAACTTCTTGCCTTTTCCGAGTTACGTCAGACTGTTGTTTCATGCGGAGACACAGAAATACAGATTTATCTGGAACAGATAATGGAAGAGAATGATTTCCAAACACCCCAAAACTGTGAGTCTGCTGTAGATTTGTACCTCAGAATAAAAGATATAGCTGGGCTCTAGGAGCTAGATTAAAACAAAAAATATTGAGCTGATAATCACTCGCAAAGAATTAGCTGTATTAAATCAAATTAGCGCCGCTAGACATTTGTGGTATCAATTCACTGGGAGCCTACGAGGGCTTGAGAGTAAAGGAGGGCGTGAGGGGCAGCGAGCTTGGGAGCGTGTGAGTGCTTGTGTGACAATGGTGTTAGATAGAGGATGTGGCGAGTGCTGCACAAGGCTATTGGTAGAGATGACTAGAAGTGAGCTGCCCACCCACCTGGAACCGATTGTGCCGGCTGATCACTTTCCCCAGACGGAACACGGCTGAGGAAAGCTAGAGAAAGTAGGTAAACGGGGAGGAAAGCGCAGTGAGAGAGCGCCCTCTACGGCACCCCCCGAATTAGTGCATAAAGGCTAACAAAACAAAACTTATTGCTGCTAAACAAGCAAAGGGAAAAAAATTTATAGGTGAATTTTACATATGTGTGTTATTAAAGTTAAAGCACTAAAATTGATGATTGTGAAATTGGAATCTCCATTTATTGTATCCTAACTTTACATTAACATTTTTATTTGATAACATAATTTACAAAATAAGTGGTCTTAATAGGTATACTTAAAAACAAACAATTAGTACTGATTGGCTATTTGGCAAAGGGCTAGATAGTCTATAAGACCGGAGATTTAGTCAATCGCTCTCTTCTTTTTTCACTCGACTGTGATCCAGGGGTGCTATGTTGTCTCTCTCTGTCTGTCTTGTTCTTTTGCTGAGGTAACCTGTTAATTTTTCATCCAGAGAATTAATAACCCTAGCATATAAGGTAAATTATGTTACTGCTATTATAATTTTATAATCCCAATACATTATTCTTCTGAGTTTGATGTCAGTGTTGATCTTTCTTAGTGTAACACTTCAGAACCCTAACAAGAAATAATACCTCTAAATAAGATCAAAATATTAATCAGTTTATTGTTTGTGGGTATTTATTTCAACACGTATACATCCTTACTAGCTTGGTAGCGCCACCCAATCTATATTTTCTGCACATGAAAACATTATAGCATACCTTGTACAGTAAACCTGAATTTAATAATTTCAAAAAATAAACTAAACAATGAATAATCTTTTATTTAAAAAAAATGTAATAATGGAATGTTAATCAAGGTAACTAGTATGTTTTTATTTATTTTTATTTATTTATTTATTTTTTAAATTGGATGCAAAACAACATAAATCTGTAACAAAAAGTAGACCTGGGGTCAATTACAATTGTGTAATTTCATGTAATTAATCCATTATAGTCCAAGTACACCATTGCCATACTTTATTTCAGCATTTGATAAACATATGTTCCACTGCAGGCTCATTTTGCTTAATGATAATTACTACATGCAATATACCTGTTTATTGCTGTGTATATTACTTTTTATGTTATTATAATTGTATTTACTTTAAGACAAGGGTTTACTTATCTAAACTTAACGTTATTTAAACTTAACATTTAAAGAAAAAAAAACATTTTTCAAAAATACCAGTTTTTAAGTAAAAAGTTAACATTATCAATGTATTTAGATTTGACGGCAGAACAACGAGATTCTCTCGCATGCCACTATAAAAATAAATAAATAAATAAAGCTTCTCCGTTTACTTCAGAAGACACCCTTCTTTCTGGTTGATACTCATATTCAAAAGCAACAACTTTGTTATGGTAAATAAAATTGACATCACAATTGTCATTTGTAGCCTACCTTTACATTGCCATTTTTAGAAACTACAAATAAAATCTAGATAATTCTGCAAAACTAACAAATATTTTTATGTGCATTTAAATTTGTAATTACTCTTCCAAGGACAATTCTTCTTTGTTTAATATAATTAGAGTTTCTGGTTTTCTGGCAACTTTTCATGGCAACTCGTCTAGGAATTCAAACAACAGGGCCTGGACCAAATCAAATCTTTGACCCACCCGCTAATCACAACTTACAAACCAAAGATTGATGGAGCACTCCTTCTGGTGTAGAAGCAATAACCCTCTGACAAGCCAAAAAGCCGCCATCGGTACCAGGTTTGCAGTTTGCCATTAGCAGGTGGATCGGTTTTGATTTGGTCCAGGCCAGGCCCAGGTCCGTTCCAGGCCTGAGCCAGGTTTAAAACAGCACGCAGAATTTCAACATGAGTATTTCTAATAACTGACTAATCCTCATTAATGACACAATACACGTAGCTTGTACATGACAAAGTCTGGCTTGACCACTTTTGAAAAGACAATGTATTAGTTCCTAGCAAAAACCCGTAAATTAAACCACTTTCACTGTTAACACCTTTCTCCCTGGTAACCGATATCTACTTATGTTTTAAACAGTTAAAGAGAATAGAAAAGTCAGGAAAACACAGAAAACCTAAATATAATTCAGATACACCCAAAACCTGGCGAATTTTTTATTCCAAACTCCATGGCACTCTTAAATTCATCATAATTATCAGCATAAGGCAACCTTAGAATATTTCCACACGTGTTAGCCGTAGGAAACTGAGAACTGCTGAAAAACTCTATGGATGGTTGTGGCTGGATTCCAGCTGGTGGCAGAGATCTCAGTCCTGTAGCAAACATTAATACAACTTCCAGTGACACTGCAGTTTCTTGTTCTAAAAGAATAAAGTAAAAAAAAAATGCATGCAAACTTACTATGAACCATTTTTTTATAGACATTTAAAGTTTATAATCATGCAAGATATTTGCGGTCTTATGTTGGATCATAATCACAAATTAAAATTAATATATTGTATTAAACACTTAACTATGTTAAATGGAACACAGACAAGAGTAAACTCATTCCATCTGGCTAATTGTATTACAATCATAGCTTTGCATTTTACAAAGGAATAGGAAGACTGCTTCTCAAAGTATGGATCAACAAGAAACATTTTTACACATTATTCTTTTAATCATAATCTCCTCTTAATAACATTGATTATATTTATAGGCATTTTAAAGTCACAAATGTCTCTTTTTTCAGTAAAATTCATGTGGGATTTCTTTGGCTGCAGAAAGTTAGGTTAAATATAGACAAAAGTGTGAAAGTGTAGGGAAGTAATGCTTAGATTATGTAATGATTTAGTGAGACCCTTCTTAAGTACTGTGTCCATATCTGGTCACTTTACTACATGAGTGCACTTGAGAAGATGCATTGAAGGATAATAAAGCTAATCTCATGTTTTAATAGCAAGATCTATGAGTATAGGTTAAAAGAAACTGCATTTCAGAGAACAAAGACAAATGGGGTTGTTTGAATATATGGGACGTGCCTCAAATGTTGATCACTATGATCGTTTTTATGTTCATTGTGCATATGTACATATCAATGTATACAGACACACAGACAACTGCACATGGAAAAAAATACCTTCACAGTCAAGCAGGTAGTCTGACAAGTAACCAGAAATTCTGCATTCGTCTCTTTGTCTGTTGCTACCCACAGTACTGAGCTCCACACGGAATTCCAAATTTGAAGCCGTCAGCTTTTTCTCTGTGTAGCACATGAAATCCTGAAGTACAGTGGGATGCTGTTCCAAAGCTGTAAGAAAATTCAATGTGGCGCCATCCTTGAATCTAAAAAAATTGTGAACAAGACCTGTGATATCACCCTTTGATCTTTCAATTGATTAAAATCTACAAATCTACTATCTAAAAAGAGTACTACAAATCCAGTTTTGCTACAAATCCACAAAAAACTCTGGATTTGTAAACTAAGCCAAAGTTGGAACAATTTAAACAGAAAACCGAATACTATTTTATTAGGCAATACTTATTTTAATAATAACGTAGTTATATTATTAAATATTTCAAACATAACTCAAAATAGTTTTAGTTTACCGTTTCATGTGAAAAAAATAAATACTATTAAAAGAAAACCTGTTTTTTTTTTCATAATTACAAATTTAGTTCCACATACTGTAAGTATTCCCCCTTTTTTAATGCCATGTTTACCTTTGAATTGCAAAGTGGTTCCTATAAATGATGTACCACTGAAGGTAGTCTTTTACAATGTTTTCCCTTGCCTCCAAATTCGATGCATGTCGAAAACATCCAGCTGTCTGAAGCATGGCGCTGTTCTCAATTATGACACTTTGAAGCACATCCACAGAATTGGCATTCTGTATCTGGAATAAAAGAAATATTTATGTTTTTGCAAAACTAAAAAAATAAACTGATTGTTGTTAAGTCAGGGTTTCAATGTAAAAAAGTATAAAATGTGCATCTTGAAGTCAGCAACAGAAGGGGTATTGTTAGTTGAATGAGGATGTGTAAAAAGCAAAAACTTTTTTTTCTGTGGCTTATGCATTCTTAAAATGTACAAGATAAACTATAGTTTGCTTTAAAGTTAATGCAAGCAGAAAGATTCACACTTCTGCTCCCACAATGTTTCCTTAAACGTCCATTTTTCCCCTCTTAAAATCGTTGCATTTCTTTGACTATTATCTCCCTACCTCATACAGAACTTTTTTAATGTCTTCATCAGTAACCTCTTCAATTACGGCATGCAAACCAGGCTGTCCTGAAATGTGGTTGAAAAAGTCCCTTGAAAGGAAGCGTGGCCCTGGTACACCATGTACTACTGATACTGCTATTATTTTCCCTGCTGTATAGTATTCATCATCCTTTGCCGCTGTTTGTAAAATCACAAAAATGTATAAAGACAACATTTGATAGTATAATTATACTAAAAAGATGTTAGTATTTACACCGAACAGCTAAATACATTACAGTAATGATTCGTTGGTTGTAAGGGGTGATGACAGGGCTATATAGTCTAATTGAAAGTAGCAGAAGTATGATACTCTAAAGAAAAATGTCTAAAAGCAACACTGTCATGCACCATATAGCTACATTTGTTTATCATCCTCCACCACGTACACTATTATGTTGTTGAGGCCCCAACAGTTTTGCACAAATTACACATTTTGTATCACCCCTCATAAATCAATAAAACATTTTAGAATTCAAGACTGAAAAGTAGTATTCACCTGTTGTGTTAAGTTAAATATTTGTTTTCGGCTGGTCCATCAAATATAGGACGATCTTTTAAAATTCCCAAAAGAATTGTTAAAAATTCTCTTTTTTGGGCCACCGGTGTCAATGGCCTCTTGAAAAGAACCAGCATCATCACTGAATTTAACAAACATTTCATTGTTTGGGTTATATGATGACCTTTTGAATCCACGGAGAGCTCCATCCCAAACATTTGCCCTGCTGATGTTAAACCGACAGCAGCTGGTGCTTTCGATATTTTGGGCAAGATTTTGTATTATGTCACTGGCTGACACAGCATCTTCCCTGCAATTTACAAGTGTTAAACATTTATGCTCTGTCTGCATGGACAAAATATGTGATACTTTACAGTTATTCTCACTTATTCCTAGACTAGTTATACATAATTCTTATAGAATATAAGGTTTTATATTAATTTAGTACTGGATGCAGTGGACAGACAGGGTTGAATAATAATTGGATGTCTCAATTTTTGGAAAAATACATTTAAAGAGTATAAAGGCAGCTTAAATGTGTTACTTTATAATTACCCTTTTGCCATCGCCCCACCAATGTTCTCACATGTGGAATCATTGCTGCTGCTGTCATCCTCAATGACAACAGGTGCATACAAATTGGTGTATTCCCTGAGAAGAAATTATATATATATATATATATATATATATATATATATATATATATATATATATATATATACACAGCTCTGGGAAAATTAAGAGACCACTGCAAAATTATCAGTTTCTCTGGTTTTACTATTTATAGGTATGTGTTTGGGTAAAATGAACATTTTTGTTTTATTCTATAAACTACTGACAACATTTCTCCCAAATTCCAAATAAAAATATTGTCATTTAGAGCATTTATTTGCAGAAAATGACAACTGGTCAAAATAACAAAAAGATGCAGTGTTGTCAGACCTCGAATAATGCAAAGAAAATAAGTTCATATTCATTTTTAAACAACACAATACTAATGTTTTAACTTAGGAAGAGTTCAGAAATCAATATTTGGTGGAATAACCCTGATTTTCAAGCACAGCTTTCATGCGTCTTGGCATGCTCTCCACCAGTCTTTCACATTGATGTTGGGTGACTTTATGCCACTCCTGGCGCAAAAATTCAAGCAGCTCGGCTTTGTTTGATGGCTTGTGACTATCCATCTTCCTCTTGATCACATTCCAGAGGTTTTCAATGGGGTTCAGGTCTGGAGATTGGGCTGGCCATGACAGGGTCTTGATCTGGTGGTCCTCCATCCACACCTTGATTGACCTGGCTGTGTGGCATGGAGCATTGTCCTGCAGGAAAAACCAATCCTCAGAGTTGGGGAACATTGTCAGAGCAGAAGGAAGCAAGTTTTCTTCAGGACAACCTTGTACTTGGCTTGATTCATGCGTCCTTCACAAAGACAAATCTGCCCGATTCCAGCCTTGCTGAAGCACCCCAGATGAGTCAATTTTCAGCTTTGCCCAACACCTGGTCGTCTAATGGTTAGACGGAGACCTGGAGGGGCCTACAAGCCACAGTGTCTCGCACCCACTGTGAAATGTGGTGGAGGATCGGTGATGATCTGGGGTGCTTCAGCAAGGCTGGAATCGGGTAGCTTTGGCATGAATCAAGCCAAGTACAAGGTTGTCCTGGAAGAAAACTTGCTTCCTTCTGCTCTGACAATGTTCCCCAACTCTGAGATTGGTTTTTCCAGCAGGACAATGCTCCATGCCACACAGCCAGGTCAATCAAGGTGTGGATGGAGGACCACCAGATCAAGACCCTGTCATGGCTAGCCCAATCTCCAGACCTGAACCCCATTGAAAACCTCTGGAATGTGATCAAGAGGAAGATGGATGGTCACAAGCCATCAGACAAAGCCGAGCTGCTTGAATTTTTGCGCCAGGAGTGGCATAAAGTCACCCGGACATCAATGTGAAAGACTGGTGGAGAGCATGCCAAGACGCATGAAAGCTGTGCTTGAAAATCAGGGTTATTCCACCAAATATTGATTTCTGAACTCTTCCTAAGTTAAAACATTAGTATTGTGTTGTTTAAAATGAATATGAACTTATTTTCTTTGCATTATTCGAGGTCTGACAACACTGCATCTTTTGTTATTTTGACCAGTTGTCATTTTCTGCAAATAAATGCTCTAAATGACAATATTTTTATTTGGAATTTGGGAGAAATGTTGTCAGTAGTTTATAGAATAAAACAAAAATGTTCATTTTACCCAAACACATACCTATAAATAGTAAAACCAGAGAAACTGATAATTTTGCAGTGGTCTCTTAATTTTTTCCAGAGCTGTATATATATATATATATATATATATATATATATATATATATATATATATATATAGAAAATTTGTTTTCTCGGTAACACTTTAAAATAATGTACAAAAATTCCTAATGAATTAGTGTATGAATTCCACAGGAATAACACTTGAATACCTCATGCACTTCCTCCGAGTTCTGATGTTGATCATATGTATAAGCCCCAGCCCTGGTTTGTAACTCTATCCCTAACCTTAACTGTTATACATGAAATCAACATCAGAGCTCAGAGGAAGTGCATGAGATATTCAGGTGTGTAAAGGGTAAATAAAGAAGACAAGCTATGAAGCATTTACATTTGAATTTTACTGAAGCACAAACTGGCCCTGTCGTTAAGTAAATTGGTAGAAGTAGTAATAGCTTAAATACCTTAAAATGAGATTTTTTTCTTTTAATAACTATTACCTGTAGCAGGTATGTTGTGCACTACACGATAATGCTGAGGTTGCATTGTCTTCTGAATCTGAAATTACTAACTGGAAAGACAAGTACAAACAAAACAAAAAGAACACTTCTGAAAAAGATGTACACTTCATAAGAGTAATACCTATTACTAGTGCATGACATTTTTTAAATAATACAATACAATACAATACAATACAATACAATTTGCTCTTATACAGTGCTCTTCATGCTAAGCATCCCAGGGCGCTTCACAACAAGACCCAAAAACAAATAGCTAACAGCTCAGTCTAACAGTAAGCACGTGAAAACAGATACGTCTTTAAACCTGACTGAAAAGATTATATTGTAGCTGCACCTCTGATATCACTTGGAATAGAGTTTCAGAGACGAGGCGTGCAACTAAAAGCTCTTCCTCCTCCTGATTTTAAGTGACTGCGAGGGATGACCAAAAGATCAGCACTTGCGGACCGTAGAGTGCGACTGGAAGTATAAGGTACAATCAGATCCTGCAGATACAAAGGCCCAGATTCATGAAGGGCTTTATAAGTAAGAAGCAGGATCTTAAAATCAATCCTGAATTTAATAGGAAGCCAGTGCAGTGACTTGAGAACAGGAGTGATGTGCTGTGAGCAACGCTCACAAGCTGGAGCCGCTGTAATGTAGAGTCCGGTAGGCCAGAAAACAGGGCATTACAGTAGTCCAATCTAGACATCACAAAAGCATGCACCAACATTTCAGTATCTTTGCCAGACAAGATTGGTCTCAATTTAAGGGGAATACTATTGTGTATGCCTTTGTATATTAACTCGGATGAAAATCTAATTGTTGTTTTGGTACCAATGACATAAAAATGACAATTATGTATGTTTAGGTGAATACTACAGACAGTATGGAGTAGTTGTTAGTGGGTCATGGGTTAAAGTCCCTAATGCGGACATAGCTGTTATATCCTTGAGCAAGATAGTTTACAGTAAATTACTGCAATTACTCCAGTCAATCTGTAATTAAGTTAAAATCCTTCTGTAACATTAATCAAAGAGAGTACAAGACTCCACCAAATGCAAGAGCTCTCTAAAGAAAGACAGATATGAAGTGTTCCATAAAACTATTTCACTACAATATGTCAAGTTGTTATTATTTACTAATTAAAAAAGGTTACCTGTATGTCATCGTATGTTGTACATGTTCTGAAACAAAAAAAAACACATTTTAACCCAAGACAAGATCTACACTACATACAGCAATGCACCATGTAGTTCTAATTATTTTATTTGATATCCTTTCACTTACTTTTTTGGGGGTTCTTTTGATGTTGTAGCCTCAACTGGTGTACTTGCCCTCACTTGTATATCCAATGGCTTAAATAAAAAAAAAAGTATAAATAAATAAGTGACTAAATAAACATGTAACACGCATTTATTAGTTGTACTTTGTGACGGGCCACAGAATAAAAGAAAAAAGCACATACAATAGAAAAAGGCTTACCAAGGTGTCTGCCATTGAGAATTCCTCTTCTACAGCTTTTTTTGCTATAATTACTTCGGAGTCTGACTCTGAGCCAGCATTGCCTAGTGTATTGAAAATGGACCAAAATTAAAATTATTGGTCTATTATAAATTTAATCTGTATGGCTTTCTATGCGTGTAGCAACATCGTACCCTAAAGCCTACCAGTGAATGCATAGCTATGAAAATGTAAATCGCAGCACAAGAGATACAAATATATTGAATAGAAATATATTTAAATGCATCATCAACAAGTAAGCATAGCTTATGTGTTACAATACAGTGCCGCAGCATAATAAAATTAGCATCTTTCAATCCCACTCTGTTTGAAGGTGCTCATTTTATTCTGCCTGCGCACAATACATGTAAAAGCAAAACTAAATTAAATACATGGGTTTAGTTTTTAAAAACAACCCACCTCCTTCAAAATGTTGTTTCAAACAAATGAACAGGGTGATGCGTTTATATGGTTTTCCAACTGCTTGTTTGTATTCTTCAACTGTAAAGGGCTTCTGAGTCCCAGGAATAATCATAACTTCGGTACTGTCAGGATACAAAAGGAAGTAAGGTCCCTCATGTATATCTTTATTAAAATCTTTAATTTTTCTCTCTGCCACAGCTAGAACTTTTTCTGCAGAGCTTTGTGGGTCAATTGGTACTGGCATGGTTTTCCCTCTTGCTGGCTTGACACCGCCACAGTTGTTAGGAATCATTACTCCAACATTTATCTAGAAGGGCATAAACCAAAATACAAAAATAAATAAATAAAAACATTTATTTTAAAATACATATACAGTACTGTGCAAAAGTTTTAGGCAGGTGTGAAAAAATGCTGTAAAGTAAGAATGCTTTCAAAAATAGACATGTTAATAGATTATATTTATCAATTAACTAAATGCAAAGTGAGTGAACAGAAGAAAAATCTAAATCAAATCCATATTTGGTGTGACCACCCTTTGCCTTCAAAACAGCATCAAGCATCAATTCTTCTAGGTACACTTGCACACAGTTTTTTGAAGGAACTCGGCAGGTAGGTTGGCCCAAACATCTTGGAGAACTAACCACAGTTCTTCTGTGGATTTAGGCAGCCTCAGTTGCTTCTCTCTCTTCATGTAATCCCAGACAGACTCGATGATGTTGAGATCAGGGCTCTGTGGGGGCCATACCATCACTTCCAGGACTCCTTGTTCTTCTTTACGCTGAAGATAGTTCTTAATGACTTTCGCTGTATGTTTGGGGTCATTGTCATGCTGCAGAATAAATTTGGGGCCAATCAGATGCCTCCCTGATGGTATTGCATGATGGATAAGTATCTGCCTGTACTTCTCAGCATTGAGGAGACCATTAATTCTGACCAAATCCCCAACTCCATTTGCAGAAATGCAGCCCCAAACTTGCAAGGAACCTCCACCATGCTTCACTGTTGCCTGCAGACACTCATTCGTGTACCGCTCTCAGCCCTTCGGCGAACAAACTGCCTTCTGCTACAGCCAAATATTTCAAATTTTGACTCATCAGTCCAGAGCACCTGCTGCCATTTTTCTGCACCCCAGTTCCTGTGTTTTCGTGCATAGTTGAGTCGCTTGGCCTTGTTTCCACGCCGGAGGTATGGCTTTTTGGCCGCAAGTCTTCCATGAAGGCCACTTCTGACCAGACTTCTCCGGACAGTAGATGGGTGTACCAGGGTCCCACTGTTTTCTGCCAGTTCTGAGCTGATGGCACTGCTGGACATCTTCCGATTGCGAAGGGAAGTAAGCATGATGTGTCTTTCATCTGCTGCAGTAAGTTTCCTTGGCCGACCACTGCGCTTCACGGTCCTCAACGCGTTGCCCGTTTCTTTGTGCTTCTTCAAAGAGCTTGGACAGCACATCTGGAAACCCCTGTCTGCCTTGAAATTTCTGCCTGGGAGAGACCTTGCTGATGCAGTATAACTACCTTGTGTCTTGTTGCTGTGCTCAGTCTTGCCATGGTGTATGACTTTTGACAGTAAACTGTCTTCAGCAACCTCACCTTGTTAGCTGAGCTTGGCTGTTCCTCACCCAGTTTTATTCCTCCTACACAGCTGTTTCTGTTTCAGTTAATGATTGTGTTTCAACCTACATATTGAATTGATGATCATTAGCACCTGTTTGGTATAATTGTTTAATCATACACCTGACTATATGCCTACAAAATCCCCGACTTTGTGCAAGTGTACCTAGAAGAATTGATGCTGTTTTGAAGGCAAAGGGTTGTCACACCAAATATGGATTTGATTTAGATTTTTCTTCTGTTCACTCACTTTGCATTTAGTTAATTGATAAATATAATCTATTAACATGTCTATTTTTGAAAGCATTCTTACTTTACAGCATTTTTTCGCACCTGCCTAAAACTTTTGCACAGTACTGTATGTAACATGTAAACTGTGCTGGGTTGTGCAATTTCCTTTAATATACACATGCCGTGGGTAGTGATTTTATCTGGTACTTTTAACACCCAAGAAATGTGCATCTGTCATGGAAATGGGTTACTACTCATAAACTGACAATTGTGCAAACATGAATTATTCAAAACTAATAATAATAATAAATATAATAATAAATATATTTTTTTGCTGTGTGTATACATTATTATTGGTCTTTATCAAAGCCGACTTAAATAAATGTTACAAACGTTAATATACAAAGTAATATATGTACAACATAACATTGTATAACAACAATATTACAACAAAGTTCAGTCACATATTATAGTGACCTAGGCAGAGAAGAAGATTTGCATGAGCTACAGATATAATCTAAACTGGTGGGCTTTCATCTACAGTGTAACATAGTCCAAAAGAAAATCATCATTTTTTTTTTTACATTTTAGAATTATTTTACAGGTTTATTTTCAAGTTCTGAAACAGCATGATTTTTTGTCTTGTGAAATTTGGCAATTTTCAGCATGGACAATTGCAAACATTATACAGTGCCTGTCACAAAGACGGCCAGAGTGGGTGACGTCAGACCAGAGCCAGGAAATAAAACAACAAGAGAGGTGGAGTTTGGTGGAGCTGAGCGAATGGTTTCGCTCAGCATTTAATAAATGAACAGACAGCCAGAAAATAAACGGTTGTAACAAACACAAAAAACACAGGACACGGTACTTACACCAAAATAAACAGGTAAACAAAAAAACGAACAGACAAACAAACACGGTGAGTGAAAATAAACAAGTATCGTGCCTCTTGCACGCAATAGCAATTGTTAATTAATATTTCTCCTTCTCTCCCGTTCTCCACTCACCGAACACACCACCCCGAGTGAGTGAAAACATGCTGCTTTTATGCAGTTGTACCGAGACTCGATTGCTAGTCAATCATTCAATTGGAATCTCGGTACAACTGCACGTGAATTAATTAAGTGTACTCCCGTGACCACACATTACATTTTAACCAGCACGTGAAGTGATTTGTGCCATCCTCGTGCCTAAATACAAATCTACATTTTTAAATACACGTGAAACACAGACCCGTTTATATCCTGTGTACCAATGACTATACACCAACATTAAAGCACAACACATAACACAAAATACACACAGGGTGGGGCACTTTGCCACATATACCCCCCCTTGTGCAAAGCACACATGGCCTCAATGGCCACCTCCCCCCTCAGTCTTAAAGTCCCGGAAGAGGGAGAAGCAAGGTGTTTCTGGGGGTTGGCCATGGTGGAATGTCCTCCACTCCCCACTTCTTCGTGGCTATCAGCTCCCTCTTCCGGGGCTCCCGCCACACACTATCCTGCCGCGAAAGTGCGGCTGGGGAAGCTGGTCTCCTGACCTCCCCCTTCTTCATGGCGGCATTTCCCCTCTGTGGGGCTCCAACCACACGATCTCCGGCAGTGAAACTGCTGCGAGGGAGCTGGTCTCCTGACCTCCCCTCCTTCGTGGCCGCCAGCTCCCCTTCGTGGGGCTCTGGCCACCGTGTTTCCTGCCACGAAATGCGGCTGGGGAGCTGGTCTCCTGACCTCCCCTTTCTTCATGGCCGACAGCTCCCCTTCATGGGGTTCTGGCCATAGTGTAGCGACCCCAAGCGAAGCAGGACCCTCGACTACCCCAGGCGAAGCAGGATCCCTGGCGACCCCAGGCGACGGCAGCAGCAGCGGACCCTCGGAGGCGACGGCAGCAGCAGCGACCCTCGGGGCGGCGGCAGCAGCAGCGGACCCGCGGGAGGCGAACTTCGGGAGGGGAGCCCCTGGCCATAGAGGCGGCAGCGGGAGCTCCACTTCTCCCTCGTACCCTGTACCCTGTGTGGAGCAAAGGCAGCCCCAGGCGATGCGGAGCGACAGGCAGCCCTAGGCGATGCGGAGCGGCTGGCAACCCCAGGCGATGCGGAGCGGCTGGCAACCCCAGGCGACGCGGAGCGGCTGGCAACCCCAGGCGATGCGGAGCGGCTGGCAACCCCAGGCGTGCGGAGCGGCTGGCAACCCCAGGCGATGCGGAGCGGCTGGCAACCCCAGGCGATCGCGGAGCGGCTGGCAACCCCAGGCGATGCGGAGCGGCTGGCAACCCCAGGCGTCGCGGAGCAACTGGCAACCCCAGGCGTCGCGGAGCAACTGGCAACCCCAGGCGTCGCGGAGCAACTGGCAACCCCAGGCGTCGCGGAGCAACTGGCAACCCCAGGCGTCGCGGAGCAACTGGCAACCCCAGGCGATCGCGGAGCAACAGGCAGCCCCAGGCGTCGCGGAGCATCAGGCAGCTCCAGGCGATGCAAGGCAAGCATCCTTGGGCGGCGAGGCAGGCATCCTTGGGCGAAGCGAGGCAGGCATCCTTGGGCGAAGCGAGGCAGGCATCCTTGGGCGAGCGAGGCAGGCATCCTTGGGCGGCGAGGCAGGCATCCTTGGGCTAAGCGAGGCAAGCATCCTTGGGCGAAGCGAGGCAGGCATCCTCAGGCGGCGAGTCAGGACAAGCTGGGGTGCGGATTTTGGCCCTCTTCGGCCACTGCGGCCGGGCGGTTCTTCCCCATGCTTTCCTCAGCAGCCTATGCAAGGGCTGCTGAGGACCGCCAGCATCTAGTCCTGGTTTTTCTGGTGAAGGGAGAGGCAGATCCTGCTCCTCTCCTCGTGACGGTGGGGGAAGTGATACCAGCAGGCATTCATCCTCTGCTGGTTGGGGAAGTGTTACCAGCAGGCATTCATCCTCTGCTGGTGGGGGAAGTGATACCAGCAGGCATTCCTCCTCTGCTGGTGGGGTTGGCGGAGGCAGAGGCAGCTCCTGCTGCTCTGCTCCTGCAGATGGAGGTGGCGGAGGCAGAGGCAGCTCCTGCTGACGATAATTTGGCTGTACTGGATGCTAAAACTATAAATGCATTTTTTTATAAACATTAATCAAACACATAGACATCATTTTTGGTTTTTTAGTTGTTATGGCCAAAGAAAACCTTTGCCACCATAATAAATGTGCTTTAATAAACGTCTCTGACTTGATATTTTTTGCAGATTATAGTATGACTTCTTGGACAGATATTAATTAATAACACAGTAAATTACATTTTAGCAATAATAACTAAAGAAATAACAGTAAAATAATAATAATAATAATAATAATAATAATAATAATAATAATAATAAATTTTACCTGTATTAGAGTGTTCTGTAAATTCTTCACTGTTGACTGTGGGGTCTTTAGGCAAAAACGCGATGGATTTACCACAGTGATTACAAAATGCCATAACATGCGCTAAACCTTTGCCACAAAACAGACAAAACATCTTAAACTGGAACAATAAAGAATAAGAAACTTAAATGTTAAATCGGGATCATAATCATGGCTACCGACCGCACTCACTTCAGTAACGAAAGGTGTGTGTAACAAACAATCTCGGCGAGTGAAGTAAATACAGTTGTCGAGCTAACCGCAGTGTGTGTGTGTACGAGGCCTATGCAATAGACTTTGTGTTGTTGTTCAACGTCACAACTTAATCTGAAATACAAAACTACGTTTAAATTATGTCGAGTGACTGCTGGGACAGTGCATACAGCAATGCACCATAGTTTAGATTATTTTATTTGATATCCTTTCACTTACATTTTTCTGGTTCTTTTGATGTTGTAGCCTGAACTGGTGTACTTGCCCTCACTTGTATATCCAATGGCTTAAGTAAAAAAAAAAGTATAAATAAATAAGTAACGACTAAATAAACACGTATTTCTCCTTCAGTCTTAATACTTTACGGACAGATTTGAAAAGCAGCAACCTACTTCACAGCCACTCCTCGGTGCATGGTGGGTTACAGTAATTGACAGATTTTTTCGTCCAATCGCTGAAGTCCAATCTTTTTGACTATGTACCCTCCCTTTCCGTAATTGCTTCTGAATTTTTCACGTCCTCGGATTTGTTTTTCAGGTCCCCGTATTTATTTTTATGTCCTCAGATTTGTTTTTCATGTCTTGGAATTTGTTTTTAGTTCTTCGGATTTGTTTTTAGGGCCTCAGTTAGTTTTTTCAGATCTTTAAATTTGTTTTTTTTAGGTCCTCGGATTTGTTTTTCAGGTCCTCTTATTTTTTAAATTTTTTTTATGTCCTCAATTTTTTTTTTGATGTTTTGTAATTTGTTTTTCAGTTCCTTGGATTTGTTTTCCGGGTCCTCGGATTTGATTTTCAGGTTTTTGAATTTGTTTTTCAGGGTTTCATTTTGTTTTCAGGTTTTCATTTTGTTTTTCAGGTTTGCACTTCAGGGCCACCGTACAAATGCCCTCAGTTAGCTTATGCCTGTAGATACAGGCTTCTTGTCAGTTAAGGATCTCGCCGCTTCTCATTATTATTATTATTTAGTAGTAGTAATAGTATTTATTTTCTTTGCAGATGCCCTTACCCCCTTCTCATTAACACTTAAATAACATAAATAACATAATATCTAAACCCAACTATGCCTAACGTTGTGCTAACATTAATTATCTGTGTGCAGTAACGGTGGGACCACGTTATCAGGCAGCGCAGCATGATGTGACATTAGACAAAAACATAGTGTAGTCGGCGCTACACTAATCGTGTGGCCTACAGTAGGCAAGTAGTTGGCGCTACTCTCAAGCCTCCTTAACATTACAAAGTATAAAGACACATTTGACTTACCATTGCTAGATTTTATGCTTTCTTGCCTTCAAACTTGAGAATTCCATAATAATGTCCGTGAAGTCCAGTTGGCGAAGCAGGTCATGTTCAATCGACATGAGACTTAAATGATTGAGTCTCTGTTGCCCTATAGTGGACCTAAGCCGGTGCTTAATCAGTGCCAACTTTGAAAACGACCGCTCACCCCCCGCGTTTGTGACCGGTAAGGTGAGGAAAATCCTCAGTGCAATATCCACATTTGGAAATACAAATTGCAGCTGTTTCTTCTGCAGCATTTGGAGCAAGTTCCTTGGAGATGTGTCACTTGTGTGCTTTGAGAAATGAATGAACTGTATCAATTCATCAACAAAGTCCTCCTGTAGATCATTGTGATACCTCACTTGTAATTTTGGGCAGCCGTGCCTAGTTCATCGTTAGACATAGACATTAGATTTGTCAAAAACTGAAGTGGGCGCATGTTTCTTTGTATGCGTCGTGCCTGTGTTTTAACTCAGTGTTCAATTTGTCAATCATTGCCAAAAACACCTCAACACGAAATTTGTCTCTTCCTGACAAAATGTGGTCCGGCTCCACTGACTCATCTGATTGACGTTTTCTCTTTATATGTCGACTCTTCTCGCCCTTGAACTCTTGTGACACGTTATCTGACATGTCCTTTGCTTTTTCCTCAAATGTGTCAAACTGCATACGCAGCACTGATGGTTTACAAATGGTGTAAACCTTTGCAAATGTATTGTTTAGAACGGTTTGCATAAATTGAATTGTAAACAGTATTTTTTCATCAGGTTTACAAAATGATACAAACTTATTCCCACATTATGTCCTTTTGGACATTAAGTTTAAAATATTGTAAACCCGTCTTTGTGAAGGGTTTACACATTCCATTTTAACCTGTTTTTTTGCATTACCTCTGTAAACAGCTGTGCACAGTCATTAAATTTGCCAAATTGTAACCCCCCCGTTTTTGTACTCTACATAGCAAAGTTACTTGACTTGCAAGACGTTTGATTTAATCTGTTTAAAGTTACAATGAAAGGTCTTGCTAATGTTCTTTATTTAATGGAGTATCATTAAACCTGAAGTATTTACACTAGTTTGCAAAAAAATAAAATAAGCCATGCAAGAATACAATACCTTTTGTAAAGTTAGCTAAAACAGTTAGGCAACTTTTAAATTAATACCAAACAAGTTTTTTTAAGCATGCTTTTTTATTATTAAATATGCAAGAATGGATGGATGCAATAGATAACAGCATACAACATATTTAGTTTTCCAGTAGGCCTTTTATTTATATATTTTTTTACAGTAGCTCATTGAGGACATTGAAAATGTCTTTGTTATGTCGAGATCACAAGATCATTCTTCTCAGGATCTTGATCTTAGGAATAATGTGATAAGGTCCCACATAAACAAAAATAATAATAATAATAAAAAAAACACCATTCACAAAATGGTAGTCAAAACCATGTAAGATACCTCTTCCCAAATTTGTTATAACTTTAAATTGTGTCCTTCTTTAAATTTCACCCATATTAATCTTTAATCAACCATGAAAATGTTCCTCTTTTGCGAGGAAGTTTGGATTTCCCTTTTTTTTCAGAATGCCAAATGCAGCATCACATGCTTTTTCCCCCTCTTTAAATTTTTCTGACTCCCATTTTTGTGATCAAATTACCTTCACAGAGATTTTTTTCTCCTTCATTAAAAGGGATTATCTTCCACCCCAGATTCTTCCGTGCTCATCACAGTGACTTCCACAGGGAGCACTTTAAAGGCACTTATCTTCTTTTTTCTCCTCCTCCGATGCTGATGAATGAGGGACCCCCTGTATTCGACTCTGGCATTTCTAAAAAATAAAATACAAAATATATATAATGATGATACTAATTAATAAATATATAATATAGATGTTTTGCAGTGTTGCTCATATACAATCACCTCAACCAATGTTACGTTTTTTAATACAATACAATACAATATATGGCACTTAAAGAGTGTTTGTTTTAACATTAGCAAAGATACTATTTTTGTTCCCTTTGTAGTAGGGGTGGGAATTTCGAATAATCAGGTATAATTAGGTACCTGTAATGCAATACGCAAGATATAAAATAAAAATTAATATTTACAGTCCATCACATGCAGCATACTAACAGAAACATGTTAGAGATATAAATACACTAGGTATATTTCTTTAGAACTAAATTGTATTAATTTATTATAATTACATTTTGTTTAATTTTAATTCCCTGTGACATTTAAATCTGGTAATTTCCCTAGGATTTATCTAAAATGCAAATAAAGGGCAATTGGTTCAAATCCAGCATATAAACTGTCTGGAATGCCACGAATAGCAGGCATTTAAGTTGTGGTAACAAAATAGCTTCTATTGCATTGTAGTCAATCATGCAAAAACATTACACATTGGTAAACATAAAATTATACAACGTTTGTCACCATGGATGACAACATATTCTGCTGGACATTCAAGTAGTTCAAGTAACATAAGTGTGTCAAAAAAGCCATCTGTGCAATGTACCCTTTGAAAACAAAATCATATGTTCCACATTTCTCAGAAATAATAGAAAACTTACTCCTCATTTGTGTCCCAGGTGGGCAGATTATCTGTTCCTGTCAAATATCTGTATGCTCTTCGAACCAAGTTCTGTAAAGTACAAGATACATTTGATGAGTGCATGGTTCCTCTTGCGCACTACATTTGTTAAATATATCTACAGTACGTATTAATATTTTTAATGAAATATGCATGAATGGTTATACCTGCGTTAATGGTGATGTTTTTATTGAATCTCCCGAGGTCTTTTTTCTCTTCTTTGCCATGTTATGCTGAAGAAGTTCTATTGTTTGTTTCTGTATAAAACAAATGCATTTTTAGATTTAAGTATTTATGAAAAGTTAAATCAGTTTTCTTTGCACATGTTAATGGTAAAGAACAAAAATAGCCTAAGGCCTGGACAAAATCAAAACTTTGATCCACCAGCTAAATCGCAAATTACAAACCTGGTACTGATGGCGGCTTTTTTGTTTGTCAGAAGGTTATTCCTTCTACCCCAGAGGGAACTCCGCATTAATATTGGGTTTGTAATTTGCGATTTGCGGGTGGGTCAAAGTTTTGATTTGGTCCAGGCCTAAGTCGGAATAACTTACAATCACCTACTGTAGACAAAAACGTACTTGACTCAAGACCTGATTCCATGGTGTGATACAGAATCCATGTATAGATATACAAATTGTATGACTAACCCTTTATTTCACTAAAATTCAGGAATAATGCTAACCCACATAGCTACAGCCTGAATTATAACTCCCCATTCACTATGGCAGTGATTCTGAAACTGGGGTCCACATAGATATCCTGGGGGCCCATACAAATGTCACTATTATGTAAAAAACAAACAAAACAAAAAAACACTAACTAAATAGTTTTGCAATCATTGACAGACCAGCAGGTAGGCCTAATCCAAACTCATCTTCTTCACTGTAACCAATAGGATAAATAGTTCTGAGCCATGCTTGGACAATTATTAAAGTGCACATTAATTAAATAAATTAAATACACTACTACATTAATAAAATGTTCAGTTACCTTGAAAGATGCAGTAAATCTCCTGCATCCGCAGAAACATCAAGGGCAGACTCCTGAACAGTAGGTGTACATGTCTGCCTTTTACTGGGCTCCAGATTATTATTTTTTTTGCCTAACATATAAAAGAAGTTACACAAGAGAAAACCTCATAAAGCCATTCACTGAAAGATCACTGTAAATCATCTTCCATAATATGACTGGTAGTTTGTTCCATACATCTACAATTTCCTGTTATTTAAGCCCTTAATGCATACATTCACGTTTGGTCATAGATAAAAAAATATATATATTCTTTCAAGTTTATTTTGAAAACCAGACCTGTTTAAAAGCATGGCAGAAAGAACTTCATCTTCTGTCATTGTCTTCTTAGGTTACCTAAAAAGATAATGACATATGTTGAAAAGTATATCTATAACAAACAGCACATTAATATAATGCCACTACAAACACATTTTGTACATTAAGACGTGTTCATGAATAAAACTTAAGTCCAAATAAACAAGATTGTTTTATATACGCTTGAAATAAAAGTAGGCTGTTTCTCCCATTTAAGCACATGCGCCACGTTAAGCACTTTGAAAGCCTATTCTGTATCTAGTATAGCTGTATTGTGCAGTACCTTCACACAGTATTATTAGTATGGTTATTATAATATTTAAGTAACTTACCTAGTTTCTGCTGGAGTGGGATTTAGCAGCAAACATTCACTTCCAACAACCAGGGTTCGAAACTGACAACCGTGTTTTTTTTGTTTTTTTACCAAGTTCATATTATAGTTCATAGCAAACTCACAACCAAGTATAATGCTGCGCATCAAAAAATACAACAACGTGTATTTTGTTTTTAGAAGTCTTAAGGTACAGTAGTGCCAAGCTGAGAGTGTACCGACTTTAAGCATACGATGTAGGCTATTTGTCATGATCCAAGTCTTTTCTTTCCAAGAAAATAGACAATTTTTAGAAAATGTTTAATGGCCACAGTTACATTGTTCGCCGCACTTTGGCAACCCCTGCCGTTAACCAACGATCCTGTGACAGCGTAAATAAAACCAAAGTAGCCTATCTAAATGTGTAGCCTATTATTGTAACTGTTACGTAGTAACAAATAAGCATTACAATACCAACCGATGGTGTTATGAATTATTATAGTGGCGCTATCGATTGACAGTTTTAACTGTATTGTAACACATTTTTTATATATTTTAATGCACATAATGCAAGCTGGGAAAATATAGTTTTTTGAAATTATGCCGCCCTCTGAATTTTGCCGCTCTAGGCATCTGCCTACTTCGCCTACCAGCTAAAACCGGCCCTGAGTTTATATTTTTTAAATATATATATATATATATATATATATATATATATATATATATATATATATATATATATATATATATATATATATATATATATATATATATATATATATATATATATATATATATATACATATATATATATATATATATATATATATATATATATATATATATATATATATATATATATATATATATATAATCAATACTACACATGTGTATAGGCTATATCAAGTACCGTAGGTTCTAAAACTTAAAAATATAACTTATATAATACAAAGAACAAGTGTTTCTAAAATGATTAACATACTGTCCAATATTAATGCAACAATGGTAGATTTTTCTACTAAAAGCAGAACATCCTAGAAACCAATATATTTTCGTATTTATTTATTAACAAAATTACCATCTAAACAATCATATAATAAACCTACCAGCATTGTGTTTGAACCGTTTTCTTCATTCTCTTCATACCCAACATTTCCCTCTGAATGATGCTCCCACACTGTATTCTGGCGTGCGGAACATACTTATATCAGGAAAAAATTGGCGGTCAAAGGAAGTCACAGAAGACAACAGGAAGTAGAATCCCTTAAGACAGTCGGAGAGATCGGTCAACATATTCAGGTAAGCTTGCTTTTCTACTATTTAAGCTTGATAATATACTCATTTAACAAATACGTTTTTAATTAACATCGACTGATTTCATATTATCAATTATTCAGATGTATTATTATTATATTCTACAGATGAGCTATAATGTATTAATATTTTAATTTGTGTTAGGTTGGAGTCGACAAAAAGCTGTGTGGTAACGTTTTCGGCAACACGAAACAGTGATCTCGGGGACCGGCGTTAAGGTAAGCAGATCGTTCACAATTCTATGACTGTAGTTGCACGGTGTCTGGGGTTTTAGTTTAATATTTTAAGTGGTGTGGGTGTATTAATTGGGATATGGAGATTCTGATTCCGCTTTTCGAAGCTTTAAATATTTGCACGAGGGGGTTATTCTATCTGTCTGCCTGTTATTTTTTTTTTAAACTACATTTTTAACAAACTTTTAATCTCTACTCTAAGTACTCTATTCGCCACAGTGGCAAACCCATTAAAACGTGGTGTAAGTCAGACCAGCCAGTATGATTTCTATTAATTACGCGTGCTGCCAGATCAAGCAATGAAGACTTTATTTAACCATATAACGTTAAACTGCCGGTGCACAGTACACCCTCGATACAAGCGATATGCGATTTAAGCGAAAGATCAATCAAAACAAACAATAGCTGCTGCAGTAAGCGATGAAGTCGCTTTGGATAAAGGCATTAGCTAAATGTGTTAATAATATTATGACGAGCCCTGTTTTTATTCTTCATATGACGCAATGAATAAAAAAAAGAAAACTTTTGTTTTGATAGCACATGCTGCATGCCAGTTATACATAAACACATAATGTAATGTAATCTAAATTGACTAAATTGACGGTAGTAAATTTAGCATTTATTAAAGAAATCAAACTAATAATAGCATGCAGATAGCCTACTGCAAATGTGTTGGTAGAGTGGGGCCTGCCATTAAAATATCTAGCTACATGTTTAAAATAAGACATTTTGTCATGCTGAAACATGTTAAAACCTATTCATATTTAAGTATGAACATTTTATACTGTAGAAACAAATGTCTTTACAATTCCTGGAGTACAGTTGTGTTTTTAGCCCAGTAAACTTGTAAAGGGCAGACAGGTACCTATTCTTCCAGTGACAGTGTTTTGTTGTATGTGTCATTAGGGTTGCATTGGAAACTGAAAAGGGAAGGAAAGCAATGGAAAGAGCGGTTGTTCAGTTGTATTAGTAGGTTATTAACATTTGAAATGGTTATACTTTTTGTATTGTGTAGGCCTACAATAAAATAGGTGTACAGTTATTTTTAACCTTCTTTGGCGTGGCTTAAGTTTTTCCAGTGTGGCTAAAAAATGATGAGTTGCTTTAGCCACAGTGGCTAACTAAATAAAATCCCTAGAGGGGACGTAGCTACTTATTTATTTTATTTAAGAGGTGCATGGTAATGTACAATACAGTACCTCTTGCATTAGATGCTGTGTTGTACTGTGAATTAGGAAAGCGTGAGTATTTTTAAAGTTTATTTTGAATTTCTATAAATCCGGTAGACTTAGAAGTCTGTGTTATTATTCAGTTCGGCATGAGTATATGCTTTTGGCCAAAAAAAATATACGTTCATGACACAAGGATCAACACAAACAGGCATACTATAGGCCTATGTGGTACAGATACATAAATTAATGTAAAAAAACAAACAAAAAAAAACGTTTTTTGATCACTGTGCTTACATCGATATTTGGAAATCATTCATTTAAATTTAAATATTTACAAAAAAAATCATATTTTGGCATAATGACTTGACTCCTTTTACAGCCCCTATTATTCTTAAAATATATGAGGACCGTTGGCAATTAATTACTGCATCCTATAGTCCTATAGTGGGAATGCCTTATATTACTTGTGACTGAATTTGTAGTTGATCATATTGCACATGATGAAATAGTTTCATAATTAGAAATGTTTATGATACTGCTTTATTCTTGCTAAGTGCAGTGTCATAAGTTCTGCTTTGTTTTGAAATTCAAACTGAATTTCATGTGGAAATTAGCTATTTGACCTATATGATTTATTTATTTGTTTGTGTGTTTTATACGGTGGAGTGCTCTGAGCGTCCTACACCAGAAAACAAAACAAAGAGCAACTATCGCTTGGTCACTACAAAAAAGTGGATATCACCCAACCAAATAGCTTTCCAGCCATAACTAGCATCGCAAGCCTTTCACATGATCCAATTTTATAGACAGCTTGTAAGTGCTTAAAAACAAAAGTAAAAAAACAAAAAAACAAAGCACCATTCTGGTATTTGCAACAACAAAAAAGCCGGTCAATGCCTCAAAGCGCTCCACTGACCCCATATATCAAACAAGCACACACAAAACATTAATTTACAGTAGAAAAATATTATTATATGAATTATTACTATTATATGTGGTTTCTGTTGCACACTTTTCTTTGCAAATGTGTTTTTGCCACAGTTCGAGTTAAGTTTTTTAATAAAGTAATGCATATTATTTCTTTAGATCCAAACATACTCTTTCCTACTTCTGTGGAGGAGTGTCTCTGTCAGTGATGATAAAGCTGTTGCATTTTTAGATGTATTTTCTTTCTTATTTTTGTAGTCTGCTGCATGTACACACTTTTCGCTGCTTTGTTCTACTTCATCTTATTTGTGATGTCACCTGCTTCCGTTCAAATTATTCATTTCTTAAAGGCACAGTGCTGCAATACAGTGAACCTCGATCTACTATAGTAAATGTAATAATTAGGGCCGTAAGAGTTTTAAATTAGGGCTGTCACTCGATTAAAATATTTGATCGGTTAATTTATGGGCATTAGCTAATTAATCTGTAGATTAATCGGTGCACATTTTAAAATAATGGTAACGGTCTTAAAGCGGGTCCTGCACAATACCCTTTTTAAAACCCTTCACAACACGCAGCACACACACTACATGTACTCAGAAACTTGACCAGAAGTTTTTATGAAATATTTTCAGAACATTTCTTGTTAAGATTTTTTCTTAAATGAGAAGTGATTCATCAAAGTTTCGCTCTTTATTTTATAGATTTCCTGAAGAAAGAAAAGCGAGCCAGTTGAGAAGAGAGTGATATGTGAAATTTGTAAAGTCAGCTATAATTCTGTACATTATGAGCAATACCACGAGCATCGTTGTACAAAAGGAACTGATCATGTAGAAGTACCAAATGAAAGCTTGGAAGTAACAGAAAGCCTTGAAGTAGGTGAAATGAGTGCACAGTCTGAAGAGAGTTCTGTCCATGGTGGATCGTCTACAATTCATACAGTTCCATGTCCAGAAGCAGAAGACCTAGAGAGCAACTGGAGAAGAATATATAGCCAAATGAAAGAAACCTGGAAAGTGGACGGTAACCAAGATGTGCCCAAAAATGTATCTGATGAAGATGTTTTGTCATTCTTGCCTGTATCTGAATTTAATATTGAGAACCACTCTGACAGTGAAAATGAAGAACAGTGGGAAGCAACTGCGGAAAAAGAGATGGCTGTAAATATTGAAGAAGGAATTTCTCAAGATTTAGATTATGTAGCAGAACAACTATACGCAAGCCCAGCAACAGTTCATGACAAAGTGCTGAGGTTTGTTAGATGGTTATGTCTTTTTTTGATGGTGTGGCAGACACCATTTTTTTATTTCTGATCTGGCAATCGATACATGGTTACAATTTTTTAAAGATTTGCTGACTGTGTTTGCTGAACCAGGAGGTATCCTTGGATTGACACTTACTGTCTTACCTTTCATTTCCTCTTATTCTCTGAATCATAGGCAAGTGTTGACGCACGTCTCTGAGCGGTCTGTCGCACTATGTCCATGGTTCGTTCATTTCCTCCTGATTCTCTGAATCATAGGCAAGTGTTGACGCACGTCTCTGAGCGGTCTGTCGCACTATGTCTGTGGTTCGTTCATTTTCTCTTTAATGCCAATCAAAGTGTCTGTTGCACTGGTTTGTTCATTCTTCTGTCTTCTCAAAATGCTAAAAATGTGTTACATGTAATTGTTGTTCAAAGAAAAAATAATGTTTGTCTCTATCTCTAATTGAGATAGGAGTCTGGAGGCTCCATTTAGGACAGTAGTCCTGGCGAGTGCGGGTCTCCAGTTTGTGTGTGGTGAGTTATGTTTTTTTTTTATTTTTGTGAGTGTTCGAGTTGTTTTGTTTAAATTGTTTGTTTATTTGGCTTATTAATAAATACACACACTGGTGCTTGCACCTGCCATCTCCTGTCTCTGAGGTTATGTTTATTATTTAATATGAGAAAAAATAATCTTGATATTGCTTACATTGTACTTTTTGTGGACATTCATGAAAAAATACATTAGTACCTCAGTATTCTGATTTTCAAATCATTAATCATAATAAAATACATGTTTTTTTTTTATTATCTATACCTTGAGTTAAAGAGCTTATCAGAATTAAGTTGATGTTGTTTGCTACCCTGATTTGATGTTTATATTCTACATAAACATTACTTTAACATATAAATAATATTGTTCTTTTTGCAGACTTAAAGCAAATAGTTTTCTAACCTCTCTGTACCCTAGGCATATATATATATATATATATATATATATATATATATATATATATATATATATAATTAATACCGCCCTCGAATTAACGCCCCACTCAGATGTCAACTTTTTTCTACCCCTGCTCAAAAACTAAATTAAGAAACTCGCAACTCTGGCTATGTACACGTGACGCTCCTGAAAAGACTGCAGCCTCAATCCACCATGTAACACTAATGTACACACACCTTAGTAAGCAAATTTTATTTTATGTTACAGTCCTGACAGACAACCCAAGATGAACTACTTACAGCACAGCAGTCCTTCATGGTTTTTTTTTCCCCCCAGCAGAGTTCAGTGCCAACACAGCAGGGGATAAAACAAGGAGGAAGATGGGCCGAATGGCCTCCTCGTTTGTAAACTTTATGTTCTTCTTAGGGGCTGTCTGTTTACCTCGCCCTCAGCTTGGATGGTGAAAACTTAACTCAAATTGAATCACTTTAGGAAACAACAGAGCCAAGTACAATTTAGTTAGGGTAATGAAAGATAAGTTGTTAAGCAGTCCAAGGTAGGTGTTGAGGAGACACCAGAAGGTGGTGAAACACTGCATTGTCCTGATGCTTATGGACAGCTGATACCATAATTGAGGGACAAGAGATGAGAAGGAGTGAGCCCAGGCCATAGAACATTGCATGTGTTTGCCCAGAGCGTTCAGCATGATGGACTGGTCATGCCTTCCATGAGCAGTTGATTTTGCTTAGCATACCATGGGCAAACACATGTAATGTTGCTTAACACTTTTTTTATGGTATAGTGATAAAAAAATTTAAAAAATCATCACAATGAAATACTGCAAACTGCCACCCCACAAAAATTGTATTGATAGTAGGATTTCACTATGTCATCAGTTTTATATATTTGTTTTCAGAGAATGTGGGGCAATGAAAACCTAGGAAAGCTCTGACAATTAAAAAAATATATATTACACTGAAGCTTTCTCCTAGTTACAAAACACAATTAAAAAGACTGGGGGAATCGGCTAACAATATATACTATATGGCCACTGCATTATCCCTTCAATACTATTTTATACCAGAAAGATTGAGAGTAAACCATGTAAATATACCTTTTTTTAACCTAAGGTTTAAAATGGTTTACAATTTTGATACTTAGTGAACCTTATGTTTCATGTAGTTGTAGTGTATACTAGGTACAAATCAGTTTTGCTGTACATAAGTTTCTTGTAAACATTATGCAAACTTAAATTTTACATGCAGTTTCCTATACACCTGCAAACCTTTTGTAAACCTAAGGTTTTTTGGTGTGTAGTTTACAAGCATTGTGTAAACATTGTAAACATAATGTTTACTCACATAGGTGTGTGTAAACTTAATGTAAACATACAGTTTACAAAATGGTTTACTATGACGTAAACCCCTGCAAACTTAAGGTTTACAAATTGTTTACAAATGTACTAAATTTGTAAACCTTTATTTTCGTGCAGTGCAGGTCCTCAACAAAATCAATGAGGGAGCTTACTAAGTTCACTGCTGTTACCAGGTCTAGATCTACAGCTTGGAGGGCAACGCTAGTGGACTGAAAGCTTTGAAGTAATGTATTCCAAAATATGCATAGAAAGGCCGTTTCTTGCTTTGTCATTTTATTGAAAAGGGACTGCGCATCAGCGCGTGTGCTAGAATTCTGTGTTGTATCATCTGAAAGGTTTTTCAAGGACTCCTGAATATTTGCATAATTCAGGAAAAGGGCTTTGGTGGCCTGTGCATGAGCTGACCATCGTGTGTCAGACAGGTCTTTAAGCGTCTCCACACGCTTGTTTTCGTTTGGGTCAAGTCCATCTTTGATCAATTTCCAGCGGCGGGGTGACGCAGAGCAGAAGTTGAAGAGTGACTGAATAACGCGGAAAAAATTGTTTGCCTCCGTGCAGCAATCCACGCTGCTCATTCCCACTAAATTAAGAGAGTGAGCTGCACAGGGAACCCAGTCTGCTAGAGGATTCACCTCTTGTATGCGTGATCTCAATCCCTTATACGTTCCGGACATGTTACTGGCATTGTCAAAACACTGTCCTCTATAGTTCTGAAGATCAATGTTCATGCTCTCTAAAACGTTTGTTACTGACTGAAAAAGTGATTCACCCGTGTGGCTAAGGATTGGTAGAAATTTCAGGAAACGTTCGTAAATCTGGCCCTCCTGTGACACGTAGCGAATAACAAACGTCAACTGGTCAATGTGTAAAACGTCGGGAGTAGAATCAACTACGATGGAAAAATACTTCTCCTTTTGCACCTGAAGTATTATTTCAGCAAATACCCTCTGTCCCATTAAAGCAACGAATTCCTCGCAGATAGTGGATGATAAATATGAGGGAGTCCCCCTTCCCTTATTCCCATACTTCCTCATGTGTTCAGAGAGAAAAGGATCGAACTGACTAAGTAATTCCAAAATGCCAAGATAATTACCATTATTGGGGTAACCGAAGAGTTCATTGTCTCCTCTAAAAGCGAGACCGCGCTCTGCCAGAAACTTGATCACAGAAACAACCCGCCTGAGTACCTCACTCCAGTATGCCTGTTCCTCTTGACACTGTGTTTTAAGCGCAGCATCTATACCATTGATCTGAGTACGTGCAATCCATGTTTGCATTGTATTTCGGTGGGAGCTACTAGCCTCATGCTCCTCTACACGAGCGTTTGCATGTTTCCAGTTACTGAACCCATAATCGATAAATGCTGATGAACGTGTCCCCTCTTGAAATAGACGACAAAAGAAACAATACACATTGCCGGTGGAGGGTGAGTAAAGGAGCCACTCTCGTGGCACGCACTCCCCGTTTTTGAGGGTTCGTGTGAATAAAGTTTTTGAGAGGCATCTGCGTTGAGTTTTGTAAATTCTCTCTGAGGCGGAAAAATTACTGTCTTTATTCTGGCAAATAAGGGGGCCCTTGCTCACCCAGTGTGATCTCACCTCCTCAGTTATCGGACCCCAACATGCCGTATCAGAGCTAGCAATAGCATTATCTGTTTCGTAAGTTTCTCCCGCCTTAAGTTCGCAGTTCAATGGCTCGCTCTCCTCTGCTGTAGTGGCTGTGCACTCAGCGCTAACCAACTCGACGCTCTTTGCTTGCTCCTCTGACTCATGTGGCTCTTCCTCACTTTCATTCTTCTGACACTGACTTTTAAAGAATGTAGTTAGTTTTGGTGTACTATTTATAACCTCCTCGGCTTTAGCTAGTTTGAGTTTAGTGATTTTTCTTTTTGCACGCTCTCATTATTTCCGTGACATGTTTGCTGCTAGCTACTCAGCTTAGCTTATTTTAGTTGAACGCCAGTGGGTATAGCTAGCATAAGATTTTTTTATTATTGCGTCAAATAACTACGGCATTCCAAAAGGACACAAAATGTTTTTAAAAAAAAGGCAAATTGTTTAGTTTAGTCCATGCTTTTTTATTAGCCAACCGTTGTGACTTTACAGGGACGGTGGGGCCCCCCTAGGAGGCGGGGCCCTGGGCTTCAGCCCATGTAGCTCATTGGCTTAACACGGCCCTGACTAAATGTCATGCCCAGTTGTACCGAACAGGGGGACCACCACCGACTACTGATTGCCAAGGCACAAGTACAGATGGAGATAGGGAAATTACGACCACAGCCGATGAGTACGGTAATATCAATGCTACTATTAGTGGTCCAGTCGTAGTCGATGATCCCACGACAAGAAATGGACGAAGAAAGGTGTCTGCAGCTTTGTATGTGCTCTCGTTAAAGGAACAGAATTTACTAACACAGGTAAGACTATTCATTGTTATTGTTTTGTTTGTTTTGACTGTTAGCTACTTACACAACCTTATGAATGAAATGCATTTCCTTGCAATGATATATTGCGTCAGCTGTAATATCAGTGAACCCTTTGCCAAAGTTTTTTAAAAAGTTACATACTATCCGATTACTGATCTGATGTCGGTAAATGTTACACCTACTGATACACTGTCTAATGTAGTGTATCACCCTTATGCTTTGTGATACTTGGAAGATCTGTTTGTAGTTCAACCGTATTTTGTATTATTATTATTATTATTATTATTATTATTATTATTATTATTATTATTATTATTATTATTATTATTATTATTTAATGTAGGCCTATGCATTCTTTGTTTGACAAAACTCATGAATGATATCCATCAGAAGATTATATTTTCAATGCTTTTTTCTGGCCAATTTATAAAGCAGAGCTAGTTAAAACTGCATATTATTATTATTATTATTATTATTATTATTATTATTATTATTCATTGTAGAGGGAATTATATAACAAAAGGTAATTGTAGAGTTTATTGTAGAATTCGATATACACCCCAAATGATCTAATTTAGAGTGTGAAGCTGAGCGAAAGTTGTGGAAATGTAATACAGTACCTGGTTAAATAAACTGTAATTATACAATGTAACGCTTTTGTTATTTAGAAAACTGTGGATTCCGTTGTCCATGCAACAGAAGGGCTGATGGAAAACTACCGAAGAAGAATTTTGGAAGGTGTACGCAATCAACTTCAGGAGCAGGACATAGATCCTAGTTTCATTGGTGACGATCTAATGAAGGAAGACGTTTTTGATGGCATTAATACACAATTTAAGCTTGACAGATATGCTAGAAACCACTTCAGTTATGTTGTAAGTAAAGTACAGATCTTTCTTAAAATGCATGTATCATTTTAAAAGTTTATTCAATTGGTAGTGCATTTTAGTACAACAAAAATATTTATTTATTTATCTAAAATATTTATTTTCCACATTTGAAAGTTTATTCTTTAAAAAAAAATGTACAGTACTGTGCAAAAGTTTTAGGCAGGTGTGAAAAAATGCTGTAAAGTAAGAATGCTTTCAAAAATAGACATGTTAATAGATTATATTTATCAATTAACTAAATGCAAAGTAAGTGAACAGAAGAAAAATCTAAATCAAATCCATATTTGGTGTGACCACCCTTTGCCTTCAAAACAGCATCAAGCATCAATTCTTCTAGGTACACTTGCACACAGTTTTTGAAGGAACTCGGCAGGTAGGTTGGCCCAAACATCTTGGAGAAATAACCACAGTTCTTCTGTGGATTTAGGCAACCTCAGTTACTTCTCTCTCTTCATGTAATCCCAGACAGACTCGATGATGTTGAGATCAGGGCTCTGTGGGGGCCATACCATCACTTCCATGACTCCTTGTTCTTCTCTACGCTGAAGATAGTTCTTAATGACTTTCGCTGTATGTTTGGGATCGTTGTCATGCTGCAGAATAAATTTGGGGCCAATCAGATGCCTCCCTGATGGTATTGCATGATGGATAAGTATCTGCCTGTACTTCTCAGCATTGAGGAGACCATTAATTCTGACCAAATCCCCAACTCCATTTGCAGAAATGCAGCCCCAAACTTGCAAGGAACCTCCACCATGCTTCACTGTTGCCTGCAGACACTCATTCGTGTACGCTCTCCAGCCCTTCGGCGAACAAACTGCTTTCTGCTACAGCCAAATATTTCAAATTTTGACTCATCAGTCCAGAGCACCTGCTGCCATTTTTCTGCACCCCAGTTCCTGTGTTTTCGTGCATAGTTGAGTCGCTTGGCCTTGTTTCCAAGTCGGAGGTATGGCTTTTTGGCCGCAAGTCTTCCATGAAGGCCACTTCTGACCAGACATCTCGGACAGTAGATGGGTGTACCAGGGTCCCACTGCTTTCTGCCAGTTCTGAGCTGATGGCACTGCTGGACATCTTCCGATTGCGAAGGGAAGTAAGCATGATGTGTCTTTCATCTGCTGCAGTAAGTTTCCTTGGCCGACCACTGCGTCTCACGGTCCTCAACGTTGCCCGTTTCTTTGTGCTTCTTCAAAAGAGCTTGGACAGCACATCTGGAAAACCCTGTCTGCCTTGAAATTTCTGCCTGGGAGAGACCTTGCTGGTGCAGTATAACTACCTTGTGTCTTGTTGCTGTGCTCAGTCTTGCCATGGTGTATGACTTTTGACAGAAAACTGTCTTCAGCAACCTCACCTTGTTAGCTGAGTTTGGCTGTTCATCACCCAGTTTTATTCCTCCTACACAGCTGTTTCTGTTTCAGTTAATGATTGTGTTTCAACCTACATATTGAATTGATGATCATTAGCACCTGTTTGGTATAATTGTTTAATCATACACCTGACTATATGCCTACAAAATCCCTGACTTTGTGCAAGTGTACCTAGAAGAATTGATGCTGTTTTGAAGGCAAAGGGTTGTCACACCAAATATGGATTTGATTTAGATTTTTCTTCTGTTCACTCACTTTGCATTTAGTTAATTGATAAATATAATCTATTAACATGTCTATTTTTGAAAGCATTCTTACTTTACAGCATTTTTTCACACCTGCCTAAAACTTTTGCACAGTACTGTATTTGTGTTCTTTAACACTAATAAAGTATATTTTAAATGCAATGTTAGTCTGTTATTATTACAAATACAATTAAAACTTGTCTTCTTACTTACATAATGTTGTAACAGCTGGCAAAAAGTATGGTATTTTTATTTACCAGTAACCATTTACAAATAAATATTTAACTAATTCTTAATTCTCTACAAATATGTAACATTTAGTTAAATATTTAAGGTTAAATCTGGGAAAAAGTTAAAATATGAACTTTTTTATTTTTTTACACATGGCACCCCATACACATGCACACACACACACACACACACACATATACATATATATATAATACAGTAGTGATTTGGTTTCTTTGTATTTTGCATTTGAAGGAACCCAAATAAGTAGTTCTAGGGCACAGAATTGGACATAAGAAGAAAAAACGCAAAAGGCAGATGACCATGGTGGATGACACATTCATTTACATTTCACTGTTGGACAGTTTAAAACAACTTTTATCTATTAAGCCAATCTGCCACATGATTTTGTCCCCTCTACTATATGCTGATCCGTCTGTGCTTAGTAATATGTGTGATGGGCATATATTCAGATCTCATCCCCTTTTTGTGGAACATCAAACAGGTTTACAAATATTGCTATATTATGATGAAGTTGAAGTTGACAATCCAATTGGAAATAAAGCTGGTAAGCACAAGCTTGGAATGTTTTATTACTCTCTAGGAAACATTAATGTAATATACAGATCTAAATTGGAGGCAGTACGATTATTGGCTATTATAAAATCACAAGATAAAAAGAAATATGGCATTGACAGAGTTTTAAAAGAAATCCAAGCAAATCTGACAGAACTTTCAAATGGAGTTGAAATGCATGGTTGAGTTGTCCATGGTGCAGCTATTTCCTTTAGTGGAGATACGTTGGCTGCTCATGAAGTGGGTGGATTTAAGGAAGGAGTTGGCTTTGCATTTCAGAAATGCAGGCACTGTGAATGTACTTTTGATAGGATGCAAAATCACTTTATAGATTCTGATTTTGTTACATATAGCCGTGAAATGCATGAATAGCTGAGATAGAACGTGCAGCAACAGATGATCTGAGAAATGTTTTGCGTACAGTATATGGCATCAATCGAAGAAGTGAATTAACAAATTTCCCTTATTTTAATGTTACATCAATGCTTCCTGAAGATATCATGCATGTTATTCTTGAGGGTGTTGCACAATATGAAGTAAAAGAATGTTTAAAGCTTTGGATACATAATGCTGCAAAATTTAGGTTAGATGAGTTTTTAATTTAAAAGTTAAACATTTTGATTATGGTTACGCATGCATGAAAAGCAAACCACAAATGCTTCAATCAAATTGCTTAGACAGTGAGGATAACAAACTTAAACAAAATGCAGATGAAATGTGGACTTTACTGAAACATTTATTACTTATATTAAACAAGCTTTGTATTTCTGATGATCCACACTATACATTCATAAAGGAACTTGTGGAAATAACCCATATTGCTTTCAGTCCATGTGTGTGTGTCACAACATTAGCATGTCTTCGTGTGTTAATTAAAGAGCATCTTAAACATTTTAAACAGCTGTTCCCTCATCTAAATATTATTCCAAAACAACATTACCTTCTTCATATTCCAAAGCTGATATCTGAATTTGGTCCTCTAGTTCGTGTTTGGTGTATGCGATTTGAAGGCAAACATTCTTACTTTAAACGTCTTGCAAAACAACAAAATCATATTAATATATGTAAATCTTTGGCAGAACGTAACCAGAAGAAAGAGCTGTGTGAAAGTCTTTCAAAACAGCACCCCTTATTTTCAAATGAAAGAGAAGTTGGTAGTTGCAAAGTGGTAAATGGCGAAGAAAGAAATTTGGCAGAAGAAAGTGACAGCATTTAACATTGAAAACAGCGACACAATTTATACTGCTAACTGGGTTCAAATTAATGGGGTTAAGTATTGTTGTGAAAAGGCTATTGCAACTAGTGGCACGTCACCAGAATGTAATTTTCTACCTTTGTTTGGAAAGATAAGGTATATTTGGATTACAAATTCACATATATATTTTGCATTACAGTTGTATGACACAGTTTCATTTGATGAAGAAAGGCAATGCTATGTTGTAGAGAATCCTGACCTTCCAAGTGGGTTTGAGGTTGTTTCTGCAAATCAGTTATTGGACCACAGTGTGTACAACATATGCTGTGTTAAAAATGAAATGCTAATTCCCATACATTACGATTTGATGGGCAAAATAACTGAATGGGCGTTAAAGTAAAACTGTGTTCCATTATGTCCCATTAGCATGTGTTGGTACTACAGTATATCAGACATTTTTATGTATTTTTTAATTTACATACGTTTATTTCTTCCATGCAAGACTGTGGAAACACTGTTTCAAAAAACTATAAAACTATAAAATGTCTTTATATAATCCAATGATAGAGTACGATCTACCTTAAATGTACCGATTGTCAAACAGTTGAAGTGCTTGGGGGTAGCATCTAGCCATCTCTGCGTTCTATTACAATAAAATTTACCCATTCCCCTTTGTGTGAGCTGTGTCCCTAGGGTTTCATGGGCACCTTTCTACATATGTTATGGGAGTGTCCTGTGGCTATATTTTGGAGCAGGTTTCTGCTACTTTTTCTACTATTCTTGATAGAGAAATCCCTTTCTCACCCAGAGTGTTATTGTTAGATGATGACTCATCTTTACAAAAGAAACGGAGTTGTTCGGCAGGTCTCACGGCGGCCAAATGAATGGTGGCGCTCTGTTGGTAGCCTCCACATTCCTTTCCCTGGCCTCATGGATAGGTGCCTTTCTTATACATTTGGAGCTCTCCAGATCCATGGTGCCAGGGAGGGGGCAAGGACAATGGCCGTAGACTCTGTTAAAACATTGATCTGATTTGTTTTGCTTTAAACATTTGTCTGCTTTAGGGGGATTTTTTTTTCATTTTGTCTACCCCCCCCATCATTAGTTGTTATGATGTTGTATTGTATTGTACAGTTTAATCAATTTTAAACAAAATGCATATCCATCATTTAATTTATAAGGAAACTCTCCCTTTAAACTTCTTATCTGTATGTTTTGCTCTGTGCACATGGCTATTTGTTGTGTTTTAAAAGTTAAAAATAAAAGGTTTTTGAACCAGTGTTTATCTGTTTTTTTCTGTTTTAACTAACTCCGTTAAAACGCATTCCTTTAATTTTTAACGCCTCGACATTTGCACATAAAATTATTCAGTTTGAAGTATAACCTGGAAATGAAGGTACTGTTTTCCAGCTTTATTTAATGTTAAGTTAAATGTTTCTTGTTGTAAGAAATGACTGCTGTAATTAAGTTCAGTTTCTTACAACAAGAAAAAAATGTGTTAACTGGCAAAAATAGGTATTTTTTTCTTGTTGCAAGAGAATTCTTCTTACAAGAATCTCAAGAAATCACTTTTGGTTGTGTGGGGCCATACAGACATCAAGGATGGCCAATTCCACTCTTGCACGTCCTGCACAACCTCCCCTGCTAGCATGGCTGAGCCGTGCGCAGCATTGAGAGGCCCTCCCTCCCCCTCCACAATCTGTCCCTGAGCCCTTCACGGAGCATTAAAAACCCTCCGCTTAGGCTCAGCTGCCTCGCTCTCGCACCTCCTCTTAGTCTTCTACACGGAGCAACTTGAGACAGGCACAGGATATTATGGAATCGAAAAACCAAACGGTCCAAGTCCTTGAGTATTTGACCAGGCAGCAGGTTCAAGCCCTTGCTCTGGTCCCAGCTCAGCCGACAGCACTGTCCCCGGAGGTGACCCCGCCTGCAATGGTGGTCACTCCAGATGTTACAGAACCGGATGTCAGCATTGCTGAGGAGGACCATGATGCGATTTCGATCGCGGCCTCATGGGAAGGTGGCTCTTCCTTCAGGAGCAGCCCCTACCTCTCCTGACTATTCCATTGGACCAGCAGTAGAGGAATTACTGCAGTGCTCTCACCGAGAACACAAGGCATCTCGGCAGGTAGCCTCAATGCTCCCCTCCTGTTCTCTGGTATGGCCGAGAACGAGACGCTGGCATCCGCCATACTCGCCAGTCTGTCCGGACAGGCTAAAGGTTCACAACAGTGGACCGAAAGGATGCGTATTCCACGTCCCTATTCGTCCAGCGCACAGGAAGTATCTCCACTTCGCCTTTCAGGGGAGCGTCTTTTCAAGCTTGCCATTCGGCCATTCGTTTTCAAAGTGCATGGATTCCATTCTAGCTCCGTTGCGGCTGCAGGGGATCAGAGTTATGAACTACCTGGACAACTGGTCGATCTGTCCCAATCGCAGGAAGGAGCCCACACAGCGATTGTGACAAAGCATCCGTTGAGGTTGGGTCTCACCCTCAACAATGCCAGAGCCAACTAATACCAGTGCAAAGTATACTACTTGGGTCTCCGGCTGGATTCCCTTACAATGCGGGCCTACATGTCAGAGTAGCTTCCATACGCAACTGTCTGGCCCTGTTCAACAAGGGTTCACTGTACAATTGGTGTTGTTTTAAAAACTGTTGGGTCTGCGTGAAACAGCTCTCTCTCGAGAGAGTTTTCTGTAGGTCCCCTGCAATTTTATTGCTGCAGCTTCATCAGCTATCTAACTGGGGTTACTCCACATGCGCCCGATCCAAGTGTGGCTCAATACCTTTCGCCTACACCCCAAGCGTGACAGACAGCGTTGGCTGACTGTGTCTCACCTATGCTGGGAAGCCCTACGCTGGTGGAGGCAAGCCTCTCACCTGAGTGAAGGCGCAAGGATGGAAGTGATACACAACCGTCAACTGGTGACGACAGATGCATCCAACTCTGGTTGAGGGGCGGTCTGGGCAGGCAGAGGAGTCCGCGGACCCTGGTTAGGTCGCTGGACATCCCTGCGCAAAAATGCACTGGAGCTGAGAGCGGTCAAGCTCGCACTTCAACATTTCCTTCCTGTGCTCCAGAACAGACATGTCCTTGTCCGCACGGAAACATGTCAGTAGTGGCGTACGTGAACCACCAGGGAGGGCTTTGGACCCCAGGGTTACACCGCATAGCCTTTCGGCTGTTGATCTGGGTGCAGAGGCACTTACTATCCTTCCGGGCTGTCCATCTCCCGGGAGTGGTGAACTGGGCAGCGGACCTCCTCTCAAGGGAGGGACCTCACCCATCAGAATGGTGACTGCACCCTCAGGTGGTGCAGCGCATTTGGGAACACTTCGGGGAAGCCCAAGTCAATCTCTTTGCCATGGCAGAGATGACCCGTTGCCCCTTGTAGCTCTCCCTCCACAGCTGTGGAGGTCCACTAGGCATCTACGCTGTAGCCCACGAGAGGCCCAAAGAGCTTTTGTACGCTTTCCCACCAATACCGCTGCTCCCTGCCTTCCTCGAGAAGGTCAGGAGAGACAAGGCGACAATTCTCCTGGTGTCCCCCAGATGACTCAGGAGATTCTGGTTTTCAAACGTCTGCCAGCTGCTGCAGGGCCAGCCCTGGGGTATCCCGCTGCGCATGGATCTCCTGAGTCAGGCAAAAGGTACCCTCTGGCACCCAGAACTGGGCAGACTCCAACTGTGGGTCTGGCCCCTGAACGGGACCGTCTGTCCGCCTTAGGGCTCTCAGATGCAGTTGTCAGTACACTGCAGAACGCTAGGGCCTCCTCCACAAGCGCGTTGTACACCTATAAGTGGAAGTATTTTCAAAATTGGTGCATGACCAGATGTCAGTTTCTGCAAGATCTGTTAGAGGCGGGTCGATCCCCCTGTTTGAAAGTGTACCTAGCAGCCATATTTGCATGCCATGTCCCCTGTATAACATCCAAATTTGCATAGCTTGGGCTGGTATGGCTGACGCGTATCCATCTAACGTTATCCAATCCACACATTCTCCGTAGTAAAATAAAGCAATACAACTTTTATTCCTCAGGTTTCCACAGGTTAGTATTCACAGTTATTTTACAGGATTTTCAGCGTAATAACAGATAAGTTATTGACCGGTAATTTCCACAGAATAATGAAGATAACACGACACGGTAAGAAAACCGTGAGGCTCCAAAGCTATGTCTACAAGAGTAACAAGTGACAGTTATTTTCCGAATTTATACAAAAGCGCGCGAGCGCCAGAACCTAACAAAGCTCGCTCTCTTAAAGATATACTACCCTATTACTGTAAATGCGTAATAGACAAATATAATGTATCAAAATATGTCTTCTCATAAATAATATAGGCAAAAAAATACTAATTGGCTCCTACATACCGGCCCCTAATTGTTATCTGAATCACAAAACAATTACTAACCAAATAAAAACAAGGAGCCAAGTTAACGGAAAACCTTTTCTTGAGCAATCTTGAGTCTTCAATTACCTTACATTACCTGGAGTCAGAGGTTACTAGTACATGACTCACCGTAGGAGAACAGTCTTTACCACTGTCTCATTCTTATTCAGCATCTTGAAGTAGACAGACCTTAGTGATGGGTCTGTACAGTACGCTGGTCTTAGTCTTGATGCGGACCTGACATACAAATCCATGTCTGTCTGGCACAACCTGGATGACCTTTCCCATGACCCAGGAATTACGAGGTGCTGAGTCGTCCACCACCAGCACGACATCTCCAACAACGAAATTGCGCGACGCACCTGACCACTTCTGGCGCTCCTGTAGCTGAGGTAGATATTCCCTAGTCCACCTCTTCCAGAACAGGTCCGACATGTACTGGACTTGCTTCCACCTTCTATGGGAGTAGAGGTCTTCCTTCTGAAAGAGCCCTGGAGTCAGAGACGGCTTGATCTTGAGGAGCAGCAGGTGATTAGGTGTTAACGCCTCCAGATCATTTGGGTCATTGGATGCCTTAGTAATCGGACGACTATTGATGATAGCTTTTGCCTCACACAGAACAATGTGAAGGCCCTCCTCGTCCAGAGCTTGTACTCTCAAAGTGGCATTAAGAATCTTCCTTACTGACCTGATCAACCTCTCCCAGACACCACCATGATGAGATCCAGTAGGGGGGTTGAACATCCACTTGATTCCATTCTGAAGGAGAGTGTTTTTGATCTTGGAGCAATTCCATCCTTTGATTGCTTCCCTAAGTTCACGTTCAGCTCCGATGAAGTTAGTTCCGTTGTCTGAACGAAGCAATGACCCTTGACCTCTTCTGCTATAAAGCGGCGAAGTGCATTGATAAACGAGTCTGTATCCAGAGATGACGCTACCTCAATATGGACAGCCCGGATAGCCATGCAGGTAAAGATAACCCCATACCTCTTCACGACACTTGTTCCACGCCGAACCTCAAATGGACAAAAGTAGTCTACACCAGTGTTCGTGAATGGAGGTTCATCCGGCAAGACTCTGTCGTGGGGTAGATCAGCCATCTGTTGTCGCCTAGCAGCACCATGAAACCGCCGACAGACAACACACTTGGATAGAACTCTTCTTATAGCTGCATTGGCACCAGGAATCCAATAGTTTAAGCGCAGCTTGGATAGCATATGGTTGCGACCACTGTGACCCATATCCTGGTGGATCTCACGTAGGATAAGCTCTGCCACATGGAGGTCTTTCGACAGGATGGCAGGGTGTTTAGATTCTTCAGGCATAGCTGCCCTACTGAGTCTTCCACCAACTCTAAGTACTCCATCTTGTAACACAGGGTTGAGCTTATAAATATGACTGCTCTTCTTCACACTCTCACCCTTCTGCAGGGTGGATATCTCCTCAGGAAACTTCTTCCTCTGGCTGTAGCGGATAAACTCAGCGTCCTTAAGGTCCTTCTTCACAGTGACGTTTCTCTTGTCTAGGCTTGCTTGAAGCTCTGCATCTCCTTGTCCAGCACAAGTTTTTGTCGATTCTTATCATCCTCAGACTGAGCGATGGCCACACTCAACTCCTTCCTCTTTTGACAAAAACGCACCAGAGTGCCTCTCAACTTGAGGACCCATGCCACTGCCCTCTTAAGACGAATCCAAGAAGAGAAGTGTTCCATCATCTGCTGAATTGTATCCAACTCCTCTTCAGCAGTCAGAGTGTACACCACAACATCCCTTCTGACCTCTGGGTCCTCCATGGCAGAATCTACAGGGAGGTCTGGGTACTCTGGCCAATCCTCCTTCGACTTCACAAGAAAGTCTGGCCCTGAGATCCAGGCTTCATTTCGCATGAAGGAATCCACCTTCAGTCCCCTCGACGCATGATCAGCTGGATTCTTGGCAGTATTAACGTATCTCCACTGCGAAGCTTCGGACATCTTCAGAATCGCTGATATTCTATTGGCCACAAAGGTGTGGAACCTAGTGGTCTCATTTTTAATGTACTTCAGTACAGCAGTACTATCTGTCCAAAACACGGAATCTTCGAGCTGCAGCTGCAGCTCCCTTCTCAGCATCTTATCCATGCGTCCTGCCATAGTGGCTGCAGTGAGCTCCATGCGAGGAATGGTGGTTGTCTTGAGCGGAGCAACTCTGGCCTTCCCCATAACAAAGGAGCAATGTACTTGATTGCAGCTGTTCCATTGCAGCAGGTAGCTCACTGTACCATAGCCTTCTTCACTCGCATCTGCAAAATGATGCAACTGAGCGAATGAGGAGTCTCCAAAGCCTGCAGGTTTAAAACACCGCTCAACCTCAAAGTCTTTCAGCTGATGGAGCTCTTTCATCCAGTCATACCACTGCTGAGCAAGCTGATCTGGTATGACATCATCCCAGCTTAGCTTCGTTCTGCAAAGCTCTTGCAGGATCTTCTTAGCTGGCAGAACCACTGGTGACAAGATTCCCAAAGGATCATAGATCGAGCTAACTACAGAAAGGATACCCCTTCTGGTAAAAGGCCTGTCTTGAATGACAATTCTGAACTTGAAGGTATCAGACTGGACACACCACTGTACGCCTAATGCTCGCTCTACAGGGAGTACATCTTGTTCCAGGTCCAAGTCCTTGACTTCCTAGGCTCTCTCCTCTTCGGGAATAGCAGACAGTACAGCTCGACAATTACTCATCCATTTCGTCAGTCGGAATCCTCCCTTTGCACAGATGGCTCTCAGATCATGATACAATAACACAGCTTCTTCCTTTGAGCTGACTGATTTCAGACAGTCATCGACATAAAAATTGTGCAGCACTGTTTCGATCACCTTGGCGTCAAATTGTTCTCTGTTGTCTTCGGCACATTTTCTGAGAGCAAAACTGGCACAGCTTGGTGACGACGTTGCACCGAACAAGTGCACGACCATCTTGTACTCCACCATGGCTAGTCTGATGTCACCCTGTGGCCACCAGAGAAATCTGAGAAGGTCAGAATCTGTAGCTGGCACTTTCACTTGATGAAACATGGCTTCCACATCAGCCATAATCACCACTGGCTCCTGTCTGAACCTGGTGATAACACCTATCAGAGTGCTGGTGAGATCCAGCCCCTGTAGCAGCTGGTCATTCAATGTGGTACCTTGAAACGATGCCCCACAATTGAACACCACACGGATCTTCTTCTTCTTGTGATGGTACACCCCGTGATGTGGTATGTACCATACCTTTCCGTCATTGCGGCTGGCCTCCTCGCAGGTAACCCTCTTGGCATACCCTTTCGCGATGATGTCACCCATGAATGCAGTGTAGTCGGCGTGAAACGAGGGATTCTTGATTAACTTATTTCTTAAATTGAGAGCGCGCTGTTCAGCTACTCTGCGGTTGTCGGCATGTTGATCACTTCATTCCTTAACGGCAGCCTAATGCTGTAATATCCGTCCACTAGTTTGGCAGACTGTGAGACCAAATCCATAAACTGGTGGTCTTCCCTTGACATTTCCAGTTGGTCATCCTGACCACACTCAGGGAAGTCATTCTTGAACAGCTGACTCCACAGCTCATCCAGCCTGGCCACTGATATTCGGTTTGTTGTTACCTGGATCAGTCCACTTCTCATCCCGTTACCTGTGTCTTCTCTAAGAGGTCCATTCACAGTCCATCCCAGTATGGTTCTCACTGCATAAGGTCCATCATCAACACTACTGATGACCTGCCATGGCTCCATTGCCTTTGACGTGTTTGTCCCTATCAGCAGCCCTATCTCTGCGTCGATATGAGGGAGTCGCACTTGTTCCAGGTAAGGCCACCTGTTCACCTCCTTTTGCAGTGGGATGTTCTCCTTGCTCACTGGAATGGTCTTCTGAGCGAAGACATCTGGAAGATCTATGAAGTTGCTGTCCTCCAGACTGCTCACCTCCAAACCTGAAACAACCTGACTGCTGACAATCTTTTCTTCACCCATGGTTTTCAGCAGTATGTCTATCTTCCTACCGTTGACATTGAGCTCACTCATAAGCTCCTCAGTGCAGAAAGTGGCAGTACTGCCTGGGTCAAGGAAAGCATAGGTAGCCACCACTTTATTGCCCTTCTTCGACTTGATTCGAACGGGTACAATAGCCAAAATGCTGTCAGCGTCACCGGCCTTGGTGCGTCCACAGATCGCCTTCTCTGTTCCAATGAAACCACTGGTGACTGACCGTTTTTCACCATCTTCTGATGGCTCTTCCGGCTCTTTCTTGAGAGTAGCATTTTCTTTGATCTTCATGTGCAACACAGTAGGGTGTGTCAACGAGCATACTTTGCAACTTAGCTTCTCCTTGCAAGTTTTACTCATATGTCCTTTTTTCAGCAGCCAAAGCATAGCCCTTTGCTCCGTAGAAAGTCAATCTTCTCCTTGTGAAGAGACTTCTTTATCCGTTTACACAGCTCCATGCTATGATCACCTTGGCAGAAAAGACAGGGCTTGGTAAATGCACTGCTAGGACTGCCATAATCATTTCCCATAGGCCTAGACTCTGTGCCTTCCGTCTGGTTGTCCACCGGTGTGGCAGCTGTGGTGAAACTCTTCCTGCTACCACTTGTCTTGTGTGACTTTGAGTATGTATGAGACTTCACTTGTCCCCTCACTGCAGCGGCATCCTTTATGTCTCCAAACAGCAGGTGCAGTGCAATCTTAGCTTGCTTGTTGACAAAGTCGACAAGGTCTTTGAACTTTGCTCTTCGTTTCTGCCGCTCCTGTATATCACAGGCCATGCCTCTCCACCTCTCCCTCAGCTTGTATGGAAGTTTGGCAATAATAGCACGCATGTTAGCTGCATTGTCGAGCTCTTCCATGTACTCCATATCCATCATGGCATTACAACATCCAGTGAGGAAGAGAGCGTACGAATGGAGTGCCTCTCCATCATCAGACTTAATGGTAGACTAACTCAGAGCCTTGTCTATGTATGCCACAGAGACCTTGTATTCATCTCCAAAGTGCTCTTCCAAAAGCTTCTTCGCTTTACGATACCCTCGTTCTGGATCCATGTGGAGGCAGCTCCTAATCAACTCTCTGGGCTGTCCATTGGTGTATTGCTCCATGAAGTAAAGTCTGTCCTTGCTGCTATCTGTCCTATCCTCCACTCCGTGTTCAAACGCTCTGATGAACAGCTTGTACTCCAAAGGGTCCCCTTTGAAGATGGGTATGTCCAATGGTGGTAGAGTAGATAGCCTTTGTTGTTTCACCAGGAATTCTGTGATATTGTTTTGTCGCAGCATGACACCGTACAACGCCCTGTAACATCATCTTCTGGCAGAGCGGCACTGGTAGGTGTTCTTTGGTTACTGAAACTCAACTGTTGTTCTCCCTCCACAGCAGTATGCGATGCGGTAGAGGTAGGCTGGCTTTGACTTCGAGCTTCAAGCGACTCCTCATCTTTGTTGCTATAACTAACCCTTTTCATAGCAGGTAGGACCTTGTGTGACTCCAGGTAGGAGTTCATTCCATCACTCAGGCATTTGGGTGGGACTTGAAAACCCTCCAACTCTTCCAAAACCTTAATTTTAGCATTTGAGGCTGCTAAAGCGGTTTGTAACTCCAGCTCTTCTCTCTGAGCCTTTAGCTGGGTTTCCTGTTTGTCTAAAGCTTGCTTTTGCTTCAGAGCAGCTGCTTGAGCTAGCAAAGCAGCTCTTTCTACTTCAGCCTTTAAATGTGCAGATGAGGCAGAAGATGAAGCTTGTGAAGAAAGCCCAGCGTGACTTTGTTTTTTCCTCCGAGTAGTAAATGACGCACTAGATATGCTATCTGATGGCTGTACCTCTTCATCACACTGCCTAACTTGCTCCATACGTTGATGGACTTCTTCCATCCATACCTCAGTTTTCTCTATGAATTCTCTGAATGAACTAGCTTTGGGCTCAAACCAGTTAAGCTGATCGTCATTCATTTCCTTCTCTGATTGCTGCTGAAGTAGCCGTTTTACTGATGTGTTTAGCTCACAAAAATCCCCAAACAGCTGGCTGAGCTCAATCATCAGCTTGTTCTTAATTACTTCCAAGTTACCATCATCATCCATTAAATGATGCATCTCATTCATTTTGCCTGTCAGCTGACCTAGCTTGGCTTTCCGTGAGCCGATGAGACGATTCTGCGTTTCCTCCATAGCTTTCACTGTAGGTTTCACTTGCCTTTTAACCACAGGTAAAACAGCTAACGCTTCATCACCATCCATGATGACGTAGCTTAGCTAGCACAGTACGTTCCAAAGCACTTCCAAAATATAGCTGCATCACACTGAATACAGCCAATGGTCCAATATTCCACTAATATTCCTTCATGACGTCCGACACATAGAACTAGCAACGAAGGAGATAAATCCGGTACTGTACTATCCCTTTTTACTGTGACATAAATAGCGAAGGCTACACTGAGAAATAAACAGGACTTACTTTGCTGTCGAGTTTGCCCATTCAACGCGACCTTCCGTATCCTTCTTTGTACTTGTCCTAGTATCCAAAAGCTCCTTTTTTACACTTTCAATTTTCCAACCGGAGCTGGGTTTTCTTACTATATGTATAACATCCAAATTTGCATAGCTTGGGCTGGTATGGCTGACGCGTATCCATCTAACGTTATCCAATCCACACATTCTCCGTAGTAAAATAAAGCAATACAACTTTTATTCCTCAGGTTTCCACAGGTTAGTATTCACAGTTATTTTACAGGATTTTCAGCGTAATAACAGATAAGTTATTGACCGGTAATTTCCACAGAATAACGAAGATAGCACGACACGGTAAGAAAACCGTGAGGCTCCAAAGCTATGTCTACAACAGAGTAACAAGTGACAGTTATTTTCCGAATTTATACAAAAGCGCGCGAGCGCCAGAACCTAACAAAGCTCGCTCTCTTAAAGATATACTACCCTATTACTGTAAATGCGTAATAGACAAATATAATGTATCAAAATATGTCTTCTCATAAATAATATAGGCAAAAAAATACTAATTGGCTCCTACATCCCCTTTGACTCAGTGTTCCGGGCACTCATATACTAGCAACCCATTTTCTGAAGGGTGCTCGGCGGTTACGTCCTCCTAAGAAGAACATCCGCCCCGAATGGAGTCTAGACATGGTACTGGAGGCTCTCACTAAGGCTCCATTTGAGCCTATACATTCCATAGAGTTGAAATATCTCTCTATGAAGACAGCCTTTCTTTTAGCCATCACCTCTGCTAAGCGGGTTAGTGAGCTACAGGCTCTGTCAGTGCACAGTTCATGTATTCGTATTTGGGACAATGGAAACAGGGTATCGTTGCGCACAAACCCTGCTTTTCTCCCTGTGGTGATTCTGGCTTTTCACTTGAATCAATCAGTGGAACTAGAGGCTTTCCATCCCCCTCCTTTTGCGGAGGAGATGAATTGGAGATTGAATTCCCTCTGCCCTGTTAGGGCATTGAGAGATTATGTGGATAGGACGAGAGCACTGCATCAGTCTGACCAGCTCTTCGTCTGTCATGGTAAAGGTCCCAAGGTTAGCCCTCTAAGCAGCGACTGTCCCATTGGATTGTGAACAGTCTTGACTGCATATACTAATGCCGGCCTATCCCCACCTGGGAGGGTGGCCACACACTCTACCAGAGGTGTGGCTATGTCATGAGCCCTCTTTAGAGGTGCTTCATTGACTGACACTTGTACTGTGGCTAGCTGGGCTACGCCCCATACATTCTCAAGATTCTACTGCCTTAACACTAGAACTGCCATGCAGTTTGACCCATTTTGCATTTAAAATGTTAATTACTCTTCCATTGTAAATCGTATATGTGTGTCCGTTTTTGACTTTTCCTAAATATAATAATTAAATATCCGGATGGTGTTTGATAGCCAGAATCACAAAAATGATAAAGTTATTAACAGTTCTACCTAGAACGGCCACATGTTTTTTTTTTAATTTTTATTTCAAGCCTTTCTTTGTTTGTAGACTGACTATGAGATTGCTATGATTGACGATTTGTCAAGATGCCAACTCAGTGAAAACTTAGTTGCTATTTTTCAATGTACCTGGGAGACAACAATCCTTCGTTTTTTTCCAGAAATGCAACTGGGAATATATCAGAACGAAATATTTAATCTTGAAAGTAGTCATTTTGATTGGAATACGGCAAGCTGCACTCAGATGCACACAGCAAACTTGTGCCTAATATGAAACATATGTTATATATTCTTTTTTATATTACTTTTAGAAGAAAAAAAAACATTTTGTTTTTACAGGTTTGTATGTACCAGTTTACACGTGTTTACACAATAGTGTTCAATGGAACTGCGTCTGTGTTTACAACACAGCTCCTGGATGCAGACACAGTCAGCTGGCAGACGTGTACGCTCCTCCATAGAGTACAATGCAGCCGTCATACCGGAAGTGGTGTTATATTTTCTTTTTATGTAGTATTAGAAACAATAATTTCGGTTTTATAGTTTTGTGTGTACATGTACCCGTCTACACCTGCACACAGGTATATGCACATACACGTTTCTTTTGAAATGTGTATTTTATTATATGTTTTCACTGTTTGTAGTCGTGCTGTATATGCACTCATTTTAAAAATAAAGCCTTTTATGTTTCAGTTTCCATTTAAATATAGTGTTTCTGCAATGCAAATGTTAGATATGATGTTCATGAATAAAACTTTTGAGTTGTATCCGATAGTATGTCTTTCATTTTCATAATGAAGCAGTTAAAAATTGTATGGGTCAAAGTGACCCACGTAGCGGTTCTAGGTGTGAAAATCTGGCGGTTCTAATGTGGTAGATCTTTTCCTGCCTTCATTAGGCCCGAGGGTCCTTGAGGTTGCACGCTTGCACCGCTAACCTTGGGTTATGCGGTTCTGATGCGTCCCTCATCTGCTGCCGTTCCTTCTCCCTCGCGACGGCTCTGGTATGCTTTCCCATAAGTATATTTTGGTTGTCTTGAATTGAATTGAATTGAATTGAATTGAAAGGGAACGTTAGGTTACTTACCGTAACCCTGGTTCCCTGAAAGAGAAGACGACCACCAACCAGCGAGGTCACATCGGTCGCCCTCACGGGTTCGATGCAAAGGAGAAAATGGTCTCCGCGGGTTGACTGTTTAATCCCTCCCTATCGGCAGCTCTGACATAAAATGACTCAGTGAATACCTACCTATGGCAGGCATATCCCATAAGTATGTTGGTGGTCGTCTTGTCTTTCAGGGAACCAGTAACTTTTTTTGTCTACATGCAGAAATACTTGACTAAACACCAAAAAACTTTGCTCCCCACGGAGAAAAAAAACGCTTCAAAGTTGGCAAGCTTGCAAGTATTAAAGTGAATTTTTTTAATAACAAGAACAATTTTGGCACAGCAAGTGTTTTTTACAATTCAGGCACTATAAAATTGGTCAATACTTTATTATTCTGATATTCTTCCAGTCTTGTAAAACATGAATTTATTCTTATTAAAGGCCTATTTTATGATGATCTTTTTAGTTGTGGTGTTTTTTATGCCAAAATTTCCCAACTACATTGATCACATTTGGACAAAGATGAGCTGTTTGTAGATCAACATCAATAAAAAAAATATTGGTCAGTTTTAAAAATATTAGCAATTATGTCAAAATGCCAAGCATGAATGAGTTGACAGATTTTTTTTTTTAAAAATTGTGTAGATGGCAGACTTTTATTTTAGTTTTCCTAAATTTCGTATATTTACATATGACAAATATGCTTAGAATGTTTACAGTCCTCATCAACCTTTAGCAAAAGGGCAAAGCAGTACATTGTAACAACTTTTCCCAATTTTCAGTATGCATATGTGTGACAGAGACAGAATGATTCTTGGTGATAAATCTCCCTCCCTCCCTGTGAGGATACAGTGTAAAGGGAACAGAGTGCCCTGGACTGGATGGCCTGACAATTCTAGAAATGGGGCACAGCTGCGGTACATTAAGTCATCGTTCCAGAGGGAAGGCGATGTGGCAACCGCAGATTGGAGGAGAAACGACTGCACTCACTAACCAAGGGGGCGTGACTGAAGGTACAAATAGGGGATGTGGCTAGGTGATCTGTTCCTTTGTTTATGGTTAAGAGAATGCTAAAGGATGAGCGAAATATAACCGAGTGTTTTGTTTGTTTTGTCGAGTCTAATTGTACTGTTTGTTATTAATAGATGGCTAATACAATCCGGAGCTGTTGCTAAAGGCCAGCACAAATCCAGACAACACTTGTAATTGTATTTCACCACGATCACTACAGCACTCACTCTGGACTTGTGACTGTGTCTGTGTTTTATATGTGTGTGTGTTTAACTGTGCCTATTTCAGGACTGCAACCCATTGTTTATTGAACTGTGCAATGCACATCGTTGTGTATTGTCAGCCCTCCATTTCTTTACTGTTGTCATCAGACTTTGGATTATAAATATACCACCATTTCACCAGTACTTTGTTGTTTGTCATTGTCTTGAGCACTGCATCACCTCTACACCTGGGCACTGCAAACTTTGCTACAATATGAAAGAGTGACTATACAACTAGTAACACAAAAATAACAAGCTTCATCACCATGTTTCTATCTGCCACTGGGACCACATTTTCTATCAGCAGCAGATCAAGATCAAATCAATTTAAAATGGGAATCTGTCTGTCAGCCCCAGTTAGAAACCTAACTGCAGAAAAAATAAATAGTAGAATGAACATGAGGGCTGTGAATATACTGTCAGGGAAATATTAGAGGTTAGTGAATTCATTACTAAATTGCAATTATGCAAAAGCATGATACATACCGTACAGGTGATCTTTGACTTTTGTGTGACATCTGGATGCAGATTGGATTGTTCTACTGTGACAAAATTAATTGCTTTGACCTTATTTTTGAAATAAACTAATATTTTTTAAATGAAAAAGAGTCATAATACTGACATTTATAGGTGGTCCCCAATTTATGCGCGTTACTGTATGGGACTTTATGCCGGGCTGTGGCCGAACTGTTGCAGTGATGACGTCACGGACCAGGAAGGAGTAACAGTAAACAAGGAATGGTGGTGATGAAACTGAACGCTACGGCGCTCAGTGTTTTTCAACTTGGGGTCCCAGCCCCTATGAGGAGTCCACAGCACATATATGGGGATTCGCGAGACAGTAAAAAAAAAAAAAAAAAGTAATTTGCAAACATTGCTATGTTGGATTGCAAAACTATATTTCCAAAACTTAGTTAAAAGGTTTTGAGTAGATGTACGATGTACTTATACATTTCTGCTGTAATTTTCAAAAGTATAAATCTGCTCTCCTTTTGTATTGCTGAACTTAAATGCTCTGTTGTTATTTCCAGAACTTTAATAACTCAGGAGAGACGGATGGCCTGATGTTAACATTGACAGCAGATGGTAGGTACCTGCCAGTAATTATTATGATGAATGGAAGGCTCTCAAACATAAAATTAGCAAATGGACTAAAAATGACACAGACAGTGAGTGTCGAACAGAAGCCCTAGAAAGTGGTTGCTGTCATCCATGGCTTTGCTTGTTTTCTATAGAATCACTTTACCCTATTTTCTTTAATAACCTATTGAAATGGTACGTTTTCTTGCAGTCTGTCTAGCTTCACATCCTTTTCTTATTCTACTGTGACAAAATTAATTGCTTTGACCTTATTTTTGAAATAAACTAATATTTTTTAAATGAAAAAGAGTCATAATACTGACATTTATAGGTGGTCCCCAATTTATGCGCGTTACTGTATGGGACTTTATGCCGGGCTGTGGCCGAACTGTTGCAGTGATGACGTCACGGACCAGGAAGGAGTAACAGTAAACAAGGAATGGTGGTGATGAAACTGAACGCTACGGCGCTCAGTGTTTTTATTAAATAATAAACAAAAGGTTTAAACAAACACAAAACAAACAGGCGCGTTGACCAAACAAATAAACAAATAAGGTTTAGCAGTTGTTTAGCTTCTACTCTTCTCTCTCTCAAAAACCCGTCTCTCCTCTGACACTCTCCCCTTTAGCGCGGACAGCTGGACAGCTTTTATATTCTGGCCGAGGGGTTAACTAGCTGTTAATTTTCTTATTACCCCTCGGCCACAGTCTGCACGAGTTTAGTAAGGATGCGTGACTGTCAGCTAGTTAAATAATCAGTAGCTGATCAGTCACACATCCTCACAAGGTTTTTAAAATACTGGTGGCAGAGCAGGGCTCTGCCCTTGTAAATATTGCAGGGATGGGGTTAAATTCTCCTCCCTGCCCAGGTTTATTGTGTCAAGTGGGAATAATTAACAATCAATTAGCAACCAGCCACCTGACATAAAAGGCCTCAGCTCCTCAGTAGGGAGAGGTAACTGAGGAAGCAAGGGTGTTTTTCTTTGTGTGCTGTTTTTTGTTAATTTCGCAATCCAGTGAAGGCAAAGCTCAGCCTGGAAGCCTTATTTTTGTAAGTTTTTGCATCGTGTTTATTGTTTGTGTTTTAAAAACCTTTTGTTTGGCTCTCGTGCCTGTTTTATTTTGTGTTTTTTATTTAATTTTTATTTAATAATTGTGTTTTTTAAGTCTTTTGTTTGAACTGCAGTTTGTCTCTGGGCCTCATCCCTTGTGCCATCCTGTCACAAATACAAAACAATAACAAATAACAATTGGCTTTCGCAGTAATATAAAACATAAATCATAATATAAATAAATAACAATAGATTTGATTTCAATACAATAGATTTCAATAACAATAGATTTCAGGTAATTATTTCTTAAATACTTTAACTAGGAATACGCTGTGGCAGGATGGCTTGCAGTGGTGAGGTGTGGTGACGTCACGGACCAGGAAGTAACTGAACCAAAACAGTGGATGGACGGGTGAAGCTGAATGCCACTGCACTCAGCGTATTTATTAACTCATCAAAACAAAAGATTTAAACAGAACAACAAAACACAAAACAAAAAGGCGCAATGGCCAAACAAACAGAAACAAGTATATTTTTAAATATAGCAATTGTTTTTCTTTCGCTCTCCCGTACATTCCCCTATACTACACTCAACCCCCCGCAGCACGGACAGCTGCCGGTTCTTATACTCTGGCCAAGGGGTTAACTAGCTGTTAATTATCTTATTACCCCTCGGCCACAGTCTTCACGCGTTTGGTAAGGATGCGTGACTGTCAGCTAGTTAAATAATCAGTAGCTGATCAGTCACGCATCCTCACGGGGTTTTTAAATATACAAACACATTAACAAAAGACGCGGTGCTTTTTTCCGCGCCGCAAACAAAAATACAAATAATAATAAATAAATACATAGGGGCGGGACACTCCGCTACAACGCCCTTTAAAAGTTACTGATTTTAATGGTCAAAAATGCTTTTAAACCCTCTTGAACCCATCGGTGCACATACTGTACTTGATACGTAAAAGTCAGAAGGTCTTGAAAGGGATAAGGTGGTCATTTTCTGGACCACAAGCTAGATATCTGTTAGCACTCAACAAGCCTGCCTCCCTGGGATTCCTTTGTAAAAAAACAACCTTGTGTGATTTCACAGTTTGGCAGTGAGACAGGGGAGCAAGGCGATTAACAGCTTCACAGCATCTGGTGAGGCTTTGCTTTGAGGAATGGCTCTGGGACTGCATCGTTCAGCCGGGGGCTCCTGCCCTCCAGTGGGACTCATAACTGGTAGTTTGAATATCAGCACACCCCTAATGCCTACTGCACTGTATGTAATGTGCAATGTTGTGTGAGACACTGCCGTTACGGATTCTGTCCCCTGACAGTGAGTTAAAAGCACTACAACCATGAATGGTGATGAACTCGGCTCTTTTGCATAGTGGTTAAGATGCTCACTTGCAAGGTTGCGGTTCGCTCCCAGCCTCTGCCCTTTACATGTGCATACAGGCTTAATTCTAACTTGGCTGTTTTTGTACAAGTGAAATATCTTTGGTCAGATATAGTACATAGTAAAACCATATGAACTAAACTCCTTGATGTGCCTTTCCCTTAAATTAACCAATTGCTTTTATCAGCTGTGAACAGATCTATCCACATGTTCAAAATGAATCAGCTTGTTTCTGCTTTAGGGGTTCCCAGAGGCTCACTGTGGCAGCACAGAGGCATACACATGTAAAAATACAATGTATTGTGTGTGTATTTGTTTTTGTAAATAAAGTTGAATTAGAATATGGATGAAACCCCATACCCCGCAAAAAAAATGTGCAGAATATTGCTAGGTTCTAATTTCTAATTTCTTGGTTGTCAATTAGGCCTGGCCGCATGCTATCAAAGAGGAGCAGGGAAACAGGGATACAGGCCAGAGAAGTGGGTGTTAATGCACCGTGATAGCCTTAGCTTGGGCACTGCTTTGTTTAGTGTATTTAGCTGATTTTGCTTATTTTGCTTATCTTGTTTGTAATTGAATAAAAGTGTGCTACCAAGCACTTGGCAGCAATCTCCTGTGTCCTGCTGCTTCTGTCGCTGGCCTTGACTGCAACGCTACCTTCCACACTCACCTATTCAAAACACAGCCATGTGGAGTTCAGGATGGGTCATGTGAACATGCTTTGAATTTCGCTTGTGACTGATTTTGATTGGGGACCCACTGGGAGTACTGCACTGGTCTTCAGATGGGTATATAGTCCCCCTCATCACTACTGGTCAGGCATCTGATGAGCCCACCAGGAGACTTCCAAGGCTGGGCTTTGTCTCCAAAGTGCAGTAGCCTGGTAACAGGTGTTGCTAAAGTTTGGCAGGTAAAATGGTATTTGGATATTTTGCTCCCTCTTTAAAAATAAACACTAACCTTAAGCCTGGCTATAGTTATAAGTTGGAAACATTGACAAAGGCATTGGGAAATACGTTAGTGTACTTGACTTGTTATAGTGTTACCTTGCTCAAATCCACATGATGCACAGTATTTGGTGAATCATTCTCATAAGCAGTAGAATATTACCAGACAACATCTACGACTATGTGACCTTGATGATTCACTGGACCAGCAGAACAAGGCACACAGTTTCTCTCATTAGGACTGTAAAACCCACAATAGCATTTTCTATGTACTGTATTTTTTGACACCTGTCAAAGTAAGTGCAATGCATGTCATTTGGTCATCATATCACCGACAGCATAGCGTTCCAGTGATTGTTAATCTAATGAATTCCCAGTTGATTGGAATGAAGGGAATGATTCCCTTGTGGGGCTGGCTGACCTTTACAAGAAACTGTTACATGGCCAGTCCCATGGGCAATAGGATGATCATTTTCAGAAAAGCCTTTTGTTGAGACTCCATAGCTTCTTTCATTTCCAGTAAACTCAAAATACGATGCTTTGTGCAGCTTGTTATAGTGACGTTATATGTTATAATCTTTCATAACTGCAACCATTGCACTGCAAATCAGACATATTGCCATGCTGCCAAATTATTCAGTGAACAAATAATCATCTGTCTAATGACTGGCAGCAGTGTGGAGTAGTGGTTAGGGCTCTGGACTCTTGACCGGTGGGTTCAGTCCCAGGGGGGGGACACTGCTGCTGTACTCCTAAGCGAGGTACTTTACCTAGATTGCTCCAGTAAAAACCCAACTGTATACATGGGTAATTGTATGTAAAAAATAATGTAATTGTATGTAAAAATAATGTGATATCTTGTAACAATTGTAAGTCGCCCTGGATAAGGGCATCTGCTAAATAATAATAATAATGATTTTGGAATCTTCTGTGTTCCACCTCCACCTTTCGCTTCCGTGAAATCTCCAGATATTTTTTTACACAAAGTAAAATAAATAGTTTAAACAATCCTTTGCCTTGCTATCTAATCAAAATTATGTGTGCTGTGCTGTTACACGTGTGCGTGAGGAAACAAATTCTGTGTGCTATTTGATTGGCTATTTTACTACCGCTGTGAGCTGTGATTGGCTTAATGGGAATGTCACTCATACAATGCAGACTGCACATGTTGAATACGCATGTTATATTAAAGAGGCGGGTTGTTTTAAAGAAGAATTCAGTATATCAATTCAATTTTAGAAACAAATGTGTGGGTTGTCAAACATTGCCCTGCGTGCCGTATGTTTGACACCCCTGCTTTATATTAACTATTTATTTTAAACTATGTCATTCAGCTTTAACTGCAACCTATTCAATGAACTGCGATTTACACAAAAAAAAAAAAAAAGCCCTGCTAAAGTTCACAGGGAATTATATTAAATTTCCCACACAGAGGACATGTTTACAGGACGTGTGCTATTGATTGTACTCACATAGCACTGTCACCTCGATCCATGGAGCATGCCAATGCCGACAGGGAAGAGAATTGAGGCTATGTCTCATCAATCAATATTTCTCGAGTAAGCAGAATAAAAAGAAAAATATGCCATTGCAAAATGTGACATATTGTATATGCATTAAAGGAGAAAGGAAAAATGTTTTTTTAAAAGGTAAGCAGTGCAGTTTCCCTTTATGTTGCATCTGCCTGTCCCTTGCTGAGTGCTGTGTCTGTTGATCACTCATTTCCGGTCAATGTAAGCCACCTCCACCTTCACAATAAGCTACTGATCAAAAGATACGCCAGGACTGCTGGGGCTATGACATTATCGTGCACATTAAATTATCACTCACAATACATGTAGTGTGCACGGTATGGTATGTAAAGTAGCCAAATACTGTGCACATATTTTAATGTGTTCTCTGTTAGTAAATGGGGCAGTAAATTTAGATTTATCGCGCACGTTAGGCTCACTACTTTACATGCGCACTAACTCCAAATTTCGTAAATGAGACCCTCAGTGACTTACTGGTATCATTAGCACATTTCTTTCAGAAATGAAAAAAACACCCAATACAGTTACCAAACCAGAAATAAACAACACAGACATTTACCTTACATCTTGTTGTTTCATAGCCATTTTATTTATTGATTTTTTTCTTTCAGAAAAAAACTGCACTAATGGTGATTTTGAGTAAATAACTTTGTTGTCCATTACTATTACAGTAGTTATCCAAAACACTGCAGTGATATATCATATATATATATATACAGTATATATATATATATATATATATATATATATATATATATATATATATATATATATATATATATATATACCGAGTTTAGCTCAAAACAGCCAACTCCCCTCATGTTGAGTATGTGCCTGGCCATCTTGGATTGTATTTGTACTCTGGGCCTCTTCTTTCCTCCATTCATCTCCTTGATAGGAATGTTTTTGTATACAGGAACATAATACTGTTTAAGATGTATTCAAGTGTTAAAATCTCTGGGTGGATATTTGTTATCTTAACATTCTAATCTAGACATTGTCTGTTACCCCTTATGCCTCATTCTGTTGAGAAATGCCATTGATGGCATTGAATTCCCATGCATAGCTACTGAATACCTTGCAGTAGAATATCTGAACGTTTACTGTGACAGGCAGACTGAGATAAGGCAGACACAGGCCTGTGGGTCAGGCTGTCCCCACAGGCTGACATACTGCATGGTGTGGTAATTGGTTCTATTGCTGTTGGGCTGTTTTGGTTGTTTAAATAAAGACACAGAACTGTACATTGTTTGAATGGAGATGGCTGTAAGGTGAGTCCAGTTCCTGCCCTGTGTAAGACTGCTAGCCTGGGTGTCAGGATTTACTTGCATTCTCCTGTTCTCATGGAAAGCTTTTGCTACATCACAACAGCTTGGCATCGGTGGAAATTATTAGAGTTCTCTTCACTAATGTACGCTTTCTGTCGTTTTCTTCTTCAGTCATCACATTCATTGAAAGAACTTCTGTGGGTAAAAGAGCTTTCACAAGCCTAACCTGCAAGTACATCTGATACAGTTGAGTCTAACATTACTGGGTCTATCTGCAGCTCTATCCCTCTTGTGGGTGTATAAAATACATCAGTAATAAAACAAGCACTGTATGTCAGTAACATACACCCCCCGCCACGGCTGTAAATTCTAAGTGAATCACTATGATGAGAAAGTTGACGTATATCAACAGAATGTACAGAATGGTATGGAATAAGAAATTGCAACAAATAGTTAATGAAAAGTGGTATTTGGGTGAGCCAAGGATATAAAACAAAATATTGAAATGCCTGATTTACAGAATGCGTAATAACTCTTTGTGTTCTGTCACAAAGACGGCAGCAGTGAGTGACGTCAGACCAGAGACCGGGAGCAACACAGAACAACAGACAGAGACTTGGGGTTTTGGTGAAGCTGAGCGCGTGATCGCGCTCAGCATTTAATAATTAAACAGAACAGAAAATAAAAGGTTTGAACACAAAACACGGCACATTCGCCAAAACAAAAGAGATAAACAAAACGGACAGACACTAACAAACAGGGACGAACAAACACTATTTACTATTTTTATCTCTCCTTCTCCACACCCGTTCTCCACTCACGAACACACAACCCCGAGTGAGTGAAAGGTGCATCTATTTATACTGTTGTGCTGGGATTCAATTACTAATTAATTATTCACTTGAATCCCAGCACGTGAATTAATTAAGTGCAACCCCGTGACACACATTATACACATTTTATCTGCACGTGAAGTGATGTGCAATCCCGTGCCTAAATACAATTACATCTTTAAACACACGTGAAACACAGACCCTCTTATATCCCGTGTACCAATACCTATACACCAACATTTACACACAACACGTAACATATAACACAAACTACGCACAAGGGCGTGGCCACATTGCCACATATACCCCCCCTTGTGCGCAGCACATATGGCCTCAACGGCCACCTCCCCCCTTAAAAACCCAGCAGTCCAGGACAAAGTCTCAGGCTGGGAAGGGAGGCTTCAGTGGGCCCATGGCTGGCAATGCTGTCAGCACCCCTGCCGGTAGTGGCACGGCTGACAGCATGCTGGTCCACTCCTGCAGCGAAATTGCTGCGGGGGATGCTGGTCTCCTGACCTCTCCCCCTTTCTTCATAGCCGGTAGCTCCCTCCTGTGGGGCTCCGGCCACAAGAACTCCTGCAGCGAAACTGCTGCTGGGGAAAGTGGTCTCCTGACCTCTCCCCCTGTCTTTGTAGCTGGTAGCTCCCCTTTCTGGGGCTCCGGCCACCGTACTCCCTGCGGTGGAGGTGCGGGAAACAGAGACAGCTCCTGCTGTTCTGCTCCTGGCAGTGGCGGAGGCAGAGGCAGCTCCTGCTCCTCTGCTCCTGGCGGTGGTGGAGGCAGAGGCAGCTCCTGCTGCTCTGCTCCTAGTGGTGTCAGAACCAGCAGGTATTCACCCTCTGCTGGTGGAGGTGGGAGGGGCAAGCAGTCCTCCCACGACAATGAAGGCGGAACCAGCAGGTATTCACCTTCTGCTGGTGGAGGTGGGAGGGGCAAGCAGTCCTCCCACGACAAAGAAGGTGGAACCAGCAGGTACTCACCCTCTGCTGGTGGAGGAGGCAGAGGCAGCTCCTGCTGCTCTGCCCCTGGTGGAAGCGGTTGAGGTGGTGGAGGCAGAGGCAGCTCCTGCTCCTCTGTTCCTAGTGGAGGAAGCGGTGGAGGTGGGAGCAGCGTGTAGTCTCCTGGCGATGGAGGTGGGAGCAGCGTGTAGTCTCCTGGCGATGGAGGTGCGAGCAGCGTGTGGTCTCCTACTGTTGCAGGGGACTGGTGCGGCTCCGCCTCTCTTGCAGGGGACTGGTGCAGCTCTCCCGCTCTTGCAGGGGACTGTGGTGGAGGCAGAGGCAGCTCCTGTTCCTCTCCTCCGGGTGGTGACGGTGGGGGAAGTGATACCAGCAGACGTTCACACTCTGCTGGTGGATGGGAACCCAGCAGGCATTCACCCTCTGCTGGTGGACACGGGGACAGCAGGCATTCTTCCTCTGCTGGTGGAGATGGAACCAGCAGGCATTCTCCCTCTGCTGGCAGCTTGGGTCCTAGGGCTGTGGAAGCACCGACTTCCCCCTCTTTGGGCTGTGGACGCACCGACTCCTCCCTTTTGGGCTGTGGACGCACCGACTCCTCCCTTTTGGGCTGTGGACGCACCGACTCCTCCCTTTTGGGCTGTGGACGACCGACTCCTCCCTTTTGGGCTGTGGACGCACCGACTCCTCTCTTTTGGGCTGTGGACGCACCGACTCCCCCTCTTGGGCTTAGGGACGTTCGGGCTCCCCCACTCAGGCGTGGGACGTTCGGGCTCCTCCCACTCAGGCGTAGGACGTTCGGGCTCCTCCCACTCAGGCGTAGGACGTTTGGGCTCCTCCCACTCAGGCGTGGGACGTTCGGGCTCCTCCCACTCAGACGTGGGACGTTCGGGCTCCTCCCACTCAGGCGTAGGACATTTGGGCTCCTCCCCTTTGGGCGCTAGAGAGGACAACAGCCTTGTTAGTAGCGGTGCAGGGCACCTTTTAACACCGCCTGCAACTGCTGCGCTGATGTTACTCTGGGGCCCCTTGCTTCTCCTGATCCAGCAGCCAGTCGATCACCTCCTCTGACACTGGCCTGCAGGATGGGTGCTGCTGTTGCTTCCTCTCTAGCGTCTTTCCTCCCTCCATTTCTCCAAAAAAAATCCATTTTTTTTTTTTCTTCCAAAAACTGCGGTTCCCGCTCTGGCCTGAGTCCTGGAGGCGCTGTAGATCCCACGCAGGACACCACGTGTCACAAAGACGGCAGCAGTGAGTGACGTCAGACCAGAGACCGGGAGCAACACAGAACAACAGACAGAGACTTGGGGTTTTGGTGAAGCTGAGCGCGTGATCGCGCTCAGCATTTAATAATTAAACAGAACAGAAAATAAAAGGTTTGAACACAAAACACGGCACATTCGCCAAAACAAAAGAGATAAACAAAACGGACAGACACTAACAAACAGGGACGAACAAACACGATGAGCACAAACTAATATTCTTTTTACTATTTTTATCTCTCCTTCTCCACACCCGTTCTCCACTCACGAACACACAACCCCGAGTGAGTGAAAGGTGCATCTATTTATACTGTTGTGCTGGGATTCAATTACTAATTAATTATTCACTTGAATCCCAGCACGTGAATTAATTAAGTGCAACCCCGTGACACACATTATACACATTTTATCTGCACGTGAAGTGATGTGCAATCCCGTGCCTAAATACAATTACATCTTTAAACACACGTGAAAGACAGACCCTCTTATATCCCGTGTACCAATACCTATACACCAACATTTACACACAACACGTAACATATAACACAAACTACGCACAAGGGCGTGGCCACATTGCCACAATTCTCAAGATATAGACAGATGAACAGACAGAACAGACCCTACAAACAGACATATATCCCTACAAACTGACACTCCCAATATGCTAAATAATGTTAACCCCAAGTTTCATCACAATGTAATATGTGGTTTTCTAGAAGTTATCCCTGTGGGGGATAATAGCTCATTAAACAAATGAGTTTCAAACATTCATGAGGAGAAGAGTGTTGATAGTGGGCAGGTGTGCAAGATTCTGAGAACTGCATTGAGGCCACAAGGGTGCTTTACAGTTCTGGGCTTTCAAAGGTCACCACGATGTGATCAAATAATACAAAGTGAATCTATATAGAAGAACACATTAGGTAAGGTAACTGTGATATTTCAGATCCATAACAAGCAGCTTTTAATTTCACCCACTTATTTCATCAAATTGAAAAGCCTCGGACAAAGAATAATGGGAGTCAATAAAGACAGACTCCTGGTAATATCATTTTTGGTTATTATTAATATAATATTATTCACATTTATTGTCATTTTACTGATTTACCCCCAACTTTTATTTCACTTCAGGGATTAAAAGCAGAATTCTGAAGCTTTAAAAGTCTAGAAAGAACTCTTTTTCATATATTTTATTGGATTGTGTTTAATTATATGCTTGCTTATATAGCTTAACCTAGGCCTTATTTGTCTGGGTTTTTTAATTATTTTATTAAACTTTTATAGAAAATTGTAATTTAAAAAAAAAAAATAAAACTAATAAGAAACAGCATGCATGGAGTATAATTTAAATTAAGCTACTGATTTATTAATTTCTAGCGATGAAGTAATAACTTTTTTCATAGTCTGAAACAGGCAAAACATGAGTGCAGTGCAAATAGCATGTATTTAGTATTTAATCCAGGTCTCGGTAAGCAATGTGCATTTTTTTTTAGAGACCACACTGTTTTGTAGTTTACCCAGTGTTTTGACCTTTTAACAATAATGTCCAGATCTCTCTTCATGGTTAGGTAAGACAGTATTATGACAAGGCTTCTTCAAAGGTACTGAAAACTCAGACCTGAACCAAAATCCTGGCAGGATTTAACGTTACTGTAGCTAACTGAATAATTCCTTAAATCTTACCTATTTTCCACTTCCATTAGCTACTGTACATATGTCTCAAATATGCAGTTTTAAAGAAACACATACTGTAGCAAACATGTATTTCCATTTTAAAACAGAAATCTGATGCTACACGAGGTTAAAGAACATAAGAAGAACATAAGAAGGTTTACGAATGAGAGGAGGCCATTCGGCCCATCTTGCTCATTTGATTGTTAGTAGCTTATTGATCCCAGAATCTCATCAAGCAGCTTCTTGAAGGATCCCAGGGTGTCAGCTTCAACAACATTACTGTTGGTTTCAGACCCTCACAATTCTCTGTGTAAAAAAGTGCCTCCTATTTTCTGTTCTGAATGCCCCTTTATCTAATCTCCATTTGTGACCTCTGGTCCTTGTTTCTTTTTTCAGGTCGAAAAAGTCCCCTGAGTCGACATTGTCAATACCTTTTAGAATTCTGAATGCTTGAATCAGCTCACAGCACAGAGAGTTCAGAGACAGCACAGACCGTCTTAACGGTCTGTCTGAAGAGCTATGTCGGCACTGAAGCGCTATAGTGGGTGTGGATTAGGCAACATCCCACGTGACTGTATACCAGAGGTACATATAAAAAAACATGACCGTGTTTGCGCTCCCTTACTCAAGTCGAACGTTCACACAAGCATCCTTTAGGAGGCTGTGTGATCCAGTGGGTAAAGAAAAGAGCTTGTAACCAGGAGGTCACCGGCTCAGCCACTGACACGTTGTGTGACCCTGAGCAAGTCACCTTGTGCTCTGTCTTTCAGGTGAGATGTTGTTGTAAGTGACTCTGCAGCTAATGCATAGTTCACACACCCTAGTCTCTGTAAGTCACTTTGGATAAAGGTGTCTGCTTAATAAACAAATAATAATATAAAGCAAACATGTACCATATTTTCAGCTCCCAGAACAGTTGGAATATATTTCTTTTAACAATACTGTATTGCCTTCTTCACAATAAAATGCAAGACCTACAGTGTGCCTGAAGCTTCAACAATTTGGCACTTACCAGGTTGTTATATTGTATAATATAATTGCAAGCTAAAAGCAAAGAAAATGCAGCCAAATCCACTTAGGCCAACAACTGTGTCATTTTTTGGGGGGTGATTTTGTTGAAAGTTTCCGTTGCCATGAGGACAATCTGGTGACTGACAGGTTTGAAAGTTGGTGTCTCGTGATTAGAGGCAGTCCAAATCTGCGGATAACGGAATCGGAAATCGAGGAATTTGCAGCATCCCACGGAATTCACAGACTTCCACAGATTCGCCATATTATGCAGCTACATTGTCATCATAATGATCATAAACAGACTACTAAAGTGACCTGAAATATATAACTTAGTTGTTTGGTTCTAGTTTTGTTAAATTAATAGATGTTTTGTCTCCTTAATTAAATACTGGAGTTAAGGCTTTTTCAAAATGTGGCCCAATAAGAAGTCTCATGTGATATGATGGGATGTTTTTGTTTGACAGTTTCTAAAGATTTTACTGACAGAAAAGCTTGATATATTAAATTGGAAGTACTTAACCCATCCATTGTTTGATATAATTATGTTTACTTGATTTACATTTTTATAAGCCATTATTAATACAGATACTAAACACATACGATGCTCCGCAGAACACTGCAAATATCTACTGAAAATGTCTGCAGTTTTGTACATATTTTCCCGCTGATATGGACTGCTTCTACTCATGATCCCTTTGGCTTTGGGTGTAAGGGTTATAACGGTATTATACTGGCATAGATGGTGCAATTCTGTGCTGTGTAAAGGGGTCTGTTTAAGAGTTTCTGAGACATGTCTGAGATGGCTCTGTACCGGCATTTGTGTGTCAAAGTGGCTCTGGTGTAGTGCCAGACATCATTTTAAAATGAAAATACATGTTTGCTAAAACATGTTTCTTTGAAAACTACACATTTCAGACCTATATAATGAATGTATGAGCATGGCAGAGAAAATGCATAGAATTATTGTGTTAGCTACAAATGCTTATTATCTGAATGACTGTGTCCATACAGCCAAGCATATCAGCTGTCAAACGAAGACAAACTAGTTGCTCATTACAATCAAAACACCAGTTGGTAACATGGTTTGTAATAGTTGGGATATGTAAGAACCATTCACAACAGATCAGTTGTGTCTGTCACCACTGCATTGTAAACACCATTCGAGAGGAGACCTGGATCAGCAGGAGGACATAGACGCTATTGGAGTATGAATAAGATTTCCATTTTGGCTCAGAAGCTGAGATGGTCATAATGAATCACCCAAGAAAACAGGAAGAGATAAGTAGAGAGCTGCTGCTTTAAACAGTTAAATCCCCAGACTAATCATGTTTGACTCTGGACCTTTAACCCAATACTGTTGTAATCTAGTATGAACAATATACCCTCACAGGTCACTATAGGAACACCCTCAGAATATCTAGGTGGCCGACCAATGACATTATTTCAATATGTATTTTTTAATAATTAAAATTTGTATTTTTTACATCATTTTCAATAAACAGAGAAAATGAGCCAGTGGGAACAGAAAACAGAAGAGGTGGGGAGCAGCATATCAGTATTAAGGTCTATTTCTGTGCTTCTATTTTTTAAGAAAGGTTATGCATAAATTCATTCAGCGCTTGATTATTAAGGCTCGACCTTTGATTAAAAGACATGTGTTTTGTCATTTGTAGTAAATCATGTTTATCTTTAATACATTATAAAGCTTTGCTGTTCCGACCCCCACTTTTCAATTCCAAGCTTTCATTTTGTATCTGCTGATGGTCAATAGTGCTTGTTTCTGTTTTATTTTCTGCTTGATGACTGGAGTCAAGAGACAAACACCTGTGTACTCCAGTACCGCCACTAACTGTGATGTGACCAGCGGTCCAGATAAGCTGCGTACCTGCCATTTTTACACATTAAAAAATCCCAAATATGCACTAAATTTAAATTTAATGCATAAAAATACGCATAGCAATTTGCTGCACAGCTTGTCTGCCTCCCCTAAAACTTCCACTAGCAACTACATTTCTCAGAATACAATGTCTTCGGTTATTAGGAAACTGTACACAAGAAAAAACAACCCAACAACATTATCCAATCTCTGGCTAGCCCTGTTGTCTTTGCAGTCAATCACAAGAAGAATAAGAAAAATTCTAAGCTACACATGTTGAAGCGTAAGCATCCCAGCCCAGATACAAATCCAACTGGAACAATCGTCAACCGCTAAAGAAAAGTGCCTATAATATTTAATTAACTGTTTTATAACTTAATACATTTTCTTATTGTATTTATCTGTATGGCTTATGAAGATAGAAGTTAGTTCTCGAAGTAGTGAGTAGTTGTTTCTTGATGTGACCTAGATGCAAAGGAATGAGTCCTTTTCTTCAGATATTAGTTTGGTTTATTCAATATATGCAGGGAATCGTTTTCCCAGTACAGACCAAAGCAGATTAAAAAATGCATACATAAACAAGCTCTTTAATACCCATTTGCACCCAGGATTTTCCCCTCCCCCGTTCCTTTGTAGGTCCAATCACCACGGGACAACACCCTGTGGGCTACACCTGCAGAGGGTTTCATATGCAGAGAAAATGACGTGTTGTGTGCTAAAATGATCTAAAGGTTGCTATTGCAGAAAGTAAACTGGTTCTGGCTTGATTGTGATGTTTTGTACTTGTTCTTTTGTGTTCTCACACTACGCATAAACTATGCTATCTTGCTGTGTTCTTTTGTGTTCTCACACTATGCGTAAACTATGCTATCTTGGTGTGTTCTTTTGTGTTCTCACACTATTTATTTGTTAATTTAGCAGACGCCTTTATCCAAGGCGACTTACAGAGACTAGGGTGTGTGAACTATGCATCAGCTGCAGAATCACTTACAATTACGTCTCACCCGAAAGACGGAGCACAAGGAGGTTAAGTGACTTGCTCAGAGTCACACAATGAGTCAGTGGTTGAGGTGGGATTTGAACCGGGGACCTCCTGATTACAAGCCCTTTTCTTTAACCACTGGACCACACAGCCTTGCGTAAACTATGCTATCTTGGTCCTTCCAGCACTGGGTGATTGTAGTTTCTTCAGTTGCTAAACTGCCACTGTTGTTTTATGCACAGACTTGTGGGTTTGGCTGATTTCTGCCGTCAGCACTTATTTCTTGCAATCTTGCAGTTATCAGTTCCTCATACCTTCTCTGCCACTTTTTCTGCAAAACTAGCAGAGTGTACAAAACTGTAAATACTTGTATCTTATATTGCGTTAATTCATTTTCCATGTTCTCCAACATACCACACTTTTATAAATAAAGATGGGGGGTTCTACCGCAACAAGGTCACCCACGAGGTATCCCAAGCCACCAGTCCGCAATGTGTTTAGCTGTAATTCGATTAGTCTCTACTCTCTGCCTGAGTGAATGACTGACAGTCTATTGTTTTTCAATCAGACTTTTGAAAGTCTGGCACATCCAGCTGCACTGCTTTTGTCAGTCAATTAGCATCGGGACTAGTGAAAATAAATACCACAGACAACAAACTATGAAATTGATGTTTGGATCAGGTGGCACGGAAGTATTCTGTGAAAGCTGGCTCCTGACAGTGGCCTGTTCAGGTGTTTTACAATGTATTGGACCTAGCAGCCATTACCTCCTGGGTACTTTACAAAGAATGCACGGAGGAGAATTTACCAAGGAGAGAATATATTTTACAGTTAGCACAGGAACTTCGCAAGAAGCATTTGGAGCAGAGAGAAACTGCCAAGCATGTACCCACAGCTGAAGCTGGCAACACCGCTGAGAGCTGCAAGAGACGCCAATGCCAGGTTGGCAAGTGCAATAAAAATAAAACTTCAAACAGCTGTTCCCTGTGCAGAAAGGTGGCGTGGAGAAGCGCATTATCTGTGTTGATTATGAACAGCCTTGGACTCAAGATAAAGGAATACCCTTTTGTCAAAAAAAGATAGAAAAATAAATTAGAATTTTTTTTATAAGTTCTTGTGCTGTGCGCTTCTATAAAACGTTTTCTTCGAGGTTTATTTATCTACATTGTTCAGTAGCTTTTGTGCATCTGATAATAAACCAATTGCTGTTGAAAAGTTAAAAATGTATTGCTATCGTTTCAGTTTTATAAATATATGTTGTAAACCGATGTTTGTTCAGATGTTTATTTACTTACATTTTCTTGTAAAATAATTGTTTGTGTGTGTGTGTGTGTATATATATATAAAATGCTTCAGTTTTTCAGATGTTTATGTAATGTACTCAATAAAAATAAAGAATAAAAACTATTACATCCGACTGTTTCTCCTTTCGTTGTACTATTTGCAGTGTTTTGAATACAGCCGTCAGAAAGACTGCTGTGGGGCTTCTAGGTATGAGTATATCTCCTGTCCTTCTAGTGTTAACATCATTTAAAACAATTTTATGTTCTGATCCAAAAATGATACCCTCTCTTGACATGGGGCATAGTTGAGGAAATTTTTCTGGTTGTTCTAATTTGCATGAAGTTAAAGTTGTCTTCTGAATAGATTTAGATGTGCAATTGTGACTCCAGAGCGGGAGGTTACTCACCCCTGTGTGTCCCATTTTGCCAATTGATTTTTCCCATGCCCTAGGAGGTTGGCAATGCATATTTTTATATAAAATTCCATCTTTCTCCAATATTCTAGACCAGCTCAACCTTATGATGCACGTAAGATTAATTAACTTCAAAAATGATCACTATGCATTGAACAAGTACAAGTAAAAATAGTGTGTGAATGCTTAACTATCTATCAGAAACACATTGGTTGGCAACTGTTCCTTTTCTCCTTATATAGTTATACAAACCTCCATTATATATTTTGATATTCTCTATACAATACCCCCACAGAAGTAAACATTTTGCATAACACTTCCATTGCTAACTCATTGTTACAAATAACATTATCATCAATTTCCCTTTATTCATTTTAGACATATTCAAATGAATCATTCAAATGTCTGCTGTTATTTTCTAAAAAAAAAAAAAAAAATGTTCATGGTTGGTGATATCGTTGTTTTTCAGCATAACAGCAGTTTCAATGGTCCCGTTGTCTGAGAGTGAAAATTTCTGTATGATCAGCTGAATGTTTCATTGTTGTCTTCACCCATGTCCCAATACTTGAATCTCCATCAGAATCAGCAACCACTTCATTTCAGAACCTAGAAGAAAAGCAATATTAATTCTTTTGATAATATCGGATTTCATTTCAACCTTCAATGGGGTCATTCTCCCTTGAATTTTCTTTCTTTCATCTGGGAATGCACACACTCGATGCAGCCTGTAACAGAGAAAACAAAGATGATTGCTGCTTTAGCTTCAATGATCTGTTTCACCTGTAAAAAGGCAATTCATTCTCAAGATATCAATTGAAGTATAAAAGTGTGATTTCTCCTTTTTATTTCTCATCACAAAACAGCTACTTCAGAGCACATCACCTTGAATCGAAAAAGAAAACTCAAGTTCATATCCTTTATACTATGTAACCCTGTTACATAAATAATATTATTGTCAGAATAAGTTGGTAATGGTTGCAGGTTTTGATATAGGCTTTCGAGTAGCTCAGCAAAGTTAATTGTATGTTCTAAATTGCTTAATTAGCTTAATTTCACTACAGGTGTTTGTTCCTAATTGTTTTAGGCACCTGTTTCATTTGATGAGAGAGGGGGGGAATCTGCGTGAAATAAAATCCCTTTGCTTAAAATGTTTGCTAAGGCTGAGAAGGGGGAAGAGAAAAGGTTCTATGGGTTTGAGACTAGATTCTTTAACTCTCCAAGAAAGAAAGAGAAAGAAGAGTCGACTGTGTTTATTATTATTTTTCCTCAATATTATATATTTTAATTCTTTTTTTCATTGGACTAATTTTGGACTTTTGTTTGGAGGATTTTTTTCCTTTATATTTGTTTTTTTGAGATTGGTTTATCTTGCTGCCTAATTGGATTTATTTCTTTTTGGGATTCATTTATTTATTTTTTCTTTCTCTTGGAAAACTGAAGTTCTGCTAGCAACACTTTCCAGGGAGTGGTAAGACCAGTCTCTGACTGTTCATCTCATTTTGCTTCTACATTTTGAGACTTTCTTTTTCTTTTTTCTTCCAAGAAGATTTGTTTTCTTTTCACAGTGCAGAGACTGAACTGAACTTAAGTTATTAACTGTGGTTGGGGAAACAACAGTGATTACTTTTGGGTATATACAGTATTTGTTTCTCTGGTTATTCTTGGTTGGTTTGCTGCAGTGTCAATATACGTCTGTATTTTGAGGATTCGATGTCATTGGTATGTCTGTGTTAGATACACTTGAATTTGATGAATTGAAATTTTCCTGCTAATGTAGGGTTGTTGGTGTGTGTTTTTTTTTTGGTCTGGTAACACTTTCTAATTTGGGGAGGTTGTTACAACTTTATACAATTTGCTTTGATTTCCAAATGTTTTTGCTTTTTTTTTTTTTTTTTAAATCACCTTCTCCAAGTTTGTCCAGCTTATTTTCAACTAAAGATTTTACACTTAGTTGCTGGTCCATTTAGTATACATTATCCTACAGTGAGATAATGTGTATGTATATATAATATATTACTGTTTGTCTGGTTTGTTACAGAGTTATATACAAAGTTGCAATTTTCAACTATGGTATTTTTGCATAATTGCTACATTGTATTGCTGCGTGTTGCAATTATATTAGAGTTGCAAAGAAGAAAAATCCTACAGACAATGTAACATAACAAAACTGGCCACTTTCTTTGATAGAGCACTAGCAGAAACACTGGTTTCCTATCTCTATTTTGATTAAATGTTTTAGTTATGGGAGAATACATCTGAACATTTTGTTAAAGATGTGGTTGCTGATAGTTTACAAACCTTGACATTTCACTGTGCAGGGGGAACATTGTTCTAAGGCAACTACATTGAGCATCTTTTCTCCTGTATTGAAAAGCTTATCCCCTTTTGTACTGTCTCTGTTGTATCACTTTTACTGCCACTTATGTCAACATTGATACAATGTTGAAATAAAACCTTAAACACAAATGATAGACATAATAAATCCCCAAACTTCATTGTTATTTGCCATTATCTACACATCAAAAAATACAGTGCAGCATAAAAATCAATTTGGGATTCGATGCACTCGTGGACTCGCATTGTATAAAGCCATAATAGAATACTGAAGGTCTTATCACTGATTCACTCTGCATATCACAACACCTATTAAAAATAAATGAAAGCAAGACCTCAGATGACTCAAAGAAATCTACAGCATTTGTGCTAGTTATCTATGAATCTCAATACTCAAAAGTTAAAACCATAGTTCTAACTAACTCACGAGCGTGTTCATTCTCTGTTAAGTACTTATAAATAATGAACTGTCATTTTTAGAAAATGTAAATTTCTTAATTAATGCTAATGTATTCTGTGTTAGGTTGTGTTGCTTGAGTAGAAACGGTGTAATATCCTTTTTTTGTAATAGACTGCTACAGAGAATGGCTCCTAAAGAAGAATCTGGAGGAGACAGAACTAAAGAGCAGATTTTCCGAAGCCGGCACATGACAAAGAATTATGGACATCAATAAACAATACAAAAAGGCAAACGAAAAAACCCAAGGCGCAAGTAACACACATTAAACCCTTTGTCAATGCACCCAACAGGTACATTTAAAAAAATAACCCTTACAGTTTTCTCACATAAAAATGGTATTTGTAGCGCTCCAAATGTGGGAAAAAATGTTGTCAATTATCATTTTATCAGTCATATTAATGACATTTCTATTTTGTTAGCAAGATGTTTTTATGTGTTTGTGATCAATTGATTTTTCTTGTTTGTTTATTGTATTTAATTCTATACAAATATGTAGTTGTGATTTTTTCTTATTGTGGTGTTTTAAAATATAATTCACAAGATTTAATTGATAGTATTATGCAGGTCTTATTAATAAGGTGTCAAATTATATATACAGTGTGTGTATAATATATATATATATATATATATATATATATATATATTTGAAAGCATACTAGCGTTGTTCCCCAATTTATTTTATTTATACCACTTTAAAAGTAGTTTAAGAACATAGCACGATATTCTGAATATTACTACAGTTGGGTGCCTGTCTGGCGGGAACATTCTTTTTTAATCCCTCATAACTTTCAGAAAATATACCATATCAGGTATTACCATGTATTAGGAAGCTTTAAAAGTGTTAGAGCTTTGCCTCAGGTATCATTGCAAACCAAACTGTACTATAATCCATGGTAATTAACTTTGTGACATGTATTTTTTTTTTTTTAAACTAAAGCAAATTATTTAGTTCATGTAGAACAAATAACAGATACTGAATGATAAAGAACAGACATCATGTTATATAAAACTACTGGCTGGAGGGATAATCATTAATGTGTTGACTGGGAATTTTTCTTCCAGTTCAATTTTATATATCCTGTAAATATTATCATGTCCTGTATCCTTGACATTAAACCCTCTTAATATATCAAAAATCATGCCAGGACAATTTTTTTTTTTTTTTTTCAAATTAAGTATGGAAATAAACAGTGATTTTTCAGATAAGACATTGCATACAATGGTCAAAATTTAAAAAGGAAGAATTTACATCAGAACCCTATTTTCAGAATTTTCAGGAGCTGGGAGATGCAGGTCAGACCAGCTAGGAGCTGGGAGACGCTTGTCAGACTAGCAGGAGCTGTTCCAAAACGCAACATTAGCTGGTGACTGACCATCTACACCAGCTTGAGCTGGTCGGTGTTGGAATTTCCAGCAAATATATGCATGGTTTCCTACAAGTTAGTTTAAGCAATTCTGATAATTTTATGGTTGTCTACGAACTGAGCAAAAATCGAGCACTTTACGTTAATGATATAAAAAATATCCATTCGAAATGTTTAGTAGCCCATACGAGATACACAGATTCCTCAGGTAGTTGGTAAACACGGCATTTTTGTACCTACCTTCTGTAAGTTTGCAGCAAACTGATATTAAGCCCCATCCTTGTCTTTTTGAACACATAGGTGGAACCAACAGGTTGTTTTTTTTTCTTTCATAATTTCATTCTTGTCAAACAAATCCTGTCCCTTGATTAGTGTATCAATTCTGTAGTTTGCCTTTTTGTGAATGTGAAAGATTAACATAACCAAGGACCCATACAACCAGCAAACACAGGAACACAAATGCAGTTCAATTTTATTGATTGCCGGATTAACACAGGGGCTTTAGGGGCTACAGCCCAGGGCCTCAGATTTTGAGAGGCCACAAAAAAAATATAATTTTTATAATACAATATCTAAAAAATTAAGTAGTGTGTGACTGTATGGATTGGAACAACATGGCTGTTTTACCAAGTCATATTGCATTGGAGGAGCAGGGACTGCCTGATCATATGACTTGACCTGCGATCAGGTCACGTGCCGCTGTTATCAGGTGTGCTGCGGCGCGAATGCGACACAAATCAGAACGTGTAAATCTACAAATCCACATCTAAATAGATTGTTCGGAATTCAGAAGAACACTCGCCCGTAGCAGTTTTATTTTTACAATCAAGAAATCTCAGATGATTGTGTCATCCCTCTCAAACTTTGTCATAGTTAGCCTCCCTGAGCTATGAAAAAAATAACTGCACCTCCCCAGTTTACTAAAACAATATAACAAACTGAAAATCCTATATGTTGCAAAAAATGAATAAAAAAGTAGAAGGGATTTGATCAATATAGAGCAGTATGAGTTTCAGAAGTATTAGTTTAAAAACAGTACAAATGGAAGCAGCTAAAATCTTTTTTTTTTTTTTTTTCGTCCTGTTAACTTTCTTATCTTAGTGGGTTTTAATGTAACTTTAAAATTGTTGCTTTTGTATTGTATGTATACTGTTTAAATCTGTTATTTAAATGGTCTGATTGTGGCAGTTGTATGTGTGACATGCTATACAAATGTATTGTGGTTTTGTTCTTTTTTTCTGCTATGTACTGTACAGTGTTTTGCGATTACTTTTTGTATAAAAAGCGCTATATAAATGCAATAAAGAAAGAAATAAACTGATTGCGCTTCCTGTGAATAAACTTTATGGGTTTAGATACTAAGGTAGGGTTGTCGTGTTTCGAGATGCCGGCATAGCTTGCAGGGCTGCATGCTGTGGTATGCCAGTATTTCGCCGCACATTTGAGGCCTCGGTGCACCACTGGATCCGCTCCATGTAAAGCCCAGTTTTAAATATTCTTCGTCTCATTTTCGGCTTCCTCTGTTTTTGCTGGAACCTCCACTGCTGCCCTCACTTTGGTTTGTGTTGTATGTTTTTCTCCCTTTGTCACAAAATGATCCATTTCTCATTAAAGCTGTTTCTCACTGTAAGTGCGCTGCTGATACTGTTTTTACGTTTTCTTGGAGGAGGGAAACACTAGCGTCGTGTGATACAGTACTCAATCCTGCTGCTACTGTCTCCAGTGTTCTGACCTCCCAGAGCTAAACGAAATCTTCCTTGGTACGCGTTTCCAGCACATCTTTTATAAGATTGACCCATTCACAGAATTCTGAAAGCTCTGTTCATAAAGCTATTTTCTTTTCTGTTGCAATCCAGTGTTTAAGCAGCAGCAGTCCTCTCCCCCAGCTGTTCAGACTGACCAACATTTTTACTCTCGGACTGTTTTACAAGATCCAGCAACTGCAGATTATCTTTTCTGACATTATTTCTAACTACAGCAAGTTTATTCGATTCAACAATGTCCTTCGATGCATAATCGCCTGGAATCATTCTATCAGAATTACAATTCTGTTTACTTTCTCACCATTGGAGATGCCAATACAGCCTCGTCTCTCCACAGCCATATCCGCAGTAGATCTGTCAATCATCATGTTGCACTGTTTCCTTAATCTCCTGGCTGCAACAATCCATTGCTACTTTTATTTCAGTAGCTGAGACACAAAATCATAATGGGTAAGGACATTAATTTGGCTTCAATTCTCATTTCAACACGGGATCCCCAGCTTGTTTTGAAACTTTACTCTTGGTGAAATTTGTCCTGGTTTCATGTGTTGCAGCGTATTTGTGCAGTCTGCCTCTCGCTGCATGAACAGGTCTCGTACATGTTTAATCGTAACCGCTAGGTGGCAGTATGATGCCACAAATTTTGTGTTGAAAGGAATCTTATAGCATGGTGTAAGAAAGCCCTGTATTTTCTAATCAAATCAATTCACCTGGAGGTCGGTTTGAAATGTTTACTTTGAGGCTATAATTAATGTGTGGAGCTGCCAGCAGATATCGAGGAACTATATTTCTACAATTAAGTTTTTCTCTCAATAGCAGCATCTTTCCTCGCAATGTATAACACTCAGATTGTTCCCGATCTGTTCATCAAGTTTTGAAGCAAATCTACGACTTGCAGCAGCCTCTGTTTTGAAATGCAATGCATTGCATCTGATTATATGTGTGTGTGACAGAGCGAGTGAATCCTAGTCAACAATCTCACTCCCAGCCTGTGAGGGCTCTGTATAACAGGAACAGTGTGCTTCGTACTGGATAGTCTGGCAGTTCATTCCAGGGTCAGTCGGAAGCTAGCCATCCAGAAAGGGGGTGGATTTACAATGCACAAAGTCATTGCCCTAATGCAGTACACGATGTGTCAGTCGTGGATTGGAGGAAACGTGATTGAACTAGCTATCGCAGGGGGTGTGACTAAGGATATTTCTGGGGATGTGACGCTGTAAGCTGTTCCTTTGTTATGGTTATCGCAAGGACCGAGAAAGGAAACGGACCATTACTAGTGTGTTTGTTTGTTGCTACTGTGTGTTTGTCATTGTTAGACCGTTAACACAAACCTGGGAGCTGTCGTTAGGAGCCAGCAACAAACCCAGACTACACTGCACCTGTAAAATATACTTGTTGTCTGACGCCACACCTGCACCAAGAGCACTCACTATCGGAGAAGTGTCTGTATCTGTGTTGTGTATCTGTGTGTTACTATTTTGGGCCTGACCCCGTGGTTTATACACTGGCAATACACATTGTTGTGTAGAGCCAGCTTTATTATTGAACCACTTCAACACCATGACGTACGCACCTACGTCAAATGAAAACCCACTTACAGTACCATGTCGTACCTGCATACGTCAAGTTTCCCATTCTATTCTATGATCGGTTTCTCAGTCTAGCGTTTCAGGTTTCATTCTCTAAGGCAGTGCTAGTACTGTAGAATGTACAATGAAAGTCGGGGGAGGGTCAGGTGACATTTGTATCCAGTTGCGTGTCATGTAGCGATTCCAATCTAGCTGTGGGTGTTTAGAAGACTGAGATATTGCGGGAAGCCTTTCAACTTTTACAAGTGTGTGTATGTGTGTATATATATGTGTGTATATATGTGTGTGTGTGTGTGTGTGTGTGTGTGTGTGTGTGTAATATATATATATATATATATATATATATATATATATATATATATATATATATAATTAGTGTTTTAAATTATTTGTTTTATTAGTTTTCCTTGTTTAGTTGTAGTTTTATATAGTTTAACGAAAGCTAAACATGGCAATGGACATGGTCTTTATGTATAATGAGCAACGGGAGTGAAATTGGTTCAGAGGATTTCGATACCAGCAATAGTGATGCTGACTTATCACTCAGCAATGATAATGAAGAGGATGTGGAGCCAAGAACAGTACAAACTGTACGAACAGAAGAGCATGCAGCTACTTCACAGGTAAGCCAGCTGCAGACGGGAAGCTGTTTGGTTTGAAATGGCAGTGCTGTGACAAAATACTATCAAAACACAGCACTGGGTACAGGCAATGCAGCAGCCAGATCCATCACAATACCTTCGCAAAGTAGCTATGTACACGCATTTGTGACTATCCCTCCAACACAAGCGAAGCAGAGACCATAAAAAAGGTACAGGGTCTGCTACGAAAATGAAAACAAAAGGAAAGACACAAGAAAAACTGTGCAGTGGTTGCGAAGGCAACCCTGGGTTCTGTTGTATTGAAAATTTCAATAAATGGCACGGAGCAAGTCGATAATGGCACACGTTTTGATGATTTTTATTTGATTACTGTTTACTGATTATTATCGTTATTAGCAGTGTTTTACATTGTTTAAAAAAAAGTGTTTCTCTATATTGAACATGGGTATGTAGTACACAGGAGCATAAAGGGTTAATGAAAAACAGTTTAGCTCATTTGTGTTTTATTCATCATATGTTGACATTTTATAGCAATTACAGGTTTGAAAACAGAAATAATATTACCTGGGAAGGGGTTTCATTTTTACATTTAGAGTTGAAGTAGTTAATGGTCTCAAGCAGACCAAGAGAAATAAGACTGAGCCGTGAACTGTCGTTTGGAGCACTAGCATCACCACTACACCTGCACACTGCAAACCACTTGTTCACAGTATGCTATACTATTTCTGTAAGTATAATAGTTACAGTTGTATTGTAGTTGATTATTGATAATTCTACTAATTAGTGGTCCACATAAAAGTTGTCTTTTAAGATGAAAATCTATATTCTAACTGAATGGGTGTGTGGAAATGTGGTATTGCACTGTTCGGTAGTATATGTTTTTGTAAACCATGAAAAGCTATTTACTTACCGAATTTCAGACAAGAACTGTAGATAGAAGTGTTGACATATAACTTGGTTATGATTGTTAAAGGGGAAGAGTATTTGTGAGGGAAATAAATATTTAGTGCAAATACTTCTACTCCTACATCAATATTTCATCAGAAGCTAGGACTGCATTAAGATGTGGTCTGATCCCATTCAGCATTAGAATGGCCTATGTAATATTCTAGGATGACTTCATTCCTACAGTCCTGCCAACTCCAGCAACTATCAGTGAACTACTCTATTCAGCACAAGCGTACATGGCTGCAGCACTCGCTCCTTCTACCAGATCCTGCTCCTTCTACCAGATCCTGTTCCTCCACGGGCTATTCGACTTTCTGCTCCCAAAGCAGGATTAATCCAATCCCTGGATTATGGCTGTTATATTGCATGCAAAGGACTTACACCTTTCACCAGCTACAATCAAATCCTATCTGTCAGAAATTCAGTACCAATTTCGTTTGTCTATTACCTCCCCAACCCTCCTATCAATACCAGTTGTCCGTCCTTCTCATGTGCAAAATCTCTGACCTGCTTCTCCTTCTCTTCTGCCTATCTCTATAGATATTCTTAGCAATTCAATTTGATGTCAATCTCCTCTCCAACTCTACTGTCAATCCCAGCTGTCCGTCTCCTCCTGAGAGGAATTTCTAAGAGCTCTCCGGCCTCCTCTCTATAGACCTTCTTGGCAATTTGATTTCAATTCTCCATCAAGGCTGCTTCTATCCATTCGCTGGTTTAACAATGGAAACCATATGCCTATCATGAATTTGAGTTTGAGATGCTCCGAATATATAGTTACTTTTATTTCCAGTTTTCCTAATATCCGCTGCAGTGATCTCACGCTCATTCTAGAGTCCCATTTTATTCTCTTCCTTCGTATTTCAAAAAACGGATCAGCTTCGGCAAGGACAATATATTCAGCTTTCAAAATTTAACTCTCCGCTCTGCCCTTATGCTTCTATGCTAAAGTATATCGCAGAATGCAAAGCCATTTCATCCTGACCCTCTGTTCATCAATTCAAGTCTGTCCATTGTATCAAGGCACTGGTTTTCTTCACATCTCTCCACTTTGGTTTCCAGAGCAGGTCTTCTCCTGCAATTCTACACTCCTCATTCATTCAGAATAGGGGCAGCCACATCAGCAGCAAAAACAAAGATCAACCAGCATCTAATCAAAAATATGGGGCGCTGGACCTTCTCAGCAGTCATTCTTAACCATCTGAAATATCCTCTGCACAGCAGTCCATTGCTAGTATGTCTGGATTAGGGACAACCTTTCCACCAGGTCCACCAAAGGCTTCCTCCTTTAAAAAAAAAGGGGGGTGTTCCGTTCCACTGTGCAGAAGGTTTTCACATCATCAGTAGGGAACAGCTTACTAACCCCTTTAGTCTTGTTAAATGTTTTCTTTTCTTGTGTTAACACTAGAAGCCCTGCGGTAGTCATTTTGGCGTTTTTTGGTTTTAAAAGGTTTTAAAATTTTCTCCAGTCGTGGAACACATATGGGGCTGTGCGTTCGTGTCCCTTTCTGTCCATAAGTATTAAATATTCTCACAAAGCATGAAACACGGGAGTGCAGAAATAAAGGCGTGAAAATAAATACCACAGACAGTGGAGTTTTACAACGCAACAAAATATGAAATTGATGTCTGGATCAGGTGGCACGGAAGTATTCTGTGAAAGCTGGCTCCCGGTGGTGGTCTGTTCAGGTGTTTTACAATGTATTGGACCTAGCAGCCATCAACTCCTGGGTACTTTACAAAGAATGCACGGAGAAGAATTTACCAAGGAGAGAATATATTTTACGGTTAGCACAGCAACTTTGCAAGAAGCATTTGGAGCAGAGGGAGACTGCCAAGTGTGTACCCACAGCTGAAGCTGGCAACGCCGCTGAGAGCCGCAAGAGACGTCCATGCCAGGTTGGCAAGTGCAATAAAAATAAAACTTCAGGCAGCTGTGCCCTGTGCAGAAAGGTGGTGTGGAGAAGCGCATTATCTGTGTTGATTGTGAACAGCCTTAGACTCAAGGTAAAGGAATACCCTTTTGTCAAATAAATAAATTAGACTTTTTTTATAACTTCTTGTGCTGTGCGCTTCTGTAAAATGTTTTTTTTCTAAGTTGATTTATCTACGTTCAGTTGCTTTTGCTCATCTGATGATAAACCGATTGCTGTTGAAAAGTTAAAAATGTATTGCTATCGTTTCAGTTTTATAAATATGTATGTTGTAAACCGATGTCTGTTCAGATGTTTATTTACATTTTCTTGTTTTGATTTGTAAAATGTTTATATATGCATGCGCTTTTGGTTGTTCAGATGTTTGTGATGTACTCAATAATAATAATAAATCAGACTTTCTCCTTTTGTTAAACTATTTGCTGTGTTTTGAATACAGCTGTCAGACTGCTGTGGGGCTTCTAGGTATGAGTATATCTCCGGTCCTTCTAGTGTTTAAATGTTTTCTCTCCTTTCTTGTTTTCTTATGCATTGGCGGTTCTCCTTTTGTCTGTACACGTAGGAGTGTTTAGCGGGGAGCCGGGGGGTCCGTTTTTTGGAGGCAGTGACAGAGAAAGAGGTAGATGGGCCCCACTGTAGGACCTTATTGTGGGCACCCCAAGTGTTAATTTAACCCTTATTCTGCACAGACATTTGCAGAAATTGTCTCGCATAGAAAACAACCATTTTTTTTATTTTATAATCAGAAATACAGGCATGTTGACTTTGCTGTAGTTTTATTTTGGTGTCCGCAGCAACACCCAACAGCTTCCGTCTAAATTTACAGGATGAATCATGCACACAGAATATAACTGCAAATGTCTGTGGTGAATAGTACCCTAAAACCTTCCATGAAGACGTGCCTCATACCAGCCTCCGGGAGTTAGGTTAATTAACCGTTTTGCAGTCCATTTATTCAGTGCGTCTCGGGTCCAATTTTTATTTTCACAATCGCAGTTTATATTAGACGCACTGTTTTAAAAATATTTTTTTCACAGTAAGACAGGTTTAAAAGGCACTGCATATCAACAGGACACTCAGTACTGCATCTCCAGCCCTGCCCCACCCCTTGTTCGCTGTATTTCACATACCTCTTCATAGTCGTGCATACTGATATATCCTCTTCTGATCACTTGTTTCATCACCAAACCCCTCAATAATGTGATCCAAGTCATTATTTTATTACTATAACATCTCAAAAAGCTCTGCAAATGCTTGATATTCTTTGAACGCTGGATGCAGAAGCAGTTATCTTGTTTGTTTATGTCTGTGCTATCTCTGTGGTGCCAGGGCTATGTGTATTGCTCAGATCCGCCCCCTTTTTTTCGGCTTCTCTTGGCTCCTATCGGTCTCACTCGGCCATTGAATTGGTTTTTTCCATCGGACCGGGAAGGGAAAATTGTAATTTCGAACCTGGTCCGACATAGGACCACAAAGGGTTAAGACCATGGCGATGCCTGTTGAAATGAGGGAGGATACAATCTGAATTATTGGCAGCGCACTGGCAGCTACAGTTATACAAATGGGTAACATCTGCAAATAAAAATGCGAAGGATATTATTGTTAAAAAATAAATAAATAAAAACTTTCGAACCCCTCCGGGGCCCTCTGAGTGCGTGGGCCCGCGTGCAGTTGCACCTGCTCTTGCTCCGCCACTGTTTAGAGGGTTAGTGATTCCACTTTCTCCAACCATTTGTTAAGCTTCGCTAAATTTACCTTTTAGAGGAGGGTTCTCCATCAGTCAGAGGGGACCTTCGGCCAAACCCCACCTCTAGCATTGCATGATCCTTTCTTCTTCTCTTCCTGGTTCTGATGCCTTGTTTACGTGTGGGACTCCTCTTCATTTGTTGTGTCTCCTCAAAGACGATGACCCCTCTCCTGTTTGTTGGGTCTCCTCAGTGACGGAAACCCCCTATAAATGTTGGGCTTTGAAGAGGCAGTACCGGTTCGCAAGCCTCTTCATATGTCAGGTCATCTCCAGAGACGGTGACCCCTCTCCTGTTTGTCGGGTCTCCTCAATGACGGAACTCCCCTTTGAAGAGGCGGAGCCCCTCTCTTTACATGTTTTATATGTTACTAAATTCCATGTCCTTAAACATTTACGTCAGGTGGCCTTGCTCTGCCTCGTGAATTGTCAAGTGAGGGCCAATAACAATCTTCAATTGATGCATTCAAAAGTATTGCTTTCCATCCTTGTGTAATGTGACTACTCCACAGTCACATACACTTTACTCCACAGTCCAGGCTGATATGTCACCTGACCAGACACAGCTACAGTATCACTTCCGAGGTAACAGAGCGGAAGCTGGGCACTTATTGGCCAAATATAAATCTTCAGTTGGACTATAAAATCATTATTAAAGTAAATCACTCAAATACAATACAACACGATAAGCTTTGCCACTGGAAAACATAACCCTGTCGCAAGAACCTGCAGTTTGAACCTCATCCTCTCATCTTTCTCCCACCTCCTCTCTTGTATTAACCTGGCAGCAATGTTTATCCTGCAGGATCTCAGTCGGTTCTCATCTATTTCAGAAGGAGATTGATTGGAAGGAAAATAAAAGCCTGGTAGCAAAGGTCAGGCCTCTTGTCCTTGCTCACTCCAAGTTAATATACAGCGTGTTAGAAAGTTGACATTGTATGTGCTCAGACTGTACTAGAGAAATCTTGCCCTGCCACTATTACCTTTTCAAAATGCCATTGAAGTTAACATGAAACGTTTCAGAAGGTGAAATCTAGGGGCAGAGTTGCAGGTTTCATTATTTTGTGGTAAAATGGATGTACCCTTTTAATTGTGTGTGGACTCTCGCATACACACATGACATTTTATTTGTAGATCTCTCCGTTGATACTTTTAATCTTGAATGGATCTCAGATACAAGGTAAGTGGGTTCCAATGTTTGTATTTTTTCAGTAAGGCACATGTTTACAGGAGTGTACAGAGTTTGAATGAGATGGAGCTGCTTTCCTTATTTGCTAACACACATCTTGCTTTACCTTGCTTCCTGTATCCTCCTGCACAAGAGATATGCAACTCTGGCCCTTCCAGATCTTTATTTGGATCATATTCGTAATTTTAGTTGAACCATAAATCTCCATCCATGTCCTAAAGCATTCATTTATTGATTTATTTTAGTGTGCCTGTGACAGGGTAGCGTTGCGGGCCGAGATGGTATCGGCAGGGACAGACATTACGTTTACATGACAAAGCGTTTTCCGAAAACCCTGCCCTACCACAGTGCCCAATTAATTTACCTTTGATTTTCTCCTCAATTTAGAATGTCCAATTATTTTTTCTCTTCACCACAGCAATTCACTACACACCTCATGGAAACTAAAGATTCAGTGGGCGTCCACCGATCCCACGACCAAGCCAGCTTCCTCTTTTACACCCAGGAACTCGAGAGAGGATGTTAGCGAGGTACCGGCCTCTAGAGGACAAAGGCCAGCCTTGCAGGTGTCTGCCTGAGCTTCCTAGGCTCCTGGCCAGCAGGGTCGGCTGCAGTGGAATCAGAAGAAACAGTCCCTGCCAGTTTTGCCTCACTAATCCATGGGAGTGCCAGAGTCCCTTCGGAATCCCCAGCAAAGACCGCAGACTTTGCACAGCCAGGACGTGACCCTGCGCTCCCCTGCCTGTGTGACGCCCTGCGCTCCCCTGCCTGTGTGACGCCGTGTGACAACTGGTGATGAACAGCCCTCCAGGATCGGAGTTTACCCCTCGTGTCCAAAATAATGTAAAAGTTCAGAGTCGGAGACTATTTGTAACATACTGTAGTGTAACATCTATTTTTTTTTGGATGTCAGGTATACATTTGTCCCTTTTTGTAAAAAAAAAAAAAAAGAAAAAAAAAACCCCAGCAAGGAAAAACACAAGTTTATTATTTTGATCACAGGGGAGCTAATGCACAACGAATGAAAGTCATGCCCCTTGTTTACTGAAATCCAAACAAAGCTTTTTTTTCAGTTGACTGTCCTTTGAAAGTGCCCCTGATACGTTTGTATTAATAGTCAAATAATGAAAGTGTATTGACTATGGTACAATATAGCATGAATAATTTATATCAATTACCTAGACAAAGATTTTTTTTTTATTCAGTATTTAATACAGTTTAACCTTGCTTCATTCGAGAAATATCTTGTACTGGCAATGCCATTACAGTATCAATCCCATCATTAAATCCAAATGCAGTTAATTTCGTAGCTAATATCAGTAATAACCAATCAACAATGTTTCACAAGTTAGGGGTCCTAATTCTTTACTCCGGTAAAAAAAAAAGTGGTTTAATCAGTCCTTATTTTCCTACACAGAAAAGGGGGAAGTTTGGTGAAATTGTTTAAGACCCATTTTTTAAAATAGTTCAGGAGTAGTCCTTCTTTCTCTCAAAATCACTTCGCTCAGGGTATAAATTCACAATATTCCAGAGTCAACCAGAATTGGGCAGCAGCATCCCTCCATCTCCCCCTTTCTTCTCTACAGCAGCCCCTAGGATTGTACATGTGGGGGGCTCTGATCACCTAAAATAATAATGGTTTGAGGTCATATCCACCAGGCTAGAGCCCAAATATTGTGTTTGTATCTAATATAATTGGTATGTATTCCATTGTCCATTGTATTAAATCTGTTCTACTAGATATTGGGGGCATTTGTCTTATTCCCCAGAATCATTTTTTGAGCACCTGATAAGATTTTTAAATGGATTTTAAATTGTTTTTCGCTCTTTCTTTTTTTTTTTAAAGCACAGTACAAAGGAGGACAGACTGATTCATCATTTCTAAATGTACAAGTATTGTAATTAACAATTCTGAGCAATTTTTAGCAAAGGTCTGGTAGCAGGTCGGCAGTTAGAGGCCGGTCCTGTGACAGGACATCATTCTCAATGTATAATGTGTTGTGTGCCAATTTGTTTAAAACCTGGTCGCGTAATAAATAGTATTGCTGGAGGTGGCTGTGCCTGAGCTAAGTGATGGTTGGCAATTAATCTAAAAGTGGAAGAATTTTACTGAAAGACAAGAAAAAAAATTTAAGAAAAAGTTTCGAGAGCACTGAGGTACAACTGCGCTGCTGAATGCATTACTACTGCCCCCTAGTGCGCTTGATGGTGTATAACAAGCTGGTCCAGGTTATTATGGCTTGTCTGAGTAGCTGCATTTACCTTGCTGTGTATTTTGTGCATGGAGGTTTGTGGCAGGGTGAAGTTCCCCCATCAATTTTTTTTTGTAGTTTGGCAGGGATATGGTAAAATTCTCTATCCCTGCATTAAAATGGGTTCCTTCTCCCGCTATTCCAGCCATGTGAGAATGTGGTTCAAATAGAGGAAACAGCTTTGGCAAAGCAATGGTCTAATAAATCAATCAACCTGCAGGCCAGGTGAATATAGTCACGTAGGCAAGCAGAGCTACTATCAAGAGCTTGTTTTGATGATAGAAAGACCTGCTAAAAAAGTGATTTTTTTCTTTTGTATTTCGCTTAGTGTTTTACTTTGTTAGTTAAGAAAAGAAAGTGTGCCACCCGACACTTAAATACATTTGTGTGTCTGATTTGCCCCCGTGACCATCAGCCAACCCTGTCAACAGCTCCCATTTTGTAATGGGATGAAATTAACAGAAACACAACTCGTTATTTTGAAGGACATTTAGCTTCATACAATATATTAATTAGGTCATTTTAATTTAAGGAGAACTTCTCTCCCTAAACCTAAATTGTCCAAAAAGTACTACCAAAATACTATGGTGAGGTGAGACTTTTATTTTTTTTTCATGTAAACCAAGCCCATGTAGAAATTTAATTTTAGTTAACCAATCAAGTATTTACTCGCATGGATAGATAAACATTGTATTTTAAATTGTGCTTGAATGTACATTTTTTAATTTGTAAATTCCTCTGCTATAATGGCACCATTCTGGGGCACTGGTTGAGCACTGGGTAAGAGTGAAGAGGTGAGCCACCAACACTACTTCCTACACGACCACCTGACTTCACTCATCCAGGCCCATCCTTCTGAGATCTGACAAGATTCGGTTCAATGGTGGTCTGCAAGATTGGTTCAGATCGCTGCATGTTGTTTCAGATCCTTGTCTGTGAAAGGTTTCTGCCCAGACCTGGGTCTCACTGTTGTGGGAACAGCGCTCTCCCTGATTTCCAGGAACGCCTGGGTGAGCCTGTCACACCACTCTTCTTCATTCTGAGCCAAGGGCAAGCTGGGGTTCCAGTCCTCCGATACATCACTATAATGGTCTCCAGAAGACAGGTCAGCATAAAGGCAAAAGTAATGATGCAGAAAGTGGCTGCCCCATGCATTTACATTAGAAAACCAAAAGAAAAACACACATGATTAGAAGTGTGTGGGTGTTTTTTTATTTTATTTATTTATTTATTTATTTATTTATTTATTTATTTATTAACTTGTGGATCATGTTAGCCAGAAGTGAGTCAAGCAGTCTGATTAGATCTAGCAGTCTGAGTTGATCAACCAAAGTTTTCAGTTGTTTTCAATACAAATAAAAACAGGGTGGGTTTCTCATGTTCACTGTTTTACTGTGTTACAAGAGGGCTTTTGCCAGATAGGAAAGACTGCAGACAATTTCTTATGTATTACAAACTAACAAGGCTAACAAAATACCCATATTATAAACTGAAATATCTAATTGAGTTTTTTTTAAAGAAAAAATGTTGATACAGTAGGAGGAACTTATGATTGATGGAACTGGCTGCATAAATGATAGCCAAATCGATCAATCCACACCAATGGTAGCCTCTTTCAAATCAATTGAGGAGAAACAGATGGAATAAACCCTAGAGGTCAATGCTTCTACGAGTGACATTTTGTGCAGCAACAGCAAATCCTAGGACCACCCAGTGGACCCCAAGCAGCCCCTCACTTACACAGCCTTACAGTGGTGTTGGTTATGGCAACTGCTATGCTTAATCAGCCCGTTTTACTGCAGGGATGGGAGACTTCATTCTGATTCTTGATGTTACCTTCTTTTTGGTTCTTCAGCTTGAGAACCACTGGCTGTCATTGTTGTAATTAATAAAATGGTTGTGTCAAATATTTCCATTACATGAGAGTAGATATTAAAACTTCATGCTGATTTGAACTTGGCTCTCGCCAAGATAAGCACCAACTAAGACGTAGCTTCACAGTAAATTAATGTGATCCATATGTGTCTCCATCCATTTGCGCTTCCTTCCATATGATGATGTAGATATCCTTCTGTCTGGTGTTGATGGCTGAAGTGTAATGCTGGCTCCAGGGATCAGCTTATTGCCTCCCTAGCGCATCAGCACACACAACGGCTGCGATGCTGGCTCCGGGATCAACCTTAGTGCGGTCTCCCAGCGCATCAGCATGACAACCGTCTGGATTGAGCTAAGTAGGGTACATCTCTGGGGTCTTCAAGTGGGCACCTTCCATCCTCGGTGTTTCGTCGACTAGCCCACGACCCCTCAAGAGGGCTCGACGGTGATTCTGGCGTCCCAGCATCACCCCCCTCCGTCCCCCACTCAACTCAGCCCAGCTTACTTACCTGTACATCAGCGTTTCTTTCTTTCTATTGTGCTTGAGATCCCCAACCAGAATCTTTCCATCTCAACCACAGCCAGTTGCTGCTCCTCTCTGTTGCTTCAGATAAGTTCTTCACTGTGCGACGCAACTCTTGGCCATTGAATCCGACATCTCTGAGAAACCGGGTTGTAGAGTGTGCCACAACTCCTCGACATCCCACTTCCACTGGGTAAACCCAGACTCTCCATCCTCGCTGTTCTGCTTCAGTGGCTAGTTGAGCATACCGCAGTTTCTTCCTCTCATACGCCTCATCTACAGCATCCTCCCATGGCACTGTTAACTCTACCAGGTGAACAAGGCGTGCTGATCCAGACCACAAGACAATATCTGGTCGAAGGTTTGTGGTGGCAATCTCAGGTGGAAAAATAAGCCGTTGACCAACATCTGCCAGCATTTTCCAGTCTCTAGCAGCTTCCAGTTGTCTGGGCGAGGATTGGTTTTAACACCTTTTCTTGGTGGTTGCTCTTCTGGGCGGAGGAATGTTGTCTTTTGTGTGTAATGTTTTGATGGAACAGGTGGCAACTTATTGGTCATGTTACGCTTGTCTTCCAATGCTAAGGCCAAACATCGCAGCACCTGGTCATGGCGCCAAGTAAACCGTCCTTGGCTAAGAGCCACCTTACATCCTGTCAAAATGTGCCTTAATGTTGCAGGTGATGAACACAAAGGACATGAGGGATCCTCTCCTACCCAGAGGTTTAGGTTCTGTGGTGATGGGAGAACATCATATGTTGACCTTATAAGGAAACTGATCCTGCTCTGTTCTATTGACCATAGGTCTTGCCAGCCAATCTTGCGTTGTTCCACACTCTCCCATCTCATCCATTCTCCCTGCTTGCCCTAGGAAATGGCCTTTATACACCTCATCCTCTCCTCCTGCTTTTGCACCTCGTTGACTACCAGCTTCCTCCGTTGAGCTGGGGCTGCCTTGTGCCATGTAGGAGGAGCAGAACTGAGACCAAGACCCCCTCTTCCATGCTGAACTTGCCCCATGATATCACAGATTATTGTTATAAGGCAGTCAATCCTAATGTGCAATTAACAGGTTTCTTATTTCATGAATGGCTAATAATACTGAAGATATATATGCAGAGATTGACACTCTATATTGTTTAACCTCAGAAGGCAGAAAACCTGTATTGAGTGCTACATCAACTTAGTAACAAAAAGAACACAAGGGCCCTCCAGTTGTTTTGTTCTTACAGTTAATGGGAACCGCCCCAGTTCTCACCTATCAGAGGGGTTTCATTACACGTAGATGGGAAGATAACTGTCACCTTAAAACCCAACTTCTCTCTGTTGCAGTCTGATATGAAGAAATTTGTTATATCCAGAAGTAGTAAAAACATACTGGGCAGCAGGAAATTAATCACGTACATAAGAACATAAGAAGAACATAAGAAAGTTTACAAACGAGAGGAGGCCATTCGGCCCATTTTGCTCGTTTGGTTGTTACTAGCTTATTGATCCCAGAATCTCATCAAGCAGCTTCTTGAAGAATCCCAGGGTGTCAGCTTCAACAACATTACTGGAGAGTTGGTTCCAGACCCACACAATTCTCTGTGTAAAAAAGTGCTTCCTATTTTCTGTTCTGAATGCCCCTTTATCTAATCTCCATTTGTGACCCCTGGTCCTTGTTTCTTTTTTCAGGTCGAAAAAGTCCCCTGGGTCGGCATTGTCCTTTTAGAATTTTGAATGCTTGAATCAGATCACCGCATAGTCTTCTTTGTTCAAGACTGAACAGATTCAATTCTTTTAGCCTGTCTGCATACGACATGCCTTTTAAACCCGGGATAATTCTGGTCGCTCTTCTTTGCACTCTTTCTAGAGTACATATAGAATAGTATACAGTCAGTCTACTATACTGTTTCCATAGTGTTTTCTCTTTGAATATATCAATAATTTAATGTTGTAGATGCCTAAACAAACCCTTAAATAGTTGCCATTTTGACTGCATCACAAGAGAGGTAGCATGATATACTGTAAAACTTGGCTATGAACTGTTCAAATGCATATTTTACTGTACTGATATTTCTTGCATATTAGGTATGAGTGGGGTGGGGACAACTCCAAATGAAAAGAATAGGGAAGCTTTCGTGCAAAATATACAGCCGGATGCAAATGTGCTTCTCCACCTTGTTACATTCAAGTACTGCAGTGTTTCTTGTTTGTACGTTAGCATCCCCTACACGATTGTTGGCACTGGAAACATTTTTTTATTATTTTCCTCCCTGTAATTTAATATTCCCTATGCTTTTCTCATAGTTATATGCATTTACCATTGTTTATCATGTTTTTTTTTAAATTATTTGCTTTCCCATACCCTTCTGAGCTTTACAGTGCTCACCTATGCTGAACCATGCTTTTAATATTATTAAACTTAGTCATGTTTTTATTATGGCAAACTTTTATATTAGTTTGGCTGGAACACAGTTAATCAAACAATTATTTAAATGAATAAACCTTCTTTTACCTCATAGCTAACTTGATCCTATTTTGTTTCCTCCATCCCCAATTGGTCCAAATCTGCATTTGTAAAAACTGACAGTCCCCTTGGCTGTTCAGCACTGTCCGTCGCTTTAGAGGAGTTTGTGTCTCATTTACTGTACAAGACAAGAAATGTGTCTATTTTAAACTTTTAAATGAAAATGTGTACAGTTAATACATATTTAAGCAATGCAATAGCATGTATATAGATTGGGCATGTTTTCATTAGAAATGTCAAAACAAGAACAAAGAACGTTTCTGAATAAAAATTCATTTTGAGATATATTAAATATTAGGTACTGTGATGGGAGTGAGGTTTTTAAGGGATTAAATACCAGCATAGAAGGACCAGAAACTACATTTCCCAACAACCACCAGGAAACCAGGCAGGGCATGACGGGGAACGGCGGTGATTTTAAAAGGCTGCTGGGTAGGAGAGAGGGGGAGGAGAAATGCTATGCAGGTTTTAGTAAATGAGATGCCATTGGAACTAAGGAGGAAATGGTTAAGTATAAAATATTGGATAAAGGCTAACTCTATGCATTCAGAATTTCCTCCTCGAGAAAGCATGGAAGATAAGTGGATTAATCATTATAAAAAGAAGAGGTGGGAAACAAATGGGGGCACGTTGGGGTATTGGATGCAAAAATGGATAAAGGAATTGGGAATGGAAAATTTGAAATTGGTAAAGAATGTTAATATAAATGTGTTTCCGGAATGGATGATGGAAAAACCAAACTGTTGTATAGAATTGAGTGAGCAAGTGAAGAAAGGAGGGGAAAAAATGGAACTGAAACGAAAGTCTCAAGCTTTTGTAGAGGAGAAAAGTATGGAGGCACTATGTATATATACAGATGGATCCAAGGATCCAAAAACAGGAGTGGCGATGGCATATTATATCCCAGAATTAGATATATGTAAAATAGCGAGGATATCTGACCATTTATCTGTATTTGTTGCAGAAATGGTAGCTATACTATTTGCAATAGTTAAAATAGCTGAAATAAAGCAGTCATATTTTCAGATTCATTGAGTGTTCTTATGGCATTAAAAGCGGAGGTTAATGATAGAAGAGATATCATGTTTGAAATAATACAACAATATAGGGAATGTACAATAATGGGGATCGAAGTGATTTTAGTTTGGATTCCTGGTCACTCTGGCACTCTGGGCAATGAGATGGTAGATCTGGCAGCAAAAAAATGGATTAAAAAGAGAGGAAATTGATGTGGTGATTCCTCTGGGATCGCAGGAAATGGGAGGCTATGTGAAAAAAATGATAGTAAAAGAATGGCAGAAGAGATGGGATGAAAGCACAAAAGGAAGGTTTTATCATAATATCCAGAAAGAGGTGAACAAAGAGTTGGGAAGGAAAGAGGAAAGAGCGTTGGATAGGTTAAAGTGTGAAAAGTAAAGTAGCTGAAACAGTAGAACATTATTTATTAAAGTGTGAGAAATATGAGGAGCAGAGGAGGCTGAGAGAAATTGAGAAATATGAAGTCAATATAAAGAACTTGCTGGGAAAAGGGGAAGAGGAAGGGAGACTGAATAGAGAAAGGATACTGACGAAATATATAAAGGAAACAGGAAAAGAAGGGAAGTTATAATAAATAAAGACGGCAGAAAAATAAAGTAAAACAAAGACAGACAAAGGACTACAGATAGAGGGCGCTAATCATCTAAAATAATGGATGGAATGCGCCCTATATATTAACCAGAAGAAGAAGAGGGGGAGGAGAGAACAGGTGCTGGTAATACTACGGACGAAATTTAAAATAGCAGACGAGAATGGGACGCTGCACTCTGCTCGAGTCTGCTATATTACAGAGTGGTGAGCACTAAGGATTACAAACAAAATATCAAACGAGACCGGGATGTTGCACTCGGTTTGAATTTACAACTTGTCAAAGAGGTGAGCGTAAGGAGTGCAAATTTAATACAGACGAGAGCGAGACTCTGCACTCGGCTCACGTCTGCTACATAGAATAGAGGATCACTGAGTATTACAAATACCTCCCGACCAGAGGACCAACGCGGTGGAACAACGCGTATAACACGGACCCGGTCACAGTACGGCGTGTTGTGGTTGTTCCTGGGTGTGTTGTGGTACGGGACTGGTGCTTATTTTTAAGAAACCCTGGCTGAAGTCAATGGGGTAACGGGACGGTAACTAAAAGCTCACAACATACGGGGTATTTTAAGTGGGGCTATCCACAACGGGATTGATATCCATAAAGAGAGGAACCCTGTAAGGAAAGATATAATATAGAATTATGAACAGTACTCTGACTGTGGTTACAGTACAGTTAATAAATTAAATTTAAAGAGCAGTTTGTTTTACCTTCACAAAAGGTTGGCTGGGCCACCGGGCAATAGTTAAGTACAAACCTGGATGTAGTGAAGCCAGACTCTACAGCACCATCTGCTGGAAGCTCCACAGCACCTGGAAAGAGAGGAAAGGAGACACAGAAACAAACCAACAACAGGAAAAGGGAATTGGAAGAGAACCACCAAGTACTTACCTGAGTTCTGGTGCAAAGGGTCGTCTCCAGAAACAGTCCATCCATGAAGAAAATACTGTACTGTGTTCACTGTAGTAGTTATTAATTGTGAAGAACTTGTGAGTTTAGTTTAATTTTGGAACTATTAAAGGAACTTATAACTTGCAATTATGGTCTGGATCACGTTTGTCTGCACTGCAATACCAACACCTTAGCCAGGTCCCAAACTACGTGAACACATTAGTTTCACAGTACCGACAGGAATAGAATCAGGGGTGTAGTGGAGCGGAAGTTTTTTGTGATGGGGTGCCACTCAGCCACTTAATCACTACCTAAATTCAACATTTTATTTTGGAGTTTATAGTTAATGCAGACATTTTTTTTTTATCAAGTATTTTGGCCCTTTTTAGGGTGTGGCAAGGAATGAGTAAAAATGAGAAACCATAACGAGTATGGTGATTTGTTTTATTTTTTCCCGGATTATAATACAGAAATACAAAGCTTATATCAATTCTTGTTTTTTAGACAACTTCCGGTTTTAGCCAAGGATAAAAATACACATTAGGGCATTTCAAAATGAACAGTTCAAAAGAAGATATTGTGTAAACTGGTTATATGTACATACAAAATTGTAAAAACTAAGTAATTAGTTACAAAAATAACATTAAAAAGCTTTTTTTCACATTAGCCTACTGCATAGCACGACTTAAAAAAACTGAAAACTATAATAAAATAAACATTTCAAAAGAAAATATTGTGTAACCAGCTGTAAACTGGTTATATGTAGGCCTGCATATAGAATTGTAAAATCGAAATAATTATTTATAAAAAAGAAAATAACTCCTTTCACATTGTGTAACGGGAATGCGCATTCAGGGAAACATACTTCAAAGTAGCCCCCATATTAGCAGATGTAACGCTTATCAACTTGTCGTGTGCATTTACCACGTACTGCTCTTTCACACTGGGCACCGATATCAGAGGTTTTATTTTTTTGCATTTAGTTGCCTGGCATTGTTTTCTGTTGCGTGTGTCACTTGATGCGCACTGTAGCCAGGTTGAGCTGCGTTTCCCTGCCGCTTTGCAGTTTTCTGATTGAAATTAGTGATGGGCAGTTCGATTCTTTTTAGTGACTCGATTCATTTGATTCATTTCGTTCATTTGATTCACTGATTCAATGACAAAAAACCAATCAATGTAGACCGCATTAAGATTGTTTACGTAGGTTTATTTGAACCGGAAAGAACGAGTCGTTCACAAACTGCACATCACAAAAGCTAGGGAGAATCTATATTTTGTTGACTGGGTTCATAAACATTAAATTAAATATAGTTTGACAAAAAATAATAATATATATTTAGAATCCTGGAGATACAATTTGAACCATTAGCATTGTTTAGCCATCAGTATCAATCTAATTTAATTTAATCTTTAAAAAAAAAAAAGTCATTTGCATTTCTTACGTGTTTTTTTTCTATACATTTGGAATCACCCATTGTTTTTTACAACAACAAAAAAGAGAAGCTCGAACGAGTGGTATTTTTGAACTAATCCGTGGTATTTATTCAGCACATAGCAAAACGCTGTTTGCCCAATTTGATTGACAGATCCATCCCTCCTTACCATACACCGTCTGGATCATAGATATATAGCTATGGTCTGGAGGATGTAACTGATGCCATTTTGGCTCACACAGAGTTCTTATCATGCACTAAGTAAGCGGGAATTTGAGTTTTGTTTTGCGTTTTGAGCAGATGGTGGAAACTCTCTTCTCGCTTTGCTAAGCACGGTTACATCAGCCTAAGTACCACATTGTCATCGAGTTTCATCTTTGCACAGGTAGGGGTAGGGTCCGGGTCCGCTGCCAGCCAAAACTTGATCCCAAATTTGACAGGTTTGTTTGACATGCATTGTGTCCAGCGACACTGTACTTTTGTCAGAAACAGCTGCTTGTCCATGTATTGTTTTATGTTTAGCTTGAAGCAGGCAATGCTGTTTTCATTGAAGTCGTTCCAAATTTCTGCTGCCAATGCAAATATATTTTAGTTGCTCTTAAATCAAAATGCAAAAATATCAAGATTTCTCGAAAAATTCTTGTAATAGTAATATTATAAGACAGCAGACTATATATGCTCATGTGGACAGCCAGGCGGCAGTTCTCCAAGATATTGATAGGATTACAATAGAGATTTGGATATCAAAATGACTACCATGGTGGTTGTGGTGTTAATGTAATACAAAGCAATAATATACAGTATTTCTGTGAAATATAGTAAATATAAATGTACAATAACAGTGTGAATGCCGGCGCTACAGAAGTGTTAAAAAAAACTTATAAAGCACGGGGTGCTTCGTCTTGGGACAACTGCGTACAAAAATCTCCTCCAGTGGACAACCACAGCGAAAGGGAAAAAAAGACAGCAACTCCTGTTAAAATCATGTCCATATCCATACAGAGTTCTCCATAAAAGCAATAGTCTTAATTTCATATCTTTAAAACTTGACAGCTAACAAGTTTCAACCCATAGGTCTTCTTCAGAGCAAATAACTTACTTGATGTAGGTTGGGGCCAAATGTGAGATTGCAGTTCTGAGTATCAAATGGGAACTGGTGCTCATTTATGTTGCAGGTACTGATGACTCTGCGCCAATAAAACATTTCTACCTTTCCATTATCATTGTACAAGTAGGGCAGGTATGGAAAACTATCCTCATCTGTACTGCTTAAAAACATAGTAAATATTACATTCAGCATTGTTCCCTTGTTACTCTTATTCAAAACATTAGGTTACGGATGTAACCCTGGTTCCCTGAAAGAGAAGACGACCAACAACCAAAATTTTTGGGATACGCTGGCCACAGGTCTGGTATTTCCTGAGCATTTCATGTCAGAGCTGCCGATACGCCCCTGCGGGGAGTGACGTCCTCAGTCCCGCCTACCAAAGAAATAAGTAGCACTCCACGGAGCTCACTTTCTCTTTTGCATCGAACCCGCAAACCTAATGTTCCCTTTCAATTTGAAGACGACCAACAACCAATACTTTTGGGAAAAGTATACCAAAGCTGTCACGAGGGAACGTTAGTGGATACAGCAGACGAGGGATGACTCGACACCACAAAACCACACTTAGCGATGCAAGCGTGCAACCTCAAGGACCCTTGTGCCTAATGAAGGCATAGAGGGATCTACCACATTAAGATGTTAGAACCTGGTAAATGTATACGGAGTAGCCCAGCTAGCCACGATACAAATGTCATTCAATGAGTCACAGAAAGACAATGATTCTTGGTGGTAAATCTCCCTCCCGACCTGTGAGGGCGCTAAGTAACGGGAACAGAGTACCCTGGACAGGAGCACCACATTGGACATCGGCGAAGAGAACAAAGGCCAGGCCTGCAGGCTTTTGTCTGAGTTCACCAGGCACTGCTGCTGACTGTTAAAATATGTATTCATCATTACGCAAATCAGATGGGTATTTTCAGTAGCAGACAAATTCCATATAACTGTAGCAATTGATGTGCCATTGGATTGAAATAACAGCTGCAGGGTCGGTGTGAAGAGAGTGTAAGCCTTGCGTTTTGAAAAGCCTATTCCTAATACCAAATAAACAAACAAACAAAATATGTGATCTAATTCTAACCACAGTAGGAAATGAAGCCCCCTCGGTGACATGTACTATAACTGTAGCTATTACAGTTTTTATTTGAATTGTTTTTTTTTATCCAGGTCTATATATCTATAGTGGATCTATAATAATCAGAACTGTATTTTTATTCTTTTACTTTAAAATTATGAAAGTAGTCTTAAAAAAAGTATTTATTTTCAATTTGAGTACTACTGCCAAAAATGATAGATTTACCAAACCGTAAATCCAAATGCTTTCTTTTTTTTTAATAGAGATAGGGTTTTACTATTTTTTTCATTACCCAATCAAATCATTATGCGTGAAAATGATAGTTAACTTTAGTTCAAGTTAATAACAAAGAACAATGTTATCTTTTATGTTAAATAACTCTAGATGGTGGTTTCCACTTACTGAAAACATGTGGTCCAGTGGTTAGAGAAAGGGTGTACCAAGTTTAATCCCAGCTAAGCAACTGACTCGCTGTGTGTGACCCGGAGCAAGTCACTTAAGCTCCTTGTGCTCTGTCCTTCAGATGAGATGTAAAACCGAGGTCCTATTGTAAGTGACTACAGCAGCAGTTGTGATACATAGTGTCTGCTAATTAATAAAAAAGCATTTGCTAATTAATAATAACGATATTTACTGAAAATAACAAAATAATAATAAAATAATAAGTATTTCTAAGCTGTAAAAAAAACTGTAAAACACTGCTATTAACAAAATGTGTGGTGGCTTTTAAACAAGGAGTGTGACAGGATCTAGATTTTAATTTAAATCTGTTTATATTTGACTGATCTTTTTTTGTACTCTAAATTTTGTACTCTAAATGTAAATTTAACAACATTGCAGAATGTACACGCAACAAAAATCAACATTAAAAATAAAAATAACTTTAAAACTACAAATCCAAATGGAATTCTAACCACCGTGGGAAATGAATTCAGCAGGGACCGCTACCTCAGCGCTGAGTACCATAGCAGTAGCTATTCCTTTTTTCTCCAGGTCATTATAATTCGTTTTGCTCACAGAGGCAGTGGCAACATTTTGACCCCCCCCTTGTATCTGTTAAAATTGAAAGACCATTTTAAAGAGACAATGTCACAAAGGTAGAAGAGGGGAACAAAATCAAATGAAAAGAGGGGTTCGTAGACAGCTTAAGTGTAAAATATGTTCTGGAACAGTGGTCTTATTTTGTTAATTGTTAATAATCTTTCAATTATTATTTGTGCTGTTGCTTGTTGCTTGTTCTTTCGTTCATTGAGCTTGAAATGCATTGAGGCAGGAGTAGGTCTAGACTTGCTACTATTAGAGGGCAAGGTCCTGCTGAGAAGGAGCAGCTTGACGGAACAGCCAAGGATGACTGATCTTGAAGCCCAGCTTCTCTCCCCTGGGCTCTGGGATGAAGTAGCTGTCCAAATACACTAACCAGCAGGTTCAACAGTAGGCTATGGACCTCCTTTCCAGAGACACCTAGAGAGGAAAGAGACAGTACATTGTTACTGGAGGATCTACAGGAAAAGGGTCTCTAAGATGGGAATTCTGCCTGCAAAAATGAAAAATGTAGTCTCTCAGAGTGCCTGAGTAAAAAGAGTTAAAGGGCCAGGTTGTCGGCAGGATATTTAATATTGGGCAGACCCTAAATTAAGTAAGAAAATTAAAGAATACAGCTGTGAACCAATTTAATACAGTAAATGAGTGTTCAGTCTTTATGAATCTGTAACTTCAAAAGTTACATGACCTCAATATGTCAGCCATATTAGGTCAGAGGTCACTTATGGGCAGCAACACATTTAGCATGAAAGGGTCGTAGAAACCTGAAAATATGAAGTCACTACCTCAAGTGATTTCTGAGATACAAGGCTGTGGCGGCAGTAGCTTTGAAAAATAAAATGTAAAGAAAGGGTTATTTTATTATAGATCTTTATCAAAAAGTCACATGACCCCAATACAGCACAGATATTCCACAACACTTGCAAGCTTCAATGGTTTATGACATATTAAGAGTAGTAGGCGGCAGCGGGTTGACAAATTCATACAAGCTCTTTAACTAAAAAAACAATAATACCGGTATACAGCTGTGTACCAAACATTAACATAATAAAATGAGTGCCACAAAAGAGTAAAATTCTTGCACATTCGGACTAGATCTATCATAGAGTACAGTTGTGTACCAAGTATGAAGCCAATATCTTAAAGTGTTAGTTTATTATCAAACCAAAACATGAATGGTACAGTTCGATTTTGGCTGAGCAGTATTAAAATAAAGTCGGTATTTCAAATGTGTTGAGATGAATAAACAGTTAAAGAAGCAACGGAGGTGGAGCTGTTAGAATAGCATACCTGATAGACAAGTACAGCAAAGGATTCATTTTCCCAGGTAAAATTGCTTTTGAAGACATTTACGCTTTCAAGTTCCCATGCTCCTTCACTCTCAACATATTTCTTGGACCAGAAAGAGATTTCAGATGAGTTCAGCGCTGACTCCAGTTGTATGTCTTCAGCTGGTACACAAAAACAGAAAAGATCAAGTAAGAGAAGACACATTTATCCTAGCTTGAAAAACCTTTTGTGATGAGTTTAATCCAACAAATTATTTTCATATCTGAGAGACCAACCTCCTGCAGGGCTACCTGAGCAATAATTTGGTAGATTTTCATATTTAATACTGGACATAAAAGTACTAAGATCAAAGTACTTCTGGAAAGTAGGGCTGACTTCAGAAGTATCCTGTCAACCAAGTATGTGAGCTGGATCCAAACCCCCAAAACTATAGAAAATGGCCTAACAACTATGAAGTCAGCAAGAACAAAGAATCAATGAATTATTATTTGAGTCAATTAAAGATAATGTGTGAATACTCTCTTGACACCCCAAAAAAATACTGTATAGTTTGGGATTTCTAATATCATACATTTAAACGTCTTTATTGAAATAAATGGTTACTTTTTAAAGTTACAAAATCTTGTAAGTTTGAGGGCTGCGTCAGTTCAACGGCTGCACTTACCTAAATATTGATATGACATGAAGGTCAGATTGCACTTCTGCAGATCAAATGGAAATATTTTGGCAAATATTTTGCAGATGCTGAAAATTCTTAAAGTCCTTTTTAATGACTACCGCTCAGTTATTCTTGATCTCCAGAAATGTCTCTTTAAGAGAATTGTCTTCATCAATACTAAAAAAAAAGTAAGACCTCACCAAGAATATTGTGTTCAGTTCTGGTCACCTCGTTACAAAAAGGATATTGCTGCTCTAGAAAGAGTGCTAAGAAGAGAAACCAGAATTATCCCGGACTTAAAAGGCATGTCGTATGGAGACAGGCTAAAAGAATTGAATCTATTCAGTCTTGAACAAAGGAGACTACGCGGCGATCTGATTCAAACATTCAAAATCCTAAAAGGTATAGACAATGTCGACCCAGGGGACTTCTTTGACCTGAAAAAAGAAACAAGAACCAGGGGTCACAAATGGAGATTAGATAAAGGGGCTTTCAGAACAGAAAATAGGAGGCACTTTTTTACACAGAGAATTGTGAGGGTCTGGAACCAACTCCTCAGTAATGTTGTTGAAGCTGACACCCTGGGATCCTTCAAGCTGCTTGATGAGATTCTGGGATCAATAAGCTGCTAAGAACCAAACGAGCAAGATGGGCTGAATGGCCTCCCCCTGTTTGTAAACTTTCTTATGTTCTTCTTATGTTCTTATGTTCTAGTCTGTAATTTATATTTTTATTTTATATGGATTACAGACTAATAAAAATATATGGTACACCATATATTTCCAACATATAAAATAAATATATGGATATATATATAGGCTATTAAAAAACAGGTGATTCCAGCTGGATTATTAATATTAATTACTGCTGTTGTTAATGTATGGATGTATTTTGTTATAACAGACACCCTTATCCAGGGCGACTTACAGTTCTTACAAAAAAAAAACACATTACAAAAATCAGATGAGTCCAGACATGGAGCAATAGCGGTTTGATAAGCAGGATCACGACTAATACTGAGAAGGAAATAAAAAAAACAGATGGTACTGTAACAGAAAACAAGAAAGTCAAAAAATGTAAATGAATTAGAATAGGTAACATGTACTCATAGTTGTGTGACACCTGTCAAAATTATGGATACAGAAGTAGAGAAATCATAAACTCACTTCCAAGCAAACAGCACAACATAGATACATCTGTTTGAATTCCGTAGAATCTCTGATGGCCCTTTAAATATTTCACCTATTAGCCATGCTGATGCCTGTGATAATGATAAACTTTAGATACACATGTATGCATGTGCACAAATTTCATATGCTTAAGCACAAAATTATTTGAATTGCTCCGAAGGCCAAATTTGAATGAAAATTTGAATGAAAAGTATTGCGATAAGCGTGACAGGCTTGCCATGCGCAGAATGTTTCCATTACATGCGTTTAGCTAAGTGCCCTATCCTAGGCAACATTGGCAAAGGGCCGCAGTGCCCAAGAGCTCAAATATCCCTGTAGTTGCATTCTCCAAAGGCTCCCTTTCATTTTCATGCCACTCCCCCAGTAATTCCACACTCGGGTATAAGGACACAGCTGACCTTTTTTTAAGTATTGTTATTTATTTCTCATTGATATCAGAAGCATACTTTGACACCCACAATCTGCATTCTATGCTATTGACTATGCCATATAGGTGTGGTAGGAGCAGGGTGTGTGGTGAGTGGGGGCAGTTGGAAGGGGCTTTCAGCAAGAGTATGAGTAAGGGGTACACATGTACAGGCTGCATCCACAGGCAGCGTTCTTGGACGGCTCCATGCTGAGATTCCCGTCTTCTGGGCTTCCGAATAGTGTTTTCAGCATTGTGGGTTTGTTTTACAGTCCACACTTCTGTAAATGTTGATGTATAGTGTAAGAAGCATGGGCCAGAGCTACTCAGAACACTGGCTGACAGGCGTGTTTCTGTAAAATAAAGAGTGGTTTGATGCTACAGAGATATTTTGTCCGTCTCCTTCATGTTGACACTTATCCAGTTAGCAAGTCGTTTCAATGTATTTTTATTTGAGTTATATGTTGAATAGCCTACACTATCCTGTGGTCCATTGTTTCATTTCTCCATTTAGTAGCTTATTTATATATTTGTGGGGGTGGGCATGCAACTTCGGGGGGGCCAATGCTACTGATGTGTGTTGAGCTTTGATTCTGCATTCCATGTGCAGGTTACAGTTGAGTGTAGACTCGTCTGAGGAATATTGGTATGTACTGTACACCTATGATAGCTGCTTGGCAGGGTATTGTTAACAGTCCATTGTTGTCCAATGCCTCTGTATACTGCCAGATACTGATTCTCCTGTGCTGAAGAATGTCCCTACCAACTTAGCTGCGGTGTTGCTGCTACTATTTCATGTATTATGCACTTTCCACTGTATTTAATGTTCTATTTCATGTATTAAGCAACATGTTCTTAAGGGTCTGTGATGGGGTGCAACCTATTTTGTGGTGGTTTTGTGTTTTTTGTATTGTTTAGAGTGGATATGAGTGAGTTTGGGGTGTGGTTCAGTGAGTTAGTGAGTTTGTGTGAGGAATGTGTGGAATGTGCCTGGGCTAATGAGGTGCGAATTGCCCAATTAGCCCAGGCACCTGTATAAAAGGGAGTGGTTGGGTATGTTAGTTGGTGAGTGTTTGTGAGAGTGAGAAGACCTGTATGAGAGTGAGTGGTTATTTTTGGTGTAGTTTGTTTAAAGCCTGTTTTTGTTTGTCTTTTTGGTTGGCCATCGTGCCTTTTGTTTTGTGTATTTTGTTTAATTAAAAGTCTTTTTATTTTCCCTGCACATCCTGACTCTGAGTCTCCTTGCCTTGGTCAGCCTGTCACAGGGTCTTATTAAAACGCTCCACAAGACCATCGGTTTGAGGAAGAAACACCAATGTCCTAATGGTCTTAATTCCCAAAAGCTTATATGTTCCACAGACTAGTCGAGACATAAAGTTGGTGCCTTGGTCGGTTAGTATTTCTTTGGGGATCCCGACTCGGGAAAAGACCTTCACAAGCTTGTTGGCAACAGATTTAGCAGAGGTGGAGTGGAGGGGATGTAGTGTAATCCAGAATGACCAATAGGTGTGTGTATCCTGCCGCACTCCACTATATCCACCCCAATACGCTCAAACGGAGCTTCCACTAGGGGCAATGGCACCAATGGAGATCGTGGGATGGCTCTAGGACTGGCCTTCTGACACTCCCCACAAAGTTCGCAAAAACGTCTGACGTCACCATCCAGCCCCATCCAGTAGAACCATGACACAAGCCTCGCTTTAGTCTTATCCCTTCCCAAATGACCATACAGGGGAATAATGTGAGCCAAACGCAACAAATCCTCCTTAAAGGGTTGAGCAATGAGCAATTGGTGACACGCTTCCCTAGTCTGGGGTAATTTCTCAACACGGTACAAGAGATCTCGAGCAATCATTCTTAGTGATCCGGCGCTCCCGTTTAGTTTTACGGGGTTTAAAGTTATGACAATACCATTCCGGGTCACGAAAGGGGAAGATCTCTCCAATTACTTCCTCTTTCTTAGTCAATAGGGAGGACGGGGCTGTCAGGGCAGCTAACCAATCCTTGAACTGCCCACAGTCCCGTCCCAGAACTACTGGTACTTTCAACTGAGAACACAACCCTACCTGTACTCGCGTCACCTGCTGGCCAATTTTTACATTTATACTAACCTTGGGATAAGAGCGTACATCCTCATGAATACATTTAATATGCACCCATTCCAATATTTGTTTATGCCCCGGTGAGATTAGGCTCTCCTGTATTAGGGACTGACCACACCCTGAATCCAAGAGAGCCTGGATTTTTGTACCATCCACTGACACAGGAATAACAAAACCCATCTGCTGAAGTGACTGAGGTAATTGAACACGCTTACCTGGTCGGCTAAGGTCACAATCCATCACCGCAGCAGCCCATGGTCGGGAGCCCCGCCGACACCCCTGTCCAAAACCTGTATACTCCTTCCCCCCAGCCCCTTCTCCCTCTCTGGGGCCAGTAGAGGGGGTAGTCACACTGTCCAGGCAGTCTAGCCTGTGTTGGTTCCGCTGCCTGGTACTGCTCTGCCAATTCGACCGCCCGCTCCAGAGTGGCAGGTGCCTGCCGCTGTACCCATAGCCGGGGTCCCGGGGCCAAGCACTCCAGAAATCACTCGGCCACGATCATCTCCACCAGCCTGGCTTTGGTATTCGCATCTGGGTTCAGCCAGTCCATGGCATAATTCTTCAGCCGATGGGCGATGGTTCTGGGATGCTCCTCCACTGCGAAGAACTCCTCCCGAAACTTTTGGCGGTATCCCTCTGGCATGGCCACCACACAATTAAGGATGGCTGCTTTCAGCGTGGGGTAATGCATCATACTCTCGGGAGACAGTATCCTCGCTGCTGCCTGCGCCTCCTCCATCAGCTGTGGCAAGAGGTAGCTAGCCTATTGTGCCTGGGCCCAACCTGCAGACGTCGCCATTGCCTCAAACACCTCCAGACAGGCTTCGGGTCAATCCTCTGCTGTCATCTTGGTCGGCCTCTGCAACCTGGGAACTGGTCCCACTGGCCTAGCAGCCCCCTGCACCGTTGTAGTTTGGGTCTGGCGTAGGAGATCCCTCATGGCTGCAAACTGGTTGGCATCCATTTCTGCTCCTTTTCGGTGCACTGCTTTTTGTGGGCAGTGCCAGTGAATCCCACTGACACAGGAGACAGAAATTTGCAGTGTTAAACACCACTCGGGTGCCCTATTTATTTTTGTCCACAAGGTGGCACTGTTGTCCTATTATTACCAGCAATGGTAGAAGGCTTCACAGAGAACCTTGGGTACACACGCAGGTGCACAAAACAATAATCAAAACAGAAGGCACAAAGAAAAAGAGAAAATAAAACACTATTAACAAAACTACAAAATAAAGGTGCTGCACTCTGCAGCATTTCTCTGACCGTCGCTACCTGCACGGCCTGAGACTCCGTCCTACACTCCACAGTTTCCTCAACTGCGTCGCTTAAAACTATACTTTCAGGGGTCTGCCCAAGGTTTCCCCGCTACTGCTATATTTCTTGTCTTGTTTTGTTGTGTTATATGTGGCTGCACTGTTCTCCGTCCGGCCGCAAAGCTTCCGCTGGCTCGTTTACATCCTATAGGGACAGATCTGAGGGAACAGCAGAGTGTTATTTATAGGTTCAGCAATCCCCCAAGGCCCGCCTCTCAGCCACTCAGAGAGAGGGAAATCCAACACACCCTCTTCCCCACCTCTCCATGTCATTGCCATGACTGAGCGGATCTTATGAGGCTGCTGCCTTTTTCCTGCAGCACCATGCATACGTCAAACAGTCGCACAACTCCCCTGTTACAAACCCCTAAATACACTGTTACTTCAATTATAATACATACATTGGCATGTGTGCCAGCTGTTTTGACCCTGAAATCAGTGTTGGGCTGAGCAAAAAAGAAATTAATATTGTTTAGGAACTGCCCCTCTATAAACATCCACAGAGATATTTTGAGCCCAATGTGATTGTAACCCCTTAAATACACTGTTACTTATTCTGTGCCAGCTGTTTTGACCCTGAAATCAGTGCTGGGCTGAGCAAAAAACAAATGAACATTGTTTAGGAGCTGCCCCTGTATAAATATCCATGAAGAAATTAACAGCCCAACATGATTTAACATCTTACATACAAAGCCAATCATTCAGTTTGGAGCAGATCAAAGTCTGAATAAGAAACAACGAAAAAGAAACAAACAAATAAGAAACAGGCGAATAAGAAGCCAATTTCAGCCTTGTGAAATCCTGGTAGTTTTGTTACCTTAAAATAAACAGATCAACAGCTGCAGCGTCATTTTCTGTGTATCGCTTGTTACAATTAACCAGTCAAAAACAACAAACACCAACCTTAAAATAAACAGACCAACAGCAGCAGCAGCAGTTTCTGTGTATTGCTGCTGCTGTGCTGACAAGACTGATTGTTAATGCCATCCCAGATTGATCAACAGGTGAATTACTTAATTAGCAGGTAAGCTGATTAAAGAGGGGGGTGATTAGCAGTGTGTGACGGGGTACACCCCACCCCTGTATTATTATTTGTATTTGTAGATGCCGAAAAAGCTGTGTTTTTATTGTTTGTTTTTTTAAACCCGTGAGAATGTGACTGGAGCCTCAACAAGGTCATTGTTTTATTGATAATTAAGGCTCCAGCCACAGCTTAAGAGAACCCGCTCCATACTGATCGGGGGATATTTTGGAGTCACAGAGACGGGAGTACTGTGTTGAGATTGCGAAAAGATAACAGAAGCAACTGCTACCGCTGTACCACATGGTGTTTGTTAGTTGGGTAATTTTGGCCCCCAAGCCCTTTTGTTTTGTGTATTGTAAGTGTTTTGTTTATTATTTTGTTATTATTAAAAGCCGAGCACAAACGCATCTCGTTCCAGGTACTTACCTTTGCTGCCTTTTCCTTTGTTTACTTTCTGTCACACCACTCGCCATCCTGTCACATATGGTTGTCAGAAGTAGGAGGTAGCGGCCCCGCTGTACTGGAAAACGACCACAGGCAAGGAAAAAAAAAAGAAAAAAAAATGAAAAGAAAACAAAGAAAGGTCCGGCCACAGCAACCACAATGGCGGCGCCCGCAGCAAGAGGGGGCGGAGCCCTGGGACGTCTGGCCCGTGTGCACGTGGTGTGGCCAGGAGGAGCACCGCTGGTGGGGATGTCCGGAAAATTCCCCCAGACTGGTGTGCCCGCTGTGATGGGTATGGGCATGCCGGGCTGAGGTGCCCCTACGTGGGAGCGACTGGAGCAGTGGCAGAGGTGTGGTGCATTTACTGCTGCCAAGTCGGGCATGAAGAGGGGAGATGCCTGGAACTCTATGCAGAGGAGGGGGAGGAGCCATCGCTGCCATCTCGAGAGCTAGAGGTGGAGGAGCCATCGCTGCCATCCTGAGAGCTGGAGGGGGAGGTGCCATCGCTGCCATCTCGAGAGCTAGAGGGGGAGGAGCCATCGCTGCCGTCCCAAGAGCCAGAAGGGGAGGAGCCATTACTGCCGTATCCAGGGCCAGAAGGGGAGGAGTTGAAGGCTCACCCCCTGAATTTTTCTGGGGGAGAAGGGTAGGATGCTGGTGTCCCCAGCAGCCTCTATTTATGCTGCTGAAGGGAGCACGGCGCACACCAGCCCAGCCGCCACAGCAGAGAGAGCCAGCACCGCCACAGCCTCCCTCTGAGTGGCCAGCATCAGCCCCACCACCACTGCTGGAGGAGCCGGCAGCCTGTCTACTGCTGCCAAAGGAGTTGGCAGCCTTTCCGCCATCTCCACCGCCAGAAGCAGAGCAGCAGGAGCTGCCTCTGTCTCCAACACCTCCACCGCCAGGAGCAGAGTAGCAGGAGCTGCCTCTTTCTCCACCACCGCCAGGAGCAGAGCAGCAGGAGCTGCCTCTGTTTCCAACACCTCCACCACCAGGAGCAGAGCAGCAGGAGCTGCCTCTGTCTCCGACACCTCCACCGCCAGGAGCAGAACACCTCCACCGCCAGGAGCAGAGCAGCAGGAGCTGCCTCTGTCTCCGCCACCACCAGGAGCAGGGCAGCAGGAGCTGGCTCTGCCTCCACCACCTCCACCACCGCCCTCCCACCATTGCCTCCTGAGGGTCTGCTGCTGCCATCGTCTGGGGTCACGGCCATCTCTGCATCACTGGGGGTCGTCGGTGTGATACCACCCGGGGCCGCCAGTTTGCCACTGCCCAGGATTGCCAGTTTGCCACGGCTCGAGATTGGCAGTTTACCGCTGCCCAGGTTGCCACCTGTGGCCCCCTGGAACCCTCCGTTCCCGTCGGCTTTCAGCACGAATGCAAGGGAAATACAACACAACTCAAAGCTCTGTTCTATCAACACACTCAGCTAGACATAGAGGTCTTACCTTACCATCTTGAGAAGGAAAAAGAGAAATGGCTTCCTCAGGATGATGGTTTTAATCCTCGGTGATCGGGACTGAGTGCATCATCCCAGGAGGGGGACTATCCAATGGGCAGGGATATCCCATAGTCACGTTGGTGGTCGTCTTCGAATTGAAAGGGAACTACTACTACTACTGTGCAGCCATACACATGCCTTCATGTGGTCCACTAAATCATATGATTATTAGTAGTAGTCGTCGTAGTAGTCGTAGGATTATACTTGGTGGTCCAGCATTACTCCATTTTGTTTTTAAACCAGTGTGGTGTTGGGTCACAAATAATACAAAATACTAATTAAAAAAGTTGCCCCGTATCCAGTCGGCCCCTATCTACCTGAGTGCACGGAGAGACGGTATACTGGCTAACACAATAACCTCGCGAAACTATCACGTTAGAAAACTCGATAGAAATAATGAAAATGATTATCCTACAGCGCAAGATCGCAGAAAAAACTTGTGGAAATACAGTACAGCTATTTCAAAGTAATCTCGCTAATTCAATGATTTGAAAAAGTCCACTAACTGGGATGCACTGAAACAGGTATTGCACATACCCATAGGAGCAACAGAGCTATATTGCGCATTCCCATATGACCGAGGGATGCAGTTTTCAGCGGGAGGCATATTCTCCCGTTACACCTGCCCCTGATCTGGGGTTTACGGCCGCCCTGCCCTGGGCACCTCAACAGAGAAACACCAGTACGGACAGCTGATGTAGAAATCCAATCCGTTTTCTTTTTTACTCTCCAGTGTGGTACGCTACAAACCGTGGTACAGGGCTGATATCGCTTTGCACAGTTCAATTTGCATCCCCAGTAAATGTGATCCCAAAAGCTTCCTATGAGCTGCATGAGAACTGAGTGGAAGGCTCAGGTGGGGTCCTATTTCCAGTAGCTCAGCAAGTTAACCCACGCATAGTGAGGTCCTCATGTATCAAATCACTGGTTTGATAGATTGTAACCAAATGTAATCTGAAAGGTGTAAAGGAGACTCGGACAAGCTTTGACTGTTCCAGGCAGTTATCATGTTACCATGTAAAGACGGAAGATCAGTGTAAAAGGACTGTAAAAATAGGCTCCATCTGTTTGTGACAAGGGACATGGTTACTGCATCTTTCAAACCAGTGCCTCCCATACATCCTCATTATCAAGTGCTCATCGCACAGTAACTGAAATGTTAAAGTTTGAGGAGGATTGGTGCTAAATTAAGGCAGTTATCATGTTCAACCTTTTACAGTTTGTGACAGACAGAAAGACATTTTTTTAATTGATCACTTAACAGCAAAACAATGGATGGCTTGTTGTTCTTTTTGTAAATATTGAAGTCTCTCCTAAAACAAAATTATCAATATTAGGGATCAAATTCCTCAGGATTGTTCTTATTTGAATGTTTCCACTAGACTGATTGGTTCTGTTATGGAATCGTTTTCTTTGATTACACTAAAGGATTTGAATATGTTTGTGATGCAGATGAAATCTGCCACCTGTTCCTTAGATCCAATTCCAGCTAGATTCCTTAAAGATGTATTTTGTTATTTGTGTAACAATGTTCTTGCTATAATGAATAGATTTCTGTCAAATGGAATAGTTCCAGCTGCCTTCAAAACTGCTCTCGTTGAGCCTTCACTCAAAAAATCAAACTCAGATTTACTGTTTTGAGTAATTATGGACCCATTTCTAACTTGCCATTCTTTGCTAAGGTTCTTGAGAATGTAGTAGTCCACAGATAATAGCAATGTCCTTGAAAAGTGTCAGTCAGGGTTTCGATCTGCTCACAGTACAGATCGAAACCCTGACTGAAGCTGTGAATGATTTACTGATGAGGAATCTCTTTGGTGCTAGTCTTAATAGATCATTTACAAATAATTACACTTAACCATCTTTGGAAAGAATTTAAAAAAGCAGAGATGACCAGTAGAATGCTCGTTACATCTGCTGTAAACCCAGAAGGCCATGATTAGGTAAGTAAAACTGGAATGTTTCTAGCTTCTAGCTTTTTAATGCAATGCATTTTTAATTATTGGTACATTCTTATGATGCGTGATATCCTCCATATTAGCATAGCCCTTCATTAATTACGCCACAATGACACCCACTAGTGTGACACTTAGAAGTTTGTTGTAAACCCCTGCCAATAAAAAAGGACCAGGTCAAGGGAATTTTTTTAGTTTTAATAATAGCGCAACAGCCATAGTGTGCTACCTCTATTTTGTTGTAAGTGTTTGTTTGTTTGTTATGGGCCTGGCAGAACACTTTGCATCAGACTGCAGTGCAGTGGGACAGGGTCCTTGTCACATTCAAAATCGATCATTTTTCTTTAAAGTTATTATACAACAAATGTTCTCAAACACTTATTTGATCAACGGTAAATAATAAATTCTATTTTTTTTGCAGCAGCAGAAGCTAGCTTTCTCATTTTCTCTATATGTGATGAGGCTTCTAAATGGCAATCACATTTAGCTTTCCACTTATGACCCACAGCAATATTGTAAGTAGAACAAAACAAAACATCACCAGACATGTGTGCAATGCCCCCTTATTGTATTGGACAGAGCGATTCTTAGCAGAAATATTTCCAATCTTTGATGCAGCTGAAGACATATTATCGTGCTGCTCTATGCAATGTCTCCAAGTATTTAATAGAAGGAAACTAAACCAGCTGCTGACAATGTTCCTAAATGTGACTGGTAGTGAGTCAGTTAAACATAAGTTTGCTGCATTTCTTTTAAGTGTTCAAAAAATATGTATATTTACAATATTCTTTCAGAAATAGGAATTTTCATGGGGAACTGCACATTACATGGCTATCTGTTTATGAGCATTATATTAAAATAACCTTTAGTAAAGCCTTTCCCATATTTAATAAGTATTGTTCTATACATAAAAAGTATGTGGTTTACCCCTCATGGGTATCATAAAACGTTTTCTTTCCTATGGTTTCACAGGCCCTGATTTAACACTAATCTTCGACTGCCTGATGCTAATTTAGGTAAGGTAAAAATAATGTGATATCTTGTAAGGGCGTCTGCAAATAAATAAATAAATAATAATAAGCAATTCTAGTACTAGTGCTGATCAGGGTCTGCAAAACCTGTTATCATTCCATCTTTTTCTCTAACCTGCAATTTCACACCTTCCCTGTGAATAATGAGCACATTAAAAGTTTAATAAACATACCCACTTTTTTAAAAAAAATTAATTTAAAATAAAACAGTCTGTTTTGGGGTTTTTTTGGAGGGGGGCGGGGGGTGTTATTGTTTTATTTCTTTCCTCTAAAACTTTCTCAAGGGAAAGCTTCAGGCACTAATGCCACAACTTGAACTTTTCAGAATACATGGATGTTGGGGCTCTATAGTCCGGACGTCACAAGTTCGAGTCCAGGCTATTCCTTCGCCGACCAAGGACGGGAGCTCCCAGGGGGCGGCGCACAATTGTCTGAGCGTCGCCTGGGGGGAGGGAGGGTTAGGTCGGCCAGGATGTCCTCGGCTCACCGCGCACCAGCGACCCCTGTAGTCTGGCCGGGGGCCTGCAGGCTTGCCTGTAAGCTGCCCGAGAGCTGCGTTGTCCTCCCACGCTGTAGCTCTTGGGTGGCTGCATGGTGAGTCCGCAGTGTGGAAAAAAAGCGGTCGGCTGACGGCACACGCTTCGGAGGACAGTGTGTGTTGCTCTCGCCCTCGAGTCAGCACAGGGGTGGTAGCGGTGAGCTGAACTTAAAAAATAATTCGCCATTCTAAATTGGGAGAAAATAATAAAAATAATTGACAGCAACTAAATTTATTAAAAAATAAATAAAAAAAGAATACATGGATGTATGCCTGCAGTACATGTGTGTGTGTGTGTGTGTGTGTGCCTACAGTAGGTAATACATTTCATTTCTAACTTCGTGACTAAATGGATTATTTTGCCCATCTCCTTAAAGAAACAAATTTGAATAGCACCTCCATGGCCACTTCTTGAGACGTTCCTTTTTTCTTTCAGATAGGCCTGATTCAAAAGCCTTCCATTTAACTCTCATTACTTTCCAGGGCTTGTAAAACCCCTGTAATGCCATCCCCTTTTCTACATTTTTAAATACTGCAGCATTTTATGTGAATAAACCCATAGCCATTAAAATGTATGAGCAGTAAGGTACTTTAATTATCATCTTTTCAAAATGTCAACATTTGAAATATGCTAAAGTCTAGCATATTTTATAAGTTTGCATATGTGCAAAATGTATCCAAATTATACCTGTTTCCATTGAGCTTGTCACACTTTTTTTTCATGCTCAGAAATGTGTCGAACAAAATCACTGCAATGGAAACATAGCATTGTATCATCCTTCTGCAAGCAGGGGCATCATTTGCTATGGGGCAGGGTGGGGCAGGAACCCTGCATGTGTTGGCAAAATAGAAATAATTTGTGAGGAAGTTGCCTCACGGTTGTTTGTCTCCTTTTCATTGCCATATTCTACAAACATTTTTTTTTTTTTTTACATTTCTTTAGAAAAAAGTTATAGCGTGTAGCTACTGTATATACATTTGTAATAAAGCAGCTACAGTGGCTCTCAAAAGTATTCACCCCTCTTGGACTTTTCCACATTTTATTGTGTTACAACATGGAATCAAAATGGATTTAATGAGGTGTTTTTGCCACTGATCAACTCAAAAAATGTCCATGATGTCAACGTGAAAAATAAAATCTACAAATTGTTCTAAATTAATTACAAATACAAAACAGAAAATAATTGACTGCATAAGCATTCACCCCCTTGAGTCAATATTTGGTAGAGGCACCTTTGGCAGCAATTACAGCCATGAGTCTATTTGGATAAGTCTCTACCAGCTTTGCATATCTGGACACTGCAATTTCTGCCCATTCTTCTTTGCAAAATTGCTCAAGCTCCGTCAAATTGGATGGGGACCTTTGGTGAACAGCAATTTTCAACTCTTTCCACATATTCTCAATTGGATTGAAGTCCGGGCTTTGACTGGGCCACTCCAGGACATTGACCTTTTTGTTTTTAAGCCACTCCAGTGTGGCTTTGGCTGTATGTTTGGGGTCATTGTCCTGCTGGAAGATGAATCTTCTCCCAAGTCCCAGGTCTCTTGCAGACTTCAGCAGGTTTTCCTCCAGGATTTCTCTGTACTTTGCTGCATCCATTTTGCCCTCTATCTTCACAAGCTTTCCAGGCCCTGACGCAGAGAAGCATCCCCATAGCATGATGCTGCCACCACCATGCTTCACGGTAGGGATGGTGTTCTCAGGATGATGTGCGGTGTTAGGCTTGCACCAAACATAGCGCTTAGCGTTGAGGCCAAAAAGCTCTATTTTGGTCTCATCAGACCATAGAATCTTCTTCCACGGTCTCAGAGTCTCCCACATGCCTTCTGGCAAACTCTAGCCGAGATTTGATGTGAGGTTTTTTTCAACAGTGGCTTTCTTTTTGCCACTCTCTCATAAAGGCCAGTTTTGTGAAGCACCCGGGCTATTGTTGCCGTATGCACAGTGTCTCCCAGCTCAGCAGTGGAAGACTGTAACTCCTTTAGAGTTGCCATAGACCTCTTGGTGGCCTCCCTGACTAGTGCCCTTCTCGTCCAGTTTTTGAGGACGGCCTGTTCTAGACAGATTCACAGTTGTGCCATATTCTCTCCATTTCTTAATAATGGACTTTACTGTGCTCCGGGGGATATTCAATGCCTTGGAAATGTTCTTATATCCTACCCCTGATTGGTGCTTTTGAAGAACCTTATTCCGGATTTGCTTTGAATGTTCCTTTGTCTTCATGATGTAGTTTTTGTTTGGAAATGTACTAACCAACTGTGGGACCTCCCAGAGACAGGTGTATTTAACCTGAAATCATGTGAAACACCTTAATTGCACACAGGTGGACTCCATTCAACTAATTATGTGACTTCTAAAGACAATTGGTTGCACCAGAGCTTATTTAGGTGTGTCATAGCAAAGGGGGTGAATACTTATGCAATCAATTATTTTCTGTTTATATTTGTAATTAATTTAGAAAAATGTGTAGATTTTATTTTTCGCTTTGACGTTATGGACTTTTTTTGTGTTGATCAGTGGCAAAAACACCTCATTAAATCCATTTTGATTCCATGTTGTAACACAATAAAATGTGGAAAAGTCCAAGGGGGATGAATACTTTTGAAAGCCACTGTATATAACTGGTAAATCATTGTACTGTGTAGCCTTAGCACAATTTTAAATGAAAAATAAAACTTAATTAAACGAAAGAGGAACTAAATTCTAATATTATTACCTTTAGATTTGTATATATATATATATATATATATATATATATATATATATATATATATATATATATATATATATATATATATATATATATATATATATATATATATATATATATATATGAAACAATACCAAAAAACAACAACTATGCAGTTAATGAGTCTCGAGGCACAATTTAAACACACACACAGACTCTGAACCCCCGATAGACCTTGGAAGGGAGCTCCAGAGACGGTCCAGTATATGAGATTTATTATGAATCATACTCGCCAGACATCTTACCTAGCCCAGGATGGTTTTGAATGTATTTAGCAAAGACGCAAGTTTGTTATAACAGGCATTGCATGTTATGACCACTAGATGTCAGCAAAAGACCATGTACTGAATTCCACACTCTGCAATGCATTGTCATAGACACCAAACTTCAATGTCACAATTCCATGAAAAGTGTGGTAAGTGTTTAGATCTCTATATTCTTTATTAAATATCAAAAACACAAACAGTACAATAAGGCATTTATAATACAGTGCAGATTATGATCAGAACAAAATGACTAATCTGATCAAGGTCCAGTCCCAACTGGTTTGGATTAGTGAGTGTCGGATGTTCTGTGCACAGTACCTTATTTGGTGGGAGCCCTAGCCTGCCTGATAAAATATATTCATGCACCTTTATTTGTCCTATTTAAATGTTCAGTTTATGTTGCCTTGTCAAACTGGGAGAGGTTTCCTTCTTCTTTCAAGTTTGGAGACATTTATCCAGCTGCAACATTCCTGAATTCACCTCTTTCCTATGTTACAGGTAATAGAACCCACCCACTTCACTCTTACACTTTGGTTCCTGCTGCAAATATCTTGCATACCTGTCAATAAGGGAGCTTTTGTAAACTGAAATCTTAGTTATTATTATTATTTGTTTATTTAGCAGACGCCTTTATCCAAGGCGACTTACAGAGACTAGGGTGTGTGAACTATGCAGCAGCTGCAGAGTCACTTACAATTACGTCTCACCCTAAAGACGGAGCACAAGGAGGTTAAGTGACTTGCTCAGTGACAATGAGTCAGTGACTGAGGTGGGATTTGAACCGGGGACCTCCTAGTTACAAGCCCTTTCTTTAACCACTGGACCACACAGCCTCCTCTGAATTCAACAGAATACATACATAAGACAAAGGCATACAACTATTCCACATTATTATTTGGTAAGACTGATATGGTGCTCCTTTTAAGCATGAGATGCTTCACAATCAAATTCTCTCTTGGCCCCTGTGGTTCTTATTGTTCTGTAGTTGTAGGCTGCTGATTTGACAGTAGCCAGTACTTTGTAAAGAGGCCCCTACAGGGCAGCTGGTGGCCAAAATTTGTGGGTGTTCACAGGTCAGATGCAGGTGAGGTGAGGTGAGGGGATGGGGAGGGGGTGTCCAGGGGGCCAGCCTCAGCGGTAGAAGCACTGTCCAGTAGATCTGTTTCTTGTTGGAAGCGATACAAAAAGTTTGCCCTACACATTTTTCAATTACTTTATGATTAAAGTCAGGAATGTCAGCCATCATGTCTTTTTCAATTGATAACATGGCTAAAGCATTTAATCGTTTGGTTTTCATACATTTAAAAAATAATTATATAAAAAGTGAGATTGAAATTAGACAAATATATTAAAAACACTGAATGTACTTGAAATTTTGAATGTGTTTTTATTTAAATTGAAGTTGTCCCTGAATCTAAATCAATCCCAAATTCAAAGACCAAGAACAGGAAAAAATAAGACCTTAAATGTAAGTCACAATTAAGGCCAAAGAGGAAAAAATAAACAAACAAACAAAAAACAAACAGTGTAATTAACAGTAGATTTTGTTTTTATTTTTCAGGAACGAGCAGATAATTTATATAGACCTAATAAAAGGCTGATCATCTACAAACAAACAGTAAAAAAAAAAAGGTAATTTAAAAAAACCTTGAAAAAAAAGCCTGACGTGGCAGATGAAAGACACATCATGCTTACTTCCCTTTGCAATCGGAAGATGTCCAGCAGTGCCATCAGCTCAGAATTGGCAGAAAGCAGTGGGACCCTGGTACACCCATCTACTGTCCGGAGAAGTCTGGTCAGAAGTGGCCTTCATGGAAGACTTGCGGCCAAAAAGCCATACCTCCGACGTGGAAACAAGGCCAAGCGACTCAACTATGCATGAAAACACAGGAACTGGGGTGCAGAAAAATGGCAGCAGGTGCTCTGGACTGATGAGTCAAAATTTGAAATATTTGGCTGTAGCAGAAGGCAGTTTGTTCGCCGAAGGGCTGGAGAGCAGTACACGAATGAGTGTCTGCAGGCAACAGTGAAGCATGGTGGAGGTTCCTTGCAAGTTTGGGGCTGCATTTCTGCAAATGGAGTTGGGGATTTGGTCAGAATTAATGGTCTCCTCAATGCTGAGAAGTACAAGCAGATACTTATCCATCATGCAATACCATCAGGGAGGCATCTGATTGGCCCCAAATTTATTCTGCAGCATGACAACGACCCCAAACATACAGCTTAAAGTCATTAAGAACTATCTTCAGCGTAAAGAAGAACAAGGAGTCCTGGAAGTGATGGTACGTCCCCACAGAGCCCTGATCTCAACATCATCGAGTCTGTCTGGGATTACATGAAGAGAGAGAAGCAACTGAGGCTGCCTAAATCCACAGAAGAACTGTGGTTAGTTCTCCAAGATGTTTGGGCCAACCTACCTGCCGAGTTCCTTCAAAAACTGTGTGCAAGTGTACCTAGAAGAATTGATGCTGTTTTGAAGGCAAAGGGTGGTCACACCAAATATTGATTTGATGTAGATTTTTCTTCTGTTCACTCACTTTGCATTTTGTTAATTGATAAATATAAACTATTAACATGTCTATTTTTGAAAGCATTCGTACTTTACAGCATTTTTTCACACCTGCCTAAAACTTTTGCACAGTATATATACACACACACTGCACGGTATATTTAATAACCTATTATCCCAAACAGGCAGTAGTGGTCGGTAAATAACCCAAAAGAAAGAGAAATTGCCGAACACAGAAAGATATTACTGAGTTTAAGTTAAAACACCGCTGAAGAGCAGCAGCTTCGGGAGAAAAACGGACAGGCAGAGCAAAATAAAAGCAGATTAAAACTGTGAAAAGAACGAAGTTGAACAAATAAGAGTAATCATAAATATTAATTTGAAGTTAGATAAAGATAATTAGACTTGTGCATTTTATTTTAATATTTAAACAGCTTAACCGTTTTCTGTCTTTCCGCAGAGTAACACATCATGCAAGACTGAGAAGAGATGAAGTCGTGGTGCTCAGATTTATAGACTTTGTTGTCCTGGCACACGTGCACTGATCTGGCTGCTACTACACATGTGCACGGCGGATTTGGGCGCTGGTATGAAGTATTTCTATGGATAAATGAATCCAATTTAACAACTACGTGTAATATTCAAGCAGGTTATATATTTGTAGTCTACTGGTTATTTAAAGTTTGCAACAACAATACTATTACACTACTACGACGACTACAACTACTAATAACAATGAGCTTGTTATCTGAATGCTGGGTAGGGAGTTGTATCCCACAAATATTGTTTAATTTACTTCAAAATGAATTACATGTTTGTTTTGTAAAACAAACAAACAAAAAAAAGAAAATGACCATGTGCAGCATTTACACTGATAAAGAATATATTGATAAAGAATATTAAACAGCTGCAGGCCCACCCAGAGGGTGGGAAGGAGGAGGCCCAACGCCTGGAAGGGGGGCCCTGATGAAAGGGGGGCTTTTTAAATATATATATATATATATATATATATATATATATATAATATATATATATATATATATATATAATCTCTTAAAACAACTAGTCCTGCACAAGACCTTTTGCGTTCCCACCACCACATTAAAAAGAAAAACTCCATACTGCACACTGAGTCGATGTGTTTCTGTTGTGTAATAATTGTGTATCCAGGCGCTGTCAAACACTTCCTTTCACACAATGATTTGAACTTTCGCATTTCATATTTTACTACACCAAAAAGCTGAAAAAAAGGCATAGCAATTTAATGTATTTTTTAAAGACTTTTAAAAAATTTAAAAGAACCTTAAAGTTGCACAATATATAACACAGTATGAATTATTCTATTATTATGTACAAAAAAATATATTTATTCACTTACCTAAAAAAAAAGTTTGAATACTGTAAATAAAATTGTTTCCTTCAGTCCCATTATCAAAATACTGTATCGGTTGAAATTATTGCAAGTAGCTTATCATTGCTTGGTTTAGACTACAGTATACTACAAAGAAGGATGAATGTAGTACCATGGGGGGGGGGCTGAACAGCTGTCTACAAAGTAACTGTTTAGCTTTATAGTTTATGGCGCTAGTTTTTTTTTTTTTTTAGTTATTTACTGCTTTGGACACAAAATACATGAAATGGTAACAAATGTTTCAACATGTTACAACAGTTCTATAGCGTTACAAGATGACAAGTGTAGCAACGTTCGCTACCACACATAAACTCGGCTTCTCTGCGCTCATTCTTTCCAATGTGATTTGTTAAAAGCGTCAGTGTACCTCTGTAGAAGCTGGCGGCACAGCTAGCGAAACGTTAGGATTATTGTCTATCAACACAGTTCCGATGTCGTCTTAATTTGTGGATTTTTTTGACATATCTGTGTCACTGTATTTTGGAAGAACGATGAGATTCTTCTCGCCCTCGCTGTTAAAAGTGCGTTGCCACTGGCCCGTTGGCCCACCCGTCTCTGGCACCTATGACATGGTCACTGGCTTTTAGGTGTTTTTGTGATCTGGTGGTGCTGTGCCACACACACCATTCTTACCCCCCATGTCCCACGTTAAAAAAAGTCCTACAAAGTTTACAGAAAGTATGCCCTTTTCCAAAATTGCTTAGGATTATGTTAGGATATGTTGTTGCGCTCCAAAGCCTGCAATTTGCTTCGCTAATGCATATGGTTCAGTGCCACATGAACTTCTTTGGACAGCATTTGATTTTTTCAGTGTACCAATGACAATAACAAATCTAGTGAAAGCCTACTTTGGAGATTTGCAATTTAGTTTTTCAACTTCAGAATTCAGCACTACATGGCAATGCCTAGAAGTTGGAATAATGGCAGGATGCACCATTTCTCCACTGGCTTTTACCATGGCAATGGAAGTAATCATTAGGGCATCAAAATGGGTAGTGGGAGGAGAGCACTTGGCTTCTGGAATACGACTACCACCAATTCGAGCATACATGGATGACATGACAAGCATGACTACAACAGTAGCCTGCACTAATCGGTTATTGGGCAAATGAACCAATAACATTGAATGGGCACGAATGCAATTCAAGCCCACTAAATCAAGGAGCATCTCTATAATTAAAGGTAAAGTAGTAGATAAAACATTCTTCATTAATGGTGAGGCAATACCAACAGTGTCTGAGAAGCCAGTGAAGAGCCTTGGGAGATGGTACGACGGGGATCTAAAGGACACAGTTCGTGTGGGAGAAGTTAGACAACAAGCTGTGGAAGGGTTGAAGAGCATAGACAGCAGCGCTTTACCAGGCAAACTAAAACTCTGGTGCTTTCAGTTTGGCCTACTGCCAAGGTTGCTGTGGCCACTGACTGTGTACGAGGTTTCTTTGACAACAGTAGAGAAGCTGGAAGCTTTAATCAGATCACACATCAGGAAATGGTTGGGAGTTCCACGCTGCCTCAGCAGAGTGGGACTTTATGGTAAAGGAATACTGCAGCTACCTGTCTCCGCTCTAACTGAGGAGTTTAAGTGCCAAGGTCCGACTGGAAATGACATTAGTAGAGTCACGCGACAAATGCGTAAGGGAGGCAGCACCTGTGTTGAAAACTGGAAGAAAGTGGGTGGCAAAGAAAGCTGTGGAGGATGCAAAGGCTGCCCTTCGAATTGGTGATATCATGGGGCAAGTTCAGCATGGAAGAGGGGTCTTGGTCTCAGTTCAGCTCCTCCTACATGGCACAAGGCAGCCCCAGCACAACGGAGGAAGCTTGTAGTCAACGAGGTGCAAAAGCAGGAGGAGAGGATGAGGTGTATAAAGGCCATTTCCCAGGGCAAGCAGGGAGAATGGATGAGATGGGAGAGTGTGGAACAACGCAAGATTGGCTGGCAAGACCTATGGTCAATGGAACAGAGCAGGATCAGTTTCTTTATAAGGTCAACATATGATGTTCTCCCATCACCACAGAACCTAAACCTCTGGGTAGGAGAGGATCCCTCATGTCCTTTGTGTTCATCACCTGCAACATTAAGGCACATTTTGACAGGATGTAAGGTGGCTCTTAGCCAAGGACGGTTTACTTGGCGCCATGACCAGGTGCTGCGATGTTTGGCCTTAGCATTGGAAGACAAGCGTAACATGACCAATAAGTTGCCACCAGTTGCATCAAAACATTACGCACAAAAGACAACATTCCTCCGCCCAGGAGAGCAACCACCAAGAAAAGGTTTTAAAACCAAGTCTCAACCAGGACAACTGGAAGCTGCGAGAGACTGGAAAATGCTGGCAGATGTTGGTCAACGGCTTATTTTTCCACCTGAGATTGCCACCACAAACCTTCGACCAGATATTGTCTCGTGGTCTGGATCAGCACGCCTTGTTCACCTGGTAGAGTTAACAGTGTCATGAGAGGATGCTGTAGATGAGGCGTATGAGAGGAAGAAACTGTGGTATGCTCAACTAGCCACTGAAGCGTAACAGCGAGGATGGAGAGTCTGGGTTTACCCAGTGGAAGTGGGATGTCGAGGATTTGTGGCACACTCTACAACCCGGTTTCTCAGAGATGTCGGATTCAATGGCCAAGAGTTGCGTCGCACAGTGAAGAACTTATCTGAAGCAGCAGAGAAGAGCAGCAACTGGCTGTGGTTGAGACGGAAAGATTCTGGCTGGGGATCTCAAGCACAATGGAAAGAAAGAAACGCTGATGTACAGGTAAGTAAGCTGGGCTGAGTTGAGTGGGGGACGGAGGGGGGTGATGCTGGGATGCCAGAATCACCGTCGAGCCCTCTTGAGGTGTCGTGGGCTAGTCGACGAAACACCGAGGATGGAAGGTGCCCACTTGAATACCCCAGAGATGTACCTTACTTAGCTCAATCCAGACTGTTGTCATGCTGATGCGCTGGGGAGACCGCACTATGGTTGATCCCCGGAGCCAGCATCGCAGCCGTTGTGTGTGCTGATGCGCTAGGGAGGCAAAATAAGCTGATCCCTGGAGCCAGCATTACACTTCAGCCATCAACACCATACAGAAGGATATCTACATCATCATATGGAAGGAAGCGCAAATGGATGGAGACACATATGGATCACATTAGTTTACTGTGAAGCTACGTCTTAGTTGGTGCTTATCTTGGCGAGAGCCAAGTTCAAATCAGCATGAAGTTTTAACATCTACTCTCATGTAATGGAAATCATTAATTTATTTATTTATTTCACCAGACGACACCGACAATGTAACACACGCGAAGCCATTGCAGATGGTCAAATACGCGAGCTTGGCTTCCGTGCTTGCCTCGCGCACTGAATGCATGCCTGCCACAGAGCTGCCCTGGGTCCTAAACCCTGCCGGGCACAAACGAAGATTGTAGTAATCACAGACCGTACAATACACGGTATCTGTTTTAGTATCTCAAATGTCAGCGAGAAATTTACTTTTGCAGAAATTAAATGTTTTCTGAACTAAAGAGGGTTAACATTAGTTCTGGGCAAAATACAGGAGAAAATCAGCAACGTGACTTTCTCTGCCATTTTGTTCATGTCGCACAGTATTCTGTTAATAGATGCAGACTGTTTTTGTTAGAAATATTATTATTACAAGACATAATTGCCTACTCGAAATAAAAAAAAACATACAAGTGTAACATGCAGTGTGATACACCGTTGTTAAGATTTCTGTACTGTTGGTGAGATGAGATCCAGCTAAAAGTCAATAGCCAGGAATGTAGATTTTCGCATAGTGGTTAAGACGCTCGGTTGCCCTGTTGTACACACTTAGTCTTAATTGTATGCCTGTGCATCACATTCTCAGTGAAGATGACAATATGTACGCTTTACATAAAGCCTAGTAATTGCACATTCCAGAAGCATATTCACTTAAAAAAACAAACACAAAAAAAGGTAATGGTTATTCTTAATTGTTTTTTTTGCCTTTAATTGTTCACTAAGAGATACTCTCCTTTTCAAAGTGTGATAGTCGTTCATTATTTATGCAGTGTTAGCAGGGTATTGGGTACCATATCAGAACCAGACAATAAGCTATCAGGACTAGCTCACTGTCCAGTGTTTGTTCCCAATCCATTGTGTTGCCATTGCTGGTAATGCCGTGCTCTGCTAATGGTTCCGAGAGGAATTCTTCAGACAAACTGCACTGGGTTTATTATTAGGATTTCTTATACTTTCAATGAGAGGTATTTTCACTTCTCCTTGTCGATTTTTTTTGGCTCATTCTTCTGTGATGGGGAGAACAGGAAGCCACTTCCCAGTGTAGACAAATGCCTTGTTGCTTCCCTGAGAAAGTGTATCTGCTGGGAGATGTGTCAGCCACTTATTCAAGGAAAGGAAAACCGCCATTAGAGAGTGGCATAATCCAGGGATCTGAAATGCAAACCCTTGTACACCAAAACCTGAGACTCGTTAGCACCTGATCCACACACTGTTAGGCAGACCACATCAAACACATGTCAGTGTATTCAATAATGAGGTGCTAACAGTGATCAGTGTTCTAATCCCATGCAGACACCCCTGCTGGGAATCGACTTCTTTTTATCATAGACTACTATAGACAATTACATTAACTGCACTCTCCTGCACTTTAATCAACTGTGTTTGCATTGGTATGACATCAATATGAGAATATTGCCACTGGTTCCACTCTACCAATGGCAGCCTAGTACCATTGTAGCTGCCTTTGTGCCCTTCAGTACTGAACCATTGCTGTTGTAACGCCACTGCTGAATAGCCATTGAAGATCATCCTTGAGTCTGTTGAGTCAAGAAGGAGAACTGAAAGCTAGTAAAATAATGCAACTTAAAAATGAACATTTCAATAACTTGATTTACTGTAAACCTGGCACTGGCCAGTAGGGTGTGCTGTAGCGCAATGAGGAGAAAGTCCCTGGTGATGGAATGTGGAGCGCCAGAGCCAATGCAACACTCTCAACAAAGGCTGCTTCGTACAGCCAGGACACACATGCGCTCCCCTGACTGTATGATTCACACTGCACAAAATGTCTTCACCTTCTGAACAGTAAAGAATAAGCATTAATCAGGGACCCAGATTGGTATTTTCTGTGTACCAATGATACCATATCATTACCAGAGCTAGTGCATGTGCAATACTGTATTTAATGTAGTGTGAAGTTGCCATTGCAGGTAATGCTGTGCTAGTGATCAGGTCTATCTATGCAATGTAAAATATGTCACATGGGGGCAGGTCTTTACATTAGGCCATATCTCCGAACCTGCACCATGTTTTACATCCACAACAGTGTTTGTCATGCATCTCAGGAGCTCTGTTGTATATAAATCAGTGTTGCTCACCGTTCTTCTTCAAACTGCATAAGGTAACATTTCTTATGCAATAAGAGACACCCAAGACAATGTATTAACTTAAACTGGTGAACTATAGACATACTGAGTGAAACTACCATTGAATCTCTTTCAGGCTCTTTGAAGACATTGAAAAAGACTTCTAGTCAAAACGTTTGTCATTGAATATACGTTTCTTTTAGTATTTCTAAATTCAGCACTATTGTTTAATAGTTATGGAAGTTCATATGGAGAAATAGACTGAAAACTCTTTTGAGAAGTTGCTCCCAGACTATTTAATTTACTACATGTGGCGGGGCCTTGCGCGACCGAACGTGATGCGGCAATAGGTCACTATAGACCAGTACCACACGCTGATTAATGGTAGACCAGAAATTCGACTACGTCACCTCTTAGATTTACCAATTTCAGAATGTTAATTACACTGTTAGACAAGCAAGTTCCCGATACAAGAAAGGTTCCCCACTCAGACCCTTATCAATTAAATGAAAACCCGGGAGGCAGGTAAAAGATACAAAAGTACAAAAATATTTATTTATGTTTTCAAAAAAATAAGTTGCATTATGGCTGGATCAGGCAGCTGCAATACCACTGGATTTCACTAGATGGAGCACCTTAGTTGGAGCACTAGTTGGCACCTTACCCACAATAGGTTCAATATACAATATTATAATTCAAATATTCCCGGCGTCAGTGGCAGCAGTAGCGCTTCGGGAATCCTAAATAAAAATACACAAATTAAGTAAACAAAACAAACAACCCAAGAATCTCAGTGCATGAATAATATCACAACAAAAGCAAACAATCAAAACTACATATGCTTTAATAAATAAACAAAAAAGTAAACAAATGAAATTAAATCGCACACACACCAATGTGATCCCGGGCGAGATGACACAATATTGATTATTTGGGTGAAAGTTCCAGAAACACAACCTGATATTCAAGCGATAGCGGTTACACTACCAAAAGCAGAATTCTAGCGATTAAGTTGTTATAGTAAATGCTACAGTAACAGTCATACAAAACACAAAAAGGACATCGTGTCCTAATCTGATAGAGCGCAGTATACTTATTCCTAACTAACCCAATAGCGATTTCGGAGATCAATAGCAATAACTCTAGTTGTTAAAACAGATTCATACCATTAGCCAGAATATGTTTCTAGCGCATACTAGTTCGTTTTAAAGTTTCCAATCGGCACTACCTTCTATCAGCGGGAAACAGTGACTTTAAATACAAAGAAAAATCGTTTCTCAAAAAAGAGAAAGACACACTATAAATATAAATATATATAGATAGATTCAGTATAAAGAAAACGATGGTTGACACTAAACCTCTTGGCGAGACGCAGATATAACGTGGCCATGAGTCGACTACTCCACGTCTGTCTTGCTGATCTTAGTAGCTGGGGAGAAACACACACACACACACACACACACACACACACACACACACACACACACACACACACACACACACAGACACACACAGTCACACAGACACACACACACACACACAGACACACACAGACAGACACACACACACAGACACACACAGTCACACACACACACACACACACACACAGACACACACACACACACAGACACACATAGACACACACAGACACACACACAGACACACACAGTCACACACACACACACACACACACAGACGCACACACACACACACACACACACACACAGACACACACAGACACACAGACACACACACACACAGACACACACAGACACACACACACACACACACACACACACACACACATCTTTATGCTTATATTTGTGGGGGCTTCTCTTTGACTCTGACTATATTTTTATTTGCTATTTTTAACTCCAGTCGGACAAAACTCCAGGGTGAAAGTCGACAACAAATTAGGCCTTCATATTTTGGCACTTTTATTTTTTGAAGGCATATTTAGTTCTTAATAAAGCATGTTTTACAAAGTGGGGACGTCCTCACAACGTTGTTTTTTCAGAAGCTACTATTTTTGTGGGGACATTTTCTTAAATTTTCTCCCCACATTGATTTTGTCCCCCCCCACCCTGTACTCTGTTTACACACAAAATGGACCCACAAAGAAAGCATTTGACCCTGGTCTGATAAAGAACGATTTCTACCCAGCGAACAGGTTATTAACCTGACAGATCTCTTCAGCAATGTCTTGTAGCCTTGTTCAACCATGGATGTGTTCTCAACCAATTATCAGGATCCTTTCAAAAGTAAAGACATTTCATGTTTATTAAATGTGTTTCAATTATATTCACCCCACAGGGGAAATTCATTGCTCATCTCTTGCACTTCACTGAGAATTTCTTTTGTTCTTCTCATTCCAATCTGATAACAGTCTCAGATGTTCTCTTAAAACCGCTGCTGGAGAAATTAAACAATATAGAAATAAACAACAAACAAGACACGAAAGAATTGATTGATTTTTTTACACGCTTTATAAAATGTTGGACATCCACATTATAAACCCATATATCTTCTTAGATATAGTGGAATACTGTATAAACTCAAAATTACAGTATATCAGTAGCATACATCTATGGCCAAAAGTTTGGCATCACCTAGAATTTTAGGATTGAGACATAATAAATATATATATATATATATATATATATATATATATATATATATATATATATATATATATATATATATATGAACATAATTTAGATATTTTATTTAACATCATGTAACCAAAGAAACTACAAAATGATATAGCCGGAAGCCATAACTGTAGTATTTCATGTTAAATTTCATAATGTCACATATGGAAAACTACAATGCGGTATGTAATGTTAAAGTAACATTATTCAGCAGGTTTCATTTGACTTTCGGAAACAAAATGAGTTAATTCTACAGGGTAACGTAGAACGATCAGGATGATGACAAAGTTGATGACCCTGACATATATCAACATGAGCATGATAGAATGGAATAAGAAATGGCAATACAATGTTTAATCACAATTTGAGAAGTGGTTCTTCAGATCTATTCAGAAATGTAAGTATGACATGCAGACAGATTGATTTATAGACATACAGAGACCTCCATATGACCCCAAAACGTGATACTCATGATAAATGAAGTCAATTTCATGGCAGTTGGATAGATGGTTCTCCAGATATGTACACAAATGTAATTGTGACACACAGACAGAGGAATGTACAGACAGGCACCCCTCAATATCCCCAGAATCAGATTCTCAATATTGGATTCTAAATAATGTTAACACCATGTTCCATCACAATTGTTGTCGAGGGTTTCATCCCGTGCAGGGATAATAAAGCAGGAAACATTTTGGAATTTAGATTTTTTTTTCTTTTGTGTTCTTTTACATGTGCAGCTCAAATGTATTTAAAACTGCTCAAGTTTCTAAATGACGTCTCGTTTGAGAAATATATCTAATTTGTTTCTCAGTTTGTCTCCCCGATGGTGGTTTTAGGAGCAGGTCCCACAGCACTAGCACGGCGGTTGTGTCTCCTGCTGGCCTATACCCCCTGCATGTGTCTAGTGATACTCTGCCCTGCTCGGATCTCAGCACTGATACAATGCTGGTACTTCACAAGGCGGCAGAGTAGCTCAGAGAGATTAGAACACAGATGAGTGTTGCACCTCATTATTGAATAACCTGACATGGGTGTGATGTGTGTGGAGAAGGTGCTAAGCCGCAGGTTTTGGTGTATTGGGACTTACATTTCAGAACCCTAGATTACGCCACTCTCACCAGCCCATAGTGGCTGTTTTCCTTGCCTTGAATAAGTGGCTGACATATTATTTATTTATTTATTTATTTGATTGTTTATGTATTTATTAGCAGACGCCCTTATCCAGGACAACTTACAGTTGTTATAAAATATCACAGTGCAAAGTATCGCATTATAAAATATCACATTACAAGTTATCACATTATAAAATATCACATTACAAGTTATCATATTATAAAATATCACATTACAGAATATCATAATACAGATAAGAGCAGTTATGAAAGTACAATTAGATCATATTCAAGTAAGAGCAAAATAAAGAATACAGTAAGGTATAAGTAAGAGCAAGTTTGACTAAGAGCAGTTATAAGTTATAGTAAATATTTGCTTATATGAGTAAAGTCCAGTAAGAACACATATGATAAATGGATGAGAATGATTTCAAATAAGAGCAGTTACAAAAGCATGAGTAGGGCTACCTATAAGAGTAATCTCAAATACAAGATACAGTAAGTAGTTATAGTTAGGAGCAGTAGTTGAGTGTGGTAAGGTACGGAGCAGTTCAGTGCATGTATTGGTACAATTGGGTGCCATGTAGTCCAGTATGGTTGAGAGTTGTGATGTTTACAGATGCTGTTTGAACAAATGTGTCTTGAAGAGGCGCCGGAAGGTAGTCAGGGACTGAGCAGTCCTGAGATCGGCAAGTAGATCGTTACACCACTGAGGGGCAAGGGTGGAGAAGTAGCGGGATCTGGAGTCGGGGGGAGCGGAGGGAGGGTGCACCTAGCCTGCCAGAGGTGGAGAAGTGGAGGGGGCGAGAAGGGGAATAGGGAGAAATGATAGTCTTGAGGGAGCAGAAAGGTTAAGACAGCGATAGGCTAGTACAAGAGTTTTGAATTGGATGCAAGCAGCGATAGGGAGCCAGTGCAGAGTGGAGCAGTGGTGTAGCATGGGAGAAATGAAGAAGTGAAAAGACAAGGTGAGCAGCAGAGTTCTGGATGAGCTGGAGCGGACGGGTAGCAGAGGCAGGAAGGCCGGCCAGGAGGGAGTTGCAGTAGTCAGTAGGACAGTACCAGGGCCTGAACAAGGAGCTGTGTGGAGTAGTTGGTGAGGAAGGGATGAATTCTATGTATGTTGCTGAAGAAGAAGCGACAGGAGCATGCCAGAGTAGAGATGTGCTGTGAGTAGAAGAGGGGGGGTGACACCAAGGTTTTGGTGGATGAGGAGGAAGGGATAGTGGTGGATTCAAGCGGAATAGAGATCCGTGGTGGCGAGGAAGAGGGGGGGTAAAGGAGGTCTGATTTGGAGAGGTTGAGTTTGAGATGATGCAAGTGCATCCAGGAGGAAATGTCGGAGTCAGAGGTGGGAATGGAGAGGAAGATCTGGGCATCATCAGCATAGAAGTAATTCGAGAAGCCATGGGAGGAGATGAGGGGACCCAGGCAGCAAGTGTAGTGAGAAAACAGGACTGAGCCTTGGGGGAGTTAGGAGGAGAACCAAAAGCACAAGCAAAAAGTAGAGAGTTTGTGACGGAGCGCAGAGCAGTTTCAGTGGAGTGTGCCGGGCGAAAACCACACGTGGTGGGTTTATGGCTCTGGAGCAAGGATCAAAGATCAGAGTGCGAGAGGGGCGTGAAGGAGGAGAAGGAGGTATAGTAGGGGTTGCAGAGGGTGATGAGGAAGGAGTGAGCAGAGGACAGGGTATGGGTGGGGAAGGAAGTGAGGTAGTGAAGAGTTTCCCAGCAGTGTTCGCCCGCACTGGAAACTGGCTTCCTGTTCTCCCCATCACAGAAGAATGAGCCAAAAAAAATCAACAAGGAGAATTTAAAATACCTCTCATTGAAAGTATAAGAAATCCCAATAATAAACCCAGTGCAGTTTGTGTGAAGAATTCCTCTCTCGGAACCATTAGCAGAGTACAGCATTACCAGCAATGGCAACACAATGGATTGGGAACAAACACTGGACAGTGAGCGAGTCCTGATAGCTTATTGTCTGGTTCTGATATGGTACCCAATACCCTGCTAACACTGCATAAATAATGAACGACTATCACATTTTGAAAAGGAGAGTATCTCTTAGTAAACAATTAAAGGCAAAGAAAACCCAATTAAGAATAACTAATTAACTATTACCTTTTTTGGTGTTTGTTTTTTTAGTGAATATGCTTCTGGAATGTGCAATTCCAGGAAGTACTAAGCTTTATGTAAAGTGTACATAGTGTTTTCTTCGCTGAGAATGTGATGCAGAGGCATACAATTAAGACTAAGTGTGTACAACAGGGCAATCGATTAATCTGCAATATATTAATCAGAGAAGTTAGCTTTAATCAGTCAATAAAATCTGAGGAAAATGAAATAGAATAATTTAGCAGTTATACATAAGAAAGTTTACAAACGAGAGGAAGCCATTCAGCCCATCTTGCTCGTTTGGTTGTTAGTAGCTTATTGATCTCAGAATCTCATCAAGCAGCTTCTTGAAGGATCCCAGGGTGTCAGCTTCAACAACATTATTGCACTGCTTACTTTCATTATTCAATATGTCTGTTTTTGTATTCCTTCTAAACTGTTAGAAAAAAGACCTTTATAATTTCTAATTCCTCCACATCATGTTTAAATTGTATTTAATTATTTATTTTTATTCAATTTTTTAGGAATTAACATTTTGCAGGGAACTGTGGATTTTGTCATCCATAACTATATGGATTTAGAAATAATAAAATAAACTAAAATTCAATGACAAACATTTCAACTAGGAGTCTTTTTCAATGTCTTCAAAAAATAAATATATTTATGGTAACTGTCTAAAAAATATTTAGGGGTCACTGATTATCAGAAAAAAAGTGAAAAATAAATAAATGCAAAAGGTGCAAAGGAATGTTCTAGAACCGAGCATGTTGCCTGGTTTGGGGTGTTGTGGTGATTTATTATATTCCTGTTAGTTCCTACACACAGGGGAAAGCCTTTGACTGGAGCGTGACCCCCTAAACAGCCCAGGCTATTGACTTGCTAATCTTGTGTTAACTATTCATAATGACAGTTGAGTATTTCAAATGACCAGCTCCCGCATGTTTTGTTGTATTGTCTGTTTCCTTACAAAGTACCCACTGATCGAAACCAACACTTCTCTCAGGGAATCCATACAGGAACACTGGAGTAGCATGAGCTTCCAACACAATCGTCTGAACAGGCTTGGCAATATGGAATTCCAGGAGGCTTGGCAATGTTGTTACATAAAGCTCCCCTGACTTTATTATAATAAGTAAACATGATATAATTCAGACAGTAGCCCTACGCTTCATTATCCATAGTTTTATATAATATGCAATAATATACAAATTGCATATATGGTATATGTACTGCATATATAGTACTAAAGCACTAGGTATCTCAATAGTGCCACACAAACATTTATAAAACTGTTTTTTTCACTATCCTCATGTCAATATATTATTATTATTATTTGTACATAGCTAATGTTAATCAGTGGGTATGAAATAATTTAATCTATTTAGCCTAGAACAAAGAAGAATTAAGAGGGTATTTAAAATCTTAGAAGGAGTTGACATAGTTAACCCAAAACAATACTTTAGGGGAAGTACAGAAGCCAGGGCCAGAAGACACAGATGTAAATTAAGTGGAGATAGAGTTAGGACAGAGCGAAGGAGACACCTCTTTACACAAAGAGTGGTGAGGGTATGGAATGGGTTATACCAAGTCATGTTGATTATGCTGAATCATTGGGATCCTTTAAGACCCAACTTGACAAAGTTTTTAGATCAATCAGCTACTACAAACGGACAAGCTTAGATGGGCTGAATGGCCACCTCTCTTTCGTAAATGTTCTTATGTTCTAATAAGTGGGTTATAAAGCACCCCAGCTGAATTAATATTGAGTTAAAGATCAACGGTTTAGATTACAATAGACCCCTACAAGACAAAAGTAAAGGACTGAAATTGTCATCATTTGAAGATAACTAGTCAGAAATATTGATATTACCTAGGACTCTGTTGATCTGAACCATGAGAAATCTAGTTTAACACAAATTGCAATTGATCTGAAGTCCCCCTTTGAAATGCAACTCATGTCTGTGGCAGCATTGCGATGACAAATGCATTGTTCAAGTTCATCCCAAACATGCTCAATTGGATTGCCATGCCTAAAGTCTCTGTCATGCTCCTTAAATCAGTCACACACACTTTTGGCATGGTGGATGGGTACATTTCCCTCTTGAAAGTAGCCATCGTCATCAGGGTACAAGTGCAGCATTGTTGGGCTTGATCTACCTTTCAGAGTAATCAAGGGACACAGGGTATACCAGGTGACCATGCCCCTGTGGCAATGTGCCCTGGCCCTGTGTGCATTTCTGTGTTATATGTTGCGTGTGGTGTGTTAATGTTGGTGTATAGATATTGCTGCATGGGATATAAATGGGTGTGTGTAGCACGAGTTATTTAAAATGTATAATTGTATTTAGGCACGGGGATTGCACTTCACTTCACGTGAATTTAAAGTATTTAATATGTGAGCACGGGGTTGCAGATAATTAGTTCACGTGCTGGGATTAAAGTGAATAATTAATTAGTAATTGAATCCCAGCACAACAGTATATATAGATGCACGTTTGACTAACTCGGGAAGAGCCGCACCAGTCCCCTGCAAGGGAGGGAGACCCGCACCAGTCCCCTGCAAGGGAGGCAGAGCCGCACCAGTCCCCTGCAAGAGAGGAAGAGCCGAACCAGTCCCCTGCAAGAGAGGGAGAGCCGCACCAGTCCCCTGCAACAGGGGGAGACTACACGCTGCTCCCACCTCCGTCGCCAGGAGACTACACGCTGCTCCCACCTCCACCGCTTCCGCCACTAGGAGCAGACCTCCACCGGCAGGAACAGAGCAGCAGGAGCTGCCTCTGCCTCCATCACCTCCACTGGCAGGAGTAGAGCAGCAGGAGCTGCCCCTCCCACCTCCACCAGCAGAGGGGGAATACCTGCTGGTTCCGCCTCCACCGTCGTGGGAGGACTGCTTGCCCCTCCCACCTCCACCAACAGAGGGTGAATACCTGCTGATTCTGCCTTCACCGCTGTGGGAAGATTGCTTGCCGCTCCCACTTCCTCCACCAGAGGAGCTGCAGCTGAATTTCGCACCGCACAAGGATGCCTGCTTCGCACCGTCCAAGGATGCCTGCCTCGCACCATCCTTGGGTGGTGCGATGCCTGCCTCGCACCACCCAAGGATGCCTGCCTCACACCACCCAAGGATGCCTGCCTCGCACCACCCAAGGATGCCTGCCTCGCTTCGCCCAAGATGCCTGCCTCGCTTCGCCCAAGGATGCCAGCCTCGCTTCGCCCAAGGATGACAGCCTCGCTTCGCCCAAGGATGCCAGCCTCGCTTCGCCCAAGGATGCCTGCCTTGCATCACCTGGGGCTGCCTGTTGCTCCGCATCACCTGGGGCTGCCTGTTGCTCCACATCGCCTGGGGCTGTCTGTTGCTCCGCATCACCTGGGGCTGCCTGTTGCTCCGCATCGCAGCAGGAAGTACTGTGGCCGGAACTCCACCAGGTGGAGCTGCCAGCCACGAACAAGGGGGAGGAGGTCCGGAGACCACTAACCCCAGCAGGAGTTTCGCTGCCGGAGATCGTGGGGGAGGTCAGGAGACCTGCTCCCACTGTAGCAGTTTCGCTGCCAGAAGTACTGTGGCCGGAGCCCCACAAAAGGGAGCTGCTGGCTTTGAAGAAGGTGGGGGAGGACTGGAGACCACCAACCCCAGCAGCCTTTACGCTGCCAGGGGTACAGCGGGATGAGAAACTCACCCCGCTGTCAGCACGTTTGCTGACAGCACGGCCAGTAGCAGCCTGGCTACTGGCAACATTGCCGCCCATGAACCCCTTCAAGTCCCTGTTCTTGGCCCGGGACTTTAAGCGAGACATTTGGGATTTTTAAGGGGGGGGGTGGCGGGATATGTGACAATGTGCCCCGCCCCTGTGTGCATTTCTGTGTTATATGTTGCGTGTGGTGTGTTAATGTTGGTGTATAGATATTGCTGCACAGGATATAAATGGGTGTGTGTAGCACGAGTTATTTAAAATGTATAATTGTATTTATGCACAAGGATTGCACTTCATTTCACGTGCATTTAAAGTATTTAATATGTGAGCACGGGGTTGCACATAATTAGTTCACGTGCTGGGATTAAAGTGAATAATTAATTAGTAATTGAATCCCAGCACAACAGTATATAAAGATACACGTTTGACTAACTCTGGGTTGTGTGTTCGGTGAGTGGAGAACGGGTGTGGAGAGGAGGTAAAATAAACTAAAATTATAATAAGTGTTTAAACTCACCGTGTTTGTTTGTCTGTCTGTCCACTGTTTGTTTTGTGTTAATCCGTTTTGTTTGTCTGTTTTATTTGGCCTCAAATGCCCTGTCCTGTTTTCTGTTTAAACCTTTTTATTTTGCAATAAACTACTGAGCGCAGCCATTGTGTCTCAGTTTCACTCCCCACTACTGTCTGTCTGTGTACTCCTTTCTGGTTTGATGTCATCACTGCAGCTAGCCTGTCACAGCACCAGACCAACGTGATGCCAAAGCTGATCAGGTAGACAGAGTGTGTAGCACTGGGCACCAAGCCTGAGGATACTTGCAATACCTCAACCTCAACATGGCACAGAAACCCCTGTCCCTTGAAAGAGTGCTGAAAGAGTATCACATTCATTTTGTTTTTAATTTGGTGCTTATTTCTTTCTTTGAGGGACAATGGCACTGGCTATAGCCAGACGCCATGAGAACTTCTTCTCAAAAGTCTGCAAGCGAGCGACCTGCCATCCATTCTCAGGCCTTTATCACAGATGTGAGAAGTAGCACATTTTCTTGTTTCGCATAGCTCCATACATTTCAGACTACATTGACTTTTTATAATTATTTTATTACATTGACAGTAAAAATGTAGAAATTCTGTGCTTTTTTTTGAAAGGAGAAAAAACAAACTAGATCCAAACAGTCAAGTAATCCAATTCCTCAAGAGTAATTTCAAGTAATCCAATTCCTCACGAGTAATTTCAAGTAATCAAATTCCTCACAAGTAATTTCAAGTAATCCAATTCCTCAAGAGTAATTTCAAGTAATCCATTTCCTCATGAGTAATTTCAAGTTGTTTAATTTCTCATTAGTTGATTTTTCTTCTTTTTAGGAAACTGGATGTTTTAAAGAGTGCAGCAAACACTTTGATAATAATAAGTCCCTATGTAAACAAAGGCAGTGATGTCTTCAGTGTTCATCAAGGCCACGTGACCACTGATAAAGACAGAGGCTCTGCAGTCATTTCTACCCTGGGCATGGAGCTGAAAGAGAGCAAAGCTATACCCCTGCTGAAGAACAACGAGGGCTAACCTTTGCCTATTTACATTCCTTTCTGTTAATAAGTTTTTGTATAAACCTGGCAAGGGCTAAAGATTAGCACATGCAAACACAACTCAGCCGTTCCATTTGAACAGATTGCACATTATTAGGTGCTTAACCCCTAATGCTGAGTCTGATCCAGTAAAGTTGCCAGTATGTGCTGTAACCCTTTCTCTGACACTATGCTGAAAGCTAATTTACAGTGCATTGTTCTATTAATATCCTTGGTTTCAGTATTTAATAGTCGATTACCATTCAAAAATGATTTCTCTGTGGATGAAACTGAAATAGTAGCTTCTGGGGTGTTTTATGACAGTAGTGATAAAGATGAACTGTCTATAGGAGGCAAGCAGTGTTTGGTGCAGTTCTAATGCTTAACATGTTGAGTGTGATAGACAGGCAGACACACAGATGAACGCAAGGCCCTAAACACAGATGAAGGCATCAGCCAAAACCTTTGTCTTACTTGACTTGTGCGTTTTTGTTAGGTTTTATCAAAAGTTTGAAGGATTCATTATTCATGTATGAGGCAGAAAAAAACGTTATCCCTCCCTGTTTAATATTAGCAGCTGATTCGGTTTAATGTAAGGCTTCTAAAGCTGTGCGTGTCACCTGATGTATGCAAAAGAGGTCAATAAATGGGGTTTGATATTTAGGTTGTCAATAGTTGCAGTTACAGCTTGCTGTGTCATACAAAGGGCATATTGTTTTTACTAGCTGTATATTTACACTGCGAAGCAAAGCTGTGTGGTTCCATATTTACAGAACCAGGACCCCTCCCTCTAAGGTATAGCTTAAAGGTGCATTAACTCGCCTTTTTAATGGTGACCAAGGTTTACAATTCATGTTTAGCCCTCGCATAACTGGCACAATTTCTCTTGTGCTGTTGTTTTAAGAGACGAAATTTCCAGGTATCTTTCTAATCACTTCCTGTCACATTTACTTCAATAAACTGTGGTTATCACTCCTTTATTCAATTCCTCTCATTATCTGGGATAATATGGCCTCATTGTCACTACCTCTGTCTGTTTCACTTTCTCATTAGTGTTTTTCTCTGTTATGTTCTATTCACACTCTATGAAACCGAATCCCTGCAACATTCTCCTTGAAATTAATTTCATTTTCTCATTTTTTCCCAGTTGACCTTTATACTACTTTTAAAGGAAAAGTAAAGGATTTTCCCTTAATGTCCTCTTATTTTTTGTGCATCTGTGGGTTCAGGATGGGTTTAAGCAGGTTGATAAGTATAACCATGGGAAAACTGCAAAAATACAGTGCAAAAACACAGTGGCAAACTTATATAGGGTTTACTTGTGTTTCATTTCACCTTCATTTCATGCGAGTGGAATATATGAAACATCATTGGAACAATAAGGAGATGTAAGGGATTGTCATCTCCCGCTGTAGGTAGGCAGCAGTTTATGCTAGAATTTCGATTCTGGCTCTCAGAGAGGTACTTTATCACAAAAATGTATTTTCCTTTGCAGTATTGTATACCCCCTTCGGTCACGATTTTTAAATGTGATATTTAGACATTTTTAGAACAGTTTGTGTAAACTCTACGGAGTCTGAGAAGTTGTCCTGCCAAAACTTTGAAAACACATCCATGCATTATAAAATAGAGACATAGATAGGAAACGCATTTTCACAGTGACCGCCAGGGATAGATAGAACTAATAATATGTTGATTTTCAAAGCATTTGCAGTATTTCATCATAAACTCCTATTTTTTTAAAGGGGAAAAAACACCTGTTCATTTTAAAAAGTTAGAACTTGAGTAACATATTCTCTTAAGGGCTCTCAAGTTGTTTGTTTCTTCCTTAATGAAAGATTCTCTTAAAAAAATATGGCAAACCATGGAAAATACATAACATAACTATGGAGAAAGCATAGTAAAATTACTGTGCAAATTAAGTAAACTTTTTATAATATCAGAAAAATATCTAATTCTTAAAAACTGTGTTGCACTATATTGAACAGTATAGGCTGTGGTAAAGCGCACTGTACAATACAAACTCGTCAGAACCACGAGTGGTCTTTCTGGCTGCTCTGCCCTTGAGTGGAAATCAGCTTGTATTTTACAACACCCTATATTGTGTGTAATATATAGTCAAATAGAAAGTTAATATAATTAATCTTAATGTAATATCATTTCCATCCGATACAAGGGACAAGTGGGAATTTTGCCTATGAGTGACGGCCGAAAATGAAACAGAAATGACCTTTTCTGCGGCCACATGTGTACTGAATCGTACAGTATGTACAGTAGGCCCACTTCTGCAGTTTTGCTCATTTAAAGGTAATTTTTCCTACTTTTTTATTTTATTTTTTTATGTGTGCACCATCTTTAAACAATTTCAGTCTTCAGTATGTTGTTTAGAATTATGAGAACTAATTACAAGATGACCCTATCACTGGGATGGCTGCTTGCTGTTACAGCTCCTGCTACCACGTTGCGATTTTCATTTATAATCAAACAATTTACGGTCCTTATATTATTTTTTTCATTTTTTTTATATAAAACTGATCTACTTACCATCTTTGAATGGCTACTTCACGTAAGTGACCTGTTGCTTCCCCTCAATCCACACCGGAGGGAAAGCATATGAAGAGGTCACTGGGCCTCGATGACTGGGACATCCGCTTTGCAGAGGTTGCACGCACTTTCTGTGGATCAGTTCAGAAGCAATTGACACAGCTTTGCAGACTGTGATTCAAAACATAACCGAAACGGCTAATATCCTCAACGCTGTTAAACAGGAGGTGTTTGATACTGCTTCCTCTATGAAACAACTTTGCCAGAGAGGATATCACCAGAGCTGATCTTCAACAACAGAAAGACAAAATCAATCAGATGGCGGTCCTTGAGGACAGAAGTCATCACTGTAACGTCAGACTGGTGGGGTTTCCTGAAGAAGCTGATGGCGATGATCCCATTCACTTTCTTCAGCAGAAAATTCCACATTGGTATCCGACCCTGAAACCCTCCAATGTCCACCCTTTTCTGGAGTTAAATAGAGCACATCGAATCTACGCAGGTGGCCGTCTGTCTTTCACTACTCTTGAAGAGGTTGATTCCTTTTTTGCTCAACGTTTTCAGAATACGATGGGGTCTATTGATCTCTCTGCACGCACGGCCCTGCGCTTCTCATCCCTTGGTCCGGATGAAACATCTGTATCGTACCTTCACGGTATGGAAGTGTAAACATCTTACAACTTCTGTACTGACAGTGACCCTTCAGGTTTGCACATTTACACTTGTTGTTTCTTGAGATTATATAAGGTCCTCAAAGGGATAACTACACTGCAGAGGGTATGATAACCCTATTAAGAATACTACTGAAGTTCATTATTAATAATTATAGATGTGTGGTTGTGTTCATTTCCATTATCTTTATTACTATCTGTGGTGTTAATGTTATAGTTGGTGACAATCTGTACTCTAATTAGTTCCCTAAATATTTAATACATGGCCTACTAGATTATATGAATGTTGTTTACAGTCGTTCAATTGGCATTTAAATTCTTCCCATTCACGAGGTGGGTTAGCTCACAGCAAGGCAATTGTTGGATTGGTTGGGGTGGGTGTGGAGGGAGGCTGTGGAGGTGGAAGTAGGGAAGGGAAGGCTGGGATTTGGGGATTTTAGGGTAGATGAGCGGAATCAGCTGTTAACTGCAGAAATGATATTTCTGATATGCAGTGTGCTCCCTCTGGCTCTCTTCTTTATCATCCTAAATCTTTGTAACCACGCTCCCCTCTCAGTTTATTTTACTGTGTTTTTGTCATTACCATGTTACTGTCCTATAGGATATTGCTATATAATGAGTGCCGAGTTGGTGATCTTCTTGTTTTTGTCTGGATATTATGTTGATTTCTGTATTAATGTGACATTTTTTAAATTGTTCTGTCTTCTACATTTAACTATTCCGAAAGGGTGGGGAAAGAGAGAAAAAATCAATAAAAATAATTGCTCACAAAAAAAAAGAATTATGAGATCTGATTAATATTAAAATACTGTATTATACTGTTTAAAGATGAGATCTGATTAATATTTATATATGATTTTGTTTATAAATGGCCTTTGCATTAAAAAATTAATGCAAAGCAAGAAATATTACCTTAAAATTAGTGGGCCTACATAGGAATAAATATACATGTTGATTTCTGAAAATATCCTCCATGGTAGTGCCATTAAAGAAAAAACAACATCTTAGTAAGGGTTTCATTTTTGGCAGTCACTCTTAGTCTTATAGACCCTTTTATAAGCCTGTTCGAATGGAGGATTGATTTGGCATTCCCATGATACGCTGCTCAGTGCTGAGAAGCTTCATCTGAATAAAATAACAACACATCAAAATATGAGAAAGTGAGTCTCTCAGCCAGCAATGCTGGGAGCCAACAAATAAAGAGTGTGCTGCTGGGTTTGTTTTCGTGGCTGAGGCCTATGTATAGCTGCTGCTAGGTCTGTATTCCTGTACTGTTCACACCCTCCATTCACAGGCAGGCCCAGGCTTGCTCCCTCAACACAGTGCTGCCCTAAGGCTCTGTGCTGCACTGGAATGCACACAGTAACAGCTCCCTGATGCTATGGATGCTGTTTATGTTTGTTTACTCTGCATTGCTTCCCTAAGGTTGTTATGACATTCGTGGAAAATTGAAGTTTTGTATTGCCTGAGGTCACCCAGCAGGTGTATTGCCTGACTGGAGAAGGTCATTTTTATTATTATTATTTGTTTATTAACCCCTGACTAGCTGCTCCCTGTCCCGTTACCATCTAACAATGTGTTTTGGGATGCGACGGCCACAAGACCAAAATAAAAATAGCTCTTTGGAATTGGAGAAAATTAATGTTCCAGTCTGATTGGAATCAACCTGCCTACAATGACTGGTCCAGTGGTCTTTATATAGGTGATTTAACACAGGGATATATATATATATATATATATATATATATATATATATATATATATATATATATATATATATACACACTGTATCTTTATCAATGGGGAGACCAGTGCCTGATAATACTGGGTAATATCATACTCTGCTTCATGTGAATGACATCATTTAATAGTCATACAACTGATTCCACCCCACTTACCCTTAGAAATGTTTACCAGTGTTAATTTGCACAGAAATTTTGCCTTTCTAGCTAGCTTTTTCCATGGTTATATAATGCATTTACCATAGCTTACCATGTTTCTTAACATGTTATACTATACCTCTTTGGGCTTTACAGTGATTTCACTATGCTGTACTACACTTTGCTATCTTTTTACTTAGGAAATAAAAGCATATAATTAGAAAGGTGATTGGTTAGTAAGTTGCTGCAGAGTATTGAAATGTTTTAAGATGTAAAGCAGAGCAATATAACATACAAACACTGCAATGTGTATTGTTACAACTTTCTTCTATTTCATTAATTATTACAATGTGTTGTGCATACGCAGTATGGTATACTGTAATAATAATAATAAGAGCGGAAAAGCACTGCCATATTGTGTTTTTCACTAAAACACATTTAAACAAAATCTTTAGAAGCTAGGAGACATTTCAAAGGGCACATGAAACTGCACAAAAACATCTCGTCATTACATTAGAGAAAATGTTTGTCTGTGTCATGAAGCCAGTGTGTGAAACTCAATCTCATCTGGTTCCAATACCAGCTCCATCTGCAGTCTTTAATCCAATCTGCAACCGGATATCAAGAGTCGAAAGAACACCTGTGTATCATTTGTTTGCAGACTGCCCAAGTGACCTGCATTTTGTGGGTCAGACCCACAAATTGACATTAAAACCTGCAGAATAAACCTTGTAAGATCACTGTTTGGGTGATGTAAAAAACTGCAGTGTGTCATTATCAACATATGATTGGATGTATACACACATTGATGGATTCTTAATTCACATTGCAAATTATATCATTTTAAACTATCCAATGCTGCTGTTTTCTTTTTCTTTTATTGATTCAAAATGTAATTTTAATCATTTAGGTCAAATGAATCGTCCAAAATGTTCCCGAGGAATGTGGAACAAGCCTGCAGTCTCTTATAACCCTTTGAGTCCCCTCAGTAAGGAGGTGTCTAACTGGGGCAATGCTGCTGCTGCTGGGAGTGTACTGTATCTACTCAGATAGCCAGGCAGGCCTGTCTGGGCTTGTCTGCTGCTGAAGCCTGTCCTTCCTCCACCACATCACAGCCTGATTGTTGGACTTCACTGGGAAGGCCAGCCAATAAACCAGCTTTTCACATAAGCAAATCACCCAGAACAACACACTCAGTCCTCCCTGGATCCCCTGCAGCACTTTTGGAAACCCTCAAAGAATTCATTCTAGTAGTGTCTTACTTTGTTTTCAACTGGTTTTCATTAAACTGCAATGTAATCTGTTAATTGCACTACCACAGAGACACAAAACTCAATCACTTTATTACAAGGTTGATTATGGTACTTAGTGAATTGCCCTCTATTTAGCCTTATACTTAGAATGATGCTTGGGGAATGCAATTAGTTTACCTCAGTGATTGTTGCTATCTGGTTGAATGCACTTGTGTTTTTATATTAGAAAAGTTCAGCTCTCTGGCATTTGTTTACTGTACATTAAAATTAAAAATTTAAATAGATATTTTACTATATATATGTGTACAGCTTCTGATTTTGTTTTAGTACAGTATGTCAAATATTTATGGATATAGCATGAGGGGCAGCAGTGTGGATTAGTGGTTAGGGCTCTGGACTCTTGACCGGAGGGTTGTGGGTTCAATCCCAGGTGGGGGACACTGCTGCTGTACCCTTCAGCAAGGTGCTTTACCTCGATTGCTCCAGTAAAAACTGTATAAATTGGTAATTGTATGTAAAAATAATGTGTAAAAAAATAATGTAATTGTATGTAAAAATTGTAACAGTTGTAAGTTGCCCTGGATAAGGGCGTCTGCTAAGAAATAAATAATAATTGCCATGTATGTACAGTAGTGTGCAAATGTATGGGAACACCTCAAGATTTGTCATTTATATCCTTTATAAACCTACCTGCAATTGTCTGTCAGTAATCAGTGAAAATATGTAGACATGTTAGACCACGTTGTGCTTTAATTAGGCATCTTACACAACTTCTAAAAAGTCTAATGCATTTTACCATTTGTGGCTATGTGTTATGTTATTCTTATTTTTTTTTAATTAATTGCATGTGTTGCCTTTTAAAGTCATGAATTAAATTTGACAAATCACTAATTTGCCTATTATGACCATTTTCAGTTCCTGTGGTTTGATTTCATATGCATAACGAATCAAAAAGCACAGAAGCCGTGGGGATGTTGTAATAAATGTGCACACTGCTGTATACCTGTGTGTGCCGGAACAGCATGAACGTATCTACAGTAGAAAAGTTCCGGGCACCACACTTCTGAACTGACCAGTCAAACAAACTAAACCAGAAACAGGGCTCCTGGCTGGTGTAAAAGACACTGTGCATTTTAACAGTTAAACACAGCTGCTCTCCTGGGTTAATTTTTTTACTTCTTGTTATTATTCCTCATGTAGACATTTTAATAATACAACACAGATGCATTAAATCATTGAAAATAACACACGGTTCAGAACTACATGAACTCCCTCTATTCATGGTGTGTTCGTAGCTCTGGGGTTCTACTGTATGTGTGTGTGTGTGTGTGTGTGTGTGTGTGTGTGTGTGTGTGTGTGTGTGTGTGTGTGTGTGTGTGTGTGTGTGTGTGTGTGTGTGTGTGTGTGTGTGTGTGTGTGTGTGTGTGTTTTCCATAACTTTAAGCACAGAGACATACAATAGTAGTAAAGAAAGTACTTTGACAATATAAAATCTTTCTAAATGTCTTTTGTGTTATGACATTGAAAGTCATATGCAGCACGTACTTTTGTGAAAATAGACTATCCTCACCTAACTGATTCGATTGGCAAGCAAATGAAATCCCTGTCATGTGTTCTATAATACTGACAGGCTTTGACACAGGGTTGATAGTTTCCCTCCAGAACAATTTAAACACCTTCCAGACTCAGTGCTAGGTATATAGTCCAGGTACAAATAGTCAACTAATTGAAATCAAATGTCTAGGGCTCTATTTGTGAGCATACAGTTTTATAACAAGTTGCTATTTGTGCACTGCGTTTTATGCATGGAATCTCCAATTACTTTTCATCTCAATTCAAAGAGCTGAATACAATACAAATATTGTATTGACCTTGTTGGCTTGCTACTAGTGTACACTTTAAACATACAGAAACAGGACTACATTAGTTTGTATTTTGCTGCTCTGCTGCTGCTTTGTAATTGAAGCGCTCGATTACTCGACAACCAGTGTCTGTCACTTTCTAGTCTGTCTAGACTGTCACTTTTCTAGTCGACTATTCAGCGTTACCCCTACTAACCACCATGATGAATCAGAGTCATTGTAACTGTCCATGGTGGGACACTTGTTTTATGGCAAGTGTCAGTAAGTTAAATATAATGAATGAACTACTCATTTTAATACGAATAAATTATTATTTAATGTTAATGTAGGGCTAAGTATGGATTTCTTTCTTTGAATAGTACATTTTTTATAGTAAATCATATGCTTGTTACATCATATTAGTATTACATTTTTTTTTTGTTTTTGACATTATTTTTCTTGAATATTTTAGTGAAACAACACATTTGAAACAAACTACCCCACCAGAAGCAGATTAAAAGTTAGGCATCCAAAACATTCAGGTTTAAGTAAAGGCTTTACAGATCGGAGCCTGTCATACAGGTGTAACGTAATCTGACATGGAATGCAGCGAAGCTGGCGGGTTTCAGATGTCTCAAGCTGACGGAACACAAAGCCACTTTTTCAGGAACAGTGACTTGAAACCTGGTTCGAAGAGACCCAGTTTGAGGCAATGCTATACAAAACCCCAAGTCTCCTCCGGTGTGCCATGCAGTGGCCTGAATCCTAGTTGAATAATGTAAAATCAATAATCATAGTATCAGTGATCACTATGTTTCTGATAGTATCATTCTAAAGGGTAAAACACCATTGACATGTTTGAGAGCTTTATAGAGGCCACAGGGGTGCTTTATACTGTTAACAAGTCAGCAGGATGATTGAAACAAAGTGAACTAAACAAGAAGAACAATCCATATTAAAGACTTGATATTTCTTTTTACTGCTGCATACAATCACATGTGCTTAGCGAGTAGCGCTTTTTTTTTTTACGGTTTCATTTCAGGGCCATACCTCATGTCAGGGGACTTTTTGCAGCCATTTCTGGGTTGTGTTCAGGTACACTTGCTATTAAAAAATAAATAAATAGGCTACACATTCTCATTGCTTGAACTCATTGTTTGCATCAGGCTCGTGTCCAGTTACTTGTAACCAATAGAAGATCAATCTCTTCTACAGCTGGCCAATCAGAACAACTTTCTAGGACTACAGGAATTAGCTGAGTTAGTGTGTGATTAGTACCAGGTGAGTGGTTAAATTGATTAGAAGTTGATTTGCTATTTGATTGGTTTCCACACAGTTTAGTTGGTTCTTTTGCCACGCAGTCGTAACATTTAATCAAGCAGCCTATTTCAGCGCCAGCAAGAAGTGCCAGCAAACAGAAGAGCCTCAACAAAAGAGCCGGGAGTCTAGCTGTGGGAGTCTAGCAAGGGGAGACCTGCGCCGAGACGCTGTTGGAGTAGATCCGAACCTAACAGCGCTCTGGAAGAAGCCATCTACTAGTCAGGTCTGTACCCTCCACACCACTGCTCCTACTGTGCCTTTTGTCTTGCCTGTCCTGCTATGACTGTCTCTCACATCCCTGTTCTGTCCTCTCGTCCCCGTCCTCTGCCCTCTCTCCGCTGCTGCTCCTCCAACCCCTCTAACCTCATCCCTCTGCCTCTCCCCCCCTCCTGCACACTCTCGGGTGCACTCTGGAACTGTCACTCTTCTGCTAACAAAGCTGATTTCATCTCTGCCTTTGCCTCCTACCTCTCTCTCGATTTCCTTGCTCTCACTGAAACCTGGCTGTCCCCTGATAACACTGTAACTCCTGCTGCCCTGTCCTCTCTCTGTCCTGTCCCATACCCCGCGTCTCACTGGACGGGGAGGTGGGACTGGTCTTCTCCTCTCTCCCTCCTTACTCTTTTCTGTCCCCTCCAATCTCTCCTCACTCTCTGTCAATACCTTTGAATTTCATGCAGTCCAACTAACCTCTCCCTGTCAACTCCTGCTCATTGTACTGTACCGCCCCCCTGGGCCTCTCGCTCACTTTCTGGATGAACTCGACTATCTACTCTCCTCCCTCCCTTCTCTGTCTACCCCAACTGTCCTGTTAGGTGACTTCAACATCCATCTCTCCAACCCCAGCCACTCTGCTGGATTCCTCCCTCTCCTTCACTCCTTCGACTTCTGTCTCTCTCCATCCCCTCCTACCCACAAAGCTGGCCGTCAACTGGACCTCATCTTCTCCAGGGCCTGCTGCCCCTCCACCCTCTCTGTCACCCCCCTGGACCTCTCCGATCACTATTTCATCTCTTTTCTCTGTCTCTCCCCTCTCCCTGCTCCTCCTACCCCCACTGTCACGTCTCACTGAACCTCCGCTCTCTCTCCCCTCTGTCCTTGCCTCCACTGCTCTCTCTCACCTCCCTCCTATCGACTCCTTTTCACAACTCTCCGTAGACTCTGCTACCTCCACCCTCTTCTCCTCCCTCACCTCCTCTCTCGACTCCCTCTGTCCCTCACCTCCCGACCTGCTCGCCCCTCCCTCCTCATCCCTGGCTCTCTTCTGCACTCCGCTCGGCAAGAATCACACTGCGATCTGCTGAAAAGAAATGGAAGAGAACCAAACTCCCTGCTGCCCTAGACCTTTACCGCACTCTCCTCTCCTCCTTCTCCTCTACTCTCTCCTCTGCTAAATGTACCTATTTCCAATCTGTAATCCAAGCCTCCACTAACAACCCATATAAACTATTCTCTACCTTCTCCTCCCTCCTAAACCCTCCCCCTCCCTCCTCTATCTCCCCTGATGACTTTGCCTCATTCTTCTCTTCTAAAATCTCAGATATCCGCAAACTCTTTAACACCTCTCCCTCCCCCGCACCTCCTCCTGCTCCAACCCCTACACCCACTGCATCCCCTACTAACTCACCCTCCTTCTCCACCTTCTCGCCCCTCTCAGACTCTGACCTCTCCTCCCTGCTCTAGGGTCACAAACCCACCACGTGTGCCCTGGACCCCTCCCCACTCACCTCTTTCAAGCTCCTGCTCCTGCTCTACTTCCCTTCATCTCCTCCCTTCTCAACACCTCTCTACTTTCTGGTCTCTTTCCCTCTGCCTTCAAAAAGCCTCTATCACTCCCATCCTCAAAAACCTACCCTCGACCCCACCTCCCTCCAGAGTTACCGTCCTGTCTCCCTCCTACCCTTCCTCTCCAAAACCCTTGAGCGGACTGTACACCGCCAGCTCTCTGCTTTCCTGTCCAACCACTCTCTGCTCGACCCTCTCCAATCTGGCTTCCGCTCTGCTCACTCCACTGAAACCGCCCTCCTGTCTGTCACCAACTCACTTAAGTCTGCCCGAGCTGCCTCTCTCTCCTCTGTCCTAATTCTCCTCGACCTCTCTGCTGCCTTTGACACTGTTGATCACTCTATTCTACTATCATCTCTTGCTGACCTGGGGATCTCTGGCACTGCTCTGGCCTGGTTCTCCTCCTACCTCTCCAACCGCACTTACCAGGTAACCTGGCGTGGAGCAACCTCCACACCTCACCCTCTCTTAACAGGAGTCCCCAAGGGTCAGTCTTGGGTCCTCTCCTGTTCTCTCTCTACACCCTCCCTGGGCCCCCTCATCGCATCCTATGGTTTCTCATACCATTTCTATGCTGATGATGCTCAGATTTTCCTCTCCTTCCCCTCCTCTGACTCCACCATCTCCTCCCGTATCTCTACCTGTCTGTCTGCTATTTCCTCCTGGATGCACTCGCATCACCTCAAACTTAACCTCTCTAAATCTGACCTCCTTTTCTTTCCCTCCTCCTCCCCCTCATCTGATCTCTCTATCTCTGTTCCTCTGGAATCTACCACACTCTCTCCCTCTTCCTCCGCTAAGAACCTCAGAGTCACCCTGGACCCCTGCCTCTCTTATTCCCAGCACATCTCCACTCTGGCACGCACTTGCCGATTCTTCCTGAGCAACATCCGAAGAATCCGACCCTTCCTCACCAACTACGCCACCCAGCTCCTGGTCCAGGCCTTGGTACTCTCCCGCCTAGACTACTGCAACTCCCTCCTGGCTGGCCTCCCAGCGTCCGCCACCCGTCCGCTCCAGCTCATCCAGAACTCTGCTGCCCGCCTGGTGTTCTCTCTGCCTCGCTTCTCCCACGCAACTCCACTACTCCGCTCACTCCACTGGCTACTGATCACCGCCCGCATCCAGTTCAAGACTCTTGTACTAGCCTACAGATGCCTTGACCAGACTGCACCCAGCTACCTCCAGACCCTCATCTCTCCCTACACCCCCACTTGACCTCTCTGCTCCGCCTGCACTAGAAGACTGGCTCTACCTCCTCTACGCTCCCCTGCCTCCAGAGCCGCTCCTTCTCCACCCTCGCTCCGCAGTGGTGGAATGACCTACCTACAGATGTCAGGACCGCCCAGTCCCTGACCACATTCAGCGCCTCCTTAAGACTCACCTCTTCAGACAGCACCTGTAGAACTCCTCTGTTTCCCCCTGGGACACTTTCACCCTTCCTTAAATTTGCTTTACTTACTCTTACCTGCCCCTATTTTACTGCATTTAATCCTGTACTTCAGAGTACTGTAATCTGCCATGTGTTTAAACTGTAGTATTTGGTATTTAATCATATCTTGATGTAACTATCACTGTCACTTATCTGCTGTATTATTGAATTGTATTTTGTCACACTTGTACTTGCTTGAACTTGTCATTGTATTTATCTTGCTCTTATTGTATTACCTGTACTGTAACACTTGAAATGTATTTGCTTACAATTGTAAGTCGCCCTGGATAAGGGCGTCTGCTAAGAAATAAAAAAAAATAATAATAATAATAAGAGGTGAGAACGTGAAACAAAGCAGCACCAGATTTTCTGCGTAAATACTTTCGAACAGACATTGTAAAATAAAATACGATAGTTAAGAGTACTGATAAGTGCCTTTGTGTTCTTATTAAACGGCAGCCCATTGGTTAATCTGGGCCTCCCCACTCCTAATCCATGTGCATGCATTTCCTTGAATCCCTACTGCGTTCAGTTTGAGAATTCATCTTTTATGCAAGACTTTGTCAAAAGCTTTCTGGAAATCTAAATAAACCATGACATATGCTTTTCAATTTTCCATTGTTGATGTTGCATCCTCAAAAAAATCAAGCAGGTTAGATAGACATGATCTCCCTTTCCTAAAACCATGCATACTGTCTCCCAGGATACTGTTACCATATAGGTAATTTTCTATTTTGGATCTTATTATAGTTTCCATAAGTTTCCATATAATAGAAGTCAGGCTTATTGGTCTGTAGTTACCTGGTTCGGTTTTGTCTCCCTTTTTGTGGATCGGTATTACGTTTGCAATTCTCCAGTCTGTTGGGAACTTCTTTCGTTTCTTTGAGTACTATTGGGAGGATCTCATCCGGCCCAGGGGATTTGTTTATTTTAAGAGCCCCTAGTCTCTTTAAAACTTCTGGCTCTGTTATGCTAAAGTTATTTAACTTTAGCATAACAGTGTCCCGTCACTCTGGAGCCAGGTAGAGAAAGGCTAGCATCAGCAAACACAGATAACATTCTCCAAGGGCCTGCCTTGGAGTGGGGACTGCATCACTCTCCTAATTCCTGACATATAAACAATTCATCAAGACGATGGAGAAAATCAATAAAGGGTTGTGCGTTGAACAGAACAGCTTCCTTATTATCACACACAGGCTGTCCGGCATTGTGTTTGTTTGCTCTCTCTCTCTCTCTCGTGTTGTGATGACGCACAGCTTGTGACAGATAGCTTTTGACCTCTGTACTATAAACATGTGAAGTACTTTAAACTATCTACATCCTTGTACACTTTCTTTCCTTTTTCACTTAATGTGTATGACAATGAATAGACAGTACCTACCTACATCATGTGCATTGTTGGGAGTCTGAGCTTCATCCCTGATAAAACCAATCTTAAGCACAAAAAGGGGGTGGGGTGGGAGCCCTTAGCAAGTTTTGTCCCAATTAGACTAACAGTTCTGTAGATATATGTAAAAATGTAACACAGATACTAGGACAGACAGAAATCCTCTACTAATCCCCATATTCCTAGTCTATCAATAACCTCTGCTAAAGAACAAACTTAAAGTTTTATCACAATTAATTGGATAAGCGGTTGACAAGATATCAGTATGTGTGATATACATAAACCCCCAGATCTGGATACACTCAACAACGTGCTAAACAAGGTGCATAGCAAGATTTATCACAATTGGGTAAGTGTTTCTCTACATATATGCAAAACTCTATGTGTCACATTCAGGACATACAGAGGTACAGAGGGCAGGCTATGAGAGGTAAAGATTCCCTGGTTTGTCTACTTGACTGTTACAGTCTTTTGAAGAGCCCTCCTCACCTCTAACAGGGGAGCTGGACTTTGCTACTGAGTCAGGAGCTTGTCTTTCTGACCAAAGTAACACTGGAACCACTGGCTGGTTTATTTAAACACAACCTTTTTCTTCAGTGAGTGTCCTCTGATTTGACCACCTAGCCAACTTCCTCTTTTACACCCTGGAACTCAAAAGCTACTGGACTCTGAAGGACAAAGGTCAGCCCCGCAGGTGCCTGCATGAACTCACCAGATGCCCGGCCAGTAGGGTCTGCTGTAGCGTGATGAGGAAAAACAGACCCTTCCAGTTTTGGCTCCCTAACCCACAGGCGTGCCAGAGCCAATGCGACTCTCCCTCCAGAATCCCCCATAAAGACCGGCATCTTCTAAAGACAGGATGCGAACCTGCGCTCCCTTGACTGTATGATTCACCCTGCACACCACGTGGCTGTGCCTTTACCAGGTGAGCCACTCAGGGACAACACAGACTTTTTTTGGCCCTGGCTTGAAAAATACATTTTAAGATAACCTGGCTCTGACATTAGTTATATAGGAATCATGGCCTAGCTTTGAACTGAGACTTGAGGATGTCCTCCATGAAAAAAAAAATCAAAGCGGCAGTTCTGGCACGGAACTCACTTTAACCCAAGATCAGATCATGTAAATATCAAGCATGTTATATGCTCTTCCAATACCAGATTCAATTGTCAATCAAATAGCTAGTTTCTTATTTCTCTTTTGAAAAATAATACTTCCAATGATTGGCAAGGAAAGTATTTATATCTTACCTCAATCCACTACTTCCCCACTGTGCATCAGAGTTCACCTCCTCCTCCCCAGCTTCCACCTGCTTTTTGGCTTCGTCTAACTGGAGAGGGCAGCTATCCTGCCCCCCTGCCCACGGCTTCCCTACATTCTGACTCTCCACTTATCTGCAAGTTAATTTATGGGCAGTACTTCAAAAGGCGAGGCCAAAGCCAAAGACTGTAGTGTAAAATATGTATAATGTACCAGTATTGTCTAGTCTGTTTGAGTTTCCTGACTGAAGAAAGATTTTACAGTGTGCATCTTCAGCTGGGGTTTTTTCTGCATAGAAGTGCCTGGTAGAGCAAGATATAAAACACAAAAAAACATCATCAAGAAACATCTTCCGTGTTGCCCATCAAAGACCTCACCAGAAAGTATTTCCAATGTTAACCAATGTTAAAGCCAGGTAGCCTAGCAAAGTTTTAAGTACTAGAGAAAAAGAACTGTATACACACATCAAATGCTTATTTTCTATTCATTTGGTAACATAAAAAATGTATTCCTGATTTTTAAATTTTTTTTTTACAGCAAGCCGTGGGCCACAGAAATTAAAAGCTTTGTATTTTTGTGAATTATTATAAGGTGCTTTTACTTTAACTATAAACTGGAGGAGCAGTTTGGGTAATAAAACCTGTTTTTTCATTTGTGGGGCAATAAAGCTCAAAAATCCCCCATCCTCACCCCTCAGCACAACATTTTTCATTACTCACAGTCCCCAGCTGGCAAGGTTATTAAAAGTTCACCCCGGTAGCCCCTTGCCCTTTCACAAAGAGTGCCGTGTCACCCTAATTAATCTCAAGTGTTTCTCTCCTCTCCTCTCTTCCTTTTTTTTTGCTCTGCTGTGGGAAATGGTGGCATTGCCCTGGCAACATAACCTTTCAGGAGCAGCGGTATAAACAAGATAGATTTTTCTTTTTCCTCAGACTGGGAGACGGGCTCTGCTCACAAACCAGTCAGACCACCACCAGCAGCAGCAACCTGGACTGGCTCAGCTCCCCTCATCCTTGCATGCCAAAGGGGTTGTCGAGCAACGGCAGAAAAATAGTGCTTCAGGCAGCAATTCTCCTCCCAGTACACGCTGAGATCATATTTTCACTCGGTTTAACCTCACAGCCAAAACTGCTTAGATCTGAAGTGGCGTGGTCACAGCTGCAGAGTGCAGCTGAGTGCTCAAGATCAAATAATACATCTGTCTATGTGTGTGTGTCGGGGATTTGAATGGGCTGCACCGTCAGTACTGTGGTCCTGCAAGACTCAGCCATGAAAGCTGTGCAGGTGTGTCGTTTATTAACGTGTAGGAAAACAAAACATGATAAATGCTTGTAATTAAGTAATGCTAAAAAAAATCGCATTGCACTATAGTGAATTCAAAATATCGTAATGCAAAATATCGTTAACCTTGCAATACAGTAGTGCTAATACATAGACCATTATGCCGTACATTTGGATATGCCATACACAACGTATGTCTTCCAGTAATAACAAATTAAGTGTGATGCTAGGTCGCTGTGAATTGCCTACACCAAAGAGACACACTGGAGACACATGGTTATTATACTGACACCAAAACATTATAAAAATAAACAGAACAGATACAAGTAGCCTAATAAATAGCTAAAATGATTAAACATTTAAATAGCTAGACATGATTAAAAGAGAGCATATAAACATACTCTACTATGGAGGGCTGGGCTGGGTTTAAACTAACTATATATATATATATATATATATATATATATATATATATATATATATATATATACACTACCGGTCAAAAGTTTTAGAATGCCTCCATTTTTCCAGTTTTTATTGAAATTTATGCAGTTTAATGTCTCAATGTACTCTGAAATTAAAGCATAGAACAAATAAACAATTGGAGATAAAAAAGAAATCATGGAATTGTTTTGTTTAACAAAATTTAATCTAAATTTTTGACTCATCGAAGCAAAGTAGCCACCTTTTGCAGATATAACAGCCGAACACACTCGTGGCATTCTTTCTACAATGGAAATCAAATATTGTTCGGAAAGTTCTTCCCAACACTGTTGCAGAAGTTCCCACAAATGTGTTGCACTTGTAGGTTGCTTTGCTTTCACCCTTCTGTCCAGTTCATCCCAAACCAGCTCGATGGGGTTTAAGTCTGGAGATTGTGCTGGCCATTCCATGATTTGAAGCCTACCGTCTTGTTCTTTTCTTCTAAGGTAGTTCTGACATAGTGTAACAGGGCGAGGTGCCCTGTACATTGTTTTGTTTGTTTTCTTTTAGATCGGGGTCTCCCCCTCCGCCCTGTGCAGTGTATTTTGTATTTGTTTTGTTTATTGTATTGTATTTATATGACGGCGTAGACGTTTGTTTGTTTTGTTATTATTTAGTAGCGTGGATGGGTAGCCCCATCCACAACACAATTAGTGAACTCGTGCAGAAGGTGGCCATCTCCCGAATTAATTAGGTGATTTAATTTGTTGCTAATCGGGAGATGGTCACCTGTTATAAAAAGCCTGCAGCTCTCCAGCTCAGGGTGGGTGTCGTAGGAGCGGAGAGAGCGAGAGTGGAGAGAACTGAGAGAGAGAGAAACAGTAAACGGTAAAACGGATGGGAACAGTGAAGGCGATAGCCCAGCCTGACCTATTCCGTGTGTATTTCTGTGTTCGTGATTTGTTTATGTTTAAACCTTTTATTTCGCTCGGTGAGCAAAGTGTGGTTTTTTGTTTAAATATTTTATTTATGTTGTTGTGCTGAATAAAAACGGCACAGCCTTTACCTGCAGTACTTCCCTGGTGTCAGTTTTCCTTCCTGCGTCTGCCTGACGTCAGACCACTCAGTCACCCTGTCACACATAGCCTGGAGGTATGTTTTGGGTCATTATCTTGCTGTAGGATGAACCCCTGACCAACTAGGCGTATACCAGAGGGTATTGCATGGCGCTGCAAAATGCTGTGGTAGCCGTTTTGGTTCAGGGTGCCACTCACTCTGTGCAAGTCGTCGACTCAGGATCCAGCAAAAGAGCCCCAGACCATCACCTTCCTCCTCCATGTTTGACAGTTGGTGTCACACACTGAGGAACCATCCTTTCGCCTACTCGACGGGCGCATAAAACCCCGCGTATGAACCGAAGATTTCAAATTTTGATTCATCGGTCCATAAGACCTTCTTCCAGTCTTCAGTAGTCCACTGGCGGTGCTTCATGGCCCAGGCAAGCCTCTTTTTCTTATTTTGCCATCTTAGCAATGGCTTTCCTACTGCCACTCGACCTGTCAAACCTGCAGCTCGAAGTCTTCTCTTCACAGTTGAAACTGAGACTTGCTTACTTCGACCAGTGTTAAGCTGTGCTTGAAGCTGTTGTCCTGTGAGCCGCCTATCACGCAAGCTGTTGACTCTCAGAAACTTGTCTTCTGATTCTGTTGTGGCTTTGGGTCTGCCAGACCTCTTCCTGTCAGAGTTTCCTCCAGCTTCCAAGTGTCTTTTGATGGTGTAGGAAATTGTACTCACTGACACCTTGGCTTTCTTTGCAATTTCTCTAAAGGAAAGACCTACACTTTTAAGGGTTATAATGGTCTGTCTGTCTTCCTTTGTTAATTTCCTTTTTCTCGCCATTATGATAGCAATATACTACTTCCTGCAGTACAATACTGTCCAAATAATGCTTAAGAGGGTGTAGTAACACAGTCTGTTCCAACACTGCTTTTATACAGACAGAGGGTTTGTAAGTAATCAACAAAAGTTGGGACACCTGTAGGAATTGTTAGCATCAACTTTCAAGGCTTAATTTACTTCCATTGCTGCAGAACAGCTGTAAGTTGTTAACCCATTACTTGTTCCCTGAAAAAGGCCTTTTTGTATAACTCTGAAATGTATATTATTTTTCAGTTTTTGGTAACCTAAACTTTTTTTTTTAACCTCTGGCAGTTTACCGCTTACCTTTGTACCATTTCAGGTTATTCACTGGACTTGAACTGCTTAAATTTCAATAAAAACTGGAAAAATGGGGGCGTTCTAAAACTTTTGACTGGTAGTGTATATATATATATATATATATATATATATATATATATAGAGAGAGAGAGAGAGAGAGAGAGAGAGAGATGTAAAAATAATGTGATATCTTGTAACAATTGTAAGTCGCCCTGGATAAGGGCGTCTGCTAAGAAATAAATAATAATAATAATGACAAATTGGGGAATGGTACCCTTTCCCTTAGGGTTAGGGTTTTTGTTCTTTTTTTGTTTTGTTTTGTGGGTTTCTTTAATTTGAAACACATGGCTACTGTAGTGATCCAACAATGGGGTTACTAAATAAAAGTACCCCTGGGGACAAAATTTTGGATCCAAATATAGCCCTCGACCTTCCCCTGGATGAAAGAGGAGGCCATGGAAAGTTTGGTTGCACTGGCTCCTGCGGGGTCCGAATGCATAAAGCAATAGAGACAGACAAACTTTCTTCTTTATATATAGATATAAGATACAGAGAAGGGCAAAGGCGTGAGGAGACCACCTGCACTACCAGAGTACACAGCACAGCAGCCGCTGCCGGAGTGTCCAGTGCTGAGGGCAGCCTTACCACTGCCAGCACCACCGACATTGCCCGGGGAGTGCAGTTCGTCACCGGGATTTGCTGTGGCCTCTGGCGGAGTATGCCACACCTCTGTTGGCCTTTCGGCTGCCAGCATTGCCATTGACAGCATGTCTACTGCCACAACTGCCTTTGGTGGTGGAGCCAGCCTTGGTGCTGTCAGCATTGCCGTTGTTAGCATAGCCGCTGCCAGTGTTGCCACTGGCAGCATTACCACTACCAGGAGTGCCGCGGCTGGAGGAACCAGTCTTGGAGCTGTCAGCATTTCCACTGACAGCATTGCCCTTAGCAGCATTTCCTCTGACAGGATTGCCCCGGCTGGAGAAGCCAGCCTTACCTGTGTCAGTACTTCCGCAGACAGCATTGACACTGATAACATTGACGCCCATGGGCCCAGTGATACCTCTGTTCCTGGCCCAGGACCGTGACCAAGACTTTTGGGCTTTTAAGGGGGGAGGTGGCTTTTAAGACCATGTGTGCTGCGACAAGGGGGGAGATATGTGGCGGGGTGCCCTGCCCCGTGCGTATTTTGTGTTTTATGTTGTATGTGGAATGTTTATATGTATGTATGTAGTGGTGCACAAAGTGTGGGTTTTGTGTCACAGGTGATTTAAAATGTATATTTGTATTTAGGCACAGGGATTGCACAATCAGGTGCAGATTAAAGTGAGTATTTGTATGGGGGCATGGGGAGTGGACAATTAGTTCACATGCAGATTGTGCCGAGATTCAATTTAATGGTCGATTAGCAATCGAATCTAGACACAGCTGCATAAAAGACACACACACACACACTATCCTAATTCTCTCCCCTCCCCTCAGGATCGCTACAGTATTTTAGTATGTATGATTGTAGGGTATATATAAATACATATGTTTTAAGTGCCATTGGTGTTTGTAATTGTTCGTTACTATACATGTATATCATGTATGTAACACTTAATTATATATTTATATATTTATTATATATTTGTAATTTTAAGCTTTTAAAATTACGATAGAACTCCCTAACCCAATATGCAATTTGTTTATTATTAACTGTTCAGTGAATTCTTCTAATTATGCAATTTCTCTGTTATTCTTTGCTCGTCTCCGCGATAAATAAACTCAACATGATTAGAAGTAGCCACCGAACACTTATAGTATTATAAGAACATTTTATATGCATGCAAACATGTGAAGGTGAAAGTGTACATTGTAAATAAGGTGTGGGATGAGTCTGACATCATTACGAATACATCTTGGTAAAATCTTCACAATGATCTCGATCACATTCCTAGTGCATCGCTGTGTGTCCTTGACGCCTGTTCTTCGTTCTTGTGTGGATAAGACACAGGTGTTAAAAGCAAATCCGCAATTACCAAAGAAAACATTATTGTAATATGCCATAAACCCATCAGAATTTCAATGGAATATCTGTGGAATTGTCTCAATGGTTTTAGCTACTATGATGGTTATTTAATATATACTGTACTTTACTCTTGTATTCCAAGGATGAAATAATCAAATTATCTCTTAAGGGGGTAATTGTCTTGGCTTTAATTAGCATTTTCTTGACCGGACTCAGGTAAAGCCCATGTATTTTGCCATAACAACAAGTTTGATGGCTACACATTTACTTCCTGGGTTACAGGCAATATAACACCCTATGGCTCAGGTGTTGTCCTATTACTGGTAAAACAGGAAAGAAGCAAATTTATAGGCTACAAAACAACAGAATTCACAGCAAAAAAACAAACCGTGTACTTCAGAGAATGGTGAGAAACTGTTTTTAAAATGTTGATCTGTAGACCTGGGAATTCTCACAGATGTTGTGAAGCTGTCAATTTGACATCTTAAGGTGTCTGTAAGTCCAAAGGGACTGGAGGAAGGAAGCATGGGAGTGTCAAACTGCTTGTACATTATAAAATTAAAGCATTCTCATCCTTTCCGGTTATGCGACACACAGGCAGTTTTTGTGACTGTCAATGCTCAGGTTTATTTGACATACGCTGGGAGACAATAATGATGGTGTACATACTGAACAGGTCTGTGCTGTTTAAATACAATGGAGACAGTTCAAAACAAAATCATAAGAATGCCATTTCTGTTGTATTTTTTATCCCCTGTAATAATATAAATTGCAGGAGAACATTGGGCCTCATTTACGAAAGGGCACTAAATTTGGAGTTAACACGCACGTAGTGAGCCTAATGTGCGCGACAAATCTAAATTTACTGCCCCATTTACTAACAGAGAACACATTAATTTATGTGTCCAGAATTTGTTTAATTTACATACCACACCGTGCACACTACATGTATTGTGAGCGATAATTTAATGTGCACGATAATGTCAGAGGCTTACCAGTGACCACCATGATATCAAAAGCCCTGTAGTCCAAGCTTATATTTGGTCAGTACAGTAGCTTATTGTGAAGGTGGCAGTGGCTTACATTGACCGAAAATGAGCGATCAACAGACAGACTCAGCAGGGGACAGGCAATGGCAACGTAAAGTGAAACTGCACTGCTTACCTTTTAATTTTAACATGTCCTTGTCTGATGTTAAAAAAAAATAGAAAAAAAGACTTTTTCCTTTCTCCATATATATATATATATATTGCATGCAAGCTATAATTTAAGTATTTTATACATATTTTACATAAATTCAATAATAGTGCACTATTAGGCCACTCACCCCACTGAGTTTTTTGAGATACAACAGACTGATTTCCTGTTGATTAGACTGGTCCCCTACAATTGATGAATTGTCTACCTAGTTGAAGGCATGTGGTGATGGCCCAGGGTCTGATGTTAGGTGTAGACAGGAAGCAGACAGGAACAGAAGTTGTAGATTGCAATCCAAAATACTTATTTTATTATCAAGCAAATAACTCAGTGAACACAAACAAAAGAACTTACCATTATAACTATTTACAAAAGAAAAAAACACCCTACTGCAGGATTGAAGAAATAACCTGGTGTAAATCAACCAAGGCTTTTACTTAAACAGGTTTCAGTAGCATAGCATAACCCTCTCTCTCTCTCTCTCTCTCTCTCTATGCTTTAATGCTCTGCCTCACACAAAGATGGTGCCACACAAGACTGTCTGCTACAAACTCAATATTTAAAACTTTTCCAGATTTTTCCCAAAGGTAAGTTTTATTTTACTTTAGAAAATAGCTACACTACACAAAGGTATTGTCAACACTCTCTAGAATAATTAAGTACAAGTATAGAGAAATTAAATAATATTCTGTACTGCTGTAGCCTACTATTTTAATACTTAACACCGTCAGAACATCTCTCTGAAAATGTGCAACTTTTCAGGGAGATAACTGCGTCAAGCATTCAGTATATCCTTTTAACCAAGTATGCTGTTCTTTCTCACAGGTTTCAACTGGCAGAACATCTCTTGTACAACAACAGGTAAGTACATTTATTTCTATTCTTTCACAAGTTACCATGAAGTTACATGTTATCAGGGTTTGTGTTCACAATCAGAGGATCGTATTTCAGTTCTTTGTTAAAACAGTCTTTATTCTGCATTTTTTTCATTTTTCACTCATGGGATGGGGCTTGCTCCATCACATTTCCCCCTCCTCAAGTTCTCGTGATCCTCAGGAATGCGAGAAAGTAAGTCCACAATCTTATTGTGGGTTCCGGGTCTATACTTGACCTCAAAAGAAAATGGTTGCTGACTCAAATACCATGGAGTAATTCAGGCAGTGAATCCTTCATTTTGCCCAGCCATTGCAAGCCATTGCAAGCCATTGCATTACACAAATGTTTGGCCCAATAAGTGAGTCAAGTGCCCACTTAATCCACAAACATTTTTTCTCCACGGTAGAATAGTTAAGTTCTCTAGGAAATAGCTTTCTGCTGATGTAGAGTACAGGTAGCACATTTTTCTGGTGACCCTGTAGTAAGACTGCTCCCAATCCAACTCCTGATGAATCCGTCTGAACCACAAAAGGTTGGTCAAAATCTGAGTCTTGACATAAAGCTTCCTTCAACTGAAAGAATGTTTGCTCACAGGCCTCAGTCCATTTTACCTTATTGGGGCTGGATTTCTTTCAGATCAGTCAACACTGCAGTTATAGCTGAGAACCCCGGAATAAACAGTCGGTCATAAAAAAGAATGCACTTGTTTCCTGGTTACTGGAACCGAACACTGCAGAATCGGCTGCACCTTCCCCATCTTGGGACAAAGCACACTATTACCCTGATGGTATCCCAGGTAATTGGTCTCCGTCACTTATGAAATCTCCTGCAGAATATATAGTTCTTCTTCTTCCTCTTCGTCCTCCACAGTCCTGATTAACATCTGTTGGCTCTCTTTCTGCTGCATTGGGTGTCATTCCTTTAAAAGATTTACATTAGTAGGTTTGCCTCTCTTTTTGATGATCTGGCATAAATATTTCTTAAGTGATGGAAGCCTTCTGGCTTAGTACTTCATAAGGGCCTTGCCACTTGGATAAAAGTTTATTGTCCGTGGTGGGTCACAGGAGTAGAACTTGCTGTCCAGGGTTAAAAGATTGCGATCTGGCTGCCTTATCATACCAGGCCTTTTTGCGTCTCTGTGCCTCCTCAAGGTTTTCTCTCGCCAAGGCAGACATCCTCTCCAACTAATCTCTCATCTTCAGAATATATGCTGCGACATTCAGGCTTTTTGTTTTCTTGGATTCCCATCCTTCCTTCAAAACATATAGGGGACCTCTTACTTGTCTGCCATACAGCAGCTCATAGGGAGAATTGTTGATGCCTGGGGAACTTCACGGTAGGCGAATAGCAAGTATGGAATCCACTGATCCCAATCCAAGCCGGTATCTGCAACAAACCTATTTCTTTAGCATTTGGTTAAAACGCTCTACAAGCCCGTCTGTCTGGGGGTGGTAAGGTGTGGTCTTTAAGCCTTAATTCTCAGCAACTTGTAAACCTGCTTTAACAGCTTAGACCTGAAGTTGGTTCCCTGGTCGGTAAGTATTTCTTTTGGTATGCCTACTCTAGAGAACAGTTGTAAAAAGGCAGGTCCTTGCCTTCACAATTCTCATTGAGAAAGCCTCTGGGTAACATGTAGCATAATCACAGATTACCAGAACAAACCTCTTGCCTGATCTGCTTCTTTCCAGGGGCCCTATCACATTCATGCCAATTCTCTCAAATGGAACATCAAGTACAGGAAGGGATATCAGGGGAGCTTTTCCTGGCCCCCCTCCTCCACATGCTAATTGATACTCTAGGCACGTCTTAAGATACTTACTCACAACAGTGTACAACCCTGGCCAAACAATTTGTAAAAGAGTTTTATGCTTGCCTAGATGGCTGGCCCACGCACTGTACTGTATGCCACAACTCTAAAATGTTCACCCTCAACCTTCTGCTAAATTTGCAGAGAGGTACTGCAGCATACACTCAGCCTTTTGCAACTCCTCCAAGTTATCTGGTACCTTTATTTTAGCCACTGTAATTTTTCCCTGCACCGTTGTCTTTTGAATTTACGGCATTTAACACTGCCTTTCTCTTCTAGCTCCTGTTCCCGAAAGAATGGCATGTTTTGCCATTCCAAATCCCTGGTTCTTGCTGTCTACTTTAAAACCTAGTAACTACCAGATTACAGGGATTGGTTTGGTGTACCAAATCTGCAAGAATTGGTATGTCCTGGCCCATTATTACAGGGTAGGATACTTTGTGTACTACTCCCACGGTTACTAGAAAGGTTTGATCTTGTATAACCAAATACACATCTGCTGTGGGGTAAGCTCATTCTTCTCCATGGACACACCTAATGCCAATAGTAACCCCTTCATTAAAACATTCTCTTGGAACAAAGGTATCCCTCACTATCCAACAAGGCTTGAACAGTTTCTATTTTTCCTGGCAGACTGGGCCTGGGAACAGCTAAAATTAGACTTAATATGACCTCCCTGTCCACAGTTATAACACACTACTTTGCTTTTACTAGGCTTACCAGTTGCATTGGGATAAGTTTTTACTTTAACATAACTCAGACTTACGCTGGTTGGGTGTGCTGGTCCCTCGGGTGTAGTGGTAGTTCTTCTGACCTCTACACACCGACACAAAAATCTCAGTTAGCTGGGCAGCTTCCAGGGCTGAAGAGGGATCGTGCTCCTTAATTCAGACGTACACCTCCGGGTTGACCATCCTCAGTAACTGCTCCAGGATGATAATTTCTCCGATCTCCTGTTTAGTGTGCTCATCTGGTTGTATCCATTTACAATACAATTCCTGCAGGCGGACATAAAGTTCTTTGGGAGTTTCACCTGAGAAAACGTTCATGGACCGAAAACGCTTTTGGTAAGTGTACACATTAATTTCATATTTCTTTAATATAACTTCCTTCACTTTATCATAGTCCACAGTTTCCTCATTGTTCATGGCTACAAACGTTCTGCAGGCTTTGCCGGTAAGGAGAGGAACTAGCCGTATGGCCCAATGTTTTTTGTCCAATGCACAGGCTGTCACCATGCGCCCAAAAGTGGTCAGATACTGCACAGTATCATCTGACTCCTACAGCCTAGGCAGAATCCATTCCTTCCAGCCCAATACTTATCACCGTCAGCATATCTCTCTGAAAATGTGCACCTTTTCATGGAGATAACTTGTCAAGCATTCAGTATATCCTTTTAACCAAGTATGCTGTTCTTTCTCACAGGTTTCAACTGGCAGAACATCCCTTGTACAACAACAGGTAAGTACATTTATTAGTTACCATGATGTTATGTTATCAGGGTTTGTGTTCAAAGTCAGAGATACGTATTTCAGTTCTTTGTTAAAACAGTCTTTATTCTGTATTTTAATACAAAAGGAAGCCCCAAGTTAGAACTTTTATTTGTACTCTGTTTTCTTTCATTTTTCACTAATGGGATGGGGCTTGCTCCATCTTAGCATGCTTCATAGAAATGCCTCTATCCTACTGCATGAGAAGGAGTCACCCAGGTCAAACAGTTGGTCCAGGTTGACCGCAGAGTTGGATAGAAAGTCGTTCCTGCCTTCCTCCCAGGGGTTCTGCAGGAAAGCAGTGGCCAAGAAGGTCTCCTCATCAAAGTCTAGGTTGCCCTGGTTGGTTTGGGTCAGGATGTGGTCTATGTGGCCACCGGGCTCTAAGGTGCTCCACTGCTGAGGCTGGTCAATGTGTGTGCCCCGGACGGTGAGGTTCACCTCTCCAGGGATGGGGCTCAGTGGAGGCATGTGTTCAAGTTCTTCACTGAGGTCACTGGAGAGCGCAGAGTCCAGAATGGCATCCCAGTCAAAATCGCCCTTCAGGGAGCCCAGTTCCTTCTGCTCCTCCGTGGTGAGAAGGGGTGAGCTGGAGCGGCGTGGGGCCTTGACCATCATCCTCTTGGGCAGGGGCTGCTTCCTCTTGTGGCCGACTTTTCCCATCTCTAACAGATCCCAGTTCTGGTAACTGGTGACTTCTTCAAACTCCTTCAAGAGCTGCTGGGACTCCTGGCTCACGCACAGCTGGCTGGTCATCACATCAGCATTGCTGGCTAAGCTGGGCTCCTGACGCATCCTGGTCTGGAAGGCGGGTTTGATATGAACCGGGGGCATTCTCCTCTTCTTGAAGACTCCACTGAGAAGCCTGTCTGCATACTGGGGGTCAATCTTCCAGAAGCCACCTTTGCCGGGCTCGTCCTTCTCCCGCGAGACTTTGATGAAGCACTTATTGAGAGACAGGTTGTGTCGGATGGAATTCTGCAACACAAGAGAAATGAACGGTTAACTAAGAATTCAGTTGAGACTCCTTGAAGCCATTACAAAGATATTAATTAATTTCCTGCCATAATAATTAAGCAAGCATATTTGTTTTTGACCTATATAATCATGTTGTCATACCAGTTGATGTGTATTTATATATTTTTGCCCGCAGTAGTTCAAGAAGTACCCATTTTATGCCTCAAAGATTCACTAAAGAAACTCCTTAGTCTACTCTAGTAAACAAACAGGTCCTAGTATCCTGGGTGAATGTTTTCATGTTACTCAGAGTCTGTTTCTTTTAAAAGGAGCTCTCCACTGGTTACACTTCTTTATCCCAGCAAGAGCCCTTTAGAAAAAAAGCTTCCACACTGAAAGGGCTCCAGTGTATAAATATCCTCAAATTATAAGATGAAAAAAAAGTTTGCAGTAAAGATTCACCCTGTGTGAGGACATGGCCAGTAGGTGATAGCGTGCAAAGCTTCTCTCTGGATGGCCACGCATAATACAACCAGCCCCAGATTCTAGAAGAATTTCACATCATCACATCAGCTGTGCACCCCTGACTGCCTTACAGACTGGGAAAGGACATTTAAAAAAAAAATCAATGTGCGCTGCAGCACATCAAATAATCTTCCTGAATCAACATTTCCTTTATAGGTAGAGTGTCAATTAAAAGTCTACGAATCATTAATAAACCTATTAATGTTTAATAGGTTGTTGAGGCTGTGTGGTCCAGTGGTTAAAGAAAAGGGCTTGCAACCAGGAGGTCCCCGGTTCAAATCCCGCCACTGCCTCATTGTGTGACCCTGAGCAAGTCACTTAACCTCCTTGTGCTCCGTCTTTCGGGTGAGACGTAATTGTAAGTGACTCTGCAGCTGATGCATAGTTCACACACCCTAGTCTCTGTAAGTTGCCTTGGATAAAGGTGTCTGCTAAATAAACTAATAATAATAATAATAAGAGGTTGCTTGGTCAAGTGGTCAGAGAAAAGACCAGATTAATAAAATGTTTTATATTGCATCCCCCCATAGCCAGAATGACACATTTATATCACACTCTTTTGCAAGACTGCTACTAGTATTTTCCATCCCCAGAGACAAACTGCTGCTTCACGCACAGAGAAATACTTTTAAAATAAAGCAGCAGCCTGGCTCTGAGGGTACGATATACACAGCAGAGTTTACGAGAAAGAAGGTCTAGTTAATTCACACATTCTATTATCAAGGGTCTTTCTGTCAGTCACGCATTCCTCCATGGAAAGACTAGGTGGATAATTGGGAAGTTTTACAGTCTGGGATTCCTGTTAATTGGGATAACTTCTTATAAGTGCGCAGTACATCTTTTCTGGTAGTGAAAAGGAGACAGCACTGGAGCTCTCGGAACTGTAATCATTTTGCCTTCTGTGAAGTGAATGTCAAGTAGTATTTTTAATGCACACACTGAAGAGAAGTCTAAACCGCTGTACATGGGAAAACCAAAAGCAACACTTGTCTGGTGCGTCAAACTGACAATCATTGGCACTCACCAAAGAAGACTTCATGGGAGTAGCCATAGCAGCTCAGCACAAATTTTACTAGATTGTACTCGGGAGGAGACATTGAAGAAAATAAACCCCTTCTGGAATATAGTGTATTTATGCTATCTCTGGAGATTTACAGTAAACATGCTCACTTGGAAAGTGTGCATGGAAACCACACAGCATCTGTTGTCAATGTAGTTTGGAATATAGTTACAATATTATTCAAAGAGTTACTTTCAGAAACAACAAATTGATTTGACTGGTGATGGATTAAGATTCAACACAGACCAAGTGAATAGACCACATTACATTATTTCTTTATGAAATTGCAAAACGATTCATCTGACTGTTTATATTTTCAGTGACTTATAATGCTATAATATATTATAATGCTACACCTTCTCACCTGCCAGGTTGGGTCGGCATGTTTGAAGTAGCAGTAGTTGTCTGTGATCCACTTGTAGATGTCAGACAGCATTATCTTGCTCTTCTTGCTGGCCTGCATGGCCATGCAGATGAGAGTGGTGTAGGAGTAGGGGGGCTTGACGTGAGGGTTGGTCCGGTAGTCCACCTCATCCAGAGGCTCCCCCTGGGGTCCTAGGCCAGGGTGTTGGGCAGTTCGGCAGATGGAGGCCAAGGAGTTGGGCTTGCCGGGGGTGTGAGGCATGCCCCTGGAGGCCGGGTCGGCAGCGAGGGGTGAGGACGGCCCCTCTGAGCCCTCCAGGTACCCATACAGGTCACGACTGGGCTGGGCTGTTCTGACATGCTGCTTTCCATTGGAGTTGATGATGGAAAACTCCTGGAGCCATTGCAGGCTGGTTAGACTGTCGTCCAGGTTGACTGAGCTGCTGCTGCTGCTGCTTTCGTCCACCGCGGTCAGGGCCGCTGTCGCTGCTGCTATTGCCTCCTCCTCCAGGCTCAGGTGCCAGTTCTCAGCCATTTCTGCGCAGGTCTTAATTCTGTTTGGAGACTCCTTCCGTTCCACACCTGGAGAAATCAAAAAATACTTTTTATCACAGGAGGTATTTGCACTAGTGCCCTGCTTTCCTATTGTATGGCTATGGAGTCAGAGTGCTAATAATGCTGTACAGTTTTGTTTTTTGATGTTTATTTTGAGACATTAAGAAATGTTTTGTATTCAAGAAACAACCACATTCTAAACAGTTTCAAGAAAATGTAACGTTATTTGTTTAAAATATTTTTTAATAGCGCTAAGATTTTTGAATAGGGCCCTATTGTTTCAATTTGTGCAGTGTTGTGAGGAAGCATTACACTGATGTAGCATTAAAAGCAAAAAAAAGCTCAGCACATGCACTCCATTTGACCCATATAGGGAGTTAAAACACAGCTAATAACTCACTGAAAATCTTCAACATAATTATTTTATACTAAATATTCTTTAGGACAGCGTTCCCTCCACCATTAAAAATACAAAAAAGTTACAAATCATTAATATCCTGTGTAGGATGTGGGGTTTGCTGGACCAATCAGGGACAGTCCAGCCCCATTCAGTAATTTCCAATAAGTTCAGTCTTGAGAATGGAAACAGTGAATGTCAATCTATGTCGTCATTTTTGTGAGCCAATAAGAAGAGCTTTTAAAAAGTGAATTACAATTAAACCCACCCTCTGCTTCAAATCCTGGTGATGATGCTAGTCAATGAGTCGTACATACTGCCAATGTAATTACACTAATGTAAGCAGTAGCCACAACTTCTGACTTGCCTTAAGGTTTTTAGAAATGTTACCTTAAGGATTAAAGCTAGACTAACTGTCCATGTATTCCCATCCTACGGATTTGTATACAAAGCACACACATGCAGAAATGTTTTAAGATGTCAGAACACAATTCTATCATTTTTCACCAGAAGCTTCATCAGCCTAAATGTGAATGCAGTCAAATATTGAGTGTCTTAAGAGAACCTCTGTGAAATGGCTACTTAGCCAAAGCCCAGTGATTGATTTTGCTGTTTAATTGTGGTCAAGTTGTTTTTTTTTTTAAAGGATGCAATTCATAATGTTCCATGTAACTTAGTATTTTGTGATTGGGATAACAGATAATATCACATTAATCCTTGCCATGTAGAATCATGCATTTCAGTGATTTCATTTTGGCAAAGGTAGGCTATATTAAATGAAAATATTCTAGCTGAAAAAACTTAAATAAAGTTTGATACCCATGCATTGCACAGGTCTATGTTGGTTTCCTTAATAAATAGTCTGCTACTTTTTTTTAATTTATCAGATCAGATGATACAAAAGCTGTCAACTATCAACCAATAACCTGGGGTAAATTATGCTTAATAGAAAAGTGTTTTTTTAAATATAAAATATCATAAAATTGCTACAAATAAATAAACGTTTCTGTGTTCAGGCTCCATTAATGTGTAACAAATATCACGACAGAATAAACGACTTGTTCGCACAAATAAAAGCATTATTATTTCAGTACAGGAAATGTAGATATAAAACCTTCGGTTCCTAATCTTACACTAATCTAAGTTTACAAATGTAGCTAAAACCTTAGGAATAACGACATTCTACAGTACCAACACGAAAACAACTATACTATTAGCAATGACAACAATGACAATAATATAAATCAAAATGTATGTACTCAACTTTTTTTTTTTTTGCAAATTAACTTTCCACAACCTTCTTAAATAAACTTCTGGAAGCTTTCCTTCTTCAACCAGCTGGTCTGATTTAAAATCCAAATAACCCCCCCTCCCTTTGAAAATCGAGTTCTTGACTGAGGCTGCACGGATAGGCTATTCACTGCGGTCCAAAAGCGTCTCTGGGGGTTTAATATACCTGAACTAGCAGGCTTGCGTTAACACCATAGAAACGGCCCTCCCCGTTATAAACAGCTTCAAGCCCTGCCATTGGCTGAGCCGTTTCTCTAGTGGGACTTTAATCACTTTAGCACTCCACTCTGACTTTCTGGAAAAAAGAAGATAAAAAAATTGTTGAACTTTTGCTTGTTTTCATGCAAATCAGTAGGAACTTTCCCGAGGCAGAGTACAAGGGAAAGTGTAATAGTAGGGCTGGCTAGGCAGTGTGTATCGGCTAAGGAAGGCTGGTATCCAGCCCTACACATCCATCAGACCCGCTGAAAGGGTTACTGGTGGGGCTAATGAGCTGTGTTTGTTTGGGAGGCACACACACATTCATTACTGCCTTGTGGTTGATGCTAGTTACAAGCAGCAGAAGAAATCTGCTCTATTGGAAACATGTAGTAAATGGATATTATTTTGTATTGACGTTTGAAGTAAGTTTTTTTTTTTTGCATGCTATTGTTTGAGCAGGGATTTTTTTTATTATGGGGAGGGGACACGACGACATAGTAATATAGCTAGGTCAAGATCATTTCCATAAATTACCAACTTTACCGACACCAAATAAAGCAAGACCTTTTGTATCGGCCACTTGTCACACTTAGAAATCCAAATCAGTTTGACTCGCATAAAATTGTCACTTTCTTTTAATATAAAATAAAATAAAGGGAAAAAAGAACATTGACTATTATGTATTCTTTTGAAGAAGGAAGTAAATGCAGGTAGTCTATTTACAGTTGTGTGTGTTGTTGTTTTTTTGTTTTATTTTTTCACAAGTACAAATATAATGCCCCGCTGTTGTATCATTATATTTATGAGTTCATGATGATGAAGCACCACGCCATTTTATCAACTCGGACAACTCCGAGTTGATAAAATCCTGCGGTAATATATTATGCATTCGTGATAGCAATTTTTACGAGGGCTCTTCATCTAAACGCTTGTTAAAGAAGTCTGGGCTGGCAAACCGGGTGACATCATTTTCTGGAATTCACGCAGTCGCGTTAATGAGTAATCAGAAAGCTACTGGAGTGTGAAGCGACTGAGACAGTGGACCGTAATGGAACTTTTAAACGCAGCTCAATTTTTGAGTTTTCACACCAAACTCTGGTACCTAAATGCACACGAGGTGCGTCTTTACATGAAGCAAAGAAAATCCTCCACAGATGTAGTGGTAAAGCACTCTAAACCACATATACATATGATCAAGCATTATAACCTAGCATGTGAGAAAAGGGGAGAGCTGCACCAAATACTACTAATCATGTTTATTTTACAGTACACTGATTCTTGATAGTTGGGACAATGCAGGTTTGCCAACTTTAAGTATCAATTATTTTTACAAGAATAATACTTACTTGAAAACACAAATTCTGTGCTCTAAAGCCCTTTTATGTAACTACACCCAAAACCACACCAAACATTTCTGTGTCAGTACCATTAAAATGCAGCTTTAAAGCTCAAGGTTATTAAATCCTCTGGATCTGTGCAATCAATGAGACTCGAAGACAGCTTTCATTTAGTGTGCTACTCTCCAGCAAGTGAAGCATGCTATCTTCAAACATGTCAACAATGCTTAGAGACCATTTTAGACCCAAAATGTGACTTACCACAAGTAACATGTAAACAGCGAGAGAGAACTGAGGAAATGACACCAGAAGTGTAAAGAATACACACATTCATGACAAGCACTGGTGCTTCACTAAAGTCATCATGATCATAGGCGTAATTTACACGGGGGGCATGTCCCCCTCACTTTCTCAATGATGGAGACATGTCCCCCTCACTTTCTCAATGATGGGGACATGTCCCCCTCACATTGCAGGAGTACTAAAACTTGTATTTCACTATCATTTATTGGTATAATCACTAGTCAGTATTGAAGTCAATGGGAAGAAAAATGTTTAGTAGTTTAAAGACTACAGCCGACAAATTTGTATACAACCTGAGATCATAGTAATGTTGGGGAAAATGACAAACGAATGGACATAGAGGATGCACTACGTTGCTGCATCCAAAACACAAGAAAATGGTTTAAGTTTGTAATTGACCATAGCTTGTGTTATTTACTAATGTTGTCACACTGAGGTTTCTGTCTATTTACAGTAACTGTTAATTTTAAATTGAAACAGTGAACTTCCATCCATCATCATTAACCACTTACTCCTTTACAGGGTCAGGTGAGCGGAGCCAGAACCCGGCTTACACAGGGCAAGGCATGAGACTACACCCTGGATGGGACGCCAGTCCATCGCAGGGCACCACACACACACACAGAGAGCAATTTAGAGTGACCAACCAACCTGGACAACGTGTCTTTGGACTGTGGGAGGAAACCGGAGTACCCAGAGAAAACCCACACAAACACGTGGAGAACATGCAAACTCCACACAGACAGTACCCTAGGCCTGATTTGAACCCAGGACACTGGCGCTGTGAGGCAGCAGCGCTAACCACTACGCCACTGTGCCGCCCCAACAGTGAACTTAAAACAGCAAAATGACATAGACATCAATACAAACTAAATACATTACCAATAACTTTTTACACAATTATTATACCAAATTGATCACGATATATTACTGATTCTAAATTATTTTGCATGTTTAAATACATTACACAGATTTTAGCATCTCTATTTATCAATGTTCCAAAAACTCACTCTTGGTCACATTTTACAAAACATATTAATGTCTTTGGATCTGTTAATTAGACATACAAGGGATGCAATTTTTTGTTATACTTTGTGTCAGGATGACTTTGTGGTGACGTACCCAGACCAGGAAGCTGACAGAGACACAGACATGTACTGCGAGTGGAAGCGCTGGTGAAGAGATTTATTAAATCAACAAAAAAAAAGGTTAGGCAAAAAAACAGCACTGCTCACAGAGCCAAAATAAACGTTTAAAACAAAAATAGGTTTCAAACACAAAACCCTTTAACAAAACATAAGTACCATGCTGGTGCTTCCAGCAAGACTAGCAGTGGTATTTTCTTTTTACTTTCTTTTTTACTTTCCTTCTCACTCTCACTCTTGCTCACGTTCCTCCTTCCTGAACACCCAGCTCAAATACACATGTTTATATACACGTGGCCATCTCCGAATTAACAACAAATTAATCAATTTGGAGATGGCCACAATCTGCACGAGTTTACAGCCATAAGCCATTCTTTTTTTCATAAATAAACACAAATACATTTACTTACAAGCAGGGCTTTGCCCTGCCTCACTAATTACCTACAGAGCTCTCTTCTGCCCTGCCACATACATGTTTGTAACATACTTTATTATTTCAGATAGAATAATCTTCATGCATGCCCTAGCTACAGAAACTGTCATCCCAACCCCCACTTTTAAAGCCAAAGTTATACCATTGATCATGGTAGATAAGAACATAAGAACATAAGAAAGTTTACAAACGAGAGGAGGACATTCAGCCCATCTTGCTCGTTTGGTTGTTAGTAGCTTATTTATCCCAGAATCTCGTCAAGCAGCTGCTTGAAGGATCCCAGGGTGTAGGTTTCAACAACATTACTGGGGAGTTGGTTCCAGACCCTCATAATTCTCTGTGTAAAAAAGTGCCTCCTATTTTCTGTTCTGAATGCCTCTTTATCTAATCTCCATTTGTGACCCCTGGTCCTTGTTTCTTTTATCAGGTCAAAAAAGTCACCTGGGTCGCCATTGTCTATACCTTTTAGGATTTTGAATGTTTGAATCAGATTGCCGCGTAGTCTTCTTTGTTCAAGACTGAATAGATTCAATTATTTTAGCCTGTCTGCATACGACATGCCTTTTAAACCCGGGATAATTCTGGTTGCTCTTCTTTGCACTCTTTCTAGAGCAGCAATATCCTTTTTGTAGCGAGGTGACCAGAACTGAACACAATATTCTAGGTGAGGTCTTACTAATGCATTGTAAAGTTTTAATTTTACTTCCCTTGATGTCAAACATCAACACCTGAAAGTTAAATTTCAAAGGTAGAAGAGATGTGTTTCTGTCCTCTCATAGATGTGCTTGTTAAGTTGACTGGAAATGGCTGTCCTATTCTTGCAAGCAGCATGAGAGATATATAGCATCTCTCCAGTAGTAATGGATTTTGTAGAGGATGAACATCTTAATAGACTTCTGCCTAGCTCTTTAATTTCACATTTTATATATCTGAACATGGCTTTGATAGGTTTGTCCATTTTGTGAGCTGTCATGTTTGTTTTCCTTGTCTTTTGATTTGTAAAAGCCAGCAGAGGCCAACACACTGTTCTATATATTGATGTTTGTTTGTTTTTTCTCTGGTATTTTTGGGATCCACCATTCCGGATTTTGAAGCTGATGCCTAGTTTTGCATTTTTCAAAAATGTATTCTGTTCTCAGTAGAAACAATAACTTTACTCTAATTCCAAAACTAAAGCTAACTTTATTCTGAATATAAAGAAGCTTCTGAACAATTTAAAGTTGTGACCTTATGGGGAAGAAATATTGAAATGCATGTTATTGTGATTATCATTGTGAATGTTATCTGAAACAAAAACACATTGGAAATGTGAAAAAACACCAAGTTATCAAAAGTGCCCAGCCATTTAAAGTGGAGATATCAAAAACACAAGACAAGTTTCAAGAAACCATTGGGGCAACCTTGCCCAACACAATGCAAATAGGTTATTTCACCTAAGAGTGTTGGGAACTACAAATTAAAAGTGAAATGGTGCTTTTGGATGATTTACATTTGCTGCGCCAATACCCTGAAAACACGTAAACTGTCCTTGCTGTATAGAATCAGGCATTTCTCTCTCTTTGCTGATATAATAACTTGCCACCAGGAACTACCAATCCTCTCAATGTATTGTGCATGCTGTTGATGAAGCGTGTTTGATATATGACTGTGTATTGCTGTATGTATTTAGATTAGGGCGCTTCCCTTAAGCTATATGTGTGGAACAAGGGTTCCTTTTCAATTCGAAGATGACCGCCAATGATACTTTTGGGATGTGCCTGGTTGCCAGGTATTCGCTGAGCATTTTATATCAAAGATGCCGATAGGCTCCACCGTGGAGTGATGTCCTCGATTCCGCCTCACCGTGGTAATAAATAGTCACTGAGCGGAGATATCAGTCTCTTTTGTCTTTCACAGACAGGTAGGTAAGGTGGGTGAGTATTACACTAACCTTTTCCAGTTGTGACTCTTAGAGCTCCTTCTTCAAGTTTTTTGTGAGTTCCCTTGCAATTTATTGCTGGAAGTAGGTTTGCCACTTCCCCGGAATCAAAAACTCGGCAACTGAAGACTGAGTTAACGCAACGCAACTGCATTTCGTTTAATAAAAACAAAAAAACTTCTTCAACAGCCTACATCGTCTAGCGATTGTAGGCAGCTTTCTAACCTCTGCAGCTTGCTGCATGTTCCTTGCTATAATTTTCCTCTGCTTTTTGCAGCAGTAAAAAAAGAGAGAGAGAGAGAAGGGAAACATGACCCTCCAGCGAGTCCAGCCTCGCTCTGCAGCTGCTGTTGACTCGAGGGCTCTGGGCGACCTCAGTATGCCCACTCAGTGTGTGCGGCCTAGCGCCCCTACAGGCCACCGATTACTACTGATTTTATTGTTACAGTAAAAAAAAAAAAAAGACAGCACTCCAGCTTGCTGTCAAGTGTCTCTCTTCTTCTGCATTTCAGTTTAGAAATAAATAAACAGTGCACTTCCTCCATTAGGCCTTGGCCTTAGTGTGTAGCAGACCGCGTGCATCATCACTCTCCCATAAAGCGGTGTGCTCGTGTGCTAAGCACCCCGACTGCAATGTTGACTTTCCACCTGTGCAGGTCCTGCAGGAGGAAATTGACTCCACAGGACAAACACACCTTGTGTGTGAGGTGCTTGGGCATCGAATACGCCTCTGCTGCCTTGGCAGACAGGTTATCCTGCTCTTTTTGCGCTGGGTCCAAGGAGAGCACACTGCAAAAAAGAATGGCACTTTTCTCAAACGAGAACCTTGCAGCCAGCCGAGGAGAGCTGTCGTCGGTCCCGGAATCCCAGGCCTCCCCTCCCCACCCTCCGAGTTCTACGCAGTGTATTTTTTGTGTGCAGGTTCAATGGCAAGGGACAGGAAGAGATCTAGAAATGTGGACCTGGCGAGGGATATTGCCAAGTTAAAGGGCCAAATGGCCCAAATACTCGAGCACTTGAGCAGGCAGCAGGTCCCCCCTGCGCCTGGCCCAGAGCATACCCCAGCTTTGCCAGTGATTGCTACAGAGGTTGAGCAACAGGACGTGGTGATGAGCGAGGAGGAACAGGATGCACACACTCTAGTGGCTTCCTGGGATGAGGAGTCCTTCTTGCGAATGGAAACTCAGGACCCAGACCTGACTCAGGTTATGGCCCCCAGCTCCAAGCTCACCTCGGAGCTTGAGATTCCAGCGCCCTCAAACTCAGTTTGGGCACTGATGGAAAGGGCTGCTAACTTCCTCCAGGTACCCTGGAAGGCAGGTTTTGAGCGGTGCAGGTCTGTTTTCAGACCAGCGCAGACTTCGACCCCTCAGCCTTTATCGGCATTCCCTGGATTTCTCTTGGCAACACCCGGCCTCAGCACCCAGCGTGTCCAAGAACGCAGCTGCACTTGCCTCCATGGAAGGAGTAGAAGTGGTAGGGCTCACGCAGTTCCAACTGGTGGACTCCACCATAGTGGCCCTAATGCAAGCCCCCGCTGTGGGAGGCCTGTCCAAAGATCCTCTATGCCCTAATGGCCAATGCAGGATCACAGAAGCTCACCCGAAAAAGGCATACTCTGCTGTGGCACAGGTCACTTGCTTGGTTAACAAAGAAGGCCTTTTGACGGCCTACCTGTACGGCATGCTAGGTTTGACTAGCTCACTTTTTTCTTTTCTTGTGAAGCACAATGCGTTATTCAGCTAAAAAAGATAAAAGCCTGCAAACTAACTGTGATTTAAAATATATATATATATATATATAAAATAACATGCTTTTATATTGTCAGAAGAAGTTGACAAAATCTCAGTTATCAATTACATTAACTGTTTTATATATATATATATATTGTGGTAGCGTGGCAGGCAGTCAAGACTGACTAGCGGCAGGAACAGCAAACACCCACAGACAGATTTATCGTGCAGCGCCTTGGCGCACTTTTATTCTCACAAAATAAAACAAAACACCGGAACAAAGTAAATATTTGAACAAAAATACCATAAACCCTTTTTACAAACAGAACAAACCAAAAGCCTATCTTCACTTGAAGATACTAACTGCACTGTATTGAAGTCCCTAACTCACACAGGACAGCTAAGCTGTTTCCCTGTCTCAAAACCAGTTTATCAATTATTTTAATCCCTCTGTACTTACGTTCTCCCCATTCAACACTCCTGCCACCTCCTTTTCTCTTATATCCCTTACTAAGCACAAAAGGACCGTTTATATAGGACAGATAATTGCAAACACTCAGTCAATTATCACCGTATCTACCCAATAGACAGGTGTTTCTTCCTTTTCTGGCTGAATACCATCAGCCCTAAAGGCTTCTGGGAAATGTAGTTTCCCCAGCCACTTCGGCCATGTTACCTATCATGAACTACAAATTTTTCACCTTAACAGGGGAACATAGATCTTGTCAGCCTCAGACTAACATACTTATTAGCCCTCACTTCCCCTATATATATATATATATATATATATATATATATATATATATATATATATATATATATATATATATATATATATATCATAATAAAAATACCATGGTCAGTCAGTTGGCTGGACGTTTACATAAATTATTATGTTCTACTTAAAAAGCATCAAATCTGATCAATTTAAACTTGGTTTTAAGAAAAAATAAAAATGAGCCTGGTAAAACAAGATCTCAATATCGTCAGACACAAGTTTAGACGAAAGTTCTTTATAACTTTTCTGACTGGGATCTGGCGAATACATCTGAGTACAATATGTTTATTTATAAGAACATAAGAACATAAGAAAGTTTACAAACGAGAGGAGGCCATTCAGCCCATCTTGCTCGTTTGGTTGTTAGTAGCTTATTGATCCCAGAATCTCATCAAGCAGCTTCTTGAAGGATCCCAGGGTGTCAGCTTCAACAACATTACTGGGGAGTTGGTTCCAGACCCTCACAATAAAAAAGTGCCTCCTATTTTCTGTTCTGAATGCCCCTTTATCTAATCTCCATTTGTGACCCCTGGTCCTTGTTTCTTTTTTCAGGGCAAAAAAGTCCCCTGGGTCGACACTGTCTGTACCTTTTAGGATTTTGAATGTTTGAATCAGATCGCCGAGTAGTCTTCTTTGTTCAAGACTGAATAGATTCAATTATTTTAGCCTGTCTGCATACGACATGCCTTTTAAACCCGGGATAATTCTGGTTGCTCTTCTTTGCACTCTTTCTAGAGCAGCAACATCCTTTTTGTAACAAGGTGACCAGAACTGAACACAATATTCTAAGTGAGGTCTTACTAATGCATTGTAAAGTTTTTTCTACATGTTAACCACTCCCTAATCCATGTGCATGCATTTCCTTGAATCCCTACTGCGTTCATCTTAATCTTTTATGCGGGACTTTGTCAATAGCTTTCTGGAAATCTAAATAAACCATGTCGTATGCTTTGCAATTATCCATTGTCAATGTTGCATCCTCAAAAAAGTCAAGCTGGTTAGTTAGACACGATCTCCCTTTCCTAAAACCATGCTGACTGTCTCCCGGGATATTGTTACCATATAGGTAATTTTCCATTTGAGATCTTATTATAGTTTCCATAAGTTTACATATAATAGAAGTCAGGGTTATTGGTCTATTATGTTTAAGTTATTTACAGTATTCAACCTTTTTTTTTTAGGTAAGTGAAAAAATCATGTGTAATAGTCATTAATTGGAAGCTTACTTAACATCAAATAACATAAGTTTTTAGCATTAAAATACATTTTAATGGTGTTGCTATACACTATTTTATTTATCCCGTGCCAAAAATAAACCACTCATCTCTGTTCTTAACTAATAACCTGTATTAGTACATATATTTGTATTTTAAGCAATATAACCGATCATTCTCTAATTGTGTTTACCACCAGCTGAAGAAAGTGCTTTATTTATTTTACACAATACAATTTTTCTAACAAACTCCTGCACCACGTTGTTTTGAGCAAATTATAGATCTTAATAATAGATTAATTCCCCTTATGGAAAACTCCCATGGGAACATTTTTAAAAAATATCATGGGATTCCCATGGTGAATTGGGACCCATGAAAATCCCATGATTTTAAATTTCAGTTACCCAATGGCAGTTCCCGTGAGATTTGAATAGGGATCTCATGGAATTTCATGGGGTTCCCGTGAGATTTTAATAAGGTTCTCATGGGATTTCATGGGGTTCCCGTGATATTTTAATAAGGTTCTCATGGGATTTCATGGGGTTCCCGTGAGATTTTAATGCGTTCTCATGGGATTCCATGGGGTTCCCATGAGATTTTAATAGGGTTCTCATGGGATTCCATGGGGTTTCCATGAGATTTGAATAGGGTTCTCATGGGATTCCATGGGGTTCCCGTGAGATTTGAATAGGGTTCTCATGGGATTCCCATGAGATTTTAATAGGGTTCTCATGGGATTTCACTGGGTTCCCGTGAGATTTGAATAGGGTTCTCATGGGATTTCATGGGTTTCCTATGAGATTTGGGGATTTCAATGGGATTTTAATGGGGATTTCATGGGATTTTAATGGGGTTCCCAAGGGATTCTCATGGGATTCCAAAGGGGTTCCCAAGGGTTTCTCATGGGATTTTAATGGTGTTTCTGTGGGGAATATTTTGGGACTAATGGGGTTCATGAGGGTTTCTTACCTATACACTAAAAACTTTAAAACACCTACTAAAAAATAAAAAAACTTTAAAACACCTATTTATACAATAGGAAAATATATACTCATTGAAAGTTTGTATGTACTTCAGTTTAATTATATTTAACTGCAAGATTGACATCTATTTAAACAATATTTTATTTTGACAAAAGAAAAACAGGTAAGCAATAAAAAAAATGCATTTTGGATTATTATGAGTTATTAGTCTATATAGTTTTTTTATTTTTATTTAACATTAAAAAAAAAGATTATTCCATTTTTATTTACAAGATTACTGGACTTTAGCATTGCAGTAAGTGGCCACATCTTTTAGCTTGTATGCCATTGTGGTCTACATGGCAGTTTTCTCCACAGTCGGAAACTGTTACTGCACATTTGCTGAAATAAAAAACAAAGAAATGGTAAGAATAAGGTTGAATGGTCTATATTTCTTATAAATGGCTACTTCATTTTATTTGAATGTTTTTATTATTTGCATGCTCCATGTCAGTTTTAATAATTTTACTGGACTTAATGGCACTCTTAGATAATATAGATAATATGATCACTGCCTGGGCAGGTAGAGTTGTTCTTTGTACAGCAGCACTGTGTTTTATTTTTTCAACAAAGTAAAAATACTTAGTAGGTGAAAAATAGAAAATAGTCATTTGAATTTTTAAATGATTCACTCACCAATAATTGCAGAAACTCTATTTTCGCACAAAGGGGGTTTCATAACAGCATTTTCTTTAGTGTTTGACTTCCTCCCAGTCACTGAACCATTACAGAAGTGTATTCTGACTGTCAACCTCTGATTGTGTTTAAAGTATTATTTGTTTATTTAGCACATGTTTAAGCTTAAGATTTCCAATTCTTGCCACTAGCTTCAAAAGAGTTAAACTGATGGCACCACCTACAGTATACTTTATAATGGCTATGGCAGCACCTTACCTTTTTTTTTTTTTTTTTTTTTAAATCTGGGCTCTTGGTTCAATATATAACATTTCAAATGAAACTTTGGCACAATTAAATAAAATGAATATTTGAAGTAAAATTCCTTGAATTTTTCCTGATTTCCACCCTTTTTTTAAAGATAAAGTTTAAAAAATATTCAAATTAATTATTATTTAATATTAATGGTGAAACACATTAAGTGAACTTGCCTCATTCCCCTTATTAGACCCAGCTTCAGAAATAGTTTCAGAATGAGACAGAAAGCATTGTTTTTTCAAAGTTAATTCACTTGTGCTGGAAGTGGCTTATTGTTGCTATGGCCCTGTCCATTTTTTCTGCCACTGCTGAAAGACCTTAAAAGAAAAAATAACATGTTGGAAGAAGATTAGTTATTTTCAACATGTTATAGTTTCATATGGATACAGAATAGCAGTATTGAAAATTCTGAACATAGTTCTATTTGTCAATGATTAGGAAGTGTTTACATAGTATTCATCTAGGGATTCCAAGTTTTAAAATGAGTCTTGCTGTAACCTCACACATGTAGGGTGCATTAAAGTCATCTGATATCTAGTTGTAGCCATTTGCCTATTGCCACCTAACTGCTTATAACATTCTACTAAATCTCTACAGACAAACCTTTCTGTAGCTCAATCACAATTGTTCTTTGACTCTATTCTCATTTTGCAGAATTTCATTGCTTGCTTTTAGTTCCAAAATCTCCTTTTCCATATTTTAAATTGTGTGTTGATAATCTTAACATCAGTTGATTTATGTTTTTGTGGTTCTTTTTATCTGCAAATTGATAACAAAGTATTTAACGTTGAGGTTTAATATAGGCAAATCAAAGATCAGAAGAAATTTCTTTGATCCAATTTTGTGTTATAAAACATGAGCATACCAGTATTGTTTTTAAAACATTATGATGTATGTTAAATGCTAATGTAATATTCCAATTCCAATTAGAAGAAAATGAAGGTAATTATACACTATTTCGATGAAATGATAAACACTATTTTACGCTGTGTTTGAGATTTGAATTTGTAAATTGATTGGTTCATTTAAACATACTGGGATGTTTGAGACACCTTTTGAACTGCTGAAAAACAAACTGGTATACAGTAGCTAACTAGTTAAGCCGCTACAGGTGTCATCATTGGACAGAAGGAATAACAATTCCTTACATTCCTGCATCCTGACAATATTCTGCGATTTCTGAGAAACAAAAAACCAAACAAACAAAATAATAGACTTAAATAAATAATAAATAAATAATAATAGATTTAAATAAATAATAGACTTAAAGGTCCTGCTGGGCAGTAGCCTTCACAGATCCCTTAAGTTTTGCTTTTTTTTTGTTTCGTTTCTCTCTCGCTCCTCTCGCTCTCTCCTCTCTCGCTCCTAACACACCCACCACCACTACCAACACACATATACATAGGGCAGTACCCTCATTCTGCCACATTCCTCCCCCCTTATGTGCATAGCACATACAGGCCCTCAACGGGCCACCTCCCCCGCCCCCCCCCATTCCACAAGATTTGGGAGGGAGGGTGGGAGGAAATGTTGGGGACCAGCCGACCCCTGTCAAACACCAGATGGGCAGGGCCAGTCCTCCCCCCTTGTGCACCCTGCCGTCTGGAGTCCGCTGGCCCCAACACTCCCCAGCACTCCTTCACCTCCATGCGGCTTTTGTAAGGGGCCACCCATTTAACCCCCGTGACTACCTATGGGCTATATAAGGAGGTGCCCGTTTAACCCCCGTGGTTACCCCTGGGCTTATGTAAGGAGGTGCCCGTTTAACCCCCGTGGTGACCCCTTGGCTTATGTAAGTGAGTGCCCGTTTAACCCCCGGTCTACCCCCTAAACCCAGTGTCCTTATTGTCCCTTCTCAGGTCCCTCCTGGATACCCGTCAGCTGGCCCAGGCAGGTTGGCCACCCCTAGCGGCACAGACACTAGCTTGGGTCCCTCCACTGGCGCTGGAACCACTGGCTGGCTGAAGCCTCCCGGAACCACTGGCGCTGGCTGGAGCAGCGGCAGGCAGCGGCACGAGACCCTCCGGCGTGGCAGGCAGGAGCACAGGAACCTCAGGTGGAGCAGCAGACAGGAGCACAGGAACCTCAGGTGGAGCAGCAGACAGGAGCACAGGAACCTCAGGTGGAGCAGGCAGGAGCACAGGAACCTCAGGTAGAGCAGCCAGGAGCACAGGAACCTCAGGTGGAGCAGCAGACAGTGTGTGACATCCGAGGATTGGAGGAGCGGATTCGCTAATTAACTTTGGAGTCATGAGCGAGGATATAAATAGGGGACATAGCATACGTCATCTGTTCCTTGGTAAATGGTTAGTGTTGTAAACCTACAAGGAGTCTGTGTTGCTGTATCGTGAACCGTGAGTTTTGTCTTGTGTTTTGTCGTCTGTTTTTTTTAATAGACTACCAGTAGCACGATCCGGAGCTGTAGCGAAAGCCAGCATAAACCCAGACATCACTTTCACCCCTGCATTCAAGGAGAAGTGTAATACACCACTTGCACTTATTTACTATCACTAAGAACTGTGTTTGTGTTTTGTGTTTAGTGTTGGTGTGTAAAACTGGACTTTTTGTTATGGGTCAAACCCGGGGATTTACAAATACCGAGTGATACACGCCGCTGTATCACTCCATCATTATTATTTACAGGTGTTCGCCATAAGGCTCTGTACATTGTTAATTAAATCAATAAACACCCTTGCACCTGGAAATTACTGTCTGTGTGTTTTGTATCCACTCTGCACTGCACTCACCTGTATTCACTCACCACTTTGCCACAGTGTTCCATACCAAATAGCTAGAACCTTTGTAATATTCAGACATTTACCCATGACACCTTGACAATACACCTACTGCTGCTACTGAATATTTTGTCAATTCATTTAGACGGTATTCAATGGTTAAAAAGCTGATAAAATTAGTGATGATGTTAATGTATTTGGAACCCCAAAGTTTCACATTTTAACAACTGCATTAAAACAAGTTCAAGAAGTCCTAAGTCCAAATGTTGTGCCAGATCAGACCTTTTCACAAGGGCAGCTGGTACATTCAGCATGTTATGAACAGGTTTCAAAAAGAGTGAACTATTGTGTATTGTTTGATGATGGAAACTGTGGTTTAATTGAGAGATTTGTATTATTAGACCACAATTGTTTTTGTTTGTTTAGATTGCTGTGCATTGAAAAGAAGGCATTTTGAACACCACAGTCCAATTCTCACCACATTTCTGTTGTAAGTAAAGTGAGCAATGATTATGTTGCATATAAAGCTACAAAAATAAAGAGAACATGTGTATTCATAAATGAGGTGAACTGCTTTAAACACACACACACACACACACACACACATATATATATATATATATATATATATATATATATATATATATATATATATATATATATATATATATATATATATATTGCTGTCATCAGCCAAACAGTTATGAACTTGATTAAGACATAGGGAAAACATAGAACCCATATTGTTCAGCAAGATTGTGGCAAAAACTCTACTTATACAAAACAAAGGAACAATACTCAATTTCTGTATATAACACAAAAAAAGCAAAAACAGATTTTAATTTTGTTTGGGAGTGTGGAAGGGTGGTGGGTAGTTCACTGACACACAGGAGACACAAAGGTGATTTGGGAACACCGCACAGGTGCCCAGTTTTATTATGGGAGCATAATTTCTTTTCAGCCCACAGAGGGCGCTGTTGTCTGTGGTCTGTCTTTCCAGCGATGGTACAGACAGAGCCACAACTATACCGGGAGCGGTACAGAGTACAGGTGCTCAAACACAGGAATAATCAAAAGGCGAAAGGAACAGGGAAAATAAAGCACAATAAACAAAACTACAAAATAAAAGGTGCTGCGCTCGGCAGCTTTCCCCAACCATCGCTACCCGCACGGCCCGGGTCTCCGTCCTACACTAGCTGCTCCCTCAGCCTGCTATACAAATACTTAAGGGGTCTGCCCAAGGTTTCCCCCGCTACCTCAATTTTTCTTTTGGTTTGTTTTTCGTTGGGATTTCTTTCCCAGCCGTTCTCGGTCCTGGACCAGAGCTTCCGCACGCTCAGCACGTCTTAGAAGGGCAGCCCTGAGGGAACAACAATATTATTTTATACGGCCAGCAATCCCCCCAAGACCCGCCTCTCAGCCACTCAGAGAGAAGGAAAGCGCGCACACCCACTCTCCCACCTCTCCGTGTCACTGCCATGACTGACAGGCGAATATTGACGGGCTGCTGCCCTCTTCCTGCAGCACTTCGAACACATCAGAAGAGTCAGTACAGGTCTCCCCCTGTTACAGGGAGCAATGATGATTAGTTGCAATAAATTAAACACCTTTTCAGATTAATGGCAATATTTATCGTTACAAAGTAAAGCAGTTTTATTGTTGTTGTTATAAACATACCTGGACAATTACCTGTGTATTCTCTTTGAAGTTTTTAACAAATACACTTTCTCAGCTTTGCCTCCAGTCACTTTCTGCTGTGCACCTCCTTTTGAGAATAGAACCATATGTTGTTGTTTTTTTTCTCAAATGGCTAGGTTTATTATTTACGATTCATTTCATCTAAGCATAGGCCTACTTTTCAAATGTACTTTACACCATTTAATAACTAATATTTCCTGTTACTAGTAGTAGCCATCTTCCCCTCTCAGGTTCACTTGATTCTGATCAATCTAATCTAGAAATACACTGAGGGTGAGGGGTAATTATTTATTTATTTATTTATTTATTTATTTATTTATTTATTTATTAATATATATAGATTCTGTTACCATTATAACTCAGATAGAAAAAAAGGTGTAAACTATATTAATCAAACAAGAGCTAATCATATGTAATTGTAAAATAGATACTGTGTCATTTTAAAGCACTGTTAGTTAGTGTTACTCCTCCTCATAACTTTCAATATATTCTTTTATCTATGTAAAGTACTTTGCAGCAATTTATTGCGAAAGACGTAATATTAAATAAAGATTGATTGATTGATTGATTAGTTTGGTTGTTTTGTATGTTCTAGTGATCAACAAGGTTAGATTCCTGGTTCCAAATCTGGACATTCTAATACTTTAATTGCAGTGACATAATAAATGTTTCACAATACATCGATTTGAATTTGTACTGTATTTAATAATTCTGTATATCCCCAACCCCCATTTACAAAGATTTATTTTAGGACTGATAATAAAGCCGGCAATACTATACTTTCCCATAAAGTCACATGGGAACCCCATGCAAATAAGAACATAAGAACATAAGAAAGTTTACAAACGAGAGGAGGCCATTCAGTCCATCTTGCTCATTTGGTTGTTAGTAGCTTATTGATCCCAGAATCTCATCAAGCAGCTTCTTGAAGGATCCCAGGGTGTCAGCTTCAAAAACATTACTGGGGAGTTGGTTCCAATATAATTCTCTCCCATGAAATCCCAAGGGAAACCCATGACAATACAATACATTCCCATGATCTGCTGAAAAGAAATGGAAGAGAACCAAACTCCCTGCTGCCCTAGACCTTTACCGCACTCTCCTCTCCTCCTTCTCCTCTACTCTCTCCTCTGCTAAATGTACTTATTTCCAATCTGTAATCCAAGCCTCCACTAACAACCCACGTAAACTATTCTCTACCTTCTCCTCCCTCCTAAACCCTCCCCCCCTCCTCCTCCCTCCTCTATCTCCCTGATGACTTTGCCTCCTTCTTCTCTTCTAAAATCTCAGATATCCACAAACTCTTTAACACCTCTCCCTCCCCGCACCCCTCCTGCTCCAACCCCTACACCCACTGCATCCCCTACTAACTCACCCTCCTTCTCCACCTTCTCGCCCCTCTCAGACTCTGACCTCTCCTCCCTGCTCCAGGGTCACAAACCCACCACGTGTGCCCTGGACCCCCTCCCCACTCACCTCTTTCAAGCTGCTGCTCCTGCTCTACTTCCCTTCATCTCCTCCCTTCTCAACACCTCTCTACTTTCTGGTCTCTTTCCCTCTGCCTTCAAAAAGCCTCTATCACTCCCAACCTCAAAAACCTACCCTCGACCCCACCTCCCTCCAGAGCTACCGTCCTGTCTCCCTCCTACCCTTCCTCTCCAAAACCCTTGGCCGGACTGTACACCGCCAGCTCTCTGCTTTCCTGTCCAACCACTCTCTGCTCGACCCTCTCCAATCTGGCTTCCGCTCTGCTCACTCCACTGAAACCGCCCTCCTGTCTGTCACCAACTCACTTAAGTCTGCCCGAGCTGCCTCTCTCTCCTCTGTCCTAATTCTCCTCGACCTCTCTGCTGCCTTTGACACTGTTGATCACTCTATTCTACTATCATCTCTTGCTGACCTGGGGATCTCTGGCACTGCTCTGGCCTGGTTCTCCTCCTACCTCTCCAACCGCACTTACCAGGTAACCTGGCATGGAGCAACCTCCACACCTCACCCTCTCTTAACAGGAGTCCCCAAGGGTCAGTCTTGGGTCCTCTCCTGTTCTCTCTCTACACCCGCTCCCTGGGCCCCTCATCGCATCCTATGGTTTCTCATACCATTTCTATGCTGATGATGCTCAGATTTTCCTCTCCTTCCCCACCTCTGACTCCACCATCTCCTCCCGTATCTCTACCTGTCTGTCTGCTATTTCCTCCTGGATGCACTCGCATCACCTCAAACTCAACCTCTCTAAATCTGACCTCCTTTTCTTTCCCTCCTCCTCCCCTCCTCTGATCTCTCTATCTCTGTTCCTCTGGAATCTACCACACTCTCTCCCTCTTCCTCCGCTAAGAACCTCGGAGTCACCCTGGACCCCTGCCTCTCTTATTCCCAGCACATCTCCACTCTGGCACGCACTTGCCGATTCTTCCTGAGCAACATCCGAAGAATCCGACCCTTCCTCACAAACTACGCCACCCAGCTCCTGGTCCAGGCCTTGGTACTCTCCCGCCTAGACTACTGCAACTCCCTCCTGGCTGGCCTCCCTGCGGCCGCCACCCGTCCGCTCCAGCTCACCCAGAGCTCCGCTGCCCGCCTGGTGTTCTCTCTGCCTCGCTTCTCCCATGCAACTCCACTACTTCGCTCACTCCACTGGCTACCGATCACCGCTCGCATCCAGTTCAAGACTCTTGTACTAGCCTACAGATGCCTTGACCAGACTGCACCCAGCTACCTCCTGACCCTCATCTCTCCCTACACCCCCACTCGACATCTCCGCTCCGCCTGCACTAGAAGACTGGCTCTACCTCCTCTACGCTCCCCTGCCTCCAGAGCCCGCTCCTTCTCCACCCTCGCTCCGCAGTGGTTGAATGACCTACCTACAGATGTCAGGACCGCCCAGTCCCTGACCACATTCCGGCGCCTCCTTAAGACTCACCTCTTCAGACAGCACCTGTAGAACTCCTCTGTTTCTCCCCTGGGACACTTTCACCCTTCCTTAAATGTGCTTTACTTACTCTTATCTGTCCCCTATTTTACTGCATTTAATCCTGTACTTCAGAGTATTGTAATCTGCCAAGTGTTTAATCTGTAGTATTTGGTATTTAATCATATCCTGATGTAACTATCACTGTCACTTTTATCTGCTGTATTATTGAATTGTATTTTGTCACACTTGTACTTGCTTGAACTAGTCATTGTATTTATCTTGCTCTTATTGTATTATTACTTGTATTGTATTATTATTACTTGTACTGTAACACTTGAAATGTATTTGCTTACGATTGTAAGTCGCCCTGGATAAGGGCGTCTGCTAAGAAATAAATAATAATAATAATAATAATGAAATCCCAGGAGAACCCCATGAAATTCCATAGGATTCCATGGGAGCCCCATGGAACATTTCCTTAAGGGTCATACTATGGTATATATTGTGCAACTTTAGTGTTCTTTTAAAATTAAAATTCTGATCATCTTTTAAAAAAAATACATAAAATTGCTATGCCTTTTTTTCAGCTTTTTGGTGTAGTAAATTTTGAAATACAAAAGTTTAAATCATTACGTGAAAGTAAGTGTTTTGACAGGGCCTGCACTGTCGTCGCGTTCACAACCATTACACAAGGGTCTGTGTGCAGTACTGGAGTTTTTTCTTTTTAATGTGGTGGTGGGAACTCAAACGGTCTTGTGCAAAACTACTTGTTTTAAAAGTAGTTCTGCAAAAAATTGTTCCCCCTTCACCAGGAAGGGTATTACTGCAGCCTGCAGCTGCTGTCCCATAGCGGCTATCTCATAGCGGAAGTTGAAGTTGTCACATATATCTACATAGGAAATGTTAGTCTTGAAGGGCTACTGCAACAAATCCCATCCTGCTTTCTGGTGGATGGGGGCAGGGGGTGTTGTAACGGTTCATTTAAATCGGGCACACGTTACAGCCCTTACAAAAAAAGTACTATATTTTTACTATAAAAAATATACTATAGTACTCAAGTAAAATACTATAGTAATAAAGTACTATAATACTGTACTATTGTACTGTACTACAATTACTATTACTGGGCTACAATTAAATTACTATTGTACTGTGCAATACACAGTACAGTATTGCTTACCTTAATGGTTTATTATAAATAAAAGAAAACAAAAACTCTCAAAAAGAGATTTGATCATCACAAGCAATGTTATCTGAAATGGTGAGATTTAGAGAGAATACTTGCCCAAGGAGCTGATATAAAAATTCACAGCTAGTTCACGGGGTGTGAGCTGGCGGGTGTAAGGATAGGGCAGAAGAAGCAGAAAGGAGCAATTAGTAGGACAGGGTGCCGGCTAGAAAGGACCGAACTTAGGATAGAGGAGCGGACCAGCAGAGCTGGACATGGAAACTAGGATAGAAAAGTGTTTGCTGACTGAGGGCGACGATGCTGACACATCCCAGGGGCAAAGGACCCAGCGACCGAAAACACATACGAGGGTTATGACTCAGGAGCCACCCTCAGGAGGAAGTCAGTCCCGCTAGACCGGGACACGAAGGAGATAGAGAGAGAGGTACCCAGCATCTGAGACTTCTGTAAAGGGGCACTCGTTAAACCCCTGATTGGCCAAGATTTCACGCTGCCTGGGACCTGAAATAAAGACAAAGCATAGAGGTTAGTATGGGACTCGAGCACAGAGTGGCCCCGTCCTGAAAGAAAGGCATAATATAGAACGGAGCCTCGAGTGAGGTAAGATAAGCGCAGGAGCTGAGACAGGACAGAGTGTGGCCGGGGGTCCGCTCTGACTCACATGGTGAGAACCCCCTGAAGGTAAGGGAGGCGGATGCCTAGCCCTGTGGTCGGGGAAGTGAGACCCCCGGCTCCTCGTGAAATCTCCCACACCGTGAGACAAACAAAGACAGCACATGCCAGCGCATAACATAAACAAAAGACCAGAAGGACAAAATGGGACAAACAGAGGGATGGTTAGTGATTTGTTAGTAGGATGTGACTGTGTATACCTGCCGCTCAGTGGAGGGGAAAAAAACCCTTGAGGCTGATTAGGGGAAAACCTCTGGTGGCCCTGGCGGACAGGAAGCCCCCACTCCGGGCATACTAGCAATTTTAAAATGAGCAGCAACTATATCAGGATGAATGAATTTAAGAATCCACCGCAGAAGAGAACCAGCTCCCGACATTCATGATCCAGCTGTGATTGATGTTGGCCCTCGCGGTGGAGGTGGCTGTGCCTATACAGAATGATGGGGGAGCGGGGGAGAGATACCTTGACATTGAAAAGAAGGGGCAGATAGGGGACTCTACTTGACAGCTAAATGAACTGACCACGCTGAAATTGATCCATCTTGGAGGTACGCAGCCGAATGATGTAAGCATCTGAAATAGAAGAAAGGTCACAGAAACAAATACCCGCCACGGGGATACTAGAAGCAGAAGAAACTGTGAATTTGGAGCTTCTGAGACCGAAGAAGGCTAAGAGGCAGATGATCTCCATAGGTAGATCCTTGTAGGGGGAGAAGCGGCATTTCTGAATAATATAAATGAGCAAATGGAGAATCTCCATTGATATAGACAGGCGGGAAGGTGAGGCACAGGGAAAGCTCTTAAGAATCCCATGGAGGGTCAGGCGAACTCCTGGTATGGCAAGAATGGGGGAGAGAGAGAATCCCTAGCATGGACAATGAAAGCCAGGATCTGGTTTTGATTGAAGGAAAAGGATGAATCCGATTCTGGACACAGAAGGTTGAAAACGCTGATCAGGCTGTAGAATATGAAGCTCTTGAAGAAGGGGTGAGGGTTGCAGACATGGATGAGCAGACATATGAATAGATTGCTGAGAAAGTCAGCACCCCGTATTTTGATTAGATGGGGATTAGTGTTAGCCTTGATTGCGGAATGCTGCCACGATCTGCATATTGGAGGAAAGCTGGAGCGTTGTAAGCTCTGGAGAAGTGCAATTACAGAATTAAACCGTAAACTAAAGCAACTTTTGCATGCTGCAATAGTGAGAGATCTGAAGAGGGAGCAGAGATCTGCTGTAGTGAGGAGCGATTAACAGTAGAGGGCGGGATCTGCTGAACAGTGCAGAGATCTGATGAAGTAAACAATGGAGTGCTGTCAATAGTGTGCAGTGGCCTCCTGTAGAGAGCAGAGATCTGCTGAAGCAGTGATTTGTAATAGTGAACAGTGGACCTGCCATCGGTAGAGTGTTGTGGTCTGCTGCAGAGAGCAGAGATCTGCTGAATGCAGTGGATATTGATTGTTAAGTGGATATTGATTGTCTTTGAGTGTTAAGGTGGTTTAGATGAAGCCGGAGATGGGGCAGAGATGAAGAATGCATAGATCTGAGGCCGCTGTAGAACCTGAGAGGATGAGAATGTGTTGCTCTGAGGCTGCTGCAAAACCTATTGATTTGGTCAGGAGCAGTCTATGAGTGTATTGTCTATTGCGGTGTAGGAGGACGCTTTGACTGAAATGTTGATAATCGTAGCACATAGTTTCCGTATGTGACTGGTAGCTCAAATTGAATGAAATGGACTTTGAAGGTTATATTAAATGCCTTGATGAAGTTGGTCGGTTTGGAGGAGCTGAGCCAGAATAGGAAGCACAAATCTGGGAACAGGAAGAGGTGAAGCTGGAAGTTAATGTGACGGTAGATTCTGAGCATCTCAGAAAGCCGATAAGTGCGAGGCTTCATGACCAGGTCCTCGCGGGGGTTGGAGAGAGTTGAAATTGAAGAATGTCAGTTGATATAGGTGGACAAAGGTTGAGGCAGAAGGGGAACTCTCGAAAATCCCTCAGAGTGAGGAATGGATAGAAAAGTTGGAGTGTCCGAGGTTTGCAGCAATAGCAAACCGGGTTAACCCTTTGCGGTCCTATGTCGGACCTGGTCCGACATCGCAATTTTCCCTTTCCGGTTCAATGTCGGACCCTGTCCGACGTCATCAAAAAGATGCAAAAAACAGGTCTCTAGTCGTTTTTTCTCCGGAAAAAGCCGAGAAAACCATTCAATGGCCGAGTGAGACCGATAGGAGCCGAGAGAAGGCAGTTCTTCAGGATCATGTTACTAAAGTGAGGCAATCCCAAGTTTGAGTTTATCCAGGCATGCAGCGCAAAAGTAGTTAAAGAAATACTATCGGAAAGACAAAAATCTAAATATTTTGCTGTGCTTGTCGTGCTACCCCTGATTCTTCTCACACAGAGCAAACTACAAACATCCTAAAATACATTTGTCTTGGCCAAAGATATCAATAATTCTTTCAGCTTTTTGTGGTTATTTTTGGAATTCACCGATACTCAAATTGAAAACTCATGTTCAGCTTTCTGCAGAGAATATGACAGCGATGTACATATCCATGGACATCATTGATGAGGTGAAACACATGAAAGCAATTTATAAGGCAAACTTTTTGAAGTGCACCTCTCAAACCACAAGAACTGTTAAATAAACTTCATCAGCTTAAGTTGGAATGTCTTTTTCCTAACGTCGCTGTAGCTCTGCAGATTTTCTGTACCGTACCCGTCACTGTTTCTGAAGCCGAAAGATTTTTTATCAAAATGAAGCAAATCAAAAGCGTACAACGATCAACAATTGGACAAGAAAGACCAGAATGGTCTTGCTCTTCTTGCTATTGAGCACAATCTTGCCAGGTCATTGAACCTTCAAGACATAATTGATGATTTTGCTGCAAAAAAATCCAGAAGAGTTGCATTTTAGGAACCCTTCCCCATGTTATGTGAGTATTTAACCTCTTTAAATACCTGTTTTATTAGTGTATATTTTAACTTTGTTGGCCATATTCAGTTACATTTTGTATATTTTTACGTTAGTTTTTTGCTTGTTTATTTTTAGATTACACATCATGAATCACGATTTGGTGTTTAATTAGCCTATATGATGTTTCGGGTGTTTTCTTTGAGCTCTGTGCTTCCAAAACGTACGCATATTGGGATCTAATTTGTTATTTAGGATAAAAAATAGCGTTGTAACCCTCAGCCGTCCCTTTCTAGGGGGGCCTTTGACTGTTCTGCCCTGGAGCCAGGAATTGCTGTCGGCGGGCCTGGCTGCAGTATAGGATACTGACCTTTTAGGGTTTAGGGTTTCGGTGTTGGGAGAGGATTATTCATTGTTTTAGTACCCATAATATGATAACCAATCAGAGTGCAGTGTCCTGACAGGAACATTTGGTGGTACCTTTTCTAAGGACAGCCCGCCCATTACATCCTTCATACCATGTGACAACTTCAACTTCCGCTATGAGACAGCAGCTTCAGGCTGCGGTAATACCCTATTGCAATTAACCGCAGGATGTTTAGTCATCTTGACTTTGGCGCATTAAAAAAAAAAGTACTCCTGTTTCCATTCAAAAATAAAAGCATGGCTGTAAGTAGCATACTCTATTTTTATTCTGTAATGATTTCACCAAAAAAAAAGAGTAAAGCTTTAGAAATATGCCCCTAGATGTATTTATTAATTCATGAATTAATTCATTAATTAATTTTATTAAGGTGTGTATTGAGTGTTTGAATGTATTCATAATAATAATTTAATAATAATAATAATAATTTCAATATTTCAATATAAGAGCATGTTTAGAATACATGTCAGTGACTCTGGTTTATTGTAGTTTGGCATTTCACCAACAAGATGTAATTTCCCTGGTTAGAATTATCATAAACATCTGAACCACAATAAAAGCAAAATGAGGACACACTAAATAAATACACATCTTCCTCCTGAGTTATTTATTTATTAGGACATGTGTGTGTATGTGTGTGTATATACTGTATATACACACAAAAATAGTTAATCTCAGTTTTAATCACATATTAAATTGTTACAATTACAACATCCATTGAATTTAAATTTGTTTTATTACTGATGCTATTGTTTTTATTATCCTTAACTGTAAATAAAATTGTTTAAAATGTATTTCTTCTGTTCTTCTGTGGATTTAGGCAGCCTCAGTTGCTTCTCTCTCTTCATGTAATCCCAGACAGACTCGATGATGTTGAGATCAGGGCTCTGTGGGGGCCATACCATCACTTCCAGGACTCCTTGTTCTTCTTTACGATGAAGATAGTTCTTAATGACTTTCGCTGTATGTTTGATGGTATTGCATGATGGATAAGTATCTGCCTGTACTTCTCAGCATTGAGGAGACCATTAATTCTGACCAAATCCCCAACTCCATTTGCAGAAATGCAGCCCCAAACTTGCAAGGAACCTCCACCATGCTTCACTGTTGCCTGCAGACACTCATTCGTGTACCGCTCTCCAGCCCTTCGGCGAACAAACTGCCTTCTGCTACAGCCAAATATTTCAAATTATGACTCATCAGTCCAGAGCACCTGCTGCCATTTTTCTGCACCCCAGTTCCTGTGTTTTCATGCATAGTTGAGTCGCTTGGCCTTGTTTCCACGCCGGAGGTATGGCTTTTTGGCCGCAAGTCTTCCATGAAGGCCACTTCTGACCAGACTTCTCGGACAGTAGATGGGTGTACCAGGGTCCCACTGCTTTCTGCCAATTCTGAGCTGATGGCACTGCTGGACATCTTCCGATTGCAAAGGGAAGTAAGCATGATGTGTCTTTCATCTGCTGCAGTAAGTTTCCTTGGCCAACCACTGCGTCACGGTCCTCAACGTTGCCCGTTTCTTTGTGCTTCTTCAAAAGAGCTTGGACAGCACATCTGGAAACCCCTGTCTGCCTTGAAATTTCTGCCTGGGAGAGACCTTGCTGATGCAGTATAACTACCTTGTGTCTTGCTGCTGTGCTCAGTCTTGCCATGGTGTATGACTTTTGACAGTAAACTGTCTTCAGCAACCTCACCTTAGCTGAGTTTGGCTGTTCCGCACCCAGTTTTATTCCTCCTACACAGCTGCTTCTGTTTCAGTTAATGATTGTCTTTCAACCTACATATTGAATTGATGATCATTAGCACCTGTTTCGTATAATTGTTTAATCATACACCTGACTATATGCCTACAAAATCCCTGACTTTGTGCAAGTGTACCTAGAAGAATTGATGCTGTTTTGAAGGCAAAGGGTGGACACACCAAATATGGATTTGATTTAGATTTTTCTTCTGTTCACTGACTTTGCATTTAGTTAACTGATAAATATAATCTATTAACATGTCTATTTTTTAAAGCATTCTTACTTTACAGCATTTTGTCACACCTGCCTAAACTTTTGCACAGTACTGTATATATATATACTGTAACACAGCAGGGAGGGGGTTAAAGCCTCCCTGCATGGAAAACATGTGCGGAATGCACATTTGTTTAGTTTAATTGTTTTTCTTTATTGTTTAATTGAATTTGTTAATTGTTTTATTATTAATTATCCCCTGCACATGGTAGCTATTGTTAAATTAAAACCAGGTGCAGGTTATTAAAGGAGAGCAGTCAGTTTGCTCAGGGCTGCTCAGGAGAAGGAGGCAGAAGGGGTTCTCTGCTTCCAAGCAGACATTAAAAGTAAGAGGGTATTTTGTGGGTTTTTGTCAGGTAAACAGCTTAGCCGTCCTGCGTGTTAGTCAGGGACCTGGGAAAAGTGTAGTTAGTGCTCATCAGAGCAAGGTGTTTATTTTGTGTTTGTTTTGTTTTGTGTTTGATTATTAAAAATAGCGCACCAGCGCTGTAAAAATCCATTTTAGTGTGTTGGGTCGTGTTTTTAAAGGGGCAACGAACCTGTGAGTGGTGCAAACGTATTACATATGGTGGCAGAAAGTGTGGGCGCCCCTATGACCCAGAAAATGGATTTTAAAGAGTTGATCGCAATGATCAATAGAAATACCGCCGCTCAAAAAGAGCAAAATGAGAGATGGGAGAGAGAGCTGGGGTTGGCCCCGCTGAAGAGACAGGTGCGGGAGCCGACCGAACTGGAGCTGTTGCTCCAAAGGTGGGAGCAAGCGAGAGGAGCCCGCTGACTCTAGCCCCAGAGCCCAGAGGGAGAAGCTGCCGCTTCGGAGCCCAGAGGGGAGGAGCCGCCGCTTCCGAGCCCAGAGGGGAGGAGCCGCCGCTTCCGGAGCCCAGAGGGGAGGAGCCGCCGCTTCCGGAGCCCAGAGGGGAGGAGCCTCTGCTGCCGGAGCCCAGAGGGGAGGAGCCGCCGCTGCAGGAGCTGCAGCTGTCTGAGGAAGAGGAGCTAAAGTGCCCACCTCTGCAAAGCAGTCCGGCGCTGATGGGTACGGTCCCTTGCCCCGTGCTCGTGGACACCCTGCCGGAATGCATGGACCTCCCTGTGCTCAACCTCGTGCCCAGGTCGGGGCACCACCAGGCACAGTTGCTCACCTGTTCCCTTGCTCCGCTCCCCCTGAAACCTCAGACGTCATGGCGCGGTCGTGTGACGTCACTGGCGTTCCTCCTTCCTCCCGCTGTGTTCCCCCTGGAGTCTCAGATGTTGCTGCGCCGGTCCCATGGCTCACACCTCTGCCTGTCGCTGCACCGTCCAGGTTACCGGCCTATGCGTCGGTCGCCGCTGGCAAGCCGTTTGGGTCCCTCCTCGCCGGATCGCGGTCCCTTCCTCTGGGCACCGGACTTCAAAGGGGGGGGGGAATGTGGCCTTGGAATGGCCGATCAGTGCTGCGCACTTAAGGGGGGGGAAGTGTAACACAGCAGGGAGGGGGTTAAAGCCTCCCTGCGTGGAAAACATGTGCGGAATGCACATTTGTTTAGTTTAATTGTTGTTCTTTATTGTTTAATTGAATTTGTTAATTGTTTTATTATTAATTATCCCCTGCACCTGGTAGCTATTGTTAAATTAAAACCAGGTGCAGGTTATTAAAGGAGAGCAGTCAGTTTGCTCAGGGCTGCTCAGGAGAAGGCGGCAGAAGGGGTTCTCTGCTTCCAAGCAGACATTAAAAGTAAGAGGGTATTTTGTGGGTTTTTGTCTGGTAAACGGCTTAGCCGTCCTGCGTGTTAGTCAGGGACCTGGGGAAAGTGTAGTTAGTGCTCATCAGAGCAAGCTGTTTATTTTGTGTTTTTTTTGTTTTGTGTTTGATTATTAAAAATAGCGCACCAGCGCTGTAAAAATCCATTTTAGTATGTTGGGTCGTGTTTTTAAAGGGGCAACGAACCCGTGAGTGGTGCAAACGTATTACAATATATATATATATATATATATATATATATATATATATATAGAGCATCAAAATAAACATATCCCTTATATTTGGATAAAATTCACTAGATGTGATCGAAAAATGGCAAACTCGGTTTTAGAGCAGGTGCAGTTACTTTTAATTGTGCTGATTAACAATTGACATCACAAAAGATGCTGCAAAATGATCTGTCAATCTTGGGCAGGTGTTGTGACTCTTGGTCTCCCAGTTCATGGTCTGTTATTGACAGTATGTGTCTGGTTTACGGTGGCCCTGAAGTGCAAAACAGAAATACAAAAAGAAAAGCACAAACACAAAAAGAAAAACACAACAACATTATGGAAAACGATGCAGCATTAAGGAAAACACAACGACATTAAGAAAAACGCTGCAACATTACGAAAAACACAACGACATTAAGGAAAACGCAGCGACATTAAGGAAAACGCTGCAACATTAAGAAAAACACGACGACATTAAGGAAAACGCTGCAACATTAACTTCAAACCGGAATGGGTAGGTACATAGGAAAAGGGGTTCCACATCACTGATGTGGAGGCTGTGTGGTCCAGTGGTTAAAGAAAAGGGCTTGTAACCAGGAGGTCCCCGGTTCAAATCCCACCTCAGCCACTGACTCATTGTGTGACCCTGAGCAAGTCACTTAACCTCCTTGTGCTCCGTCTTTCGGGTGAGACGTAATTGTAAGTGACTCTGCAGCTGATGCATAGTTCACACACCCTAGTCTCTGTAAGTCGCCTTGGATAAAGGTGTCTGCTAAATAAACAAATAATAATAACAATAAAGGAGGAACAACCTGTCAATCAGTGTGCTGTGGAACGGTGTGACGAACACAGTCCATATTAATACAATATAATTTCCCTGCGCTTGGTCCTTAATATCATGTACGGTATTTATAGATAGATAGATCGATAGATGTATGTGTGTAAATACTCTGGAATGGGTAAAAGCCGGACCAACTTAAACCCTGCCGGACGGGGCATTTAACCTGCTCCGATCATCTTAACCAACATCAATCGATTCCTCCTTGCCATCTTACATAAAGAAAACATCTTTTAGCACGTATAGGCTACTTTATTATTTTCATTATCATTAATTAAAATGTGTAACACAGTCTATTTTATTATATTATATATATATATATATATATATATATATATATATATATATATATATATATATATATATATATAAAATACTGTATATATATATATATATATATATATATATATATAATCCTACATGAGCGCAAGGACAAAGAGCTGGGAAATTAATTTTCCTTAATGTTGTTGTGTTTTTCTTAATGTTGCAGCGTTTTCCATAATGTTGTTGTGTTTTTCTTTTTGTGTTTGTGTTTTGCACTTCAGGGCCACCATACTGGTTATACCGTCTCACCAGGTTTAAAATTCAAGACGGCAAGCCACAGTACGCTGCCCTAGTCCAGCCTCCAACATGCCGATTGCATTTAGGTGTGCTCTCTTGACAGACGTAGTATATTGTTTTGTTTTTTTCTGTGATTTTCTTTATTGCTTTTATTCAAGCTTGTAATTCAACAGCTGAAATCACTCCATATTCAGTGTCCAATCAACTGTCTCACTAATTAAACCTGCTCTACACAGGCTCCCTGGGCCCCCTCATCACATCCTATGGTTTCTCATACCATTTCTATGCTGATGATGCTCAGATTTTCCTCTCCTTCCCCACCTCTGACTCCACCATCCCCTCCCGTATCTCTACCTGTCTGTCTGCTCTCTCCTCCTGGATGCACTCGCATCACCTCAAACTCAACCTCTCTAAATCTGACCTCCTTTTCTTTCCCTTCTCCTCCCCCTCCTCTGATCTCTCTATCTCTGTTCCTCTGGAATCTACCACACTCTCTCCCTCCTCCTCAGCTAAGAACCTCAGAGTCACCCTGGACCCCTGCCTCTCTTATTCCCAGCACATCTCCACTCTGGCACGCACTTGCCGATTCTTCCTGAGCAACATCCGAAGAATCCAACCCTTCCGCACAAACTACGCCACCCAGATCCTGGTCCAGGCCCTGGTACTCTCCAGGGCCTGGACCAGGATCCGCCACCCGTCTGCTCCAGCTCATCCAGAACTCCGCTGCTCGCCTGGTGTTCTCTCTGCCTCGCTTCTCCCACGCAACTCCACTGATCCGCTCACTCCACTGACTCCCGATCACCGCTCGCATCCAGTTCAAGACTCTTGTACTAGCCTACAGATGCCTTGACCAGACTGCACCCAGCTACCTCCTGACCCTCATCTCTCCCTACACCCCCACTCGACCTCTCCTCCTGCACTAGAAGACTGGCTCTACCTCTTTTACGCTCCCCTGCCTCCAGAGCCTGCTCCTTCTCCATCCTCGCCCCGCAGTGGTGGAATTACCTTCCTACAGATGTCAGGACTGCCCAGTCCCTGACCACCTTCCGGCACCTCCTCAAGACGACTTACAGAGACTAGGGTGTGTGAACTATGCATCAGCTGCAGAGTCACTTACAACTACGTCTCACCCGAAAGACGGAGCACAAGGAGGTTAAGTGACTTGCTCAGGGTCACACAATGGGTCAGTGGCGGAGGTGGGATTTGAACCGGGGACCTCTTGGTTACAAGCCCTTTTCTTTAACCACTGGACCACACAGCCTCCTGTGATGATCGAGTGATTAAAAAGAAACCAAAAACATTTTGTCAATGTCCATTATTTATATACGAAAAATAAATGTGTTATAATAGCGAGATGTTTCTTTTCATGCTCGGTGTATATATATGTGTGTGAATGTGCATGTGCGTGTGCGTGCAGGGGTTGCCTAATCGGGATCCCAATAATCGGGATTGCTGCTTAAATGGGATACAACCCTGGGTGATGGATCTTCCCAACGCATTTAATTGGGATGAAGTATTTTCAAATGATGAACAGAGATAAAATATATTTACACACAGCCACATAGACAGCAGGATCAATAACTGTGGTGCTTTAATGGATCTGACAACAAAGAACTTTAAAAGCAAACTCTTCATTCCATTTACAAAGATTTCTTGTATATTTTATCCAAGTTGCTGTAGGGTTACAATATAATCTGGCATTGTCCCAGGAACTCACTTACAGTCCATTTAGCCAGTAGAGAGCAGTCATGAAGACCAGGCCATTCCAGGGTGCGCACACTCCATGCCTTTAGTGTAAATATGGCATGTATTTTTTGCAGTTTAGTAAAAGGACTAGGCCTTAACTGTCCTGGATACATTTGGTTGTTTTCACTGAATAAGCCTACAAGCTGAAATATAATATTTTCTTAATCACTGTTTTAGTTCACAATAATTCTCTCTACAAAATTAAACAAACTGCTCATCCAGTAAGTAGCAGCTTTATTATAAATGAAAACGGAAAGGCATGAAAATTGAAAGAGCTTTTTTCAGAAATCCCAGATGTACAACAGGCTACATTAAATGAAGTGGTAAAATATACATTCACAATAATAGCCCATGAACAACGAGATCTGTACATTAGTGGACGGTCTGTGTTGAGATAGTGTTGATGAATTAATCTTTTGTTCTGAAGCAGAAAGGAAACCCACACTATTTTCAGGAGGTAGCTAATATTTAGAAGCATCACTCAATTCAATGGATTTTAAGTACACTAGCAGAAGGCTGTACTGTATCAATATGTATCTTCCTGTTGGTACTTTAGTGTCTATAAAGGCACACTTGTACAAGGGTACCAAAAATTGAGACGATTAAGGCTATTGTAACAGTAAATATTGTTCTGTACAATTACTGTAGGTTCAGTTGTGTTGAAAAAAAAAAAAAGTACCGTACCCAATCTTTAAAACAACCTGATGGATATAGTAAATAGTGAAATGCAATACATGGATATTAAAATAAAGTTCTAGATTATATTATATTTATAAAAACCAGCCTATTAAAATTCCAGAGAATGGGCTATTCAAAGCATGTAGCGTTATAAATGTTTTTGGTAACGTTTACTCTTTTTGTGGGATGTCATTTATGGTACCACAAGACTATCACTTCCTATTTCCAGGTTACAGCAGTACACACACATTCCAGGAGAAGTCATTTCTAACATGTATGTTAAACGTCTGACTAGAAAGCTGCTGTACTTAAAGCTTACTTAAGCATTATTGCAGATCAAGTCCAACCAACACTGCTGTACCCCAATGGCGATGGCTATCAAGACAATAATGAACCAATCGAACATGCCTACAGGCATCTTCCACGGCCACTGTTATCCCCATATCTCAATCTATTTGAGCATTTTTGGGATGAAACTTAATGCATTCATTCATCATCATAATCCTCTGCACACATTGTGTGAAATATTATTAGCCAAGAACAGTGTATAACAAGCATGAGTTGTATAGATCACTTTACAGTAGATTGCATGGGTGTTGATCTCCCTGTAATGGACTGATAACACTAATCACATCTCCTGCCATTTAGAAGGTATTGAGAGAAATATTGAATTCACCATGTTATTTAGGGTGCTGTTGATTTGGTTTAATTTGCTTCCTGTTAAAACAATAAAAGTATACACTCCACCCCACTGAATGAAACAAAAAACAGATAGGAGTTTTAAAACATTTGTATTTATTGATTTCATATACCAGAACTCCATAAAAGTTGTTCTTAAGAGATACAACTTAGTGCAAATGTACACATGGATGTTGCAGAGGTATTGATAGGACCGGGTCTCAGCTATACTATGGTGCTCCCTACAGTATTACAGACCTCACACATGCACCCTGTCTGTGTTTTCGTGAGACTAACTAGTAGTGCATGATCCATTTTTTTTAGTTTCATGTTTATATTACCAAACAATAAAGATTAAACCATCGACGCCATGCACACAGACCACCAATGCCCACAGATTTATCTTACCTAATGGTTTTGCAGATAATCACGGCAGGTAGCTAATGAGGAGAGCAATGCCAACTCGTGTGAAAGACACTCAGACGGACAGGGTGAAACAGCAGCATTTTATTGCTCAGAGGAATTTTAATTATTATAACTGAAGCAGGTTTGCCACATCTTTAGATCTGGGATTAACTATTTGGAATTATACTTTGGAGCCTAGTGGTTAGAGATCAAAACCAGGAGCTAGGAGGTTGTATTGCTGAATCCTAGCTGGTATATAGAACCAGCATAGTTTCTTGCTGGCTTACAAAGATGGCCCAATTCATAAAACTTTAAATGCTGTTTTAAAGAATGTTTAAGATTTTAGGTTAAACAAAAAATGAGAATTAACTAATAAACTCTTTCTAACAGATGAAAAAGACAAATCAAAATGGGCCTTAAAAACAGTCATTAACAGAACATTCCTAAACAGTCCGCAGTTTTATGTGTAGTGCCCAGAAATCTCAGATTGAAATCACCGCAAAAAGGGGGAATTAAAAAAAAAAAGCTACTACTCTTCGTCAAGGTTATAAAACAAGTATAAAACACACTGATCTCAGCAGTGAGAATAGTCCTGGTGCAGGGATGCTCAGAATCACTTTCCTGTAGAAATTGTTTCTTTTATTTTTTTCACAATTCCAGGCAGCTAATCAGTGCAAACTGCTATTCTGTCAACTGCTTTCAAAACTAGGAGATTCAAAATGGAGATCTCTTGAAGTCTGAAAGAAAACTGTAGGAGAAATTCTCAAAGTCTTTTGCTTTTTATTATTAAAACTGTTTTCTTTTGTGACAAACAAAACAAAATCAACAAATTATAATTTTAAAACTAACAACTGGTTTGATGTTTTTTTAGTTCAGAATAAAATGCTACTGAAGACAAAAGAACGCTTTCAGAGTCTAGCCCACTGCGTATAAGCAAACACTACAGAATGACCCAGAAATTGTGTTTCATTATTCAATTATTCATTATTAAGGAAGAAACTGCGGTATGCTCAACTAGCCACTGAAGCAGAACAGCGAGGATGGAGAGTCTGGGTTTACCCAGTGGAAGTGGGATGTCGAGGATTTGTGGCACACTCTACAACCCGGTTTCTCAGAGATGTCGGATTCAATGGCCAAGAGTTGCGTCGCACAGTGAAGAACTTATCTGAAGCAGCAGAGAGGAGCAGCAACTGGCTGTGGTTGAGACGGAAAGATACTGGCTGGGGATCTCAAGCACAATAGAAAGAAGGAAAGGCTGATGTACAGGTAAGTAAGCTGGGCTGAGTTGAGTGGGGGACGGAGGGGGGTGATGCTGGGACGCCAGAATCACCGTCGAGCCCTCTTGAGGTGTAGTGGGCTAGTCGACGAAACACCGAGGATGGAAGGTGCCCACTTGAAGACCCCAGAGATGTACCCTACTTAGCTCAATCCAGACGGTTGTCATGCTGATGCGCTGGGGAGACCGCACTATGTTTGATCCCCGGAGCCAGCATCGCAGCCGTTGTGTGTGCTGATGCTCTAGGGAGGCAAAATAAGCTGATCCCTGGAGCCAGCATTACACTTCAGCCATCAACACCAGACAGAAGGATATCTACATCATCATATGGAAGGAAGCGCAAATGGATGGAGACACATATGAATCACATTAGTTTACTGTGAAGCTACGTCTTAGTTGGTGCTTATCTTGGCGAGAGCCAAGTTCAAATCAGCATGAAGTTTTAACATCTACTCTCATGTAATGGAAATCTTAATTTTTTTAGAAATCCAGTTAAATGCAGATTTCAAATGGATCTTTTAGTTTTTTATCAGAAATTTTAAAAAAGGAAACCTGGCAATAAGGTAACCAAATGGCTCCATGTTCACCAGGGCAGTTTGGGACAGCTCAGGGCTTTTAACCTCCATCTCAATGCATTCTGGTATCCTGTACCTCTCTTTTCTTTAAGGGAAGCAGGACTGCACTTGCCAGAATGCATTGCAATATCAGTTTGAAAGCCTGATGTGAAATTGGAGGCATATGTCTTCCTACCTAGCATCCCTGGTTTTCAATCCTTTAGCATATATCTTGCATCAAAACAGTGGTTCCAGGAAGCAGCCCCACAAACACAGCTGTAGATGTCCTTTGATTATCAGACAGGATTGTTTATAAGGGTACAGAGAAATAAAAAAGGGAGAGTATGTTCAGGAGAAAGAAGACAACAACAAAGAAAACATCCAAATCCACTCCAAAATCTAGACCCAGATATCCACTATTCTTGAACAGGAGTTTCCAGCCCTGGTCAACGCAAAGTTCCCCCTGCATGGGTCAGCAGCATATATAATATATAATAAAAGGTGTTGATATCTTGGGAACCAGGGAGTGCAGCAAAGCGGGTGGGTGTCTGGGTGCTGGTGCATTTGTGGTCAGACAGTCAGGGGTCCGTAGTGTCGGGGCTGTGGGCGGCCCTCCATCTCCTCCTCCAGGTCTATGTTGCTCGTGGAGATGCGGGGCTGCAGGCACCCTCCTCCAGACCTGCATTCCTCCCAGGACCCCGGCTCTACACAGGGAGACAGTGTTAGTGTGAGAGACACTTTCTGTGAAACTCACTGCTCACCAAAGACAACTGAACTGTGGGGGCTATAGGGACCAGGCATGCAGAGGCAGCTAATTAATATTTGCCTATCAACGTTTGGGTTCAAGGTCAGCTCTTTACAAGCGAGTTTTGTCAGTGGCCTCAATTTCAAGACCATGGACATAGTGTAATCCATATCACATAAACACTGGCATAAATTCTGCAGCAGCACAGCTGGCATTCTGTTTGAGAGGAGCACAGGGCTGCATGACAGACAATTTCCATATTCACAACCCTTTTTTTATATATAAATAAAAAGTACTTATTAAAAACCATGACATACGATGTTTATGTCACGGTGGACGAGAGACAACAAACAAGCCTTTGGGCGAGTTTGTTATCCTTCCACCGCACACCGTAGATCAAGCTTCTGAACAGTAAGTCAGAAGTGAGTCAGTAGAGCTTATTCCTTCCGACAGGCAAGCTGGGTGCAGAGAAGTGCATTCTTCAGAACCAGCTGTTTTGTATAGTCTTTTTGAAATTTCTCTATATACTCATCCAAGTGGACATTTAGATCAAAGTTTACTTCCACCTTAATTTTTTGTGAACATCAGCTTTTTGTAAATCAAGTTTGTTTTAAATGATACACAGTATGCTTAGTGCAATAGAATGTATTTGTGCTGCAGTGTGTCACAGGGCAGCAGTGTGGAGTAGTGGTTAGGGCTCTGGACTCTTGACCTGAAGGTCGTGGGTTCAATCCCAGGTGGGGAACACTGCTGCTGTACCCTTGAGCAAGGTACTTTACCTAGATTGCGCCAGTAAAAACCCAACTGTATAAATGGGTAATTGTAAGTAAAAAATAATGTGATATCTGTATAATGTGAAATAATGTATATAATGTGATATCTTGTAATAATTGTAAGTCGCCCTGGATAAGGGCGTCTGCTAAGAAATTAATGAAAATAAAAATAAATCTGACAAAACATAAAAATAACTCATGGAAATGGAGCCATACGAGTGCTATAAATAAAAATATACAGGCTGGTAAATTAATGTGCATCCAGCTGACTACACTCAAGATTTAGCAAAAGTAAAATTAAACTGATAAGCACCGGAATTTAGAATAGTGGCAAGAGACCATTGACCAGGTAGAGAAATTCAGATATCTAGGATTGTGGATCTGAAGATCTTCCATTAGGCCAAATCAATAGTCCCTTTAGTGGGGAGAATAAAATAAATCAAACCAAGTCTTTTTCTATGATTCAGTGGTGTAGTAGAAGCAGCCGCACTAATAATAGCTTATTATAGCACTAATGACTTCCAAATACTCTTTTTTGGTACAATGATTCTTAACTCCTATGGTACCATACCTATTCCTCAATGTTTATTGGGCACGAGTCAGACGCCAAAGCTGTCCGCAACAATGGATAGCGGGAGAGAGAGAGAAACAAAAGAAACATTTACAGTGCACAGGAATAACCTGCTGGACAAAACGGTGACAAACAGACTGGATAGAAATAGAACTTACATGGTGAATATGAACAGAGAGCACACAGTCTCCCAGGGTGAGAGACCCGAGACCAAGATGTCTGTGTACACTGTCTTAAACAGCAACTCAAAGGCTAGCGCTCCTTCTAAAAGACATGTCTGCTTGGTTGCAGTTACTGGTTTCATAAATGGAGTGAATTCTTGTGGTACTTCTCAGCATTTTGTTTTTGGAGGTCTTGAAAGGTAAAGGGCAAATGGCACTGACTACAGCCAGGCCCCAAGATAGCTCCCACTCCCAGCTCTGCAAGCTCAAGTGTACCTCAGTGCTTCTATTGAGCCTGGGACTCCAACAGAAACTGCACCAAATTGTGTGTTGCTTTTTGAGACCATTCATTATACTTGTCACCTCAGCAGCCCCATTTTAACCTTAAAGAAATGACAGGCCAGTGATTCTAGCCTATCCATCAGGGCAGGTTTCTTACCAGAGGCCTACTTGTCCCTTGTCCGTTTCTGTGTTCACAGTGGTGTTTATGAAGCTCTCCAGGGCTAAACTCCCCCCACCCGAGAAGCAGAGACACAGGCACAGGTAAGAGTGGCAGGAATGGGAAGTCAAGGTTTAGCAAAGCAGACAGGAGCTGGCAGACACTGAACATGAACTTCACACTTGGATGGAGACACACATTTGAAACTTAAACATGCTGCTTTTTCAGGGACTAGACAAAAAAATATAAGAAATGTAAATAATAATAAAGGATGGGAACGAGGGGTATGAATCAAAAACAGTGTTCTGGAAAAATGTTACTTTCACCCAACCCCCACATGACGGTTAATTGTCTGGGTTAACCATTTACAGGTCATATTTGAAGTCCAACTATTTTAACAATGTTGTTTAGTAGCCAACTTTTAAAACGGGTATATATTGCATTGCTTGGCCCTACAAACTTGTATTTTAAACTTTTTAGATCCATCAAAAAATAGACCTGTTGACCATGCAAGAGGCTAGTGGCGCCCCTATGGGATATTTTTATAAACAGGCTGCTTGTTTATACTACTGTATATCTGACAGTTCAAATGAATCACAGTAAATCGCAAGTCCCACTCAGTGTAAGAAACTAATATTAGAACATCATACAGTATAATATAAGGGACATTGACAGAGGTCTCGGGTAAATGTTAGAGACAAGTTTATTTTTTATTTATTTATTTATTTATTTTATTTTTTTAAATAAATTTAGTCGTTGCCAATTATTTTTTATTATTTTCTCCCCAATTTGAAATGCCCAATTATTTTTTGGCTCAGCTCACCGCTACCACCCCTGCGCTGACTCGGGAGGGGCGAAGATGAACACACGCTGTCCTCCGAAGCATGTGTCGTCAGCCGCCCGCTTCTTTACACTCTGCAGACTCACCGTGCAGCTGCCCCAGAGCTACAGCGTCGGAGGACAACGCAGCTCTGGGCAGCTTACAGGCAAGCCCGCAGGCGCCCGGCCAGACTACAGGGGTCGCTGGTGCGCGGTGAGCCGAGGACACCCTGGCCGACCTAACCCACCCCGCCGGCCAATTGAGCCGCCCCTAGGAGCTCACATCCACGTTCGGCTGTGGAATAGCCTGGATTCGAACTCGCGACATCCAGGCTATAGAGCGCATCCTGCACTCTAGCGAGTGCTTTTACTGGATGCGCCACTCGGGAGCCCCCAAGACAAGTTTATTTTAAAGTGCCACTGAATATTATCTGATTAGGGTTTGGGTTTTCTGGTTTTAATTCTTTTTTTTTATACTTGTTTTAGGTTAAAAACTTTACTTTAAAAAAAGAGTAATCAGGCTCAAAATTGTCATACTCCTAAAAATTAAAATGGCGCACTTACTAAAACGAAACCTTGATTTTACAAAAAATAATCAGCGATCACATAAGAACTTGTATACAGTCAGCACTCACATATCTAACCCTATTAAATTCTGACTTCAGTGACGGCTAAAAGAGTGTGACGTATATCTGATTATTTCATTTTGGGCCGTTCCAACCTTTGCCCGTTTTTCAGGAAACAGAAAAAAAATACAATGTCAAAAACACATGGCTGAAAATTTAAAATAATTAGGCTTCCATTTAGATGTACTGGAGTTGGTTTTGTTGGTACAGTACTATATTTTCAACAGAATAAGTATTTTAATTCAGAACGATATGATTCGGAAAATACCACTTGCCAAGAGACAACTGTGGACACGCGGACTAATACAGTGCATACTTTTAAAACGAGTATGTAAAATTCCCCATTAACACAAAATGAAATCCAAATGTTACCCATACATAGAACTGTGTAAAACTTAAAAGACAATGCAATTTAGCAAAAGATTATAAAAAAAAACAGAGTTTCCAGAATTAAAACAGTATCCAAAGTCGGTATTCCAAATTGCAGAATCTAGTACTCGGTAAATCCGTCATGTCACAGTTCACTTGCAAATTAAAATGCACAAAAGCAACTAAAGACAAAAAAACAATACATCACAATATTCAAAACTGTTAAACGATTAACTGTTTTACAAAACAGTAGTTGGTCTTGTTCGTTTTGTTGTTGCTGCATTTTCGTCAGGTGTCTAACTGCACAATAAAGACTTGCGCATGCGAGAAAAAAAAAAAGTAGGCTGTAACGGATAATCAAATAAACTAACATTGAAGAGATGGGCTTTGTATCAGAAAACTGGTGATGGAGTCGGCAATCGTGTGTAACGGGTAAGTGCATTAATTTGTTACATATATGTATGTGTGTGTGTGTGTGTGTATATATATATATATATATATATATATAATATGTATGTGTATATACAGTACTGTGCAAAAGTTTTAGGCAGGTGTGAAAAAATGCTGTAAAGTAAGAATGCTTTCAAAAATAGACATGTTAATAGATTATATTTATCAATTAACTAAATGCAAAGTGAGTGAACAGAAGAAAAATCTAAATCAAATCAATATTTGGTGTGACCACCCTTTGCCTTCAGAACAGCATCAATTCTTCTAGGTACACTTGCACAAAGTCAGGGATTTTGTAGGCATATAGTCAGGTGTATGATTAAACAATTTTACCAAACAGGTGCTAATGATCATCAATTCAATATGTAGGTTGAAACACAATCATTAACTGAAACAGAAACAGCTGTGTAGGAGGAATAAAACTGGATGAGGAACAGCCAAACTCAGCTAACAAGGTGAGGTTGCTGAAGACAGTTTACTGTCAAAAGTCATACACCATGGCAAGACTGAGCACAGCAACAAGACACAAGGTAGTTATACTGCATCAGCAAGGTCTCTCCCAGGCAGAAATTTCAAGGCAGACAGGGGTTTCCAGATGTGCTGTCCAAGCTCTTTTGAAGAAGCACAAAGAAACGGGCAACGTTGAGGACCGTAGACGCAGTGGTCGGCCAAGGAAACTTACTGCAGCAGATGAAGGACACATCATGCTTACTTCCCTTCGCAATCGGAAGATGTCCAGCAGTGCCATCAGCTCAGAATTGGCAGAAAACAGTGGGACCCTGGTACACCCATCTACTGTCCAGAGAAGTCTGGTCAGAAGTGGCCTTCATGGAAGACTTGCGGCCAAAAAGCCATACCTCCGACGTGGAAACAAGGCCAAGCGACTCAACTATGCACGAAAACACAGGAACTAGGGTGCAGAAATGGCAGCAGGTGCTCTGGACTGATGAGTCAAAATTTGAAATATTTGGCTGTAGCAGAAGGCAGTTTGTTCGCCGAAGGGCTGGAGAGCGGTACACGAATGAGTGTCTGCAGGCAACAGTGAAGCATGGTGGAGGTTCCTTGCAAGTTTGGGGCTGCATTTCTGCAAATGGAGTTGGGGATTTGGTCAGAATTAATGGTCTCCTCAATGCTGAGAAGTACAGGCAGATACTTATCCATCATGCAATACCATCAGGGAGGCATCTGATTGGCCCCAAATTTATTCTGCAGCATGACAACGACCCCAAACATACAGCGAAAGTCATTAAGAACTATCTTCAGCGTAAAGAAGAATAAGGAGTCCTGGAAGTGATGGTATGGCCCCACAGAGCCCTGATCTCAACATCATCGAGTCTGTCTGGGATTACATGAAGAGAGAGAAGCAACTGAGGCTGCCTAAATCCACAGAAGAACTGTGGTTAGTTCTCCAAGATGTTTGGGCCAACCTACCTGCCAAGTTCCTTCAAAAACTGTGTGCAAGTGTACCTAGAAGAATTGATGCTGTTTTGAAGGCAAAGGGTGGTCACACCAAATATTGATTTGATGTAGATTTTTCTTCTGTTCACTCACTTTGCATTTTGTTAATTGATAAATATAAACTATTAACGTCTATTTTTGAAAGCATTCTTACTTTACAGCATTTTTTCACACCTGCCTAAAACTTTTGCACAGTACTGTATATATGTGTGTGTATATATAAAATAATCGGAATTGATTTGTTTCTAATACAAGGACAGTAAAACGCGACTGACGTGTATCTGAGTGTCGTACGTCCGAGTGCTGACTGTATTGCATAATGGCCAAAGTGATCTGTCAGGAAATTACAATTTTATAATAAATTTAGAACTGCCATTGAAGTATGACAATGTGTAAAGTTTTCGAATCAACACATTTACATACACCCCAATCTCTGGGCCCGCTAGTTCATATGGATTCTAAAATTATTCTCAAATAATGCAATTTTTGTTCCGTATTTTAGTTGAGCGTACCTGTCTGAACAGCAAACAAATATTGGTACTCGTAGATATATATAGGTTGGTAATATTAATGTTTGGACTATATGTATGCTCCACCAAACTCTGCCACCCCCAGTACATATATAGCCTGTGGTATAGCCAATGTTTTTGGCCATGTGGAAATATTGCATGTGTGTGGCCACCAGTACATCCATCCGCTCTCTAGGGTTGATAGAAAGTCCATGTTCAACAGATTGCCACTCACCAGCGTTGCAGGCCTCAGGGCAGGGCTCATTGTCCAGCCCTGGCAAGCTGCGACTCAGGCCCTGATTGTTATTGTCAAACTCTAGACAGGGCGCCTCACTCCTCCTCATAATCCTCCTCCCACCTGCAAGCGAGTCAGAGGTCAATCAACAGCGGACACTGGGGAGAGGAAAATGAGGCGGAGAGAGGGGAGCGGCACACCTCTGTCGAACAGACCTCTTCTGCCAGTATTGTCTCCTCAGCTTCATGTCTGAGGCCTCTTTAAAGCCTGTGAAATAGTCTTGTTTTGTGGGAGCCGATAGGACTGCTAATATCTGGCAAGGGAGCCCCGTTCGGAAGAGTTTGCTGCAGTTGAAAAGCAGTTTCTCTACCGATCTGTCTTTAAAAATAATTCACTGTGCTGGCGTGTGTCTATGCAAGACACTTTTATTCCCAATATCTAAGGATGCCCTTGAAAGGAGATTCCATTGTGTTATTTTTCTGGTAAAATTCAGAATTCTTATTTATTTTCTTCTTTTAATGCGTACCCTCATTGATGACTACATGGTGCTCATTCATAAAGCACAGATGAGTAGAGATTTGTTTTTATGAAACGTGGAAAGTTTTCCTGAATCACACTCTAGAATAGGCTTTGAACACTTAGAACTAGTGGATCAAGCATTTCACACATACTGAACCAACAGCTTTATATTTTAAGTTTTTTCTGTAGTTTTCCAATGATTATTTATGTTTTTTATATATAAAAACATGTCTGCTTTCCAGTCATTACAATCCAAATACAGTGGTTCATTTTCATTCTCACAAGTCTCACATTATTAGGCTATAGTTTTCTACAATTTGATTTAGATGAGGCCCACTGATCATGACCGTGAAGCAAGGAACAAGTGTGAGAGTCAAGAGGGTCCTAATACCTGGTGCACAGGAAGGAAGTGAAGAACAAGCACAGGAAACAGAAATGCTTATTATACTAAAAATAGGCTTCATCCAAGTCCAATGAAAATAAAGTCTGGAAAACTGCAGAGTTGCTTTTTGTTGTTGTTGTTGTTGAAATCATTAAATTATAGGGTGCGTTGATTAAACTTTTTCCATGTAACGTACAATTTGGGATTAAAAAAAAAACACACACACACACACCAAAAACAATGAAGAATAAAATGACAAAAAGCAGACAAATACAGAATTAAAAAATCCATATAAAAATCAGCATTTTGTAACGTTGAATAGCCCAGCAAGCTGCAGTACCCCCTTGGCTATTCCATTTTTTTGTTGTAGTTTTGTTTATAAGTAACTTTGCCCAAAATGATATGGTTTAAAAAAGAAAAAAAAAAAAAGGAGAGAGAGACGAACATCACCCACTGTACAGCGCTAATGCAAAATGGCTACAGAAAAGCAAAAGCAAGTTGTGCTTACAATTGAAAAAAAGTTGGAAATACTTTCACTTCTGGAAAAGGTAATTACCAGGGATAAAATAGCACAATATTTTGGAATTGTAAAGAGCACTGTGACTGATATTAAAAAGTCTGCCTCAGATATTTAAAAGTTTGCGGTCTTTGATAGTAGGGGTGGGATTTTTGAGATCTATTGCTCGAGACGAGTACTTGAGCATTACAATTTCCGAGTACTTGAATCAAACGCCACTCTCCTCTACATACTGTACTAGTGTACATAAACCTCTCAAACATTGCCAGAAATCCTATCTTAAATACCAAACTAACACATAATCAAGTAATATATTGTAGCATCGGGTCCCGCAAGACTTATGAATGGGACTTGTGTTGTAAATAATTGGATTGCTGTGTTCTGTGTCTGTCTGTCTGTGTAGCTGCTGCAGCCTGGTTCCAACCAGGTCCACTCTTTCCTGCCTGCTGACTCTATATAAGGTGCAGCCTGCGTGCTGTTTAGGAGAGTGTGCTGAGAGAGTGACAGCAGCAAGAGCTAAAGATCATTTGTGAGCTAAAACAACGGCACTTATAAGCGCCAATCCAATTCTGCAATAAACGGTCCTTTCCAGCGCCAAAGAAATCTTTTGTAGTGTCTCCTTTCTTCCCGCTGAAGCCATGGCAAGCCGCTGCCACAATATTAAGTAATTAATATAATGTTTGCCTTCTTGTGCGGTTAATTGTATATGGTCAAGTATTACTAAATAACGTAAAGTATTCAAATTCATGTATCCACACAACTTTACATTAAATTGTAAAAAGAGGTGCCTGGCCTATCTGTTTGAAGTGTGTCTCAGAGATCCTTTACTTTAGTGCAATATTTCCAACATACAAATAAAAACTGTACTAAACAAACAGCCGTTCGGTCCAAAAGCTTACAGAACAATTTCAACTGAAAAAAGCCTTCCACCTATGGGAAGATTGGGGAATGGGGTCCACGAGTCTGTGGTAATTGCAACTTTTTCTCCCTTTGAAAGTTTTGTACGAACAGCTGCAGCACGATTTTCTTTAAGTTTTTAAATATAGAACACACTCAGAAAAAATGCTTGTCATTAACGTTATTACCCTGCCATGGAATTGATACCACACCACGCCTACTACAGAGATGAACACACACAGTGCACCGATTCAAACTTCTAGTGGAAATGTTTGTCACGGAAATGTATGGGAGCTCTACTGAAACATTTACAGCATCATTTTTTAATGGTAAACTTAATTTTTCACTGTGCTGTAATGATGAGATATTTCATTTAGTAAAGTTAAAAACTGATGCTATAGTCACACTTCCTAATTTACACCCAGTTCATATTTTGCTTTGACTATTCAATTACATTTATTTTCATTAAACTGGGATATTTAAAATGAAAGTGCATTCCAACCCATAATATGAAATTGAAATTCCAGTCCACAGTTTGCACCTTAGTAGATTCAGTCACAAATTAATTTTGTGCTGATGTTTTTGTGTTGCCAAGCTCAGACAGCCCATGTTCCTGCTTCACTCGCTCTCGCATGGCTCTTACTGCAGTGAGAATGATACTGTTTTACACTGCATTGCTGCATTGATCGGGAGTGTGCAGAGAGCCGCTTCACACTGTATTTTCAGACTCGTTCTAGTGAAGCTAGAATTAGAAATGGCATCATTCACCTATATACATACATACATACTGTATGAACCAGGATACCAGGAGGGGAAGATTCAAATGTAACCAATGCTTTAGCTTTTGGACTGGCCTCAGCTACACACAGGGAATGCATCAGACTTGCACTGTTGGCAGAGTCTACTGCACTGCACCTGACAGAGGTGGAAACGAAGCATGGTGGATATACAGACACGGCCAAAAATGCAACTGCTAATATATTCAAGAGAGATTTTACTCACATGTGGGAGGTTATTAGAAGATGGGCAGCTTGTCAAGTTTCCCAATTTAAAGCTGTTTTAATTGAGATTCCCTCTCATTAACATAACTGTTTTACAGACTATTTTCACGTTCCCGCCACCACAGTAAAATCACTTCCTGTGCAACACAGAAAAAAATGGAGTGCTAGGCACAGGAGGGTCCTAATTCTGAATAGTGGTGGAACCTTATACGTGACTAGACCCTACATCTGCCTCAATGCAATTCTAAAAAATAATGTATTAACAGATTAACCCAAGGGTGTGTGAGGTCTTCTAGCCAGCTCATTGTTACAGCTGTTTATTGTACAGAGCAGGCCTGAGGCACTCTTGAAATTGTACTGCCCTGTATTGTATTTTGTGTGTGTACAGTACAACCTGCCCTGTATTGTATTGTATACAGTACAGCCTGCCCTGTATTGTATTGTGTACAGTACAGCCTGCCCTGTACTGTATTGTACTGTGTACAGTACAGCCTGTCCTGTATTGTACTGTATTGTGTACAGTACAGCCTGCCCTGCATTGTACTGTATTGTGTACAGTACAGCCTGCCCTGCATTGTATTGTGTGTGTACAGTACAGCCTGCCCTGTACTGTATTGTGTGTGTTGCAGTACAACCTGCTGCTTCGCTTGCTGCTGTAAACACGTATTGAAATTCTTAGTTACCCTCCTCCTGAGTGGGTGACGGACACTCCTCTTCAGTGACATCATTTCCCTAGAAACAAAGAAAAACAAAAACGTGGTGTCCGTGACTTGCGGTCTCCTACTTCCTTTACTGAAGGTTCACCTCTAGAGTGTACAGGCTCTCCAGCGACAGAGAACTGGATGGTATTGTTAAACCCCTGCCCTTCCATATTGTATGGACACTAGCCCTGCCCCATTCTCTTACCTGAACACAAATATTGGGATGCAAGCAACTACTGCAGCTTTCACCACTGAAAACCTGATTTACTAGCTAGTCTATCATCTATAGAGGCCTATGGTGCACATTAGTCGACATCACAAAACAAACACAATGCAACACAATAGTCAGTCTCTGCTCTCTCTCCTCCTTAATGTTCAAATATCAAATATCATCTTACTTGGATAAGCAGTCCTCTAAATATATATGCGGTTACCTCAGAGTCCTGTTCCTCATCATCAATCGCCACAAAGTTGGTTTCCTGAGTCTCCACAGGGGTTTCCTACCACAGAAACAAGACCAGGCTTTCAGAGAGAAACCAGAAACAAGTATAGTGACCCTATTATAAACCAAACACAGCCCGCCCCCCCCCTTCCCTCCGCGCTCACCTCTCCCTCCTGTGAGGGGCCCCGGCTCTCCACAGGGGTATCAGGGGCCTCCCCATCAGCACCCCCGGCAATGTAGGATCCTGACATGGAGGAGATGGTATCGGTGCTGAGCTGAGAGTGTCGGCTCCGAGAGGAGGCCATGGACATCACGGACTGAGCCAGGCTGCTGCTCACAGGGTCTGAGGGAGGGGAATGACAGGGACTGCCTCATAACTCAACACTCGCTTTCACCTGATAACCTACCGGAGACCTCGTCCACAGAAGCTGTGTTAAAGTGGTTGTAACTTAAAAAAAAAAAAAAGAATTCTAGAAATCATATTCTGCGTGTGCATTAGTTACATAGGCGTTGTACGTATTTTCACTTTAAAGCATGTCTAGTACTATATTAGGGTAGTGGAAGTGCTTAATGTCTTTTTTACATGCTTTTTTTCATAGGATTTCTGTTACACTTGCACCTCCTGGGTCATTTTGCCACAGCATATATTTAATTTAATATTTAATTTATTAACTGTTTAAAGGAATTGTAGCTAACAAAATAATTCCATAAGCTACATGGGTCTCAAACATATAGCACACATGTATTTTCATTTTGACATCTGCTACTACACTACGTAATAGACAGTTCTCAGTTTACTTGTCTTGCCTTACAGAAAGTCTGTTACTGCTTTACTTCTATGGAGCAGTGTCTTCTGGGTCAAAGTATGTTACTGACAAAGTATGTCAATCAATAAGGGAAGCAGCTGATTGGTTATTAACAGGAATGAAGCCAGTGAAGGGGTGAGGACACTATCACTCAGGAAGTGTAAGACCATTTAAAAGCATGACTTGCAAACAGAGATTTAAGCCTAGTGTAGTACCAGATACCACATTTTAAGATAACATTTCACAAAAGCATGTTTCTTACAAAACTGTACATTTGAGACCTATAAAATGAGTGGGTGTGCATGGCAAAGACAATAAATGGAATTTCTGTGAGCTACAATTACTGTAATATTCAGTTCTGTGGTCTCCAGTATTCTCTATTGTTGTAAAACTCATTTTGTAAAGAGGTTTTGCCATTTATTGACTCACAGTTGCCATAGTTGCAGAGGAGTCTACAGTTGCACACCTCTAATGGTCATTGCTTAAACCACCTCACTTCAGAAATTCAACTTTTAGAAGGGGCTGAAAAAGAGTTTTTAGCTGGAATATTTAATATGCGTGGTAATAAATAATCTAAGCTACAGCTGTTTAGCTGGTTCTATTATTACACCACTGAAACATATTTTTTAAATGTTCAGGTTCACCAACACTCATAGCCACATTCATAGCTACAACCTACTCGAAGACCAACACTGCAGCCTGACCAAGGAGAGAGACGGAGGCACTAAAACTAAACAAATTCCATTCTGAGAGATGTAATATAATAAACAGAATAAAGATAACCTAATGGGTTTTCTAGTATACTATTAATAAACAAAAACACATCCACCAGACTAATGTCTCTCATTAGCAGCAGTAATGAACTCAAAACAGCCCCTTGCCTTCCAGGGAGGTGATGGTGGAGGAGAGGGGGGTGCCAGTGCAGGAGGACTGGTCGATGGCTCCCGAGGACGACAGGGTCAGGTTCTCACTCTCAGGAGTGACTCCACAATCCTGTCAACACAGAACAGCCTCCTGTCAGCACTGGAGTCACAGCAGGGCCTTCCTCAAACCAACTCCACCAGTCAGGACCTGCCTCGTTGCATTGAGCAGACACTGTACCATCTTAACAGTCAATACTGACTCCGCTGGTAAAGGCACGCCTGTTTGTGCAGGGAGAGTCATACGTGGGTCAGGGAGGTAGGGACCGTTTCTCCTCATCACGCTACTGCAGACCCTACTGGTGAGCTCACATGGACACCTGCAGGGCTTGTCCTCCAGAGGTAATCGATACACATTTTTAAAAACTCAACTTTTTCTCCTTAACTACAGCGGTTATACCCATGTACAAGGGCTACAGTGTGACCATAACAATAAAACACATCATAATGATTTCTGAAAGACAGCGATTTTGTTTCCCCTGTCAAACTTCTGAGCTGAAAACTACTTTTGGAGTTCGATCATGCTTTTCCAGTGGTTTCCAGGACTGAATAGAATAGAGTTATTTTTATACAGGATTATAGGAACCCTACAGAGACTGAGCTCTCTCAACCTCCCTGCCAGCCCCTGTGATGTGGAGGAGTGTGTAACCGACACAAAATCAATGAGGCTCAATCCTGTTTTTAATTAAATAAATGTTTCTGCCCTAACCCTGTTCTCCCTCTCTGTTCCTTTGCAGACACTCCGTGAGCATATCTACTGGGTTTCCTGGAAACAAGACCCACCAGCCCTACACTGTCTATGAGCTGGACAACATCCGGAAGCACACACGCTGGTAAGCCCTGCATAAGCCAGTCAGGAATGGGACATGTACAGCTATGGCCAAAAAGTTTTGGTCACCCTATAGAATTAATTAATTTTGCTTCATAAAGTCAAATGAAACCTGTTAAATAATGTTACGTTAACTACTGAATTCCCTACCGCTTTGTAGTTTTCCATATAGGTCACGAAAAAATGACAAATTGAAAAATGTGACATTTCAAAATCTAACATGAAATATGCTACTACTATTATGGCTGCCGGTAAACTTTTGCAAACTCATTTAGTAGTTTCTTTGATTACATGGTGTTAATAAAATATCTCAATTATGTTCATATTGCTTATTTTTTTAAATGAATGTCTCAATCCTAAAATTCTAGGTAAAGCAAAACTTTTGGCCATAGCTGTACATTTGTATTGCCCTGTAAACTAAGGACTACAGCTGTGTACAGAGTATGAAGCCAATATCTCAAAGGTTTAGGTCATCATCCAGTAACCAAAAAGGGACCCGACCCCAAGATCTCAGCCTTAGGTCACAGTGGGTTTACAAAGTGATTTGCCAACTCATACAAACTCCCCTCAGGAAGATACTTATTTACATCAGTACAGCTGCAAAACAGGCTCCCTCACACATCCACAGGTTCTGATACTCGCAATAACTTAAAGAATGTCCTGACCAAGTTTCATCACAATCGTGGAAACGGGTCTCATGAAATATGTAAAGTGGGATGTACTATTAGAACATGGAGGCAGGGCTGGGACCCTGGAGCCGGTTGCACAAAAGGTCTTAAATGCATTTAAGACCACTTCTTGGACTTAGACTTAAAATTTAAGCCCAAAATAAATAAGACCTGTTGCACAAAAAGTCTTAATTTGAGCCTGGTCTTAAATTTAAGTCCTTTTTTAAGCCTCCCTCTCACCAGGCTTAAATGGAAAAAAAGTATCTGTTGCTATAGAAGCCAACATGGCAGCAGCACTAATAGCTTTTGCTGAATTTTTAAATGAAAATGCATTTCGTAGGGAAAGAGTATTTAAGGACAGACACAATCCCTTAGAGAATTTAAATAACATTGCTGTGTTTGAACGACTGCGTTTCCACAATGAGGACGTATTAACTTTAGTGGAAATGTTAAAAGATGACTTGGAGCCTGCAACTAACAGAAGCCACAGCATCCCCGCAGTCATTCAAGTTTGTGTGGCAATTCGTTTCTATGCCACTGGAAGTTTTTAAATGTTGTTGGAGACTTCACGGGATTCACAAATCGTCAGCCAGCAGGATTGTCCACCGCGTATCTCACTCGCTGAAAAGAAAACTGAACCACTTCATTACGTTTTCAACAGACCCGTCCAAACTGCGGAAACTAAAGGAAGGTTTTATGAGATCGCTGGGTTTCCAAATGTTGTGGGTGCGGTTGATGGCACACATATTAAAATTCAGGCTCCATATCAGAATGAGAATATATATGTCAACAGAAAGGGTTATCATTCAATTAACGTACAAATAATTTCGGATCCTAACCTCCTTATTAGCAACATTGTCGCGCAGTATTATTATTATTTTTAATTATTATTATATTTCTTTTTTAATAATTACATCTTCTACAATTGCCCATTTTTCTTCTTCGCTAAAATTAATTTTCTTCACTTTGCCGTTGCCAGACATTTTTTTTTTAAACAGACTCGAAAAAATAACCGGTCTTCGTTGCTTAGCAACAGTAGCTGAAGCCCAGTCTTACGTAAGACCTGCTAAGTTTTGCTTTGTGCAACAGACTTATCTCAAGGTCTTACGTTAGACCAATTTCGCTGGACTTGAACTAAGTCTTAGACTTAAGTTAAGACTTTTTTGTGCAACCGGCCCCTGGTTCTTACCTCTGGTTGGTCGTCTAGGATCTTCCTGCGACATGCCCTCATCTCTGATACGCTGCAGGACTTCTCGTCGTCTTCTTCGGGCAGGACTGAGGAATTCTGGGATATGGACCTGCTGAATTCTACAATAGTTGGACTCCCCAATAAAAGTGTTGTGTTGCCATGACAACTGGTTAATCCAGGCTCATGAATAGGTCAATCCCCATCCTTTGGACTGTAATTGAGCCAGGCTCATAGATAATTAATATATTAACATAGGTTTTAAATACCCCCTTCGGTCACGAATCTTACATTTTTAGACATTTTAAACCAGTTTGTGTGAACTCTATGGAGTTCGAGAAGTTGTCCTGCCAAAAGGTGAGGGAGAGGAGAGAGGGGTGAGGGAGAGGAGAGACTCACTTGGAGATGCTCTTCTTCATCTTGAGGTCCTGGCTGTCGTGGGGGGAGAGGGAACGGGCTGGCAGGCCGTGGCCCTCGCTGGTGTAGGAGGGCAGGGCCCCTGAGACGTGCCCGTCTGCCAGGCTGTGCAGAGGAGGGGCGGAGAGGGAGGGGACAGGGGCCGTTCAAAGCCTCCAACAGGGACACTGCCTCGTACCCAGGAGGGATGTGCTCTGAGGCCTGAAACACACACAGGAACACTTGACTTTTCCATGACCTTGACAATTATTACTTCAGTATTATTTACCAGGCTTAGCAATGAATGTCCTTTTTCAGCCTCGGGGGCTGCTTCTGGAATTTCAGATATGAACACTACTGATGTTCAACAGTAATTTAGCAAATTAAAAATTATTTTAAAAAAACACTAAAACAAACCACAGTTACAGAGGGGGAAGAAATTACAGCTGCACGCCCCTAGTGGTCATTTTCCAAATCAAAGTAATTCAGCCCGGTGTAGATTCTTGCTGGAATAGTTAAGAAGCACATTAAACAATAATCTAACAACAATAGCGAATGCTAGAGAACACACATAACAGGATATTAAGTAAGGTAGGTAAACAAATATCACACAGTAGGTAGTATATGAAATACTATGAACGTAGATGATGTCACTTTTAAGCAGATTGAGGAGTCGGGCCGTGGTTCTGAGGAGGCCCTGCTTACCGAGTGCTCCTCTGAGTCGGAGGTGTGGGAGGCGATGATGGGGTTAAACCCCGATGGAGACAGCGGGCTTGTCTTCTTCCGCATGGCACGGATCTGCAGCAGGGCTCGGAACGCTGGGGACAGACGAGGCACACCTCTTTAAAACCACTGCCTTCCACTATTACACACTACAAGCTACATCCAGTGCCAGGGCAATATATTCAAATGTGGAGCCACTAGAAAAAGCACAGAACTATGACCTACAAGCCTGTGATGTGCAAATTTAAGCCTGACGTGTGTGCTTCAGATTCTAATGTTCTCAATGCATTGTGCTCCAGAATATAATGGAAAAGATGACACTAACAAAAAGATACCTGTTCTAAATCCACTGTTTAATGATGAAACACTTCACAGGGACGCTCAAGCCCTGCTCTCAAAAACATCTCAGTGACTAGTGATTATTTCAGACAAACAGAGGCAAATAAATAAATAATTTTGTAAAAGTGTAGTATAACAGTGATAATGGCATTGCTGTGCGTGATCCTCGTTAATGGGAAACTCCCTTCTTTCAGTAATGCGTTATTGACTTTGGAGTTCCATTATTACCTTGTACCATGCCACAGAAGTGCCATTATCCATTCATTTTTGCGTTCAGTCTGATTGTTGTTTTTGTTGTGTTCTGACAGTTCCCTCAACAAGCATGCATTTTAATTTAAACTGTGTCGACACCAATCAAGTCCTGCTGCTGCCAGCAATTCTTTATCAATAATTTTGAAATAGTTTGTGGTGGTTTATTGGAATGAAAATATGACGGTGGATCCAGTGCTCTGCTGGGAGTGTGGTGTTTCTTACGCAGTCGGCAGATGGGGCAGCAGTTGGCCTGGTAGCGCAGAGTGTCCGCGCAGGTGTTGCAGAGACAGAGGTGTCGGCAGGGCAGGATGAGAGTGTCCCGCACGTCCGACAGGCACACCACACACTCCGCACTGTTATCACTGATCTCATCGTCCACCACCTGGAGAGAGAGAGACAAGGTCTTTCACTGCCCTGTACTGCTGCTGTTTGAGAGGGGCTTGACAGGTCTCAGCCCACAGCAAAGCGCTTATTGACAAATGAAGAAGTATGTCAGTTATATACCTATGAATTATGAAGTTAAACCTCACTACCAGTCCACACTTCCTCCCTTGGCTCTAAACAGTAATGCCCCCCTGTAATCCCACCAATGCACTATGCTCGCCTCCTCCCTGCTCCCATCCCTGTCCACACCTTGGATTCCTGAGTGTTGTACTTGTTCTCAATGCCGTAGATCTCTTGAAGGAGGTAGCTTACTCCATCCACCTGGGGGGAATTCAGAGCCAAAGAGACAGGGATCAGAGCTGCAATCACAGTTCAACCAGGTGCAGCAACTTTAGACAAAGTGGGAAATGAGCTTTCAGTCACTTTCACAGTCTACAGGTATATAGGAGAAAGCTCATTTTAACCATCTGAAAAGTAAAGGTCAATAGACGACACAAGTGATGAACCCTGTCACAACAAAATAGTTCTATACACATCTTCCCAGCTATACATGTCCATTCACTGTACTGCTCTCAAATGTGCAGTTTTGAAAGAAACACGTTATAGTAAACCTGTATTTTGCATCGATTTTAAAACATGAAATCTGGTAGTACTCTAGGTTAAATAATTCTATGTATGCAAGCCTTGTTTTAGACATGCTTTAAAACTACAGACAGTGTGTCTATGTGAGAGTCTCTATGTGTCAGCAGGATACTCTGCCTGGGGCTATTGAATTAGAAATTAAGTGAAAAACTCCCTGCAAAAGCAATTAAAGACTTCAAATTCAAAACTGAAATTATTGTAGTCTTCATCTCGCTTTTCGATCCACTGGAGTCGTTCAGTATTTCTGAAAGCTTCTATCCTTTTCCACCCGATCGATCGCAGTGAGTTTAAACTCTGTAGAGTATGGGTTTATGTGCTCTCTTTTAATCATGTTCCTAATTTTACTGATTCATTAGGTTGATTGTATCTATTTCCATCCTGTCTTCGGTGTCAGTATAACAGTAATATTATTTCCCCCATTGTGTCTCTTTGGATCATGCAATTCACAGTGACTGACAGTCACTTAACTGGATATTATCGGGGGATTATGTTGTGTCCGGCATATCCGAATGTACGGCATAACAGTGCCTGTATTAGCGAGGGACTGCTGTATTCGGTGCTTTTTTACAAACTGCACATTTAGACATATATAGCGAATACAAGTGCATGACAGGTAAGATTGATTGAATTATTTCATTGGCTGCCATCCCTTTGAAGAAGAGCAGACTCACCGCTTGCTTCTGTTTCAATGGCTTCACACAGAAGCTCCCGTCCATGTGCTGCAAGGACACATGACACTCAGGTTAAAAAAGCAGGCTTTCTACTGACACACCCATACATTCAGTCTGTCATGGTTTGCCTGGTCTTTCTCTCACCCACCTGCTAACCTCAACAGAAGCAGCCACCCCACTTTACTGAGGGGCTTTGGGCCCGTTTCTCTCCCTTGCTCACTAGGTTTTCATTTAAAGGTTTTTAACTTTTTACTTTAAACCCGTTTTTTTTTTTTTTTAATGTATGTATAAAATGCACTTCATTAAATAGACATTTTCTTAATTTTTCTGATGGACCCGCTAGGCCTATATACAGCAAATCCAACGTGTATTACATTACATTGTATTTGTCAACTAATTGGTGGGACGCAGCATAAAACGCCATACCCCAATTTGGGTAGATCAAACAGAAGGAATACAAGAGGTTGTTGGACAATAAACAATGGCGCAAATTGTGCTTTGGTGCAAAGTTCTTGATAAATGTGCTCCACAATACTTTAGTGTCGGATCCAAGATCAATTGTACAGAGACTTCCTTCAGGAAGATTAATGGTTTATGAGACAGCCAGTTTAAAGAGCACTGTGGTGTGGGTATGCAGAGTTATCTATGTACTCCTCCTCCTGTTTATATTACTTTTCAGTCATTTTCTCATTCAGTCATTTCATCCTGGTGACTTTTAAAACTTAGAACCCTAAAGCACTCTCAGGATGATGTCTATTCTCCAACTACATCTGGTACACCAGCGTGCACCCATTAACCTGTCCCCCTGCAACACTCTGCCCCCACAGTGTGTAAGAATTACATCATTAACATTAGAAGCTCCGCTGCGGTCATTTTAGCGGTTTTTGGTTTTAATATATAATTTTCTCCAGTCGTGTAACACATATGGGGCTGTGTGTTCGTGTACCTTTCTGTCCGTATGTATTAAATATTCTCACAAAGCATGAAACGCGGGAAGGCAGAAATAAAGGAGATATATTACATTATACCTAAAAGCCCCGGGAGCAGTCACATTGACGGCCACACAGAAAACAATTGTATTTTCATTATCCAGAACGGTATTCTACTTTTATTTTTATTTACCAGTCCGCAATGTGTTTAGCTGTAATTAGATTAGTCTCTACTCTCTGCCTGAGTGAATGACTGACTGTCTATTGTTTTCGATCAGCCTTTTGAAAGGCTGGCACCTGCTTGCCAGCTGCGCTGCTTTGGTCAGTCAATTAGCATCGGGACTAGTGAAAATAAATACCAGAGACTGTGGAGTTTTACAACGCAACAAAATATGGAGTTGATGTTTTCGATCAGATGACATGGAAGTATTCTGTGAAAGCTGGCTCTCGACAGTGGTCTGTTCAGGTGTTTTACAATGTATTGGACCTAGAAGCCATCAACTCCTGGGTACTTTACAAAGAATGCACAGAGAAGAATTTACCAAGGAGAGAATATATTTTACAGTTAGCACAGGAACTTCGCAAGAAGCATTTGGAACAGAGAGAGACTGACAAGCATGTACCCACAACTGAAGCTGGCAACACCGCTGAGAGCCGCAAGAGATGCCAATGCAGGCTGGCAAGTGCAATAAAATAAAACTTCAGGCAGCTGTGCCCTCTGCAGAAAGGCGGAGTGGAGAAGCGCCTTATCTCTGTAAATTGTGAACAGCCTTAGACTCAAGGTAAAGGAATACCCTTTTGTTGGGGAAAAAAAAAAATCTAATTTATTTTTCTTTATAACTTCTTGTGCTGTGCGCTTCTGTAAAATGTTTTTTTCTAAGTTTATTTATCTGCGTTGTTCAGTTGCTTTTGCTCATCTGATAATAAACCGATTGCTGTTGAAAAGTTAAAAATGTATTGCTATCGTTTCGGTTTTATAAATAGGTATGTTGTAAACCGATGGGATGCTTCGGGAGTTCAGATGTTTGTGACATACTCAATACGATTTACAGTGTTTTGAATACAGCCGTCAGAAAGACGGCTGCGGGGCTTCTAGGTATGAGTATATCTCCGGTCCTTCTAGTGTTAAGAAATATCACACAGAACAAATGTGCTATATCTTACATCCACTGGGGTGTTGCAGAGAGCAGGTTAATTGTGTATCTGTTGTACTTAGGGCTTTGTAAATGACTTAGTCATGCCATTTAAATTCAACAAAACCTCAGTGAATAGACTGAGTCTTAAAAGCACATGAACTTCAGCCTACCTTCTCAAACGTGGCCAGCAACACATGGGAATGACCCAAGTGCTCTGCAACACAGAAAAGACAATGCATGCGATTATTCAAATGACACTACTAAGATTAAGAGTATTGATAAAGCATTCTTAGTATTGCCAAGCCTTGTGTAAAGACCATTACTTATTTTATTATTTATTTGATGTGTACTTTGCTTTACTGTAATATTAGTTTTTAACACAACTGAATGGTAATATATAACACTATGGATAATCCAACTTGGCAAATGGCAAAAATAAAGGGAGTAATATAATTGGCTAACACGTGTTCCAATCTTTGCAGATATGTCACCACACCAGCACAGCTTGGAAACTTCAGAACCACTCTGCCTGATTCACTGGACAACCAATTGACTTTGGGAGGAGTGGAGTAGGATTGGGGTGCCATTTTAGAAGTGCAACACACTCCAGGGTGTTCAAATACAATCCAATATCCCCAGGCCTTGGCTGCTTAACAGCATTTGGCTTTGCCTTGTGCAGAGCAGCCCTAGGTGTGCAGATATTGGACCATATTTGAACACCTTGTTACAGTAAGTGTTACTGCTTTCTTATGGTAACTGTCAAGGTCACTTTTGGCTGCATCTACATTATATGCCTTCATTAGTGTACAGCCGAGGTGTACATCTACCTGGTTTAGTTTCTGACTAGTCCCAGTCTGCACCATGACTTTCATTACATGAAAGAAGCGGTCATCTACTTCATGCTGATATTGGACTCGGCTTACACCAAGATAAAATGAAATAGTAGTGGTGGGGACCAACCAAGATGTAGCTTCACTATAATATATGAGCCTAGCACTTCTCCTCCGTCAGGTAATGTGGATTTCCTATAGGCCCGGTGCTGATGGCTGAAGTTTAATGCTGGCTCCAGGGATCAGCATGCGGCCTCCCTAGCGTATCAGTATGGCAGCCATCTGGAATGGGCTGGGTGTGGCACCTCGCCTCTTCGGTGTTTCATTGACTACGTCACGACACCTCAGGAAGACGACAGTGATGCTGGTGTCCCTACACCACTCTCCTCCACTCCCCACCCTACCCTGCCCAGCCCAGGTTACTTACCTTAGCCATCCATTCCTTTTCATAGATGTTTATTTCCTCTATCACTTGGCTTAGTTTCTTTCCAGTCCCCATTTGCATCATGAAGCCAGCCTGTATCTGTATCCTAGGCATAGCCTCCACTACATGTGAGCCTGCGGGGACCCAGGACAGACAAGAGCTCCCTTACCTTCACCCTCATCCACCACAGCCTGCACTACCATGGGGTACACATCTTTGTCCATGTCAAACATCAGCTGAAGACAGACAGAAAGGGGGTTCACACACAATATTGCACACCAGACTCTATACAGGAGAACTTACCACTAGCAATTCTAAGTCAGTACTGCACATTGAAGAAAGCACAGGCCAAAAACTGTGCCTACTTGTCTAAGTTTTTTATAGCACAAGTTTTATATTAGAATTCTGATTGAGCATTTTAGTTATGTTTTCTAATTTTCTACTTTAAAAGACAAAGTTTGTCTAGAACTGTATAAAGTGCACACATAAAGTTATAAACACATTTTGGCTGTTATAAAAGGTATGTTAGTACATCCCACACCAAATATAACATTGCAATCTTGAAAACCTGCATTAACTGAACTACATGATGTAAGGATGATACAGTAACATACATACAGACAGAATGACAGGTTATCTTTTCAGATAATAAATGTTGCAACAAATTGAATAAGTGATTCTCTAGCCTTATTAAAGTTTACCACAGTAAATTTTCACTGTAATATTGCAGTTCTTATGCTTGTCCCATGGTTACACTATGCATTTACCACAGTTTTTCATGGTTTAACTTTTTTTTTTTTAATGCTTTACCATACCTCTCTGGGTTTTACAATTATTATCTATGCCTTCCATGCTTTCACTGCGCTTTTATAACATTTTGCTATGCTTTGCTGGTAAACTCTTATGGGGGAAGTGCAACATACATATGTAGGTTTTATTGAATCCAAAAGAAATCACATGATGATGTGACCTTTCAACTCTGCAGGCCCCAATAGTAATAGAAGGAAGACTGCTTTGGAATTAGGAAGTATGAAAAGGAGCTGGTGACTAGGATTCTACAGGCAAATGCCAGGTGGATTCTGATACAGAAAATACATTTAGAACTAAACATTACAAAAAATGTAAGGGAACGGTGAAAAAATAAATAAAAAATACATTTAAATCTAATGCCTACTTCAAGTAATTGTAGGTAACATTTGAGACCTATAAAATGATGTGCATGGCGGAAAAAAAACTGTATCAAAGTATTTTGTTAGCTCCATATACTTTAACCCCCTATTAGCCCCAAGCCCCCTTACCTCTTCCTCGCTCCACTCAGACAGGTTCACAGTGTGAGAGGGCAGACAGAACTGCTGACACACGCCTCGTTTGAAGTGCACCGTCTCTGACTGCACAGCGTTGTCTTGAGGGATGTACCTACAACAGAGCAAGCGAGAACAAATGCCTGAAAGAATATTACATTAAAACAGCTTAGCTGTGCAGTGCACTGGGATTTGCCGGTTATTCTGTCATTGGATTTGAAATTAATCGAAGATAGATTCTAAAATGCAGTATTCAGGATCGCTCTGAAAGCGCTTAGTTAAAGCAACTTAAAGCAGCAGCACTGAAAACCTGACTGGTTTCTTGCAGTGGCAGGATGTTTGAAAAATCTGCTGATCAAATTCTTCAGTTTATAACAGCATCCTCCACAGCGGTCATTTCAGCTAAATAATGAACATCCTGTTCAGCTTACGGCTTGGGATGGCTAACTGTCGCCATCTAGCTGGAATGACTGCGCTCTGCGGCCCAGGCTAATGCTTTGCCTGGCCAGTTACTTACGTTGGCACTCCATTCTGGAGCTCTTCGATGGCCTGGTAGTAGATGGTAATGGCCACCTGTACATCAGCGTCGAAGGTGAACTCCACGTTGTAGCCGAGTCGCCCCTTCCCCACCTCCTCCCGGGGAGCCTTCACATCCTCACTGCACCTGGAAAACCAGCACACAGGAGGGAACACACTGCTGTACTACTGTAACACCAGCACACAGGAGGGAGGAGCCATGAACACACTGCTGTACTACTGGAACACCAGCACACAGGAGGGAGGAGCCACAAACATACTGCTGTATTACTGGAACACCAGCACACAGGAGGGAGGAGCCACGAACACACTGCTGTACTACTGTAACACCAGCACACAGGAGGGGAGGAGCCACGAACACACTGCTGTGCTACTGGAACACCAGCACACAGGAGGGGAGGAGCCACAAACACACTGCTGTACTACTGGAACACCAGCACACAGGAGGGAGGAGCCACAAACATACAGCTGTACTACTGGAACACCAGCACACAGGAGGGAGGAGCCACGATCACACTGCTGTACTACTGTAACACCAGCACACAGGAGGGGAGGAGCCACGAACACACTGCTGTACTACTGGAACACCAGCACACAGGAGGGAGGAGCCACAAACATACAGCTGTATTACTGGAACACCAGCACACAGGAGGGAGGAGCCACGAACACACTGCTGTACTACTGTAACACCAGCACACAGGAGGGGAGGAGCCACGAACACACTGCTGTACTACTGGAACACCAGCACACAGGAGGGGAGGAGCCACGAACACACTGCTGTACTACTGGAACACCAGCACACAGGAGGGGAGGAGCCACAAACACACTGCTGTACTACTGGAACACCAGCACACAGGAGGGAGGAGCCACAAACACACTGCTGTACTACTGGAACACCAGCACACAGGAGGGAGGAGCCATAAACACACTGCTGTACTACTGGAACACCAGCACACAGCAGGGGAGGAGCCACAAACACACTGCTGTACTACTGGAACACCAGCACACAGGAGGGGAGGAGCCACGAACACACTGCTGTACTACTGGAACACCAGCACACAGGAGGGGAGGAGCCACGAACACACTGCTGTGCTACTGGAACACCAGCACACAGGAGGGGAGGAGCCACAAACACACTGCTGTACTACTGGAACACCAGCACACAGGAGGGAGGAGCCATAAACACACTGCTGTACTACTGGAACACCAGCACATAGGAGGGGAGGAGCCACAAACACACTGCTGTACTACTGAAACACCAGCACACAGGAGGGGAGGAGCCACGAACACACTGCTGTACTACTGGAACACCAGCACACAGGAGGGGAGGAGCCACGAACACACTGCTGTACTACTGGAACACCAGCACACAGGAGGGGAGGAGCCACAAACACACTGCTGTACTACTGGAACACCAGCACACAGAAGGGGAGGAGCCACGAACACACTGCTGTACTACTGGAACACCAGCACATAGGAGGGAGGAGCCATGAACACACTGCTGTACTACTGGAACACCAGCACACAGGAGGGAGAAGCCACGAACACACTGCTGTACTACTGGAACACCAGCACATAGGAGGGGAGGAGCCACAAACACACTGCTGTACTTCTGGAACATGCTGCCCAAGCGCTTGTGTGAATGGGCCCTCACTGCCCACATTGAAGGGATACTTTACATCACCTACATTTAAGTAATTATGGAATCCCACTGCACATTTGCATGCTTTTCCCATGGTTGTACTAGGCATTTACTATAGTTAAAATGTTTGGATCATTCTTTTTTTTTTTACTATGCTTTACTATACATCTCTGGGCTTTACAATTATTACCTATGCTTTACCATGCCTTATGGCACTTTGCTATGCTTTTACTATGGGGAACTTTAATAAAGGTCTCACCAGTCCAAATACCTTTATGTGCATTTTATTTTATTCTCTGCTGCTGTTTCTTCAAGATTGTTATTTAGCAGGCTTGCTAAGTAATTCATTTTTCAACAAAGGGGGCTGTTTCTGAAAAGATGCAAGGAGGTTTTAAACATCTTGGCTTAACTGCCATTTCTTTCCCCTGTCTAAAGCTGTGGCAACTGTGAATTTGTAAAAACTCTATTCAGAATCAGATTCATAGGGGCAGCGGTCCAGATAAGCTATCTACCTGCCACGTTTATGCATTAAAAATCTGAAATATGCATCGCTTTTCTCCCTCATCTCCCGCCTCTCCTAAAACTTCCACTAACAATTGCATCTCCCAGAATACAATGTGTTCAGTTACTAGGAAACTGTACAGTACTGTACTGTAATAAAAAAACAACCCAAACATTATCCAATCTCTGGCTAGCCCTGTTGTCTTTGCAGCCAATCACAATAAGAATAAGAAAAATTCTAAGCTACACAGTTTGAAGCATAAAGACCCCAGTCCAGCTACAAATTAAATTGGAACCATTGTCAGAGGCAACCACTAAAAAAAAGTTTTATAACTTATTTATGCATTTCCTTATTTATTTTTTTATCTGTATGACTTTATATTGAAGTTTTAACATGTTCACTGAATTTAATAATTTAATGTTAAAATATATGTAACATAGTTAATTTGCAGTCAGTGTGATACCTTGAACAAAATGCGCTGAGTCGACAAAGAACCTTGTAGAACACACGCGTGGTTGTACAGGAGTTCAAAGTAACATTGCAGTTAAAATTACCATGTGTGGCTGAAATTAAACTGCAAGCGAGAAAGACTTCCTAACTATGGAGAAAGTCACAATTAATGGGAGTTAAACATGATGCTACAAACAAAACATAATTGCACTCAAGAAGGTACAGAGAAAGCCAACTAGGCTGATTCCAGGACTTAATGGTATGAGCTATGAGGACAGGTAAAAATAATAAAAAAATATCTTCTGGCTAAAAAAAGAAGGGAGAGAGGGGACTTGATTGAAGTCTTTAAAAATCATAAATAATATAGATAAAGTTAACCCAATACCCAACTTCAAAATTTAGCAGAGACAGAAGAACGAGAGGGCATAAGTGAGTTATAAAAAAGTTATTACCAAAGAGAGTTATAAATGGTGGAATAGCCTGCCAGGTGAAGTAGTAGGATCTAAAACACTGGGAACATTTAATATATATATATATATATATATATATATATATATATATATATATATATATATATATATATATAAGGACTAGATTCTGTGCTGAAACTTTTTTTCTGTAATCATGTTTAGTCAATACCTGCTAATTGAAAAGGTTTTTAAAATCGCTAGGCCTGGTCTCCAGGGGTTTCACACAGAGGTGGGTGTGGTCAATGCTGCGGGACCTACCTGACCAGGCGCAGCGTATCTTTACGAATGTTGATCAGGCTGCGGAGCGTCTTCACTGGCTCTTGAGGAGGGGGGGAAGCGCATTTGAAACTGCAAAGCAGGACAGAGACAGAAACAGATCATTGTGAGCTCCTCGCAAGACTACGCCACACTCTAAAAACTGCACACACCTTTACAGTCTAGTTTAGCTGTGGCATAACTTGAAGCACATCTGTTTAGTGCACAGGGAAATGCAGGCAAAAAGGCTTCAAGGAAAAAGGCAGAAAAGACAACACACCTTTAAGAGCATGTAAATAAACTGGACTTCAACAAGGTTTCAGACAAAGTCAAGTGCGCAGTAGGGTAAACTATGGAAGAATGTAGTCACCCAGGAACCATATTTTGGTGTAAGGATTGTGGATTGTTAAACTACCAGAAACGTATCTTCCTGTAACTTGGCTGCTATACCTGTGTAATACCTGTGCAACAAAACAAAGCAGCTCCGTGTCAAAATTAGATCACCAGGTTTTTCAAACATCCCAGTGTGGTTATGTGTTGCTGCTTTTAGTTTCCTTAACTAGCCATTTTCAATAGTGAAAGGTATACTGCAGCCTGCCACCTCATCCAAAGTACTGATAGATAGATAGATAGATAGACAGATAGATAGATAGATAGATAGATAGATAGATAGATAGATAGATAGATAGATAGATAGATATTATTTTTATTTTTAATATCCTTTATTTCAATCAATCAAAACGATATTAACATTACAAAACAAATAGCACAAATGTCCATACAAAACCCTCTATTACAACAATTACAAACACATTTTTAAATTATTATCTTCCACCAAACATACCACCTCCCCAATTGCCCAAATTGCCTGAAACTTTTCTAGCTGGTGCACCAATTTATAAAAAGTAAAAACAACTTTAATTCTTGAGATTACCAATACTTTAAAAATAGGTATTACCGCATCAGTTAAAACTCCATTCATTTTGTTTTTCCTACTTTTCAAAATTGCCATTTTTGCCTGGCCCAGTAGAAAATTTGCCAATTGACAAAGATTTATTTCCTTTAGCATTCTTCACCCCAAAAATAAAAGTAGTTTGAGTAAAACTCAGACCCAATTCACTAAACAAATCATTCAATAACTCAAACAAAGGCTTTAACCGACCACAAAATAAATAACAATGAAAAACTGTTTCCCTTATCGAGCAAAACTGACATGTCTCTCCTCCCCCCGGCTGAATAATGGAGAGAAATGAGTTAGTGGCCACAATGGTATGCAATATTCTCCACTGTAGATCCCCCACTCTCTTAGGAACTGGTGATCTATACAGATTCCTCCATGCAGGGGTGATGGAGTCCTCTACCTGTAGCCTCTCTCGCCAATGTGTATCAGGCAAGTTTTTTAAATTTTGAAAATGCAACACTCACACACATCCGATACATTTTTTTTTTTTTGTATCCCCCCGAACTGAACCTTATATCCTTCTGCAAACTTTAGGATCTGCCCCGCGGTATCAGTGGTCTGCCCTACTGCAGGTTCAACTCTGGCGGTTCTGTCTCCAGCTGGCTTTTTCCTAAGAAAAACTGACTCATCTGCTGTAACATCTCTGCAGGCAAAACAGCTTTAAGCTGCACTAAAAACCCCTCCATCACACGCACTGATCTCACACCCAGCTCACTTGCTAGTGATTCTGTAGTTTTCCAGGCTCGGTTATGAAAATTAATTAAATCACCGACCTTCACTACTCCTTTGGAAATTAAAAGTAAAACAAAACTCTTTGATTCTAAAAGACTACATTTTAACGCTGAATTATAAATTAGAGGCTCTTCAAGCAACCAAAACAACCCTACAGACTTCAAATCTCTGTTAATTCTAAAAACCTTCCAAGCATTCAGCATCCCCCTATAAAAAAACATACAAGACCGAGAGATTTAACTTCCCAACATCTAATAAGAACAGATGCCTATCAAAATTCAACCCCCCTACTAAACGAAGGAAAGCAAAAGCCACTGTTCTCCAGGGCAGTGATTCTTGACAGTACAGCAGCCTCTGAAGCGACTGGAGTCTAAAAGCTGTTATTCTGCTTCTTATGTCCATCAGTCCCTGTCCTCCTTCTTCTTCAGGCAAGTATAGCACCCCCTGCTTTATCCAATGCAGCCCATCCCATAAGAAGCTCAGCAATAATCTCTGAATTTCCAACAGCAGAGATGTTGGGAATTCAGAGATTAATCTGTGCCACAGCATTGATGTGACCAGGTTATTGATAATTAAAACTCTTCCTCTATAGGAAAGCTTAATTAGAAGCCACCTCCATTTATCCAATCGGGAAGGAATCCAGTATTCCTTCCCAATTCTCTTTAGCTAGTCCCTGCTCTCCCAAGTGAACTCCCAAATATCTGAAAACCTCCCTGTTCCATTTAAGCCCTGATGGTAAATCCGGTGGTCTGCTGCCCTCCCTCTCTCCAATTAAAAAGGCATTACTCTTGTCCCAATTTACCCGAGCTGAGGACACTCTTTCAAATACTCTCAAGCTCTCCTCTATTATCTGAATGTCTCTCTTATTTGTTACTAAAATAGCAAGATCATCAGCGTAAGCCACCACCTTACCAGGCTTCATTGTCACAGTAGGGATAGACAACCCATTCAATATCTTTCTCAATTTTACCATCAGGGGTTCAAATGACAGAGAATATAACATTCCTGATAGAGAACAACCCTGGAGAATTCCCCTTTGAACTTTAAAAGGAGCACATAAGACACCATAGAGCAACTTAATTTTTGCCAAAAAATTGGGACCAAAGCCAAATGACCTAATAACATCAAAAAGAGACCGGTGGTCTACCCGGTCAAAAGCCTTCTCTTGATCCAGAGAGAGCAATCCAGCTTTAAAACCAAAGAGCTTGGAGGCAACTATTAAATCCCTCACCAAAAATATATTATCAAATATTGTTCGGCCTGGTACACGGTACGTTTGGTCTGAATGCACAATAGTGCTCATTACTCCGCTTAGTCTATTTGCCAATGCCTTCGACAAGATTTTATAGTCAGTGCAAAGAATACTTACGGGCCTCCAGTTCTTAATAAGACACAAGTCCCCTTTCTTAGGCAGCAGAGTCAGTACTGCGCAACGGCAGCTCAGTGGCAGTTCATTTTCCACAATGCATTCCTCCATCACTTCCAAAAGGTCACCTCCCAACTCATACCAGAAAGTTTTATAAAACTCAACAGGTATTCCATCGATTCCGGGTGTTTTGCCCGTGTTGAGCCCTTCCAGAGCTTTAGAAAGTTCCTGCAATGTCAGTGCACTCTCCAGCTTCTCCTTCTCACCTTCTGGAACCTGCGTTCGCCCCTGGAGGAACTGCTTGGCTCCCTCAGATCCATCCACAGCCTCTGCCGTGTACAGTTGTGAAAAGAAACCCACAGTGTGCTCCCTGATAGCCTCAGGCTCATACAGCAACTGACCATTCACTGTTCTAAGACAGTGTATTGCTTTACTCTGAACCACTTTCTTTTCAAATGTAAAAAAATATAGGAGTTGGAGCATCCATCTGAGAAAGCTTTAAAAACCTTGAACGTACCAATGCTCCCTGTACCTGTGAGTCCAACAACTCAGCCAAACTCCTCAGCACCCTCTCTCTCCCATCATTTGGTGCATAGATATTAACAAATACTAACTTTCTACCTTCTACCGACACTTGCACTTTTAACAAGAGCCCTTTAATGATCTCACTTACATTGATAGGAGTCATACTTAAACCCTTCGCAAATAATATGGCAACTCCAGCACTAAAATGCGTTCCATGACTAAAAATAACCTCCCCTTCCCAATCCCGAATCCATTCAGATTTATTATTATCATCTGTATGGGTCTCCTGGAGCATGGCAACATTAACTTTCTTTTGGGTTAAATATTCAAACAGAGCTGCTCTCTTTGCACAATCCCTACCCCCATTAATATTTAATGTTCCTATATTAGTCTGCATTATAGGTTTTAAAGGACAAATACACTGGAATTTACACACACTAATAAAAATGCAGACATGAAAAAGAAATAATGCTTGTGTAGACTTATCCATCATTACTTTTTTAGAGAGGCACGAACTTTACTTATTATATTTTTTAACTGATCTCTTTCCCTTTGCTCCATTCCCAATACAGCTGCATTACGTCTAATTTGCTGTGCCGAATTTAAAAACAATTTCAAATCAGGGAAGTGATCAATAACTTCAATCCCTCTTTTCCCTTTAATGGAGCTTAAAAATGCCCGAATGCTTTCAGCACTATACCCACCTCTCGCTTGCTGAGTCAGTATCACTGCATGCATTTGAGCGCAATCCACTCTCTCAGATAACTCACTCACTGATTCATCAGCCTGATTGACTCCATCTTCAGAAACGAGGCTGTGTTTTGCTGAAAAACGGTGCCTATTTTTAGCCTTTCTTTTCTCTTTGGGGAGTTTAAACACCCGCTTCCCTCTCCTTCTCTAACACTAAAACTGCACCTTTATTCTGTTCAAATCTTTCCTCAATCTCTCCCCTCACCACCCTGTCCATCAACTACCACCCCCACCACAGGTGTTTTAGACGATTCCTGCAACTCACTTTCCCCATCTACCACACCAGACTCAACCAAACCAGGGTTGACCTTTTCAGTCTCTCTCTCCGTTCTACTATCTACAGCGCTGCGATCCGAAGGTCCATCAACCTGGCTTCCCGGCTCAGCTACGCTCTCTCTAACCTCAATGACTTCTTCCCCCTCGCTTTCAGTTTCTCCTTCAGTCCTCTTACAGTTCTTCGCAATATGCCCTTTACGGCCACATTTAAAACACTTCATTGTATCAGAAGAAGCAAACACTACGTATTCACTACCCTCCACTCGAAACCTAAAAGCTACATTCAGCTCTCCAGGGTCATTCAGCAGCATATATACCTGTCTCCTGAAAGAAACTACGTGCTTTAACTCAGGGGATTTACAACCCAGAAGAATCATTGTAATACCTGGCATTATTTTCAGGCAACCAGGGACCGAGGCAGATAGGTAAGTTCCTGCTTCAAGTAATTTTAAACTAACTACATTTGGTAACATTGTAAGGTGGTGTTTGAATTAGCTGAGTTAGTGTGTGATTAGTACCAGGTGAGTGGTTAAATTGATTAGAAGTTGATTTGCTATTTGATTGGTTTCCACACAGTTTAGTTGGTTCTTTTGCCACGCAGTCGTAACATTTAATCAAGCAGCCTATTTCAGCGCCAGCAAGAAGTGCCAGCAAACAGAAGAGCCTCAACAAAAGAGCCGGGAGTCTAGCTGTGGGAGTCTAGCGACGGGAGGCCTGCGCCGAGACGCTGTTGGAGTAGATCCGAACCTAACAGCGCTCTGGAAGAAGCCATCTACTAGTCAGGTCTGTACCCTCCACCCCACTGCTCCTACTGTGCCTTTTGTCTTGCCTGTCCTGCTATGACTGTCTCTCACATCTCTGTTCTGTTCTCTCGTCCCCGTCCTCTGCTCCTCCAACCCCTCTAACCTCATCCCTCTGCCTCTCCCCCCCTCCCGCACACTCTCTGGTGCACTCTGGAACTGTCACTTCTGCTAACAAAGCTGATTTCATCTCTGCCTTTGCCTCCCACCTCTCTCTCGATTTCCTTGCTCTCACTGAAACCTGGCTGTCCCCTGATAACACTGTAACTCCTGCTGCCCTGTCCTCTCTCTATGTCCTGTCCCATACCCCGCGCCTCACTGGACGGGAGGTGGGACTGGTCTTCTCTCTCCTCCTTACTCTTTTCTGTCCCCTCCGATCTCTCCTCACTCTCTGTCAATACCTTTGAATTTCATGCAGTCCAACTAACCTCTCCCTGTCAACTCCTGCTCATTGTACTGTACCGCCCCTGGGCCTCTCGCCACTTTCTGGATGAACTCGACTATCTACTCTCCTCCCTCCCTTCTCTGTCTACCCCAACTGTCCTGTTAGGTGACTTCAACATCCACCTCTCCAACCCCAGCCACTCTGCCGGATTCCTCCCTCTCCTTCACTCCTTCTCGACTTCTGTCTCTCTCCATCCCTCCTACCCACAAAGCTGGCCGCCAACTGGACCTCACTTTCTCCAGGGCCTGCTGCTCCTCCACCCTCTCTGTCACCCCCTGGACCACTCCGATCACTATTTCATCTCTTTTCTCTGTCTCCCCTCTCCCTGCTCCTCCAACCCCCACTGTCACCTCTCGCCGTAACCTCCGCTCTCTCTCCCCCTCTGTCCTTGCCTCCACTGCTCTCTCTCACCTCTCTCCTATCGACTCCTTTTCGCAACTCTCCGTAGACTGCTACCTCCACCCTCTTCTCCTCCCTCACCTCCTCCCTTGACTCCCTCTGTCCCCTCACCTCCCGACCTGCTCGCCCGACCCCTCCCCATCCCTGGCTCTCTTCTGCGCTCCGCTCGGCAAGAATCACACTGCGATCTGCTGAAAAGAAATGGAAGAGAACCAAACTCCCTACTGCCCTAGACCTTTACCGCACTCTCCTCTCCTCCTTCTCCTCTACTCTCTCCTCTGCTAAATGCACTTATTTCCAACCTGTAATCCAAGCCTCCACTAACAACCCACGTAAACTATTCTCTACCTTCTCCTCCCTCCTAAACCCTCCCTCCTCCTCCCTCCTAAACCCTCCCCCTCCTCCTCCCTCCTCTATCTCCCTGATGACTTTGCCTCCTTCTTCTCTTCTAAAATCTCAGATATCCGCAAAACTCTTTAACACCTCTCCCTCCCCGCACCCCCTCCTGCTCCAACCCCTACACCCACTGCATCCCCTACTAACTCACCCTCCTTCTCCACCTTCTTGACCCTCTCAGACTCTGACCTCTCCTCCCTGCTCCAGGATCACAAACCCACCACGTGTGCCCTGGACCCTCCCCACTCACCTCTTTCAAGCTGCTGCTCCTGCTCTACTTCCCTTCATCTCCTCCCTTCTCAACACCTCTCTACTTTCTGGTCTCTTTCCTCTGCCTTCAAAAAGCCTCTATCACTCCTCCTCAAAAACTACCCTCGACCCCACCTCCCTCCAGAGCTACCGTCCTGTCTCCCTCCTACCCTTCCTCTCCAAAACCCTCGAGCGGACTGTACACCGCCAGCTCTCTGCTTTCCTGTCCAACCACTCTCTGCTCGACCCTCTCCAATCTGGCTTCCGCTCTGCTCACTCCACTGAAACCGCCTCCTGTCTGTCACCAACTCACTTAAGTCTGCCCGAGCTGCCTCTCTCCTCTGTCCCAATTCTCCTCGACCTCTCTGCTGCCTTTGACACTGTTGATCACTCTATTCTACTATCATCTCTTGCTGACCTGGGGATCTCTGGCACTGCTCAGGCCTGGTTCTCCTCCTACCTCTCCAACCGCACTTACCAGGTAACCTGGCGTGGAGCAACCTCCACACCTCACCCTCTCTTAACAGGAGTCCCCAAGGGTCAGTCTTGGGTCCTCTCCTGTTCTCTCTCTACACCCGCTCCCTGGGCCCCCTCATCGCATCCTATGGTTTCTCATACCATTTCTATGCTGATGATGCTCAGATTTTCCTCTCCTTCCCCACCTCTGACTCCACCATCTCCTCCCGTGATCTCTACCTGTCTGTCTGCTATTTCCTCCTGGATGCACTCGCATCACCTCAAACTCAACCTCTCTAAATCTGACCTCCTTTTCTTTCCCTCCTCCTCCCTCCTCTGATCTCTATCTCTGTTCCTCTGGAATCTACCACACTCTCTCCCTCTTCCTCCGCTAAGAACCTCTAAGGCCACCCTGGACCCCTGTCTCTCTTATTCCCAGCACATCTCCACTCAAGACGCACTTGCCGATTCTTCCTGAGCAACATCCGAAGAATCCGACCCTTCCTCACCAACTACGCCACCCAGCTCCTGGTCCAGGCCTTGGTACTCCCGCCTAGACTACTGCAACTCCCTCCTGGCTGCCCTCCCTGCGCCCGCCACCCGCCCACTCCAGCTCATCCAGAACTCTGCTGCCCGCCTGGTGTTCTCTGCCTCGCTTCTCCCACGCAACTCCACTACTCTGCTCACTCCACTGGCTACCGATCACCGCCGCATCCAGTTCAAGACTCTTGTACTAGCCTACAGATGCCTTGACCAGACTGCACCCAGCTACCTCCAGACCCTCATCTCTCCCTACACCCCCACTCGACCTCTCCGCTCCGCCTGCACTAGAAGACTGGCTCTACCTCCTCACGCCCCCTGCCTCCAGAGCCCGCTCCTTCTCCACCCCGCCTCCGCAGTGGTGGAATGACCTACCTACAGATGTCAGGACCGCCCAGTCCCTGACCACATTCCGGCACCTCCTTAAGACTCACCTCTTCAGACAGCACCTGTAGAACTCCTCTGTTTCTCCCCTGGGACACTTTCACCCTTCCTTAAATGTGCTTTACTTACTCTTATCTGCCCCCTATTTTACTGCATTTAATCCTGTACTTCAGAGTACTGTAATCTGCCAAGTGTTTAAACTGTAGTATTTGGTATTTAATCATATCTTGATGTAACTATCACTGTCACTTATCTGCTGTATTATTGAATTGTATTTTGTCACACTTGTACTTGCTTGAACTAGTCATTGTATTTATCTTGCTCTTATTGTATTATTACTTTTACTGTAACACTTGAAATGTATTTGCTTACGATTGTAAGTCGCCCTGGATAAGGGCATCTGCTAAGAAATAAATAATAATAATAATAATAATTATTATTATTTGACCATGACGACTTAACTCTCTAACTAGTTCATTTTTCAGAAAAGGCGGAATATTGGAAATTGTTATTTTCCTAGCGGGAGCCGCAAGAGGCAGAACAGACACTAACACTCTGTCAATAACCAACCCTTGCTGAACCATTTCGGAAACTATTATTTCATTGCTCAGAAATACAACTACAACCTTATTCATCCGTGATGCCGACTTGATATTCTCACACCCAATTACTTTTCCAAGTTCTACCACACATTTCTCAACCGGGACAGACACATCCACTACAATTTTTATGCCATTTCTCCATGTCATATGTTCAAAATTGGGAACTGATCCCCTCGGGATTACCCCGACTTTGGCCAGCACGGCCGTTAAAAAGAGCCAACTATTACCCCTTTTTTAAATTTTTTTAAACCTATAACATAAATAAAGGATGAAACGTGAAAAAAGGAAAGAAAAGAAAAAACAGGGAAGAGAAAATCCCTCACTCACTCTGAGCTCCACACGCTGCAAGCACTCCCGACAGGCACCGCAACAGACAGCACGAGGAGAGAGATAGAGATACAGAGATAGAGAGATGGGCTTCAGTGAGTTACAGAAAAATAATTCCAGGGTTTCTGTGACATCATAAATTACAAGACCAAAGGTTGAGTAATTTTTAAACTGCTACAGAAACCCGAGATGGAATGGTTTTCCTGTAACTCAATGAAAAGGCCAGTCTGTTATTTTTTTATAATACATGGCTATCCTTGTGATGCTAATATTAAAGATTCTGCTACACAAGACTGTCTCAGAAACAGTGCCCTGTCACAAAGGCTGCTGCTGAAGGTGTTTCCATTTACCGTGTCTAGCGGTTTCTATTTGAGACCCCAGACTAATTGAAGGCAGCACATTTGTTTTTCACAAAGGAAGGAGCAAATGTATGCAACATTTTCTGGAAGTAAAAATGTGAGTTACTTTAGTTTTTTTTTGTCAACCTGTGTCTAGAAAACAGAAACATGCTTCAAGCACAGCAGGAGGCCTTTCCAGCAAAATCGGACAGTAAAGCAAACCACAGCTCAACCAAACACTGTCAACTCAATCTGCACTGCATCTCACATCCCCAGCAGAGTCAAAAACTGCCTGTGTGTGCATGTGTGTGACCTGTGTGTGTGTGTGTGTGTATGAACTGTGTATGTGTAGGATCTGTGTGAGTGTATGTGTGTGTCTGCTCTCTGTCTATCTGTGAGTGAAAACTTAAACAAATTTCTAAGAACCAAGTAATTTCAGAACTATATGCTATGTGGTTCACCAATTACATTAATGTACATTAATAATTTCAAATAAATAAATGGGCTTTGCTGAGTTTAGTGTGAGTGAGTGGGGGGGGCGGTTTGCTTGCATACATTTGTGTCCAAGAGTTGACAACTTGACATCTCTTTGCAATCTAGCAGGCCATAAAGGTTTCCATATAAATTCACAGAATACAGCTGTGTGTGGTGTGATAAAGTCAAAATACCGAAGTGTTACGTCTTTGTCACCAGAAACCAGCTGTGGGATGTCGAGCAAATCAGGGGTAAAAAGAAGGCAGGTCTAAAATAGACTAGTGAGTGGTGATAGCAGCCAGAGTCAAGGGTCTGTTTCCAGTAATCTGCTTCCAAAATCATTTAGAAATGTATAAAACACATTGTAGAAATCGGGAGTAGTTTTGAATATACTGTGTAATGGTAAGAAGATTCGGTCAATATAAATACTGTCATTGTGGTTAATGCTCTTCTTTTAAGTGCAGCAGTAGCACATGCATCAGGGGCACACAGCTGCTTAAGAGTCTATAATAAGATTTAGATTAAGATTTACAATGTGTCCTGATCAAGCAGCTTGGACAGGCTTGGCGGGGGGGGTGGGGGCTCTCTGCTGGCCTTCTCATCCAGCTTGATTGTGCAGAGCTTGGAGTGTCTACTGGCTGTTCACTGTACAGGACATGCCTGGAAACATTACTGCTGGAGCGACAGAGTTTGTTTTCTTGTGAATAACTGGCCCCAAGTGGGAGGTGGCTATCCCTGTCAATCATGGATTTTGTGATGAAACTTGAATCACTTTCAACCAGTCTCTCTCTCTCCTTCTGCTCAATTGAATATTGCCTGTTTCTGTGATTAACTGATCCGAAGTACTATAACTTGCATGTTCTATTATGATGCTGGCATTTCCAGTGCTTGTGTAGTCTCCCCCTCTTCTTTGCAAAGTGTACCAGTCAATTTAAAACACCCCCCTCTGATTATTGAGTGACAACATCAGCCTGCGTTGTTCACTGCAGAATGTGCAGTCAATCAGTTTCCCTGCTCCCCCCACCCACCTCTCCCTGGATACAGACTGCCAATAAAAGTTTCAAACAATGAATCTGATGACCAGGAGAGAGGTGCCCTCCTGGACTGAAACCTTATCAGCCTCCCATATGAGATCTAAGCTAACCCTCTAAACCAGCAGATATTCTACACAGCTGTCAAACCGAGATGCAGCGACAATGAGAGTAATCAGGATCACCTGCATTATTGATGCAGGTATGCAAGCATTGGTCCAATGGTTTTATAGTACTAATTAAATAAATTGCCATACATTAATTAGTTATATTTCTCACAATTCTGGAAATTGTGTATTTGACTTTTTTTGTTGTTATTTTTTTCATAGCAATTAATGAGCAATATATTGCCCAGTGCGTTCCGATATTTCTCAGCCCTGCACTTCTGTTTGAGGTCACAGAAACATTGACAATGTGGCGGATGACATGGAAATATATTCAAATAATGCTGCACTTACATTAGAGACAAAGGTCTCAAATGAGCAGCAGACATGTACTTTCATTAAAAAAAAAATACATTTACAGTGGCTCTCAAAAGTATTTCACCCCCCTTGGACTTTTCCACATTTTTTGGTGTTACAGCATGGAATCAAAATGGATTTAATTAGGAGTTTTTGCCATTGATCCACACAAAAAAAAACATAATGTCAAAGTGAAAAATAAAATCTAGAAAATGTTCTAAATTAATTACAAATATAAAACAGAAAATAATTGATTGCATAAGTATTCACCCCCTTTGCTATGACACACCTAAATAAGCTCTGGTGCAACCAATTGTCTTTAGAAGTCACATAATTAGTTGAATGGAGTCCACCTGTGTGCAATGAAGGTGTTTCACATGATTTCAGGTTAAATACACCTGTCTCTGGGAGGTCCCACAGTTGGTTAGTACATTTCCGAACAAAAACTACATCATAAAGATGAAGGAACATAAAAGCAAATCCGGAATAAGGTTCTTCAAAAGCACCAATCAGGGGTAGGATATAAGAACATTTCCAAGGCACTGAATATCCCCCGGAGCACAGTAAAGTCCATTATTAAGAAATGGAGAGAATATGGCACAACTGTGAATCTGTCTAGAACAGGCCGTCCTCAAAAAAGTATCTGGGCGAGAAGGGCACTAGTCAGGGAGGCCACAAAGAGGCCTATGGCAACTCTAAAGGAGTCACAGTCTTCCACGGCTGAGCTGAGAGACACTGCGCACATGGCAACAATAGCCCGGGTGCTTCACAAAACTGGCCTTTATGGGAGAGTGGCAAAAAGAAAGCCATTGTTGAAAAAAATTCACATCAATCTCAGCTAGAGTTTGCCAGAAGCCATGTCTGAGACTCTGAGACCAAGTGGAAGAAGATTCTATGGTCTGATGAAACCAAAATAGAGCTTTTTGGCCTCAACGCTAAGCGCTATGTTTGGCGTAAGCCTAACACCACATCATCCTGAGAACACCATCCCTACCGTGAAGCATGGTGGTGGCAGCATCATGCTATGGGGATGCTTCTCTGCATCGGGGCCTGGAAAGCTCGTGAAGATAGAGGGCAAAATGAATGCAGCAAAGTACAGAGAAATCCTGGAGGAAAACCTCCTGAAGTCTGCAAGAGACCTGGGACTTGGGAGAAGATTGATCTTCCAGCACGACAATGACCCCAAACATACAGCCAAAGCCACACTGGAGTGGCTTAAAAACAAAAAGGTCAATGTCCTGGAGTGGCCTAGTCAAAGCCCAGACCTCAATCCAATTGAGAATATGTGGAAAGAGTTGAAAATTGCTGTTCACCAAAGGTCCCCATCCAACTTGACGGAGCTTGAGCAATTTTGCAAAGAAGAATGGGCAAAAATTGCAGTGTCCAGATGTGCAAAGCTGGTAGAGACTTATCCAAATAGACTCATGGCTGTAATTGCTGCCAAAGGTGCCTCTACCAAATAATGACTCAAGGGGTGAATACTTATGCAATCAATTATTTTCTGTTTTTTATTTGTAATTAATTTAGAACAATTTGTACATTTTATTTTTCACTTTGACATTATGGACTTTTTTGTGTTGATCAGTGGCAAAAACTCCTGATTAAATCCATTTTGATTCCATGTTGTAACACAATAAAATGTGGAAAAGTCCAACGCGGGTGAATACTTTTGAGAGCCACTGTAAGAACTAAAAGAAGCTCAGTAAATTCACTGACAAACATGTCACTGAGAAAGCCTGTTGTTTCATAGTTCTGGATAGAGTGCACATTAGCAGTTGGTTTTTAATGTTCAAAATGACCTTTTTATTACAAATGTATAGTAATATTTTTACAGTTCTCCCATCCTTGCTGTAATTTCACACAGAGGGCAGACGATTCCTGAAAAGAGCTAGTCAGAAGATTGCCACCCCTGCAGTGTCTACCTCACAGCGTAAATAAAGTGTCTCGACACAGTCAATAGAACACGGCTCTACCTGCTCAGATAAACGCTTCCAAGCACACAACAGACAATCCTTACGAAGACCGCCAGCACACACTGCTACCTGACAGAATCAAACCTTTTACTTGTGTGAAACTGAGAGGGGTATTTGAAGCACCCTCCAGTTACTGTAACAATAAAGTGGCGTTTTCCTCTTGTGATGGTGTTTATGAGTACGAATTGTTCGTCACTCTTTTTTTATGCTACAGTAGTTGTCATTAAAGAGTTTTTTTTTATTATTTTCAGAGGTCGCAGGCATTAACATCTGGCTGTGTTTAGATGTGCTGTATAAATATTGTATGACTTGTGCTTTAAGAGGGTTCAAAGTTTCATCTCAATTGGGTAAGCAGTTCTCTACATGCACCTAAAATGGAAGCCCACCTGTACTTTAGCACCAGAGATACTGTATGCATCCCCAGATGAGGGAATAATCATTGAAGAATCAGTTTGTCACTGTCCTGTTTCACAATACAATAGATTACCCTAACATCCTTTATGACCCAACTTCAGTTCAATACGTTTCTAAGAAATGGACAAGCATTAATTGGGTTCTGTTCTGATGTGGTGGTGTTGTTGCATAACGAAGAGCTATCCATGGGCCTCCTGTTCCCTTGATTCTTAGGAGACGTGACAGACAGAGATGCTTCTCAATGCTTCACGGAACCACAGCTTCTCATCTAATGAAGTCCTGCCTCTCTCTATCTCTCCCTCTCTCTCTCTTTGCAGGAGTGTATTAATCGCAGCACTAAATCGATAGTCCCAGCCCTCCAGCTCTGCCCAGTCTGTCTGCCCCACCACAGAGCTGCACTCTTCAAATCAATCCACAGCCAGATGAAAAGATCACATATTACCAGAACCGCCATTAAGTCAAAGCCGCCACTGCTCATCTTGCTTACAGAATCGATCCAATTGCCCTAATTACACTGGCTCCAAAAGCGCAAAACCACTCCACTCCCTGCCTGTAACCTAGTTATGTGAGAGGAAGCGAACCCTTAAGGGGCCCTGGGATTCCTCAAGGCCGGGCCCTGGTCTCATTTACTCTGGCCTCAGGTGCCTTGGTTTAAGGACTTCAAGGGTAAACTGGTCACATTTAAAATATTCTTCATTGAGCGATTGATAATTTGGATTAAAAAAACCTAAACTGATTGAGATTAGATTCCATTCACCTATTTTGTTTTAAAAAGAGTATTTTTTTTTTTTTTTTTACAGTGGACTAGGGAAATGTGTATGAAAAGCTACATTTGTTTGTATTCTTGTTTTTGCAAAAAAAAAAAAAAAAGTTTCTCAATTAAATGGTTTGGCAGTGAATTTACTAAGTTTCTATTGTGTGTTTAACAGTTATGGATGGGATCCACATTTTATTTTTAAATGTCAAGTACTTAGTTTGAACATCAGATGGTACCAATTATGTAATTGAGTTGCCATGGTAACCAGTTTAAGATATTTGTTTTGACACAGAAAGCAGAGTAATTGTGAGAGGTGTAAAATCTGAGGGGGGGGGGTTGGTACTTGGACCCTTACTTTTCCTCATTTATATAAATGACCTGGACCAAAGATACACATTACAAGATGTTAGATTTGCAGATGAAACCAAACCTGGGGGAGTAGTGGACTCTGAATCCACAGCCCAGCGAATTTAAAGGGATCTGGACCTTCTCTGTAGCTGGGCAAATGAATTTTCAGAGACACAAGGACACACTGTATCAAGGCTTGAAACTCCCACCAGCCCTGCACCCAGTCCTGGGTTTCAGCACTTCCCTCATTTTGTTATAGTATTGAAATGAAATCTGCTCTGAATTAACAGACTTTCATCACAGCATGAATGAATAACCTGAGACAGTAGTTTACTATTAGGTGTTGTCCATGCAGCTATAAGGGAGACATTAACATCAAACTCCTAGCTCGGTTTCATTAAAAAAAATATGCAGTACTGAATTAAAAGTAGTTCTGAAACCGGAGCAGGGTCAGTGCGAGTTTCAAGCCCTGCTATATGTACTCCATCGTCCAAAAACAAAAACTAATTTTATATTTGCTAACCCCCCCAAAAAATGTGTTTCTGTAAGAGTGAATGACAGCCAGGCTTGTATCACAATGTTACTCAACCCTCTTCTGACTTACTATTTACTGGAAGCAAAGTAACAGACTCTGTGTGTGTGTGTGTGTGTGTGTGTGTGTGTGTGTGTGTGTGTGTGTGTGCGCGCGCACAGTATTAGACACGCTGTCTGGGGCTATTGAAATGGAAAAGAACTGAAACTCCCTACAGCACTGAAGACCACAAGAGTGTAAACTGTAGGACCCAAGAGGGAGTTTCTCTCATCTGTCAACAATAACCCAAGCCCACTATAGTCTATCCTGCTCAGGCTTCTGTCTTTTAGTTTACAGCAAGGCAGCTCTTGAATTCTATACTAAAACCTTCAAGAAATTGCAGCATGTCCATTCACTATATCAAGTTTTGAAAGAAACACATGTTTTAACAAACATTGTATCTGATACTACACTAGGTTAAAGAAATTTCTGTTTTCAAGCCCTGCTTTTAGACTGTCTTGCACTTCCTGGGTCATTTCACCAGTGCAATAGTCCCCACCCCTTCACCCACGTCTTCCCTGTCAATAACCAGCTGTTTCCACAATTGATTGACAGTAACAATAACATGCTTTAACCCAGAAGACACTGCTGGGGAGAAATGACCAAGAAAGTAAAGCAGTAACAGACTTCCTGGAAGGCAGGGCAAGCAAACTGAGAACTTCATGTAGCACCGGATGTCAGTTTTAAAATGAAAGCAGGTTAATGGAGTGTTTTGTTTGCTGCAATCACTTTAAGACTGCAGGTTGAACTGGCAGCAGGCAGCCCCAAGTGAGATAGAAAGGCAGCAGGGTTCAGTACATACTGCTACGGGCCTGTGTCCCAGGAAGTTGAGGTCTGTGTTCTCCCCAAAGAGGTAGCCCTCCGGATGGGTGGAGTCAAACTTCTCCCCGCCCATGATGAAGTGGCTGGCGAAGTAGCTGCCTGTGGAAAGACAGAGTTCAGAGTCAGGACAAACAGCAGCAGCTCAAGGGTCAGCACTGCTGCAATCAGGGGTACAGCAATACACTAATGTCACAATACAATACCTTTCACAATACATGCCATGGTCTGGATGGGATACTTGATGGATGATGCTTACTAAGATCCAATGGTCATTTAATAATGGACTATTTGTTTTAAAAGACAACATATTAACGCGATAGGGACAGTATATTCATAACAACTGTAAAATACTTCACCCAAGAACCATTTGGTAAACTACAGAGCTATGTTGTGCTTTTTGTCTTGTATCATGATACAAATCGATACAAAGCTCTATTACGATACAATATATCATGTAAAGAAAGGATCACGATTCACCCATACACTGTGAACCCATAATTGCAGCTGTAAGTGCCAATCAGCTCCAGACTCAATAATCAACTACTGTTCTGAATTTTTAATCAGCTTCATTTTTGAGGAGTGTACAACATATTTATTTTGAGACAATTCTGGTTCATCACCGACACATCATTAACACCTTTGAACTGTGCAACAGGCTGGCAGTAAACGCTTTGACGCTTCTGTGGGAATATTTAATTCATCTGTCGTTTATGACCAGCTGAAACACAGCCACAGTTCAATACTATTGGGGAAAAAGAAAACTGTTACAACAAACATGCCGAGATCAAATTTCATCACAACTAAAGAAGCACTATAGGGTGCCACGAAATAGATTGAGGTACTCTGAATAGTAGGGGTCCGCGATATACCGGTATATTGCGATATTCATCAGGCAATACAATAACCAGTATTTCAACAACAATACCGGTATTTCTGGTTAAACTGATAGAGAAACAGAGAAACGTCTGCTGGAAAATGTCGGCTATTATCTTGCGAGATAATCACTTCCTCGTAATGCGAGTAGTGCTAACACAAAAGAAAATATGGCAGAAGCACATGGAGATTTTGAGCTGCTTAATTTATGCAAAGCAAAGTCACATGTGTGGAATAATTTCCTAATAAAAAAAAAATCTAAAAAAGGATAGCTGTATAGCATCTGCATTGTGGTATGTTGTTTATGCAAAGCTGAAGTCAAATATGCTGGCGGTACCACCAACCTTACATACAGTGGTGAGGTCCTACATCTTAAAGTACTGGAACGCCAATTACAATATTGATTTTTCTAAAAATAATTATATGAATTCATGTTTTATTTGTACACTGAACTTGAGGTAACATTTAATAGGCAATGCATGTGTCTCTCATGCAACTTTTAGGGTACTTCCCCTTGATCTTGATCAGTGCTGCCTGATAGTCTTTAAAAATAAAGTAAGAACAATCTGCTGACAGTTCTGGACAATGTAAGTTTTCACTATATTGTGAATATTTTTTTTTTTTTTTATCTGGACCTGCCGCATTTGATCTTGTCAGATAAGAAAAAAAAAAACCGCGGTTCTGGTACTGTACTGTAAGTTGTGGGGGGAAAAAAAACAAGCAAAGCAGATACATAAATAAATAACTAAAGTTTATAACATTACTTACCAGTATTTTTTTGTTTACTTTAAATAAATGTGTAGTACTTACTTATACTTTTGTAATATATATTAAATCTTAAAAGCAAGGTCAGTTGTTCATTCCAAACCACGGGTCTCTGCGCTGACCGATATATAAAGCAGCTTTAAACCCGTGTTTATGACCACAGTCATAGGATGCACTTTTGAAAAACATGTTTAATATAAAATGAAAATAGTTATTATTTATAATAACAATTTAAAAATCACATTTAAAAATGAATGGTTTTTGGGGTTTAAAGAGAATTTTAAATAGCTTTCTAGCCAGCACTGTTTTTCTATTTTTCATTATATTTATTTTGGTAGAAAAAATCAACATCAGCATAATTCAGCATTGAATTTCAATATATATCGCAATACATATCGCAATATATTGCAATACAGATCCTCAGTCCCAATACCCACCCCTACGAAATAGCTTGTTCTAAAGAACGTCTTTCTCTAGAAAAATACAAAAAATGCGTGTCATACAGATAGACTTCCAGGCAACAGGGTAACAGAATCCCTATGATGAGATTATGATGCACTGCATAATTTGTGCTAAAGAAGGTCCTTAGCAAGTTGCTTCGCAATTAGACAAGCAGTCCTTTACATAAGCAAAAATGTAAAGTGTGACATACTGTCACAAAGACGGCCGGAGTGGGTGACGTCAGACCAGAAACAGGAAGTAACACACAACAGACAGTGAGGTTGGTGAAGCTGAGCACTTGGTTGTGCTCAGCATTTAATAAACAAAAACAGCACACGGCACTTACGCCAAAATAAACAGACAAACAAAACGGACTATCACTAAACAACACGGTGCGTACAAAACACTTATTATTCTTTTTACTATTTTATTTTCTCTCCTTCTCCACACCCGTTCTCCACTCTCGAACACCCAACCCCGAGTGAATGAAACGTGCATCTATTTATACTGTTGTGCTGGGATTCAATTACTAATTAATTATTCACTTGAATCCCAGCACGTGAATTAATTACGTGCAACCTCGTGCTCACATATTAAATACTTTAAATGCACGTGCAGTGATGTGCAATCCCGTGCCTAAATACAATTACATCTTTAAATACACGTGAAACACAGACCCGTTTATATCCCGTGTCCCAATGACTATACACCAACATTAACACACGCAACATGCAACATATAACACACACATGCACACAGGGGCGGGGCACATTGCCACATATACCCCCCCTTGTGCGCAGCACAAATGGCCTCAACGGCCACCTCCCCTTAAAACCCAGCAGTCCAGGACAAAGTCTCGGGCTGGGAAGGGAGGCTTCAGTGGGCCCATGGCTGGCAATGCTGTCAGCACCCCTGCCGGTAGTGGCACGGCTGAAAGCATGCTGGTCCACTCCTGCAGCGAAATTGCTGCGGGGATGCTGGTCTCCTGACCTCTCCCCTTTCTTCGTAGCCGGTAGCTCCCTCCTGTGGGGCTCCGGCCACAAGAACTCCTGCAGCGAAACTGCTGCTGGGGAAAGTGGTCTCCTGACCTCTCTCCCTGTCTTTGTAGCCGGTAGGTCCCCTTTCTGGGGCTCCGGCCCCCGTACTCCCTGTGGTGGAGGTGCGGGAAGCAGAGACAGCTCCTGCTGTTCTGCTCCTGGAGGTGGCGGAGGCAGAGGCAGCTCCTGCTGCTCTGCTCCTGGAGGTGGCGGAGGCAGAGGCAGCTCCTGCTGCTCTGCTCCTGAAAGTGGCGGAGGCAGAGGCAGCTCCTGCTGCTCTGCTCCTAGTGGCGGAAGCGGTGGAGGTGGCGGAGGCAGAGGCAGCTCCTGCTGCTCTGCTCCTTGCGGTGGAGGCAGAGGCAGCTCCTGCTCCTCTGCTCCGGGCGGTGGCGGAGGCAGCTCCTGCTCCTCTGCTCCGGGCGGTGGCGGAGGCAGAGGCAGCTCCTGCTGCTCTGCTCCTAGTGGAGGAAGCGGTGGAGGTGGGAGCAGCGTGCAGTCTCCTGGCGATGGAGGTGCGAGCAGCGTGTGGTCTCCTACTGTTGCAGGGGACTGGTGCGGCTCCGCCTCTCTTGCAGGGGACTGGTGCGGCTCTCCGCCTTGCAGGGGACTGTGGTGGAGGCAGAAGCAGCTCCTGTTCCTCTCTCCGGTGGTGACGGTGGGGAAGTGATACCAGCAGACGCTCACACTCTGCTGGTGGATGGGAACCCAGCAGGCATTCACCCTCTGCTGGTGGACACGGGGACAGCAGGAATTCTTCCTCTGCTGGTGGACACGGGGACAGCAGGCATTCTTCCTCTGCTGGTGGACACGGGGACAGCAGGCATTCTTCCTCTGCTGGTGGACACGGGGACAGCAGGCATTTTCCCTCTGCTGGTGGACATGGGGACAGCAGGCATTCTCCCTCTGCTGGTGGACATGGGGACAGCAGGCATTCTTCCTCTACTGGTGGACATGGGGACAGCAGGCATTCTTCCTCTGCTGGTGGAGGTGGAACCAGCAGGCATTCTCCCTCTGCTGGCAGCTTGGGTCCTAGGGCTGTGGAAGCCCCGACTTCCCTCTCTTTGGGCTGTGGACGCACCGACTCCTCCCTTTTGGGCTGTGGACGCACCGACTCCTCCCTTTTGGGCTGTGGACGCACCGACTCCTCCCTTTTGGGCTGTGGACGCACCGACTCCCCTCTTGGGCTGTGGACGCTCGGGCTCCCCCACTCAGGTGTAGGACGCTCGGCTCCTCCCACTCAGGCGTAAGACGTTCGGGCTCCTCCCACTCAGGCGTAGGGACGTTCGGGCTCCTCCCACTCAGGCGTAGGGACGCTCGGGCTCCTCCCGCTAGGCTGTGGACGCTCAGGCTCCTCCCGCTAGGCTGTGGGACGCCAGGCTCCTCCTGCTTAGGCTGTGGACGCTCAGGCTCCTCCCGCTTAGGCTGTGGACGCTCAGGCTCCTCCCGCTTAGGCTGTGGACGCTCAGGCTCCTCCCGCTGGGCTGTGGACGCTCAGGCTCCTCCCGCTGGGCTGTGGACGCCAGGCTCCTCCCAATCTCTAGGAAGGTGCAGCTGGCCATGAATCCTCCTGCTGGAGATCCTGCTACCTGGGCTGCTGTTCCACTTATAGCTGCCTCCAGGTAGCTGAGGACCAACTCCACACCTTCCTCCAGGGAGTTTGGGGTGTGTTCCCTCTCATACGCCTCCCATCTCTCCCTGTCCATCAGCCACAGGATCCGGATGGCTATGGGCATAGACTGGGCCTCCAGCCCAGCATTTTCCAGGACCCAGTCCCGCAGTTTGATGGCGTCTTGTGCCATTGTTATTTTTTTTATTTATTTTTTTTCCCCCGTTTTTTTTTTAAACAACAAATTGCGGTTCCTGCTCTGGTCTGCGTCTAGGAGGCGCTGGTAATCCCACGATGACACCACGTGTCACAAAGACGGCCGGAGTGGGTGACATCAGACCAGAAACAGGAAGTAACACACAACAGACAGTGAGGTTGGTGAAGCTGAGCACTTGGTTGTGCTCAGCATTTAATAAACAAAAACAGCACATGGCACTTACGCCAAAATAAACAGACAAACAAAACGGACTATCACTAAACAACACGGTGCGTACAAAACACTTATTATTCTTTTTACTATTTTATTTTCTCTCCTTCTCCACACCCGTTCTCCACTCTCGAACACCCAACCCCGAAAGTGAATGAAACGTGCATCTATTTATACTGTTGTGCTGGGATTCAATTACTAATTAATTATTCACTTGAATCCCAGCACGTGAATTAATTACGTGCAACCTCGTGCTCACATATTAAATACTTTAAATGCACGTGCAGTGATGTGCAATCCCGTGCCTAAATACAATTACATCTTTAAATACACGTGAAACACAGACCCGTTTATATCCCGTGTCCCAATGACTATACACCAACATTAACACACGCAACATGCAACATATAACACACACATGCACACAGGGGCGGGGCACATTGCCACACATACGTACAGCCACTACCCTATATCCCCAGTAGATATGCATCTACAGCAGGGATATTAAAGAATAAAATGCACTTAACAAAATGACTACATGAGCAGACCCACACAGTTATAAAGGCCAAGTTGGCGTTCAAAACTGGTAAGCAGTTTGAAAAGGCACAAGCTTCTTGACTGGCTACCAGACAACCAATATCTTTCTCATTTCCATTACAGTAATAAAAATAACCCTGTGAAATTTGCGGAAATTCTCTTTCAAATTCCTAGCAGTGTCACGGGTAAAGAATCGGAATTTGCGGAATGTGCACAGAACTATTTTATAAATTATGTGTACAGATTATTATTATTTTTTTTTAAAACATCAGTTGTACGTCAGATGCATATTCACTATTTAGGTATTGCAAAACAAATACAATGTGTAACCCATACTGAAACAGAGGTCTGAATCTGTACTGTAGTGTAGTGCAGCATCAGAAACAGAGCTCTGAATCTGTACTGTACTGTAGTGCAGCATCGGAAACAGCTCTGAATCTGTACTGTAGTGTAGTGCAGCATCAGAAACAGAGCTCTGAATCTGTACTGTAGTGCAGCATCGGAAACAGCTCTGAATCTGTACTGTAGTGCAGCATCAGAAACAGAGCTCTGAATCTGTACTGTACTGTAGTGCAGCATCAGAAACACAGCTCTGAATCTGTACTGTAGTGCAGCATCAGAAACAGAGCTCTGAATCTGTACTGTACTGTAGTGCAGCATCAGAAACAGAGCTCTGAATCTGTACTGTACTGCAGCATCAGAAACAGAGCTCCGAATCTGAAACTGTCACTGAGTTGAAGCAGTTCCCTTTCAAGTCGAAAATAACCATCAAGTATAGGATATTGCCGTCAGGCAGTAGCGATTGGTTGAGCTTTATAGCAAAGCTGCCGATAGGCCTTTGCGCGAGCTGCCACGTAAGCCCGCCCCCCTGGGAGCTTACTACATGCAGCGTGCAGAGACTCTCTCCCTCTTTTGTCTTCAGCATTGGTAGCGGTAGGTCATTAGAGCTTGTCGACTGACTGTACTCACTAAGCTTAGGCTTGAGAAGCTGGTTTTTGCCCCTTCTCCGAGTTTATTTCAGTTGTACTCATTATTATTTTGGTATTTTCGGTTTATATAATTGTGTATATAATTTTATATTACATTATATATTCCTTCACGCTTTGCTTCAGCATCGCGTTTTTGTTTATTCTCGTGGTCTTCGTCTTTCCTTATTACTATAATTATTTAATAATTGTCATCGTGTGTTTTTTGGGTTTTTGTAATATATTTTATATTTGTTAAATATATATATATTTGTTAGGACGCTGCTATGCTGGCCTTGGCCACGCCAAGATTGCAGCCTCGGTCTTGCCTCTGGCTAGACCGCGTGTGTGTGGAGCCTGCTCTGCAGCTTCTATATATTAATCCACTGCGGTGTGTTCCATCCCTACCGCGTGGTAGCTGTACGGTCTGCCCTTACAGTCAATAAGCACTATAGTGTTGCTGCAGCGTCCCACAAAAAAAAAAAAATCCCTTTGTTTCACCATTAGGAAGACGACCACCAAACACATACTCCCTTAGCACCTAGGTAAGTATAATCAGCATCAGACACTGTACCAGCACTAGCGTCTCCGCTCTGCGGGTCAGCTGACGCTTAGGCATCTCGTGCTAGCGTCTCTACGCTTGGTACTCACACTCCGCGTGGTGTCAGCGCCGGGCGCTTGGGACTTGGTGCTCGACGCCGGTGCTCGACGCTCGACGCTTCGGTGCTCGACACGCGCACCTCGGTGCTCAACGCACGCATCTCTGACGCTCGACGCACGCACCTTAGGTGCTTGGCGCTCGACGTTCGGTGCTCGACGCTTGACGCCGGTGCTCGACGCCGGTGGTCGACGCTTCGGTGCTCGACGCACTTGCGGCGTTCGTTGAGCTACGCTCGACGGAGATGTCGGGCTTTCATCGCTGCATGACCTGTCAGGCAAAGCTGCCTGCCAGCGATCCGCACGAGGATTGTGTGACGTGTCTGGGGCCAGAGCACGCCGCATCCGCGTTGGCGGATAGGGCTTTTTGTCGTCTCTGTGCTGGCTTCCAGGCACGCACCCTCTGCCAAAGGGTGAAGAAAGCAGTGGGTGGGCACTCTCCTTCCTCGGGATCATCCCACACCATTTCTGCCCCGCCGTCGTCTACGGCGACGCCGCCAGGGCGGCTGCAGCTCTCCAGGAGCCCATCCTCCCAGCTAACAGCTGGTCAGAGGTCCCCGCCAGACGCGTCGGGAACGCAGCCCCTCCCTCGTAGGGTACGCCCGCCGGGAGTCTAGGTCGCACTCCAGATCGCCGACGGAGAGGACGCCTCGCTCCCTCGTCGGGAAAGGCGATACAGAGACAGGTCGGGGGTGGCGGAGCTAACCTCCATGATGTCCCAGTTTATGGAGGTTATGATGGGGCAGCAGTCCATCCTCATGTCCCTAGCAAATGTGGTGCCCCCAGTCCCAGAACAACCGACTGGGCCCATTGCTAGCCAGCCGGTGGCCCCTTCACAACCTGCACCGGTCGTCGCCCTTCCAGTGCAACCTCAAAGGGAGTGGGATATCGATGCAGTGTCCAGAGACGCATCTGACATCCTAGAAGGGGAGAGTTTAGAGGCTGAGGTAGCCTCCCAGCACTCTGAGCAGGACATCGAGCTCCAGGTGCTGGATACCGATGACCCGACGTGGTCTTTGGTGGAGAGAGCAACCCGCCACTTGGGCATCGAGTGGCCTATGGCGGAACTACCACGGCGATCCTTGTTCGAGTCGCCTTCAGCCCAGCCCCATCAGTCCAGGATGCTTTCGGCATTCCCAACTTTATTAAGGAGGTGCAGTCCACCTGGGGGGCTCCGGCCTCTGCCCCTGCGACTTCTCGCAAGGCCTCGGCCTTTAACATGCAAGGGGCAAGTGAAGCTACATTATCGGGGCTGACAAAAGATCCTGCATGCCCCAATAAGCAGTGCAGGACCACAGAGGTACACCTAAAAAGGGGGTACGCGCGGTCAAACTGTCGAATGTGGCCAGCTTGCTGACAGTCTACCAAGCGGCACTAATTAGAGACCTGCCTGAGTGCCCTTCTGCGGCCCTCAGAAGCGAGTTGGGGACGGTCAGTCAGCTGCTGGTGAAGCTGGCCCAGCTCAACGCGCAGGCTCAGGGCAGGAGCATCGCGTCTCTGGTGGTGGCCAGAAGGCAGCTCTGGCTCTCTCAAGCGAGAGTGCAGGAACCTGACAAGGCCCCGTTGCTGGATGCCCCAATTACACCGGGACATACATTTGGTCCGGCGGTGGAGGAGATGCTGCAACGCTCCGCCAAGGCTCGGGAGGCGTCGCAGCAAATGGCGAAAATGTGGCCAAAAAAGCCATTCCAGCCCAAGCGGCCTCAGGAACATCAGTGGCGCAGGACACCGCCACAGCAGCAGGCGCAACCGCGGGGTAGTAAGACCTCCCCTTCAGGTCCATCAGCGCGCGGCCAACCCTCGTTTGTAAGACCGCAGCGCGGAGGGTGGAGCCCTAGAGGAGGTGGCAGGCCACGTCCTCGTGTCTCTGGCCAGGCCCCTCGCGAGCAAGCGCAGCCAAAACAGCCCTGAAAACTCCAGGCAGCTGTTAACCCACCCCTACACTGTGCCACAGCTCCAGTTCTGGCAACAATGCACCAACGACATCTAGGTGCGCAAAACTATATTCACCGGGTACACCCTTCAGTTCCAGTTAAAACCTCCCCCCTTCCGGGGAGTGGTGGTAACTGCAGTGAAGGACTCGGTTCAGTCCTCAGCTCTGAATGTGTAAATACAGGCATTGCTCAAGAAGCGTGCCATTCAACAAGCAGACCCTGCTCTGATCGACCAGGGGTTCTATTCCAAATACTTCCTGGTGCCCAAAAAGGACGGCGGGCTCCGCCCTATTTTAGATCTGCGAGTACTGAACAAATACCTGCGGGTGTTATCATTCAGGATGCTTACGCACAGGCACATCATCCAGTCAGTCCGACACGGCGACTGGTTCACCACCGTGGACCTGACAGATGCGTACTTTCACGCTCCTATCTGCCCGGTCACAGGAAGTATCTGCGCTTCGCATTTCAGAGCAGGGTATAAGAGTTTTGTGTCCTTCCATTCGGCCTGTCACTAGCTCCTCGAACCTTTCGAAATGTATGAATGCCATTCTAGCTCCCTTGTGGGCTCAAGGCGCACGACTGCTGAACTATCTGGACGACTGGCTGCTCTGCGCCAGCAGTCGAAGGAGCAGTTGGCACAGCACACAGTGATGGTTACAGACCATCTTCAGCGGCCAGGTCTGAAGGTCAATTCAGAAAAGAGCCGCCTCGTGCCGAGCCAACAGACCGAGTTCTTGGGTCTGCATCTGGACTCAGTGTCCATGGAAGCGACCCTGTCGACACAAAGAGTTGCCTCGATGGAGCGGTGTCTCTCCCTATTCAGGTTGAGAGAAACAGTCAGCATGGAGCTGTGTCAGCGCATGCTGGGGTTGATGGCTGCCGCCTCGCAAGCTCTTCCTTTGGGCTTATTACACCAGAGACCTCTGCAGGCCTGGTTCAATGCCTTCGCGTTGCATCCACGGAGAGACAAACACCGCAGGTTGACGGTATCCCGAACCTGCTGGGAAGCACTGCGCTGGTTGAAAGTTCCGTCGAACATCTGCCAGGGCGTACGCTTGGGTCCCATCTTCCGAAGGGAGGTTATCACGACCGACACTTCCAACCAAGGTTGGGGAGCAGTCTGGAACGGATCAGGGACTCGCAGAGTGTGGTCAGGACCCTGGAGGTCAGCCCACATCAATGCTCTGGAACTCAGGGCGGTGGACCTCACCCTTCGGCACTTCTTGCCAGTGCTTCTAGGCAAGCACGTGTTAGTGCGGTCAGACAACACCACGGTTGTGGCGTATATCAACCGCCAGGGCGGCCTACGGTCCCCTCGCCTTCACCGGATGGTAACACGGATGTTGCTATGGGCACAACCGCGTTTGACCTCTCTGCGTGCGGTTCATCTACCGGGCAGAGTCAATTATGCAGCAGATCTCCTATCCAGAGGAGGTCCTCTTATGGGGAATGGCGTCTCCACCCTCAGGTGGTAGAGCGCATTTGGGAATGGTTCGGCATAGCGCAAGTAGATCTCTTCGCTTCGCGAGAGACCACGCACTGCCCCCTATGGTTCTCGGTGAGGGACCTCGACAGCCCCCTAGGAGTCGATGCACTGGCTCACGAATGGCCGCCAGGGCTCCTATATGCTTCTCCGCCGATTCCGATGCTCCCCGCCTTCTTAGAGAAGGTCAGGGTAGAGCAAGCGACAGTGATCCTGATTGCTCCTCGGTGGCCTCGGAGGGTATGGTTTCCGAGCCTGGTGCGGTTGCTACACGGTCACCCGAGGGAGCTTCCCCTGCGAGTGGACCTATTGTCCCATGCCCAAGGAGGGCTTTGGCACCCGAACCCCAAGCTCATGCAGCTATGGGCTTGGCACCTGAACGGGAACGCCTGTCAGCCTTAGGGCTCTTGACGGCGGTGATTTCGACCATTCAGAGTGCTAGAGCGCCCTCCTAGGTCGCAGTACACGTACAAGTGCCAGTTGTTTCAAGATTGGTGTCTGGCGGAGGGCCATGACCCAAAATCCTGCCCTATGGCAGTGATATTACAGTTTCTACAGAAACTGTTAGATGAAGGGAAATCTCCCTCTACACTTAAGGTGTATTTAGCCGCCATATCGGCTTGCCATGTACGCATTGACGGTTTATCACCAGGTTGCCATTTTTTGGCATCGCAGTTCCTGAAAGGCACAAGACGTTTGCGGCCTCCAAGGACGACCAGTTTACCGTCATGGAGCCTTGACGTGGTGCTAGAAGCCCTTACCAAGGCACTGTTCGAGCCTCTCCACAGCGTGGATATGAAGCTCATGTCTATAAAAACTGCGTTTTTGCTGTCAGTGGTATCAGCCAAACGCGTGAGCGAGTTACATGCACTCATCATGTCAGTGCATTCATCATGTACTCGTTTCGCAGGAGACGGTTCTAAGGTCTCCATGCGTCCAAATCCAGCCTTCTTTCCCAAGGTCATATCCCTGTTTCATATGAACCAATCAGTCGAGTTGATGGCGTGCCATCCGCCTCCTTTTTCTTCCCCAGAGGAAGAACGGTTACACATGCTCTGCCCCGTGCGGGCATTGAGGTGTTATATTGACCGTACAACGACTGTGAGGCAAACAGAACAATTGTTCATATGCCATGGTTCTAGGACTTTGGGTCAGCCGTTGTCTAAACAACGCCTTTCCCACTGGATAGTGGATGCTATTAAATTAGCTTATGAATCTGCAGGCCTTCCGCCACCAGGGCAGTTGAAGGCGCATTCCACTAGGGGTATGGCGACAACCTGGACCCTCTTTAGAGGGGTGCCGGTGTCGACATTTGCGCGGCAGCCAGTTGGGCTACACCGCATACTTTCATGAGGTTTTACCGGTTGAACGTACTGGATTCCTCTGCTCCACTATTTGGAGCATCTGTGCTACACTCTATGATGCCTCAGGATGTGGACATATAGAGTGGTTGACAACATGGTGTTGACTATTCCACCTTAGGACAGGTGTCATTGCGAGCATAGACGCTGAGGCGCAGCTCCGCATATGCGTAGATGTATTGCCTACGCAGTTGCGTTATGATGTAAGTCTGTCCTACTGCCGAGAATCCTCCCTCGCGACGGCTTGGGTACACTGTTCCCATACTTGATGGTTATTTTCGACTTGAAAGGGAACGATAGGTTGCGGATGCAACCCCGGTTCCCTGAAAGAGAAAATAACCATCAAGCCGCGAGGTCGCTCCGGAAGCCTTCACGGTCTGAAGAGCAAAAGAGGAAGAGAGTCTCTGCGCGCTGCGTGTAGTAAGCTCCCAGGGGGGCGGGCTTACGTGGCAGCTCGCACAGAGGCCTATCGGCAGCTTTGCTATAAAGCTCAGCCAATCGCTACTGCCTGACGGCACTATCCCATACTTGATGGTTATTTTCTCTTTCAGGGAACCGGGGTTGCATGCGCAACATATCATTCTGCATGGAGGAGTGGGCCAAAATTCCTCCACAGCGCTGTGATAGATCAATAACTACAGGAAGCATTTGGTTGCAGTTATTGCTGCTAAAGGTGGCGTAACCAGTTATTGAGTCTAAGGGGGCGATTACTTTTTCACACGGGGGCATTGGGTGTTGCATAACTTTCTTCAATACATAAATGAAATATGTATCAAATTTTTGTGTTATTTGTTCACTCAGGGTCCCCTTTATCTAATATTAGATTTTGGTTGAAGATCTGATAACATTCAGTGTCAAAAATATGCAAAAATGCAGAAAATCAGACGGGGCAAATACCTTTTCACGGCACTGTATATATGTATGTGACTTTGGGCACTCCAGCTAAAAAACGTTCTCCATCCCTGACATAGTATGTTGATGTCCAACCAGAGACCGTTTTGATTTTTAAAACAACTAATCAACAAACACCATGAAACCCCCCCAACGAAGAAAATGATACTGGGTGCATTCACGCAGATCATTCTGCGCAGAATCTGACCAATTCTTAGAAGATCATTGGCTAATTAACGGGTCAGATTCTGCAGAATGATCTCTGTGAACGCACCAATTGCTTTTGAGTAATTTGACTCATCTCTTTTTATTGTGGTCCCTCTTGTTTAGCTGCAGAGGATACATTTAGTAGTTTAGAAGAGTAACGGGAATCTACAAGCAGTTTCAAAACAGGATTTCACAGTTTTAACATTTGATCCAGAATTGTTTCATGAATTGTGTTTTATTTATGGATAAAGGTTGTGCAAAAAATGTAATTCCTGATTTGAGATTTCAATGTATATTAGTATAGGTGTATGTTTAATAGTAGTGCCCCCTGATAAATATACTTGGTGTGTAACTCAGGGTAACAGCAGATTTCCATGAGTAGAATTTAAGGGCGGCTACTTTTTACTTCTTGAACTAGTCATTGTATTTATCTTGCTCTTATTGTATTATTACCTGTACTGTAACACTTGAAATGTATTTGCTTACGATTGTAAGTCGCCCTGGATAAGGGCGTCTGCTAAGAAATAAATAATAATAATAATAATAATAATAATACTTCTGATACTTGAGTACTTTTAAGATCTGATACTTTTGTACTTTTACCTCAAGTAGTTTTCTAGAAGGATACTTTGACTTTTACTTAAATATTTTTTCCAAGTAACAGTACTTTTACTTAAGTAACACATTTGAATACTTTTTCAACACCTGCCTGTCACCAGGCCCTACATCCACAGTATGGATAGGGCTTAAGGAGGCTGCAGTAATCCACTATCTGGAGAGGAGGCCTGTGTGAGCCAGCGCTGCACAGCACATCCACCGACCAATGAGAGGAGATACAGAGACAGAGGCCCACAGACTTGTTTATCAAGCATGACTTGCTTTAAAACCCTGTTTGATTAAATTAAAAACCTGGACTGAATGATGCTGTACCAGCAAGCATGGGCAGATCAAAGTGTTTAACTCTGAGCAAGAAAGCCTGTTTATTTACTGTTATCATCCTGGTCGAGGGATATTATCAATGGGAGCTTACAAACATACATGTCACACACTAGAGATCTGCATGCATCTCGAGAACCGCAATTTTCAGAAAACTTGCCAAGGACCTTCTTTCACACAAGTTTTAAAATGTAAAATCCCAGTGCATACAGTATGGAGGCAGTTTGTCTGTCAGACTGTTTTTGTGTTTCATTTTACATTAAAAAAAGGGAATTTATCTTTTAATACATAAACTGAAAGAAAGCAGAAAGCATTAGCGTCATAACAGCAAACTTAACTAAAGGTCTGCCTACCAGCTTCAGCTGCAGATTAATAATGTGACTGTGGCAGAGCAGGGCTCTGCCCTTGTAAATATTGGCAGGGATGGGGTTAAATTATCCTCCCTGCCCAGGTTTATGTCAGGTGGGAATAATTAACAATCAATTAGCACCCAGCCACCTGACATAAAAGGGGGCCTCAGCTCCTCAGTAGGGAGAGGGAGCTGAGGAAGCAAGCAGGTATTTTGTGTTGCTTGCTGGTTTTTCTTTGTGTGCTGTTTTTTTTGTAATTTTGCAATCCAGTGAAGGCAAAGCTCAGCCTGGAAGCCTTATTTCTGTAAGTTTTACTTTGTGTTTATTTGTTTTTTTAAAAAAATAATGTGTAAAAAAAATAATAATGTAATTGTATGTAAAAATAATGTGATATCTTGTAACAATTGTAAGTCGGCCTGGATAAGGGCGTCTGCTAACAAATGAATAATAATAATAACAATTAAAAACCTTTTGTTTGACCCTCGTGCCTGTTTATTTTGAGTCTTTTATTTAATAAAAGTCTTTTGTTTGAACTGCAGTCTGTCTCTGGGCCTCATCCCTGGTGCCATCTCGTCACACTGACCTAATCTACTGTGTATTGCTTTTATATGTGGCTTCTGATCAATACTAGCATGAGAAATTTGACTCATGTCCAGCATAGATGGATCAAGAGCTGGCGTGTTTTTAGGAGGCACACAGCTGGTTAAGGGGTTTCCATTTACTGGAGCGACACGTCTGGTGGATGTGGTCCATCCGTGTAACGGTTTGTATTTGAGAGCCCAGACTCTAAGCGAAGGCAGCACATTTGTTTTTCCTGCAGGAAAAAGTGTGAGTTATTTTAGGCTTTTTTTTGTCATCCTGTGCATAGAACACAGTTCTAAAGTAATATGAACAAGACTTACAGCTACTTTCACAGACCCAGATAAACTCTAATCTTGGATTAGTTTACCTAAATTAACAGAGTAGTCCAAGTTTAGTGTTAAATCGAGGTCTGTGAAACTACCCTTTTATGTTTAATAGTAGTTCCGAGTATTTTGTGATTTATTGTTAATTAATACATTGTGTGTATTTTTTATTTTAATTAATACATTTTAAGTTTTAGAAGCCAAAACTGCACAAGATGGCATCACTCATAACAGTATGAGACACTCTGCACACCACCGTTTAATCCTATAAAAGTTCATAAAAGTTCTCAAGTCACTTGTGATTGATTCTGTTTATGTATAATAACGTGCTGGGACAAATATCTATATATTCTTATAGACTCAATTCCATACCACTGCCTGTGGTAAAGCTCCATTTCCACTGTCAAAGAGCCTTACACTAGCAGACCATTTGAGTGTGACACAGGAAGTTATACAGTACCAGGAATAACAATTTGTGGAAAACATCAACATAAAGTTTACAAGCCTAGTGGTAATGCTACTGGGGTTTCTACAATTAATATTAAAGCTTTAGAACAGGACAACTAAAAAAAAACTCGGCTGGTAGCTGGTAGCAGATTGATGACAAAACTCTTCTCCACTGCACAAAGTAATGAAGAAAATCATTAAACCCACCCCTGGCCCTGCTCGGCTCGGAGCCAGATTCAGATGCATTGTAAGTTTCATGGTTTGATTCTCGCTCGACAAACAGCCAGTGTAAAACCACCTGCACTGGGGCCCTCACGGCTCAGATGTGCCAGTGGAAAAGGAGTATTTATCAATTCCTTAAAGGCTGTTGACTGATCATCATCAACATCATGACGAGGTAACCCATTCCATCCCCTCATTCCTCTCTGTGTGAAGGTCTCCTTCCCTCTGACCTAAGTCTTTCTATGTTTCTAACTGTGTCTTCTGGTCCTGGTTTCTGTGATTAAAGTATTGGTTTGGGTTAACTATTCAACAACTTTTAAGATTTTAAAGACTTCAATCAAACTCCCCTAATTCTAAGTAAATTCAGTTACTTCATAGTTTGCAGCTCATTCCTTTAAGCCCTGGGATTAGTGTGGTTGTGACTCTTTTAAAATGGCTCTTTTACAGGTGCAAGGCAAGCGATTCTCTCCACAGCTCTGCAGAGGGGAATTGCTGTTGCTCAGCACTAGCACTTGCAGTATACTGAACCCTTCACTGAGACACAGCCCGCAGAATGCTGCTCAGCTAAAAAAAGGGAGTAGAGACTGCAGTGGCACCATTATGGAGGTGAGCTAATCCATCCCCAAACAAACTATTCACATAAAAATATCATTATAAATATATGGGAGATACTGAAATTGAAGAAGGAATCTATGAAAAAGACCTAGGAGTTTATGTTCACTCAGAAATGTCTTCATCTAGACAATGTGGGGAAGCTATAAAAAAGGCCAACAAGATGCTTGGATATATAGTGAAAAGTGTTGAATTTAAATCAAGGAAAGTAATGTTAAAACTTTACAATGCATTAGTAAGGCCTCATCTAGAATATTGTGTTCAGTTCTGGTCACCTCGTTACAAAAAGGATATTGCTGCTCTAGAAAGAGTGCAAAGAGCGACCAGAATTATTCCGGGTTTAAAAGGCATGTCATATGCAGACAGGCTTAAAGGATTGAATCTATTCAGTCTTGAACAAAGATGACTACATGGCGATCTGATTCAAGCATTCAAAATTCTAAAAGGTATTGACAATCTCGACCCAAGGGACTTTTTCGACCTGAAAAAAGAAACAAGGACCAGGGGTCACAAACTGAGATTAGATAAAGGGGCATTCAGAACAGAAAATAGGAGGTACTTTTTTACACAGAGAATTGTGACGGTCTGGAACCAACTCCCCAGTAATGTTGTTGAGGCCGACACCCTGGGATCCTTCAAGAAGCTGTCTGATGAGATTCTGGGATCAATAAGCTACTAACAACCAAACGAACAAGATGGGCGAATGGCCTCCTCTCGTTTGTAAACATTCTTATGTTCTTAGTGCAGGAAAAACAGCTGGCATTACAACTGGGTGGCAACAATAAAATGTCCAAAACATTTGTAAGCCAGGTTTTTAGGCAATGCATTTTTTTATAAATACATATTAAAATAAATACACTAGTTTTTGAAGACCACAAAGGTGATTGTCTTTCTTCTCACCTGAAGGAGTTTATGAGGTGACTGTGATATGGAACACACCAACATCCATAGGGGGCAGGTTGAGAAACCAAACTCATTTTACTTGTGACCCGAGTAGCTGGATTTGAACCCAGGCCTCCAGAGGTGAAAACATGAGGTTTATGGATTAAACCCCTTTTTCAACTTGTCCCCCAAGGACTACAATAGAATATACATGAACTTTAGGTATCCCCTTTCCTCTTTTCATTACAGTGTACCCCAATGACCTCCCATGCCTTTTTGAGAAGATGACAAGTCAGAAGGATTCATTTAATAAGTCAGGTTAAAATATTGATGTTACAACTAGACTGGTATCGTGGTTGGTGTACAGTACTGCTTAAATCGGACCACTTGACATAGACTTTAGACTGTGTGTGAATGGCAGGAATAGCGGTGACCAAAGAAGCTTTTTTTCAGCGTCAGACAGGATACTGTCCCTGGCTTTTTCCTAACAAACAAAGGCTGGACTACTTTAACAAGGTCACGTTTAATCAAAGTCAATATGTGACCTCCCAAATTAATACCTGAGGGGGTGCACAACTCGCAGCGTAGGACAGCTTGCAAAAAATATTAAAACAAGGCAGAATTCTAGAACTGCTATAATATTGTAGGTTAGAAATTATATTCTGTATGGCAGTCGTGGTTACATTATAACAATGACGGTGTAAAACATGTTACATTAAAACTTACTGTATTTTGCTACACACGTCAGGATTTGCTGGACTCTTTTTTAAGTTTTAATTTAAAAGTAAAGTATTAGCACTTGTGTTTTTGTATTACTATCATCATTATTAATTTTATGCAGTAAATAATTGACCTGGTTATAAAGTAAAACCCTGAAAATTATCATAATTCCTGTTTATTTTTCCTTAAAAATAAGGTTGAAATCATTACAACAAATAAAAGTAAAACAGTGAGATTAGTAGTTACTTTGTTTTTAAGAAAGCAAAAACGAAATGCTGGACAGAAGGCTCGATTTTGTGCAAAATGACATTCGTACAATTAAAACATCATTTTTTTCAATGCGTTTGAAATGGTGATTGCATGGTCACACTCTGCTCCATGTGTCGATGCCCTGTCTGTATCAAGGACTTACCGGATTTTGGAGGATATCTGTAGACCGAATTTGAAGGAATGTCAAGCTCCTCGACTCCTGCATTCTGTCTGCTTGTTAATGCTCCCATTTCAAGGCAAACCAAAAAAGTAATAGTAATCCAACCGTGTACTGCAACCGCCAAGATCTTCTCACTAATAATATAATAAAAGCCCCGCCGTCATCATTGTACAGTCCCGTTTGGTTCTGTGTCTTAGTTACCGCTATTGAATAGGACCGTTTTATTTAGTTGCTGCAAAACCGGACAACTACATACGGTACCGGTTACAACTAATCAGTTATTATTCACTGCGTAAAACAAAGCCGATGCTCTTAAGTGTTGATCTCGCGAAGGTCTTTGGAATGTGACGTACATACGCCTTTTGTTGCAGTACGGCCCTCCATCCATTGAAAGCAACAGAACGCTACTTTGTAGTAATTGGAAGCAATTGCTGCAACCGATTTTACACAATGCTGGAATCTCTCCGCTCTATTTACAAACGGAGCAGAAGAGGAGAGAAGGCAAATGGCTACCTCTGACGTCAGGTATCGCTCCAGCGAGCCTCTACTTTGCAGCCAGATTGCTTGGCACAGCTCCGAGCTTCTGCCAGAATCCAGTTCCACGTTTTCCAAAGCCGGTTCAGGTGTAATTCATTAACACTAGTGCCTCTTTTCCACTGTACAACCGAGACGCGTCAGGGACATAGTGAGCCCTCACGGTGCGGTTTAGGTGGTCCTGGGTGGTTTTACCACTGCAGAGACGAGCCGTGCTACTGATGTCACACGCAACGTAAGGCAGTTGTTATTAATTATTGTTATTAATTAACTCAGTTTGCCGAAAGACGCGCAAATAAATGGTGTTAAAAATGAATAGACCAAAGGTACAGCTGTATCTTGTATGGGTATATTTATATATTTATTTCTTTATAATCCACAAATGTTACTGATTATATCGACTTAATAAACTTCAATTAGTTCTGTTGAAGGGGAAAAAAAAGTTTTAAAAATTATATTTTGCTAAAGATATCCCGCTTATGGTTGTTGTTTCTATAGTTGTTTTTTTGTTTGTTTTTTGTTTTTGTTTTTGTTTTTGGGGGGGGGGGGGTGCTTAAAAAAAAAAAGCTGCGCGAGCGCAATGACTGCCGCGATTGTATGTTTGGTACACTGTATTTTGTTTTACAATATTTTTGTAAATACGTTTAGAATTGTTTTATGTTCCCTTTTTTCTCTTTATCTTAATATAATAAAGGTCAAGGATGAGAAAATTGATAGAATTTTGAGTGTTAGTTAAGTGTAGACCTCTCTTACCCGCGGTTTATGTCTGTTTGCTTCAAATCGTCAGAAATTCGGGCATAAACTTTCTCATTTGAACACTTCTATCTACAGAGAAACTAGAGCATGTGTTCTGACAATCGGAGCTACCCGCTCAGGATGAGCTACGTGGTAGCTCAGATTGTCAGACTAGTCTGAAAAACTGCGCTACCCCTCAGAATGAGCTACCCTGATTGAAAAAGTATAGCAGAAGTTCATTCAAAGGCAGTAAACTATAACCTGAGAAGCTTGCAGCCTATAGTGTCTATACATTTTTTTTTAACAAAATATGCTTTTTTAAAGGATTTTTAATACTATAAATCAAGTGATGCTTTGCAATGCAGTTGTGATTGACTCTTTAGAGCTCCATCTTCGAGTTTTTGTGAGTTCCCTTGCAATGAATTGCTGGAAGTAGGCATGCCACTTCCCATGAGCCAGAAACTCAGCAACTGAAGGCTGAGCTAACGCATTCGAAACAGCATTTCGTTTACAATCGCCTGCATCGCTCGGCGATTGTAGCCTGCTTTCTAACCTCTGCAGCTTGCTGCTCGTTACTTCTGTTTTTTCCTCTGCTCTTTGCAGCTGTAAAAAAAAAAAAAAAGAGAGAGAAGGGAGACACGACCCTCCAGTGCATCCAGCCTTGTTTCTGTAACCACTGTTGACTCGGTGTGTGCGGCCTAGCACCCCAATAGGCCTCCGATTACTACTGATTTTACTGTCAGTAAACAAAAGAAAAAAAAAAGATAACACTCCAGCTTGCTGTCGAGTGTGTCTTTTCTACTGCATTGCAGTTTTAAAAATAAATAAATAACAGCATGCTTCCTCCATTAGGCCTTGGCCTTACTGTTGAGCAGACCACGCGCATCACCACTCACCCATAAGGTGTGTTAATGTGTCTAACAGGGGAGATCTGTACTGACTATCTGGTGTATCCGTGGTTCTGCAGGAAGAGGGCAGCAGTCTCACAAGATCCGCCTGTCAGTCATGGTGATGACACGGAGAGGTGGGGAAGAGGGTGTGTGGGCTTTCCCTCTCTGAGTGGCTGAGAGGCGGCCTTGGGGATTGCTCGCCCATAAGAACTGCGCTTGGTTGTGCATTCGGGTGGTCGTAATTGGAAAACACAGAGATGCTGGCTGAGAAGGCCAGTGGTTGGAGCGAGTGATCAAAACAGGCAAGCACGGCTGAGGAAAACAGCCAGCAATAAATAAACAATTTTATTAAAATCTATTGTTATGTACCCAAGGGGACGTGTGTAGTGATAGGGGAACCTTGGCCACACTAGTGTATAGTGCATATCAGCGTAGGACGGAGATCCCCAGCTAACCAGCTTAGCGGCAGTGGGGGCACTGTGTAAGCAGCACCTTTATTTTGTAGTTTTATTACTGTGTTTTATTTTCCCTTTTCATTTTGCCTTTTGTTTTCATTATTATTTTGAGCACCTGTGAGTGCGCCAGCTTTTAACTGTTTTACCAGTATTGGTATTCCTGTGGTCCTGTGTACTGTTGTCGGACAACAGCACCCTCTGCGGGCAATAAGAAAAACATGTGAAATAATAAAACTGGGCACCAGTGCGGTGTTTGCAAATAAAACTTCTGTCTCCCGTGTGTGTCAGTGAATTGTTAAATTTGCAGACGACACAAAAATAGGAGGAGTGGCAAACACTGTTGCAGCAGCAAAGGTCATTCAGAATGATCTAGACAGCATTCAGAACTGGGCAGACACATGGCAAATTACATTTAATAGAGAAAAGTGTAAAGTATTGCATGTAGGCAATAAAAATGTGCATTATAAATATCATATGGGAGATACTGAAATTGAAGAAGAGAACTATGAAAAAGACCTAGGAGTTTATGTTCACTCAGAAATGTCTTCATCTAGACAATGTGGGGAAGCTATAAAAAAGGCCAACAAGACGCTTGGATATATTGTGAGAAGTGTTGAATTTAAATCAAGGGAAGTAATGTTAAAACTTTACAATGCATTAGTAAGACCTCACCTAGAATATTGTGTTCAGTTCTGGTCACCTCATTACAAAACGGATATTGCTGCTCTAGAAAGAGTGCAAAGAAGAGCAACCAGAATTATTCCGGGTTTAAAAGGCATGTCGTATGCAGACAGGCTAAAAGAATTGAATCTATTCAGTCTTGAACAAAGAAGACTATGCGGTGATCTGATTCAAACATTCAAAATCCTAAAAGGTATAGACAATGTCGACCCAGGGGACTTCTTTGACCTGAAAAAAGAAACAAGGACCAGGGGTCACAAATGGAGATTAGATAAAGGGGCATTCAGAACAGAAAATGGGAGGCACTTTTTTACACAGAGAATTGTGACGGTCTGGAACCAACTGCCCAGTAATGTTGTTAAAGCTGAAATCCTGGGATCCTTCAAGAAGCTGCTTGATGAGATTCTGGGATCAATAAGCTACAAACAACCAAACGACCAAGATGGGCTGAATGGCCTCCTCTCGTTTGTAAACTTTCTTATGTTCTTATGTTCTTACCCACCAGCCTTCCACAGTGTGTAAAAAAAAGGGGGGGGAACAGGTGTGTTTTCTTTTACTTTCTTCTGTCTCTCTCCTTTCTCCAAGTTCGTGACTGCACTACCCTGCTGCAAGCCACATGGTCCGGACACTATCTTGGGGGCTCCACTCCACTGCAAGCTTCACGCTGAACTGGTTGCGTAACTGCACTGTAACTGTCTGCAGGCTACGCTCCACACCGTTGCAAGCTACATGCTGTTCCTGGTTTTGTGACTGCAAGCAGCCCAGACACAGACATGCAGCCCAGTAGCTTGGTGCTTTGCCCACTGTACTTGGTGCTCAGTACTTCGTGTCTGGGCCTCGACGGCCATGGTACCCTCGGTTCCTCGGTGCCTCAGAGCCTCGATAGCCTCGGCGCTTCGGCATCCTCGGCTCATGGAGAGCTTCAACGCCTCAAGGCCTTTTGAGCCTTGTGCAGCGGTGCCCTTGGTGCCATGCTGCCCCAGAGCCTCGGTACCTCGGTGCTTCGGCTTCCTCTGTGCCTCGAGAGCTACACGCCTCGGCGCTTCGACGCCTTGAGGCCTTTCGAGCCCCGTGCTTTGACGGCCTCACACTCCACAATCTCGGTGCCTCTGTGCTTCGGCATCCTTGGTACCTCGAGGGCTACATGCCTTGGCGCCTCAATGCCTCGAAGTTCTTCAAGCCTGTGCAGCTGCACCTTCGGTGGCACGCTGCCCCAGAGGCTCGGTACCTCAGCCCGACGCCTCGAGGACTTCTACCCTCGGCGCTTTGACGCCTCAAGGTTTTGAGCTCCGCACATTGCGCCTCGGTGGCCTCGGGCCCCTGCGCTCCATAGCCTCGGTGCTTCAGCGCCCTCAGCATCTAGAGGATTGTATGCCTCAGCACCGACGCTTCAAGGTCTTTGTAGTCTTGTGCCCCACTACCCTTGAGACCCTCGGGCCCCTGGTGCTTATTAGCTTCGGTACCTCTGTGCTTCGACACCCTCGGTGACTAGAGGACTCGCCTCTTTGGCACTTCAACGCCTGTAGCGTTTTACCAGCACACTCAGTCCCCTGGGGTTTTTTTTCAGTGTATCTGTTTTATACAGCCTCGACGCCTCTGTGCTTTGGTTCCGTCGACGTTCCAGAGCTACACACCTCAACTGAAATGTCTAATTTCCACCCATTCGTGTCCTGCAGGCGGAAATTGGCTCTGCAGGACAAGCCCACTCTGTGTGTGAGGTGCCTGGGCATTGAGCACGCCTCTGCTGCCTTGGTAGACAGGTCGTCCTGCTTCCTTTGCGCCGGGTCCAAGAAGAGCACCCTACAAAAAAGACTGGCGCTTTTCTCAGGCGAGAACCCTGCAGCCAGCCTAGTAGAGCCGTCGTCGGTCTCAGGATCCCAGGCCTCCCCTCCCTACCCTCCAAGCCCTCTGCAAAGTATTCCTTCTCCCTTGAGGGGCAGAAAGAGAGCTAGAAACGCAGACTAGGTGAGGGATATTGTCGAGTTAAAGGGCCAAATGGCCCAGATACTCGAGCACTTAAGCAGGCAGCAGGTCCCCCCTGCACCTGCCCCAGCTCCACCAGCGCCTGCCCCAGAGCATACCCCAGCTTTGCCAGTGATTGCTACAGAGGTTGAGCAACAGGACGTGGTGATGAGCGAGGAGGAACAGGATGCACTTTCCCTATCGGCTTCCTGGGATGAGGAGTCCTTCTTGCAAATGGAGACTCAGGAGCCAGACCTGACTCAGGTAACGGCCCCCAGCTTCCAGTGCCCTTGAACTCGATTTGGGCACTGATGGAAAGGGCTGCCAACTTCCTACAGGTACCCTGGAAGGCAAGTTCCGAGCAGCACAGGTCTGTTTTCAGACCCCCCCCCCCCCCAGCCCTTTCCGGCTTTCCCGGACATCCTGGAGGTCAAAACCTCTTGGCAACACCCGGCCTCAGCGCCCAGCATGTCCAAGAGCACAGCTGCACTTACATCCATGGAGGGAGCAGAGGCGGTAGGGCTTGCACAATTCCACCCGGTGGACTCCACCATAGCGGCTCTAGGGCAAGCCTTCCCAGTAGGAGGTCTATCCAAGGATCCTGTATGCCCTAACGGCCAATGCAGGATCACAGAAGCCCTCCTGAAAGAGGCTTACGCGGCCGAAGCGCAGGTGACATGCCTTGCAAACAGAGGAGGCCTCTTGACGGCCTACCTGGATGGCATGCTGCGCTCTGTTACCCTTCCCGAGCCACTAGCTTCAGAGCTACGTGCAGCCTCAGGCACTTTATTGCAAATATCAGGGTTCCAAGGGCAGAAGCCTGGCAGGCTTAGTGGTGGCACGCAGACAGCTGTGACAGTCTCAGGTGAGGTTCCCGGATGCGGACAAGTCTGCCTTATTGGACGCGCCTATCTCCCCTGGCCTGACCATACTTTTGGACCAGTGGTAGAGGAGATCCTGCAACACTCTCACAGAGAGCGAGAGGCATACCGACAAGTGGCAGCGATGCTCCCCTCCTATGCCTCGGCATGGGTAAGGGGAGACAATGGCGTCTGGCAGTAACCACGGTAACCCGGACTATCCCGATCCCTACGGCACCACGGGGTGACCTCAGGCACCGCCTCCAGGCCTCCGCAGCAAGGAGCCAGCAACAAGCACGGGGGAATGCCAGACGTGTGGCCCCAGCGCACCAGCACCCATTGGAGACAGTTCCACCGGAACCGCCCCAGGCAGCCTCCACCCAAGCAGCAGCCCCAGCACGGGCCCTGAAGGCTTACGGCCTCAGACCCACCCGTATGCACAACACCATCTGCACTAATGACGCAACTGCACCTCAGACTCTTGGGTGCTCGCTACCGTGCACACATCCGTGAATGACTCTTTCCAGGTCTTGGCCCTCAAACAAGAGGTAGAAACACCACTTCAAAACAAGCCATCCATCTCTTGGAACACACCACTCAAAAAGAGGGGTTCTACTCAAGGCATTTCTTGGTGCCAAAGAAGGTCGGTGGCCTTCGACCCCGTCCTAGACCTGAGATACCTCAACGGGTTCTTGAGGAAGAGGAGGTTCCAGATGGTCACACATCGCCACATCCTCCAGTCTGTCCTGCAGGGCGACTGGTTTACAACAGTGGACCTGAAGGACACGTATTTTCACGTTCCTATCCGTCCAGCGCACAGGAAATAACTCTGCTTCGCCTTTCAGGGGAGCGTCTTCGAGTTCTCCGTGCTGCGATTCAGCCTCTCCTTAGCCCCTGCACGTTTTCAAAGTGCATTGATGCCATCCTAGCTCCCTTGCGGCTGCAAGGGATCAGGGTGATGAATTACCTGGACGACTGGCTGATTTGTTCCCAGTCCCAGGCAGGAGCAGTGGCCCACACAGCGAATGTGATGGAGCATCTGTCTAGGCTGGGTCTCACCCTCAACGATGGTGAGACCGGCTGGATTCCCTTACAATGCGAGCCTACCTGTCGGACGACAGGGTAGCTGCTGTTCGCAACTGCCTGGCCTTGTTTCAACCAGGGTCCACAGTGCAATTAGTGTTGTGCCAGAAACTACTGGGTCTGATGGACGCAGTGTCCTCAGCTATTCAACTGGTGTTACTTCACATGCGCCCGCTACACCCCAAGCGTGAGAGACACCATTGGCTGACAGTGTCTCGTCTGTGCTGGAATGCAGTACACTGGTGGAGGCAAGCCCCTCACCTGAGTGAAGGCGTAAGGAGTTATTTTCAAGTGGTGACGACAGATGCATCCAACTCCGGTTGATCGTGGTCGGCCACTGGACATCCCTGCATGTCCCCATCGACTCAGTATCCCCGGGCGCTCATACTCTGGCGACCCGTTTTCTAAATGGTGCTTGCCGGTTATGACCTCCTATAAAGGACGTCCTCCCCGAATGGAGTCTAAACATGGTACTGGAGGCTCTCACGATGGCCCTGTTTGAGCCCATAGATACCATAGCTGAAATATCTCTCTATGAAGACAGCCTTTCTATTAGCTATCACCTCTGCTAAGCGGGTCAGTGAGCTACAGGCACGGTCCGTGCACAGTTCCTGTATACACGTTTGGGATGATGGAAACGGTATTGTTGCGCACAAACCCTGCTTTCCTCCCTAAGGTGATTACAGCGTTTCACTTGAATCAATCAGTGGAACTAGAGGCTTTCCATCCCCCTCCCTTCGCGGAGGAGTCAGATAGGAGATTAAATTCCCTCTGGCCAGTTCGGACATTGAGATGCTATGTGAATAGAACGAGAGCACTGTGTCAGTCTGATCAGCTCTTCGTTTGTCATGGCAAACGGACTCAAGGTCAAGCCCTCTCTAAGCAGTGATTGTCCCATTGGATTGTGGACACGGTTTCGACTGTGTATACTAATGCTGGCCTACCCCCACCTGGTCGCGCACTCAAACAGAGGTGTGGCTATGTCATGGGCCCTCTTCAGAGGTGCCTAGTTGACCGATATATGTACTGCGGCTAGGTGGACTACCCCGCATACGTTTACCAGGTTCTAGTGACTTAATGTTGTAGATCCCTCTATGCCTTTAATGGGCACTAGGGTCCTTGAGGTTGCACACTTACACCACCAACACTAGATGGCAATAATAAGATGTCCATCAGATGCTGTCCGCTCATTCTCCCTCACGATGGCTCTGGTATACATTCCCAAAAGTATTCAATTTTGTGGTCATCTTTTAATTGAAAGGGATGTAACCCCGGTTCCCTGAAAGAGAAGATGACCGCCAACCTTGTGAGGTCGCATCAGTTGCATTCGCAGGTTCAATGCAAAAGAGGCTGAGATCTCCGCTCAGTGACTATTTATTACCTCGGTGAGGAGGGAAGTATTCAATTTGGCGGTCATCTTCTCTATCAGGGAACTGGGGTTACATTCGTAACCTATAGTTTTGGATAGCCCATACATGCGTTCCTATTTATAGTTAATAGCAATATTGACCGTATTTGATACCTGTACAAAGTTATAAACTAATATTATAACTTACCAAAAATGGTAGCTCGGATTTATGGGTGTGTATCGAAGAGGGAGGAAGTAAAGTCAAAAAAATGTCATGACGCATGCAAATTTTGTGTACGTAGCTTATCCTGCGCGATATAGATTGTCAGAACACATGCATTTCCTCAGTGTCCCAAGGCTGTACTTTTCTCTCATCACACTCGCTGCCCGCTACCAGTATTTACAGTATGTGCCACCTGCTGTCTACTGTACATTCTTTTAAAACTTACATTAACACAAAATACAACATCTTGGAAATCAAGCAAATAAACGGGTGTGACTAAAACCCGTCCGGGACTGTCTGATACCGTCCGGTACCATCAGGTACACCGTCCGATACACTTCTAGTCCCGTCCGATACACTTTTAGTCCTGTCTGATAAACCTTTAGTCCCGCCCAGTACCGTCCGATACACACTTAGGAATACATATTAGGCTCTGTATTTGCTTTAACGCCCTTTTTAAAGTATGGAAGGCAGGGGTATTTTATCAGATTAGAAAAAGGATAAGAGTTATTTTTTGTAAAATATTGATGATTATACCTTATTTAGATAACACAGACGATTTTGTTGCGTATGGTGCAGTTTGCTTTTTTGCGTGGACATCTTGGGCATAAATCTGCACTTTCGGCAGACCGGAAATGGGACATCGAGAGTTTTCATAAAAGTAAACAATGATTACGTAAACTCAGGACAAATGTATAAAACTAATTGCTAACATGTTCTGAGAAACATAAGTGGAGAATCTGTGTAAATCTTTATTTATGTTAATAGAATAAGCACAATATGATAAATCAACATGAGAAGGTGTCGTACGTTTTCACATAACTTTCTGTCTCAACATGTTTCGTGAAAACAAAAGTCTCTTGTGAGATAGAAATAAGAATACCAGTTTCACAAATAAAATACATAGTTTATAAATTCTATATTGTTTACATTCGTGTAGAAAAAGGGTGGCTTTTATTAGTTAAAACTGAGATCTATGAGATAAATTGGGTCAGATACCTCTGTCCGTCCGAGCTCCCAGATGTTACGTGAATTTCTCTTGCAGCTCATATAGTTCTCAATGGAAATTTGCACTGTGAAGCGATGTGTACATCCTCTCGTTTTCAAGGCGGCCTTTCAAATAATAGCCTTCTTTAAGGTGTATGCTGAGGAGAAGTGCCAGTAATTTGTTAACGTTTTCAGTCTGTCCGCTAGTTACGTGAGATAGTCCAGTTTACGTGAGGAAGAGGAATTGCCTAATAATTCTCGGTAATATATATTCTACATTCTAATTTTGCTTTAACAATTTACATTTTCATAATTGCAAGTGTTTGAGCTATGTAATAAGAAAGGTTTTTATTAGATTATTTATTGACCTGAGTCCCCTATTTTTGTTTCAAAATTATTCAAAAAGTGTCAACAGGACGGACACTTGGTAATGAATCATGTAACAGTGACAGAATTGTTCAGATCCGTCCAAGTTATGTGAAACTAGGTTGAATAAGTGAACTGAGAAGTACAGAACACATAGCTACAAGTGTGTCTTTTTTTGTCTGAAACGAGTTGTTATACTTAGGGACGTGTCTGATACCCAATGTCATCAATATTAATATACATTGCTGTTGAGCCACTCCACTAAGATATTTTTGCTGGAGAGGTGGTAATATGATGTGCGCTCCGAGCCTGCCTCATTGACTCTGACACTGACAGTCGGAGTGAGACAGTGACAGTCACAGACAAATCGGACAGTCAGAATGTGCCACCTTCTTTTTCTGTACCACACCTAGTGCGATGGTTAATCAGATTATGAGGGCAGGTCCTCCTAACCAATCCCTAAACAAAACGATTGAGTGTTTTTCTTTTTTGTATTAACAGTACAGTGTAATACGAGAATCCAAGGCGACTTTAAAAGGAAAAAACTAAACTTCGCTACTTCGGTGCATAAACTTGTTTCTACATGTATTTTAAAATGTTTAAATTACAGCATGATTGATCATTATATGTTTTGATTTTGTCTTTGGATCTATAAACCTGTTTGCCCACGCTAGTGTTGCAAATCAGTATTCGATTTCCGTTTTTGAAAGTAGGATACCTGTTAATCCAAATATTTATTAAAATAATTATCTTTCTGGAGAAGCTCATAGATATACAAGCAGCCAAAACATTCAGCAACTACAAACCAGTTTCATCCTGATAGAGGCTCACCAGCGCAGTGTAACCTTGTGTCTTCATTTCAACTGACAGCTCCAGTTATAAGTACAGGGATACTCAAACATGTTATTTGGGTATTTGCAGTCTTATTGCAAACCCATTTAACAGTTTTTGGGTATCCCAGTCCTTAACAATGACTGGAGCTGCCAGTCGAAATGAAGGGAAAAATTACTACACTGTTTTGACTGCTTGTTTATCTTATTTAGCAGTTATTTGTTTATCTGTGAGGTTCTCCAAAAAGAAAAGTGTCACAATGTTATTAAATTTGTTATTGATTTTGTACTTCATCCTTTATGCCTTTAAGGTCAACTGGACAGTATAACTAACAAAAAACACTATTTCCTTATTAGTATGTATTCAAGACTTATTGTCTGTCACTTATTATACAATAAAGACTTGTCTGTTGTTTCAGCCAATCTGATTGAAATCAGTCGATTAAATGGCATGTTATCAATTAGAATCATCCCATATTAATGGGCCAGTAGGTACCTACTAGCCTACTAACCCCTAAATCTAGGAGGCTGTGTGGTTAAAGAAAAGGGCTTGTAACCAGGAGGTCCCTGGTTCAAATCCCACCTCAGCCACTGACTCATTGTGTGACCCTGAGCAAGTCACTTAACCTCCTTGTGCTCCGTCTTTCAGGTGAGACGTAATTGTAAGTGAATCTGCAGCTGATGCATAGTTCACACACCCTAGTCTCTGTAAGTCACCTTGGATAAAGGCGTCTGCTAAATAAACAAATAATGATAATAATAAATCTACCCCCTACCCCTAAACCTAATGTCTACAACTAAACTAATCTATACCCGGTATAGTCTGGTATAGTAAGCAAACTTGTTAAATTTGCAAACGACACAAAAATAGGAGGAGTGGCAAACAATGTTGCAGCAACAAAGGTCATTCAGAACTGGGCAGACACATGGCAAATGAAATTTAATCGAGAAAAGTGTAAAGTATTGCATGCAGGCAATAAAAATGTGCATTATAAATATCATATGGGAGATACTGAAATTGAAGAAGGGAACTGAAAAAGACCTAGGAGTTTATGTTGACTCAGAAATGTCTTCATCTAGACAATGTGGGGAAGCTATAAAAAAGGCCAACACGATGCTCGGATATATTGTGAGAAGTGTTGAATATAAATCAAGGGAAGTAATGTTAAAACTTTACAATGCATTAGTAAGACCTCACCTAGAATATTGTGTTCCGTTCTGGTCACCTCGTTACAAAAAGGATATTGCTGCTCTAGAAAGAGTGCTAAGAAGAGCAACCAGAATTATCCCGGGTTTAAAAGGCATGTCGTATGCAGACAGGCTAAAAGAATTGAATCTATTCAGTCTTGAAAAAAGAAACAAGGACCAGGGGTCATCTTTTTAGTTACACAGTTTGAAACAGTGCATGTGTGGCAAAGTGGCTGCTGATTGGAAACAGATGCAGAGGTGATGCAGTGCAGAAATAATCACACACCAGGAAACTGTAATCCGTTTGGAAAAGGGGTCTTTTATTTATACCCCCGGTCTGGCAACCAAACAATAAACCTCCGGCAATACACACCAATGTGTAAAGCATGGAAGAAACAATAATAAATGGATTGCAGTCCAAATAATAAAGACACGTTATCTGCCCCACAATAATACAATACACGGTCACCAGTCCGGGTGTTTGCAGTAATGCTCGTGGTGGGTGATAACAATTATACAGTGACTGTGGTGTTGTTGTTCCGGGTAGTGCTGGCCCAAGGCGACAGCTCCGACGTGTTAGACATCTAGTGATTTACAAAAATAAAAGACAATTACTAACAGCGACAAAACAAAACAAAACACTCACAAATCCTTTTTTTTATATTCTAGGGGTTTCTCCCAGTCCTCTCAAACCAAGCGAAGGAGTAGGTTGCGATTCTCTGTCCCCTTTTATGCTATCACGCATGACCCTTGATAAACAAGTGCAGCTGTCTCTACTATCTGCAGCTGCTATGTCGTTTCCCTTCCGGGTCAATACGTTCCTGCAACAGAGTCTCTCCTTCTTCCAGACTGACCGACTTCCCGGCCCGGGGAAAGAACTGTCAGGCCAGCCTGTCCAAAGAACTCTACTTTCACTGCTTAATGCCCTCACAGCTCGGGAGAGAGATTTACAACCAAAACTCATTGTATTTCTGTCACAGCATGTCAGAGTAAAAGAAACACAGTTTCAAATGATTAACACTATCTTGGTTTTCTTGCTACAATGTCCCCACAAAGGGGCTATAGAGTAAATACAGAGCCATTAATAATACATAGCTTCTTACAGATACAGATGTATATTTAAAGATTATTTGATATATTTTACCTTGTTTTTGCAGTGGCAGAACTCGAAGTAGGAACATTGCGAACACGAGCTGTTCATGGTTCTGAATGAGAGGTAGATTAACCTACTTATCTGTTTACATAATAATTAATTAATCAATCTGTAAATATACATCTCTGTTATTTATTATTCATATTTATTCTCATATTTTTGTTAAAATTACCAAATTTTCAGTAGGCTACAATGTATAACATTTGCACAATGTTATCAAAAGTAATCTTTATATATGTGTGGCAAAGTGGCTGCTGAGTAGAACACGTGTATGGCAAGCCAAATTATCATTTAGAGATATCTCAAATTCATTTATAGATATCTCTAAATATTTGAAGATATCTCTAAATATTTGAAGATATCTCTAAATATTTGAAGATATCTTCAAATATTTAAAGATATCTCTAAATCATTTTAAGATATCTAAAATACATTTAGAGATATCGCAAAATGATTTACAGATATCTTTAAATTGAGCTTTAAATGAGATATCTAAAATGCATTTTTAGATATCTTTAAATCATTTTAAGATATCTCTAAATGTTTTTGAGATATCTTGAAATACTTTTCAGATATCTCTAAATCATTTAGAGATATCTCTAGATAATGTCCTGTTCATGTGAAGATATCTCTAAATCATTGTGACAGAAATATAATGAGTTCTGGTGATAAATCTTCCTCCCGACCTGTGAGGGCGCTAAAGAACGGGAGGAGAGGTATCTGGAAGGGCTGGCCTGACAGTTCGTTTCCGGGACCGGGAAGTGGGTCAGCCTGGAAAGAAGCGAGACTCTGTTGTAAGACCGTTTTGACTTGAAAGGTAAACGAGGGCAGCTGCAAGTAATAAGGCAGCTGCAACCGTTTACCTAGATATCATGCGGATTACATATAGGGCCAGGGTAACGCTGATCTTTTCCTTCGCTTGGGTTAAACGCTAGGAGAGAAGGACTGAGAGAGGAGCTCTCAGAAAATAAGAGAAATAAGTGTTACGTGTTGTGTGTTATTTCTGTCTGTCTGTAATTGTCTGTCTTTATCGCACCACTAGACAGTTAAAGCACACCTCCGAGCTGTCGCCACGAAAGCACTATCCGGAGCACCACTGCACAGAGCACCTGCACGTTTGGATTCACCCAGGACTGGTGACCATGCCTTTGTTTTCTGTTCAGGACTGTGTTGTGTTATTCACGCTCCCCGCGCTTTACATATTGTTGTGTACTGCCGGGGATTTATTATTTGACGGTCGCCAGACCTGGAAACGGCACAATAAACACTTATTCACTAAATTACCGTTGTCTGCCTGTCACTCCTGCATCGCATCACCGCTACACCTGTTCCCCTTACCAGCCACTTTGCGACACGTGGTGTCAAATCTGGGATCATGGATCGCAACGCACTGGCGGAGCTGCTGCAGGCGCTGGAGAGCAGACGCGACGCAGAGGAGAGAAGGAGGAGGAGCGCTACACGGCTCATTGAACGGGTAGGGCTGGCCGTTGCCGCAGCGACGGCCCCTACCACAACACTGCAGATGTCGCCCAGGCACGGGCGATGAAGATGTCGGCGGAGGATGACCCGGAGGCGATTTGGTGGCGTCGGCGGCTGGCTACCGCGGCGGCTTGGCCGCTGGAGTTCTGGGCCAGCCAGTTGGGACCCTGCCTGATCGGGAGGCTCAGGCAGCCTACCAAGCTATGAGTGACCATCACGCCACCGAGTACGACCTGGTCAAACAGGCTATCCTCCGCCGCCTGAATATAACTATGGAGACCCACCGGCGCGGTTTAAGGAGTACCGGAGAGCCCCGAGACACGCCCAGGGTGGTGGCAGAGCGGTTGTGCGACCACATGGTGCATTGGCTGACCCCCGGGAAGAATACCGCCCAACAGATGGGGGAAGCCATTGTGGTACAGCAATTCTGCCATGTGTGACGTGGCCGCGTGCAATTGGGCACCTTAAACTGGTAAGTGTGGGGAAAATGGTCGGGAGGGGCCTTGTGTGATTAATGTTGTTTTAGGGAATGTGAAAACCCACGCTTTAGTGGACACGGGGTGTGAGCAAACCTTGATTAGGACAGCTCTCCTGGGCGGTGTGTCGTGGCGGCCACGAGGTCAGGTGGCCATCTCCTGTATCCATGGAGACACGGCGGCATACCCCACATTAAAAGTATATTTATCGGTAGGACCGATAAAACGTCACCTTGTAGTCGGGGTGGCGGAAAGGTTGCCACACCCAGTTATTCTGGGCCGAGACTGGCCAAAATTCAAAGAATTGATACAAAAAATGGCAGTCTCAGCCACACACGTAAACGTGGCAGGGAAAAAAAAAAAGAACGGATTGGTGATGTGTTTCCTTTTCACACTGAAATGTTTTCCCCTCTTTTCCGTCCTAGAAAAACAAATAAGGAGAGATGGACCGCGAAATGGGAGGGAGCGTTTTTGAGACAAGGCTGGGGTCTGGTGGGAGAGTGCTGCAATGGTAACAAACGCCAGTCGAAGGGAGTGGGAACGCAGTGTGACCGAGAGAGCGAGGTTACTGGGCCGACTAGGGCAGAGGTTATTCCAGCCCCTCTCAATGTACCGGACCCGTGGTACACAAGCGGACCTAGTGTGGGGCCAACATAACGACCCGTCACTGGTGCACGTTTGGGGCAGGTCCGGTCCATTGAAGGTAAGGATGTTGACGGCGCTGAAGCTAGTATATCCACATTTCAGTATCAAGGGGCAATTACTGTATAGGGTAAACCTAGCCGCGGGCACAGGACAGCCTGTAACACAATTGTTGGTTCCCCGCCTTGTCGGACCGAGGTCATGAGGCTGGCGCATGATATCCCTTTTGCGGGCACCTCGGAGCCGAGAAGATGAGGGAACGGATATTGACTCGATTCTATTGGCTCGGTCTTCATACTGATGTGTCGAGATATGTAGCCACATGCCCAGGCTGCCAGCGAGTAGCGCCGGTCGAAAGCGCCCGCCCTTTGGTCCCACTGCCGATTATTTCCACTCCTTTCGAGCGCATTGCAATGGACATAGTGGGCCCTTTGCTACCTTCTGACTCGGGTATACGATATATTAGTGGTGGTGGATTATGCAACGCGATACCCGGAGGCAGTTCCATTGAGGTCCACTAGTGCCGCTGCAATAGCCACCGAGTTAGCGCAGATTATGGCTAGAGTAGGGATCCCCAAGGAGATTTTGACCGATCACGGAACCAATTTTTTGTCCAATACGTTACAGCAGGTGTACAAAATATTGAAAATACGTCCCATCAGGACGTTCGTTTATCATCCACAATCGGACGGTCTGGTGGAACGTTTTAATCAGACCTTAAAGTCGATGCTGAGGCGGTTTGTAACACAGGAGCAAAAACATTGGGCATCGCTTCTTCCCTACCTCCTTTTTGCGGTGAGAGAAGTGCCGCAGAGTTCAATGGGGTTCTCCCCCTTTGAGCTCCTGTACGGCCGGCAGCCTCGCGGCATTCTCGACCTGCTGAGAGAGGGGTGGGAGGAGCACAAAGGCTCGTCCAAAAATGTAGTGAAGTATATGCTCCTACTAAGAGATCGCCTGAATTTGGTCGGTCGTTTGGCCCAGGACAACCTCAGATCGGCTCAGCACCGACAGCAGCAGCATTACAACAAAAATGCACGGATTCGAACCTTTCGACCAGGGGACAAGGTAATGCTGCTACTTCCCTCATCAGAATCAAAACTGTGTGCTAAATGGCAGGGGCCGTATGAGGTGATTCGGGCTATAGGGAAAGTAAATTATGAAATTAGACAGCCCGTTCACCGGAATGAACGTGAAATTTACCATGTTAATTTGTTAAAGCCCTGGCAGGCAAGGGAGGTCTTATTTATAGCCCCAGGCAATATGGAGGATGATTTAGGCCCCTGTCCAGAGACCCTGAGCACAAGAGCGATTTCAATGGGGGAACAATTGGTTCCGGATCAGCAAAGAGAGCTGCGTAAGCTTATTGAGGAGTTCAGCAATGTTTTTTCTGACGTGCCCGGCAGAACAAACTTAGTTGAATATGACATTATCTCTCCACCAGGTGTCACAGTGCGAGAGAGACCGTACCGGATCCCGGAAAGTCGACGAAGTGGCGTTCGCAAAGAGGTATGGGATATGCTCGAGCTTGGGGTGATTGAACCTTCCAGGAGCGAGTGGTGCAGTCCAATTGTCATAGTGGCTAAGAAAGACGGCACCAACCGCTTCTACGTGGATTTCAGGAAGGTAAACGCTATTGCTAAGTTCGATGCGTATCCCATGCCTCGGTCGACGAACTTTTAGACAGACTGGGAAAAGCGAGGTTTATTTCCACTCTGGACCTGACGAAGGGATACTGGCAAATCCCTTTAACCCGCAGCTCCAGAGAGAAAACCGCATTTTCAACACCAGAAGGGCTGTTCCACTTTAAAACCATGCCATTTGGGCTACATGGTACGCCGCTGCCTTTCAGAGACTGATGGACCAGGTTTTACGCCCACATCATGAATATGCAGCAGCGTATATTGATGACGTGGTGATTTACAGCTCCACCTGGCGAGAGCATTTGGCTAGGGTTGCAGCCATTCTTCAGTCTCTAAGGGCAGCCCGCTGACAGCTAACTTGAGGAAATGTGCGCTTGCAAAAAAGAAACTCAATATTTGGGATTTTTAATGGGAAATGGAATGGTGAGACCTGTGGTCACCAAAATCCAGGCTTTGGTTGATGCAGCGATCCCCAAAACCAAGACTCAGGTGAGGTCACTACTGGGCTTAGCCGGTTATTACCGCCGTTTCATCCCCGAGTACGCCACAGTGGTTAACCCATTAGTTGACCTCACCAAAAAGAGTGCTCCAAATTTAATTAAATGGTCAGCTGAGTGTCAGGGGGCGTTTGATACGATTAAGCGTAGACTTTGCCAGGCCCCACTCTTATTACTCCAGATTTCACCAAGAGATTCATCCTCCACACCGACGCATCGGATGTAGGTTTGGGTGCAGTCTTGTCCCAAAAAGTAGCTGGAGTAGAACACCCGATAGTGTACCTGAGCAAAAAAATGTTACCTCGGGAACGTAACTACTCCATAGTCGAAAAGAGTGTTTGGCCATTAAATGGGCAACTCACTCTTTACGATACTACCTGCTGGGACACTCATTTGATCTGGTCACAGACCACGCCCCACTCAAGTGGTTAAGCACAATGAAGGACAGCAATGCCCGGATTACTCGGTGGTATCTGGCATTGCAGCCCTTCATGTACCATATGGTACACCGTGCGGGGAAAGACCACCAAAATGCGGGTTATTTTTCCCAGGAGGGGGGAGTAATGGGAAAGGTAGATTTAGCCGAGTGTTCCTTCGGCTCCACTCTGAGCGGTGGGATATGTGACAGAAATATAATGAGTTCTGGTGATAAATCTTCCTCCCGACCTGTGAGGGCGCTAAAGAACGGGAGGAGAAGTATCTGGAAGGGCTGGCCTGACAGTTCGTTTCCGGACCGGAAGTGGGTCAGCCTGGAAAGAAGCGAGACTCTGTTGTAAGACCGTTTTGACTTGAAAGGTAAACGAGGGGCAGCTGCAAGTAATAAGGCAGCTGCAACCGTTTACCTAGATATCATGTGGGATTACATATAGGGGCCAGGGTAACGCTGATCTTTTCCTTCGTTTGGGTTAAACGCTAGGAGAGAAGGACTGAGAGAGGAGCTCTCAGAAAATAAGAGAAATAAGTGTTACGTGTTGTGTGTTATTTCTGTCTGTCTGTAATTGTCTGTCTTTATCGCACCACTAGACAGTTAAAGCACACCCGAGCTGTCGCCACGAAAGCACTATCCGAGCACCACTGCACAGAGCACCTGCACGCTTGGATTCACCCAGGACTGGTGACCATGCCTTTGTTTTCTGTTCAGGACTGTGTTGTGTTATTCACGCTCCCCGCGCTTTACACATTGTTGTGTACTGCCGGGGATTTATTATTTGACGGTCGCCAGACCTGGAAACTGCACAATAAACACTTATTCACTAAATTACCGTTGTCTGCCTGTCACTCCTGCATCGCATCACCGCTACACCTGTTCCCCTTACCAGCCACTTTGCGACAATCATTTAAAGATATCTCTAAATCATTTGAAGATATCTTCAAATAACTTCCTGTTCATTTAGAGATATCTCTAAATCATTTAGAGATATCTCAAAATAACTTCCTGTTCATTTAGAGATATCTCTAAAACATTTTAAGATATCTTCAAATAACTTCCTGTTCATTTAGAGATATCTCTAAATCATTTCAAGATATCTTCAAATGAACAGGAAGCTATTTCGAGATATCTGGAAATGACTTCCTGTGAAAATGCTCTATGTTTTCAATGGACTTCCTGTCTTTTTAAAGATATCTTCAAATGAACAGGAAGTTATTTAGAGATATCGCTAAATGATTTAGAGATATCTCTAAATGAACAGGAAGCTATTTGAAGATATCTCTAAATGATTTGCAGATATCTCAAATTGAACAGGAAGTTATTTAAAGATATCTTCAAATGATTTGCAGATATCTTTAAATGAACAGACATTATTTTAAGATATCTTTAAATGATTTACAGATATCTTTAAATAATATGTGGATTTGGCTAGCGTGGTGCACCAAACTGTCATTTAGAGATATCTTAAAATGAAGGTTTTAAAGATATCTGTGAATCATTTTAAGATATCTTAAAATAACTTCCTGTTCATTTAGCGATATCTGTAAATCATTTAGAGATATCTCGAAATAACTTCCTGTTCATTTAGAGATATCTCTAAATCATTTGAAGATATCTTCAAATAAACAGGAAGCTATTTTGAGATATCTGGAAATGACTTCCTGTGAAAATGTGCTATGTTTTCAATGGACTTCCTGTCTATTTAAAGATATCTTCAAATGAACAGGAAGTTATTTAGAGATATCTCTAAATGATTTAGAGATATCTCTGAATGAACAGGAAGCTATCTGAAGATATCTTCAAATGATTTACAGATATCTTTAAATGAACAGGACGTTATTTTAAGATATCTTTAAATGATTTACAGATATCTTTAAATGAACAGGAAGTTATTTAGAGATATCTATAAATGATTTAGAGATATCTTTAAAACCCTCATTTTAAGATATCTCTAAATGAAGTTTGGCGTGCCATGCTAGCACAATCCATATGGTTTCCTTAGTATTTAAAGATATCTGTAAATCAATTTGAGATATCTTTATTTGATTTTTAGATATCTCAAATTGATTTACAGATATCTTTAAATTTATTTTAGATATCTTAAAAACTGCACAATTAAAGATATCTAGAATTCAATTTGAGATATCTGGAAATGTTTTACAGATATCTCTAAATATTTCAAGATATCTTAAAATGCAATTTGAGATATCTCTAAATGATAATTTGGCTTGCCATACAGGTGCAGAGGTGATGCAGTGCAGGAATAATCACAAATGGAAACTGTAATCCGGTTTGGAAAATGGATCTTTATTTTGTACAAATCCCGGTCTGGCGACCAAACAATAATCCTCTGGCAATACACACCAATGTGTAAAGCTCGGCAGGAAAATTATAATAATGATTTGCAAAACAAAACAAATAATAACATGTTATCTGCCCCACAATAATACTAAACACAATCACCAGTCCGGGTGCGTGCAGTAGTGCTCGAGGTGGGTGATAACAAATAACAGTGACTGTGGTGTTGTTGTTCCGGGTAGTGCTAGCCCAAGGTGACAGCTCCAGAGACGTGTTAGCCGTCTAGTGAATTCACAAAACAAAAGACAATTACTAACAGTGCTACAAACAAATGAAACACTCACAAATTCTTTTAACACAGTTTAAAGGGAATCTCTCCCTGTCCTTCCAGTTCCGTATGTCGCTCTGAAGCCAAGCGAAGGAAAACATTTACGATTCTCTGGCCCCTTTATGCCATTACGCATGACCCCTTGGTAAACGATTTCAGCTGTCTCTACTGTTTGCAGCTGCTACATCGTTTTCCTTCCGGGTCAATACGTTCCTGCAACAGAGTCTCGCCTTCTTCCAGATTGACTGAATTCCCGGCCCAGTGAAAGAACTGTCAGGCCAGCCCGTCCAAAGCCTTTCACTTTCGCTGCTTAGCGCCCTTACAGGTCGGGAGGGAGATTTCCAACCAAAACTCATATTTCCGTCACAATATGTAACAGGGTTGCTCACGTCAATTTAATTAGGCATGTTTTATAAACGATGGTTTGTAGTTGATTCACTGTTTGATTTGTCACTTGAGTAAATTGTTGATGCTCATAACATCCATATATTGTAACTCCTGAATGTGTCTACGACTTTTGCACAGCTGTGTATATAAGAATGAATAACAATAAATATTAATATATAACAGCAGAGATGTAGGCCTATATTTACAGATTAATTAATTAATGTATTTATTATAAGCAGGGAGTACACATAGCTGGTACGGAGGTACGCATGTGCACCAATAAAAAAAATGCAGATTTCAATATTATTTTTAAGACGCAAAGGCATACCCGTCAGGACATTTTTAACAAGAAAGCCTTTTTCATAGGCAACAACGGTGCTCCCACTTGCAAGTTCAAGCATGTATCTAGCTGTGACCTAGACTAAAACCTAAAAGTATTAGCAATACAGTCAGTAGTCTCTCACTACAGACATAGTTATGCCGGTGTGTGACAGAAAGACAATGATTCTTGGTGGTAAATCTCCCTCCCGACCTGTGAGGGCGCTAAGTAATGGGGACAGAGTACCCTGGACTACTTGGGCTGACACTTCATTCCCAGGGTTAAAAGGAAGTCAGTCATGTAGAAAAGAGACGGCGCTTCGGTACACAAACTCATTGACCCGGAAGGGGAATGATGTGGCAGCTGCAGATCATAAAAAGCAGCTGCAATCGTTTACCAAGGGGTCATGAGTGATGGTATAAATAGGGGTCGAAGCAATGTTATCTGTTCCTTCGTTTTGGTTATTTAATAAGTGACCCGGAAGTACCTGTGTTTGGTAAAATAATCATGAGTGTTTGTTTTGTTCTGTCTATTTGTTTGTTTGTATTCACTAGACAGCTAATACGTTCCGGAGCTGTCGCCAGAGGCCAGCAAAAATCTGGAACAGCACTGCATGTATATCACTAGAACTGTATTTGCACCACTAGCACTAATTCACGCACTAACGGACTTGTGTATGTGTTTTGTGTTTTGTGTGGGTGTATATAAAAAACAGGACTATTATTTGCGGGGCAAACCCGGGGATTATAAATTAAGTAATACATGCTGCTGTATTACTTACCTTCATTATTGTTTACTATTTGTTTCGCCGTCAGGCACTAAACAAAAACAAATAAAACAAACCATTTCACCTGGATTACAATTGTCTGTCTGTTCTTTAATCACTTGCATCTGTACACTATTAACCACTTTGCCACACATGGTGTCAGAACACAGGACTATTTATCACGCAGCACTTTCAGAGCTGCTGCAGGCGCTGGACAGCAGACAGGAGGCTGCGGAGATATGGAGAGAGGAGCGGTACACAGCGTTGGTGGAGAAGGTCGGTCTGGCGATCCAGACCACAGTACCAACGGCACCTGTGATGATGGCCCCAAGGGCACGGGCAATGAAAATGACGACGGAGGATGACCCCGATGCTTACCTGGTCACTTTCGAGCGGCTGGCTACCACCGCGTCATGGCCCAGAATGTACTGGGCGAGCCAGCTGGGATCCTGCCTGATCAGGGAGGCTCAGGTAGCGCATCAGGCCATGACGGACACTGATGCCGTCGACTACAACCTGGTAAAGCAAGTCATTCTACGCCAGCTCAACATCACGGGAAATGCACAGGGTACGATTCCAGGAGTACCGAAGATCTCCAGATACACGCCCCATAGACATTAATTAAAGCAGCTGTCTTGGGCGGTGTGTCGTGGCAGCCACGAGGCCAGGTGGCGATTTCCTGCGCCCATGGAAATACAGTGACATACCCCACCCTAAAAGTATATTTATCGGTAGGACCGATAAAACGCCACCTAGTAGTTGGGGTGGCGGAAAGGCTACCACACCCAATAATTCTGGGTCGAGACTTGCCAAATTATAGAGAATTGTTAAATTAATGTCTCAACCGCACACGTAAGCGTGGCAGAAAAAAGGAAAAAGGAACAAATTGGTGATGTGTTTCCTTTTCAAGCTGAAATGTTTTCTCCTATTTTCCATCCTAGAAAAATGAATAAAAAAAGAAAGACCACAAAATGGGAGGGAGCATCACTAAGGCAAGGCTGGGGTCTGGTGGGAGAGCGCTCGGATGGTAACAAACGGCAGTCAAAGGGAGTTGGAATGCAGTGTGACCGAGAGGGCGAGGTTACTGGGCCATCTAGGGCAGATGCTACTCCAGCCCCTCTCAATATACCGGACATGTGGTACTCAAATGCGGACATAGTGCATAGTGTGGGACTAACATAATGACCCGTCACTAGTGCACACTTGGGGACAGGTCTGGTCTATTGAAGGTAAGGATGTTGATGGCGCTGGGGTGCTAGTATATCCGCACTTCAGTATCAAGGGGCAATTACTGTATAGGGTAAATCTAGCCGCGGGCACAGGACAGCCTGAACACAATTATTGGTTCCCCCGTCTTTTTGGACCGAGGTCATGCGGCTGGCGCATGCTGTCCCTTTTGCAGGGCACCTCAGAGCTGACAAGACAAGGGAGAGGATATTAGCTTGATTCTATTGGGTATTTCTTCATACTGATGTATCGAAAATATGTAGCCACATGCCTAGACTGCCAGCGAGTAGCACTGCCGATTATTTCCACTCCCTTTGAATGCATTGGAATGGACATAGTGGGCCCTTTGCTACCTTCTGACTCTGGGTATACTCATATATTAGTAGTGGTAGATTATGCAACGTGATATCCAGAGGCAGTTCCATTGAGGTCCACTAGTGCCGCTGCAATAGCAACAGAGTTAATGCAGATTATGGCTAGAGTAGGGATCCCCAAGGAGAATTTGATTGATCATGGGACCAGCTTCTTGTCTAACAAGTTACAGCAGGTATATAAAATATTAAAAATACATCCCATCAGAACATCTGTTTATCATCCACAGACGGACGGTTTGGTGGAACAATTTAATCAGACCTTGAAGCAGATGCTGAGACATTTTGTAAAGCAAGAGCAAAAACATTGGGCATCACTTCTTCCCTACCTCCTTTTTGCAGTGAGAGAGGTGCCGCAGAGCTCAACAGCTCCCCCTTTGAGTAATAAATTAAGTAATACACGCTGCTGTATTACTTACCTTCATTGTTATTTACTGTTTGTTTCGCCATTAGGCTCTGGACAAAAACAAATAAAACAAACCTTTTCACCTGGATTACAATTGTCTGTCTGTTCTTTAATCACCTGCACCTGTACACTATTAACCACTTTGCCACACGGTGTCACAATGTATGCCCCTGTGGCAAAGTGCCCCCCCCGTGTGTATTTTGTGTTACGTGTTGTGTGTAAATGTTGGTGTATAGGCATTGGTACACGGGATATAAGCGGGTCTGTGTTTCACATGTGTTTAAATTGTAGATTTGTATTTAGGCACGAGGAGGGCACAAATCACAGCACGCAAGTAAAAGTAATAATATGTGAGCACGGGAATTGCACTTTAATTAATTCACGTGCAGTTGTACCGAGATTCCAATTGAATGATTGACTAGCAATCGAAGTCTCGTACAACTGCATAAAAGCTGTATGTTTTCACTCACTCGGGTTGGGTGTTCGAGAGTGGAGAACGGAGAGAGAGAAGGAGAGAGAAATATTTACAAACAATTGCTATCGCGTGCTGGTAGGACCAGCACGATACTTGTTTGTTTGTTTACTCACCGTGTTTGTGTGTCTGTCCGTCCACCGCTTGTTTAGTGTTAGTTCGTTTTGTTTATGTCTGTTTATTTTGGCGAAAGTGCCGTGGTCCTGTGTTTTTGTTACGACCGCTTATTTTTCTGTTTGATTATTAAACGCTGAGCGATCACGCTCAGCTTCACCAAAACCCCAAGTCTCTGTCTGTACTGTGTTTCCTGGCTCTGCCGTGACGCCACCGCCAGTCGCCTTTGTCACACGTGGTGTCAGAACCGGGATAACAGCCCCAGGACTCAGGCCAGAGCGGGTACCGCAGTTTTTTTCCAGTTTTGCCAGTAGGGTTTTTTTGTTTTTTTGTTTTGTTGCTGCAGTAAAACGAGGATGGGGAGAAAGAGCTGCAGGAAGCAGCAGCAGCAGCAACAACAACAACAGCTGCAGCACTCGCCCTGCATGCCGGGCTGGGAGGAGGACAGCCACAACGGGCAGGGTGCCCGATATCGTGGGCTCAGGGAAAGCAGCAGCTGTCACCCCAAGCATCAGTAGCCACCCCTCTACCCCCACTGCCACCGGGTTCCCCACCGTCCCGGGAAATATGGGACTGGCTGGTGCACCCCGAGGGGAACTTCGCCAGTGACCTCCCCTGGGTTATTAACACACTGCGGATGCGAGATGGGGAACGATGGGAGGACTGGGAGCAACAGCACAACCCGGCATCAGTTCGTGACCTTGCCGCGGTGGTGCTGGGGTACCTAGCTGCAGACATGGGAGGGGTGCCTTCCAGTGAGCAAGAGGGAGAGGAGCAGTCGCTGCCCTCTCCAGTACCTGAGTGGGAGGAGCCCGAACGTCCCTACGCCTGAGTGGGAGGAGCCCGAACGTCCCACGCCTGAGTGGGAGGAGCCCGAACGTCCCACGCCTGAGTGGGAGGAGCCCGAACGTCCCACGCCTGAGTGGGAGGAGCCCGAACGTCCCACGCCTGAGTGGGAGGAGTCGGAACGCCCCACGCCTGAGTGGGAGGAGTCGAGCGCCCACAGCCCAAGAGGGAGGAGTCGGTGCGCCCACAGCCCAAGAGGGAGGAGTCGGTGCGCCCACAGCCCAAGAGGGAGGAGTCGGTGCGTCCACAGCCCAAGAGGGAGGAGTCGGTGCGCCCACAGCCCAAGAGGGAGGAGTCGGTGCGCCCACAGCCCAAAAGGGAGGAGTCGGTGGCCCACAGCCCAAAAGGGGAAGGTAGAGCGTCCACAGCCCCAGTCTCCACTAGCAGAGGGTGAATTCCTGCTGGTTCCACCTCCATTGCCATGGGAGGACTGCTTGCAGCTCCCACCTCCACCAGCAGAGGGTGAATTCCTGCTGGTTCCACCTCCATTGCCATGGGAGGACTGCTTGCAGCTCCCACCTCCACCAGCAGAGGGTGAATTCCTGCTGGTCCCGCCGCCACCTCCATCGGCAGGAGCAGAGCAGCAGGAGCTGTCTCTGCCTCCGCCACCTCCACCGCCAGGAGCAGAGCAGCAGGAGCTGCCTCTGCCTCCTCCACCAGCAGAGGGTGAATGCCTGCTGGGTCCCTGTCCACCAGCAGAGGGTGAATGCCTGCTGGGTCCCTGTCCACCAGCAGAGGGTGAATGCCTGCTGGGTCCCTGTCCACCAGCAGAGCGTGAATGCCTGCTGGGTCCCTGTCCACCAGCAGAGCGTGAATGCCTGCTGGGTCCCTGTCCACCAGCAGAGCGTGAATGCCTGCTGGGTCCCTGTCCACCAGCAGAGGGTGAATGCCTGCTGGGTCCCTGTCCACCAGCAGAGGGTGAATGCCTGCTGGGTCCCTGTCCACCAGCAGAGGGTGAATGCCTGCTGGGTCCCTGTCCACCAGCAGAGGGTGAATGCCTGCTGGGTCCCTGTCCACCAGCAGAGGGTGAATGCCTGCTGGTCTCCCCTTCCGAGGTGGAGCCGCACCAGTCCCCTGCAAGAGAGGGAGGGCCGCACCAGTCCCCTGAAACAAGGGTAGACTACACGCCGCCCCACCTCCGCCGCCAGGAGACTACACGCCGCCCCACCTCCACTGGCAGGAGCAGAGCAGCAGGAGCTGCCTCTGCCTCCGCCACCTTCACTGGCAGGAGCAGAGCAGCAGGAGCTGCCTCTGCCTCCGCCAACCCCACCAGCAGAGGAGGAATGCCTGCTGGTATCACTTTCCCCACCAGCAGAGGATGAATGCCTGCTGGTAACACTTCCCCAACCAGCAGAGGAGGAATGCCTGCTGGTATCACTTTCCCCACCAGCAGAGGATGAATGCCTGCTGGTAACACTTCCCCAACCAGCAGAGGATGAATGCCTGCTGGTATCACTTCCCCACCGCCACGAGGAGAGGAGCAGGAGCTGCCTCTCCCTTCACCAGAAGGACCCGGACTAGATGCTGGCGGGTCCTCGCAGCCCTTGCATAGGCTGCTGAGGGAAGCACGGGAAGAACCGCCCGCCGCAGAGGCCGAGAAGAGGGCCAACACCTGCACCCCAGCTAGTCCTGACTCCCTGCCCCGCCGCCCAAGGATGCCTGCCCCGCTTGCCCAAGGATGCCTGCCCCGCCGCCCAAGGATGCCTGCCCCGCCGCCCAAGGATGCCTGCCCCGCCGCCCAAGGATGCCTGCCCCGCCGCCCAAGGATGCCTGCCCGCCGCCCAAGGATGCCTGCCCCGCCGCCAAGGATGCCTGCCCCGCCGCCCAAGGATGCCTGCCTCGCCGCCCAAGGATGCCTGCCTCGCCGCCCAAGGATGCCTGCCTCGCCGCCCAGGGATGCCTGCCTCGCCGCCCAAGGATGCCTGCCTCGCCGCCCAAGGATGCCTGCCTCGCCGCCCAAGGATGCCTGCCTCGCCGCTTCAAGGATGCTTGCCTTGCATCGCCTGGGGTTGCCAGCCGCCCGCATCGCCTGGGTTGCCAGCCGCCCGCGACGCTTGGGGTTGCCAGCCGCCCGCACGCTTGGGTTGCCAGCCGCCCGCGACGCTTGGGGTTGCCAGCCGCCCGCATCGCCTGGGGTTGCCAGCCGCCCGCGACGCTTGGGCTGCCTGTCGCTCCGCGACGCCTGGGGCTGCCTTTTGCTCCACACAGGGTACAGGGTACGAGGGAGAAGTGGAGCTCCCGCTGCCGCCTCTATGGCCAGGGGCTCCTCCCGAAGTTCGCCTCCCGAGGGTCCGCTGCTGCTGCCGCCGCCTCCCGGGGTCCGCTGCTGCTGCCGCCGCCTCCCGAGGGTCCGCTGCCGCCGCCGGGGTCGCCAGGGATCCTGCTTCGCCTGGGGTAGTCGAGGGTCCTGCCGCTGGGGTCGCTACACTATGGCCAGAACCCCATGAAGGGGAGCTGTCGGCCATGAAGAAAGGGGGAGGTCAGGAGACCAGCTCCCCAGCCGCATTTCCGTGGCAGGAAACACGGTGGCCAGAGCCCCACGGAGGGGAGCTAGCGCCACGGCGAGGGGGAGGTCAGGAGACCCGCCCTCGCAGCAGTTTCACTGCCGGAATTGGGTGGCCGGCGCCCACGGAGGGGAACTGCCGCCATGAAGAAGGGGAGGTCAGGAGACCAGCTTCCCCGCAGCAGTTTCGCTGCCGGAGATTGTGTGGTCGGAGCCCCACGGAGGGGAACTGCCGCCATGAAGAAGGGGGAGGTCAGGAGACCAGCTTCCCCGCAGCAGTTTCGCTGCCGGAGATTGTGTGGTCGAGCCCCACGGAGGGGAACTGCCGCCATGAAGAAGGGGGGAGGTCAGGAGACCAGCTCCCCAGCTGCACTTTCGCGGCAGGAGATAGTGTGGCTGAAGCCCCGGAAGAGGGAGCTGCCAGCCACGAAGAATTGGGGTGCCAGACATTTCACCATGGCCACCCCCAGAAACAACTTGCTTCCCCTCTTCCGGGACTTTGGGACTGAGGGGGGAGGTGGCCATTGAGGCCATGTGTGCTTTGCACAAGGGGGTATATGTGGCAAAGTGCCCCCGTGTGTATTTTGTGTTACGTGTTGTGTGTAAATGTTGGTGTATAGGCATTGGTACACGGGATATAAGCTGGTCTGTGTTTCACATGTGTTTAAATTGTAGATTTGTATTTAGGCACGAGGAGGGCACAAATCACAGCACGCAAGTAAAAAGTAATAATATGTGAGCACGGGAATTGCACTTTAATTATTCACGCAGTTGTACCGAGATTCCAATTGAATGATTGACTAGCAATCGAGTCTCGGTACAACTGCATAAAAGCTGTATGTTTTCACTCACTCGGGTTGGGTGTTCGAGAGTGGAGAACGGGAGAGAGAGAAGGAGAGAGAAATATTTACAAACAATTGCTATCGCGTGCTGGTAGGACCAGCACGATACTTGTTTGTTTGTTTACTCACCGTGTTTGTGTGTCTGTCCGTCCACCGCTTGTTTAGTGTTAGTTCGTTTTGTTTATGTCTGTTTATTTTGGCGAAAGTGCCGCGGTCCTGTGTTTTTGTTACAACCGTTTATTTTTCTGTTTGATTATTAAACGCTGAGCGCGATCACGCGCTCAGCTTCACCAAAAACCCCAAGTCTCTGTCTGTACTGTGTTTCCTGGCTCTGCCGTGACGTCACCGCTCAGTCGTCTTTGTCACAGCCCCCCAATAACCTCCAATTAAGTTTGACACAAGGTCACAAAGAGACACACACACACACACACACACACACACACACACACACACAAATGCTGATATACTGACAGCAAAGGCAGGAATAGAATAAACAGAAGAACAGATATAAGTTACCTACTAAATTGCAAAAATGAAATACGTGATTAAAAGAGGGCATATAAGCTTATACTCTAGTCTCTACAGAATTTAAACTAGATCGATCTGTTGGAAAGGGATGAGAAGCTTTCAGAAATAGTGATGGACTCCAGTGGGTCGAAACGCAAGATGTGGACTTATAATCCTGAATCTGAAGTCTTTAATTGCATTTGCAAAAAAGTCTTACTCATACCAACAGAAAATAAAAATAGCAGTAGGTTACGAACACTGTCAAATTTATTGGACGGGACTTAAGGTGTACGGTACCAGTCAGGTATCATTTTTACCTGTAGTGCTTTACTATAAGTGAAATGTTTTGGCCAGATTCAATGTAAACAAACCCACCCCAGACATGTCAACATGTAAGTGTTCACACCAGTGAGACCCCTGCTGAAAAATGGGATTGATGAAAAACCTTAACCTAAACCACTAGATTTTGTTTTTGGGGGGAGTGGGGGGGTGGTGCTGGTTATGGATCAAGATTTTTGCACATGGCTGATAGCTATGCCACTGACCTAGACTTAAGGGCTATGCACACCGGGAGCGTAGCAAACAACACGAATACAGCACTAGTACATAAAAAAACACAACTTTAGCCAGTCTTGAAAAGAAAATATGGTCTGCTTTTGCTCCTTTTGTGGAGACCAAATAAAATAAAGAAAGAAATAAATAATTCACTGTTAAATATACATTTAACAGTGAATGTGATCTGGTTTAACATGTAAATTATTCAAAAAGAATACATCTACACATATTGCTTTGTAAATACTGAGAACATTTCTTACCATATAGCGTTTTTCTTTTTATTGTCTTTATAACCACTGACACTGGCATCATAAATACCATTATATTTTTCAACTTTAATAATTACATTCTCATTGATAATAATAATAATAATAATAATAATAATAATAATAATAATAATAATAATCTTTATTTTTATATAGCACCTTTCATAGTGGACCACCATCACAAAGCGCTTTACAAGATATGAGACTAGGGCGTGTGAACTATGCATCAGCTGCAGAGTGAGTCAGTGGCTAAGGTGGAATTTGAACCGGGGGACCTCCTGGTTATAAGCCTGTTTCTTTAACCACTGGACCACACAGCCTCCTATAATGTCCATTTCTATTTTATTTCTGTGGTAATTTCTGCGTGAACGAGACGGTGACAGTGACAGCCTCTCCTTCGAGACTGAGTAATGACGTGTGTGTACAGAAACATAGAAGGCTTGCGTAGACAAACCGTCAGTTTGAGACAAGAAGGCAACTCTATCTTTGGAGTAAGGGGGGAGTTTGCGTAGCAGCTACAGGGATATAAAACGGTAATGTACACCTCTTCATGGTGACCCCCACTCCCCCAAAGTGAAATAATACGCTTGGACATTTGTATGGGATTTACCGCTGTATCATGTATAAAGGGTTTCTCAGCTTCACAAACAATAACAAACTTATGCACAAACGTGAGAATCCATTGCACGGCCATGAGACTCTCAAAATTGTGAAAAACTGTGAGTTTCACGGGTAAACCTTGAGACTTGACATCCATGCCACGCATTCTGCTTGTATTGTAACCTAACAGCAGTACCACCTAGGAACACACACTGCAGGACAGTGACTGTACACACCATTACATTGGTCATGTGACTTCTCTGTGGATGTAATATCTGTCTTTCCACGGTAGATGGCGCTATGGCAATATGTATTTACTTTGCTGTAGACAGTGAAAATTGCATGTTTGTGTATTGGCTATAATAATATTTAGCTTTTGTAATGATAATTCCCCCCTCAGAATGTCATACAATCTTACACATATGATTAAATTTAAAAAAAAAATGGAAACATTGATTCTAAAAATATATTATTATACATTTAATTATTTAATTTATCTAATAAAATACATATTTACAGATAATATTGTGTATATGCTGGTATTAATAACTGAAATATTATATATATATATATATATATATATATATATATATATATATATATATATATATATATATATATATATATATATATATACAGTGCCGTGAAAAGTATTTGCCCCTGTCTGATTTTCTGCATTTTTGCACATTTTCCACATTGTATTTGGTCAGATTTTTTTGTGGGTTGTAGTAGTATATAGAGAGAGTCTAAGAGAAAAAATGACACCAAAGTTTGGTGCTTCCTTCAATTGTTTGGTGTGCAAGGTTATCCAACATGCAATCTTCAGGTGTGAAAAAAGTTATTGCCCCCCCCCACCCAGTTAAATTAATGGGATAATTAGGGTCAGCTGTTTGAGTACTTTGGTTAACAACCAGGCCTGATTTGGGCCAGCCTTGCCCACTATAAATCTGACTAACTTTGGCCCTTACCATCAGAGTGAAGTTGTCAGCACACAGGTTCTAGAGGCACATCATGCCACGAACAAAAGAAATTCCCAAAGACATATTGTCCAAATGGAGAAAGTTTGGGACAGTAGTGAATCTTCCCAGGAGTGGCCGTCCTGCCAAAATCTCTCCAAGAGCAAGGCGTAAAATCGTCCAGGAAGTCACAAAGAATCCTAGAACAACATCCAGGGATCTGCAGGCCTCTCTCGCCTCGGCTAAGGTCAATGTTCATGACTCCACCATCATATTTCAGATATTTCAGTTTTTTATTTTTCTTAAAAATATTTCCAACATAAAACCAATGTCACCTTACAATATTTGATTTTGAGTTTCAGTGTTTTAAAATAAAATATCAAACAGAACGAAATTTCAATATACCATTTGTAATTCAGTAATATGAGAGAATTGGTCAGGGGTCTGAATACTTTTGTAAGGCACTGTATATATATATATATATATATATACACACACATATTATTTGAGTAGTTTTTTGTAGTTTTAGTATTGCATGGTAAAAATGTTTACTAAATGTGCTTAATTAAATATTATTTGTTTTCTGCCTTCTAAATATTCAAGGCAAAACATACCATCACAACAATACCAGTAGAGCACAGCCGCTCCTCGGATTCAACTGGCAAGAACCACAGAATAGTTTGCGGTCCTCTACAGTAGAGTACCACAAAACCTCGCCAATCAATCAACTCACTGAACGTCCCCCGAGCAAAACAACCCATATAGCTCCCAAGCGCCCCTCTGTAGGGCTAGCAGAACTTAATTAGTGCCTCTCGACGAATGAAAACGCAACCCTTTTTCATTTGTATCCAATTCCAACATTCAATGAACACAACAAGACAAATGCTGTCCAATCAAATCCCAAATCGCCCATAGTAGTTGTGGTGGGGGCTCAGTAAATGATTTGACAAATCTGGAACTTTGAATGCCCACTATCCAATGACATTACACCCAAACAAAACTGCTGTCCAACCAGGTTTGGTATTTCCCCAAATATTACATCACTTCAGTACGCTCGGATCTCCGTGTACGGCCAATAGGATCGCCTGAATCTAATATAGAGACGGTTGATATTATTCCTGGCAGCCAATCAGTGGGATCGGTCAGCTGTGTTATTGGTGGTGACGCATGAAAATATTTCTGTTGCTGCTAGTAGAGAACAGGGCAGAGTTTAGGTAGACGCAGTGGTCTAGTCGAAAGCTTACTTGTTTGTTTATTTACTGACGTTTGTAACATACGGAAGACCCGTCGCAGCTGCGTCTTTGTTTTATTCCAGCAATTTAAAAAAAATAGCCATGTCGGTGAATATGGACGAGCTCCGGCACCAAGTGATGATAAACCAGTTCGTTTTGACTGCTGGCTGTGCGGCGGACCAAGCGAAACAGCTTCTGCAATCGGCTCACTGGCAGTTTGAGGTGTGTGTGAGTGGGGACGGGGACGGGGACGGGGACAGATGAGAGGTATACTGGTACTCTTGTTGGCAAATGTCTGATATGAAAAGTTGTTAATAATAATAATAATAATAATAATAATAATAATAATAATAATTTGAGCCGAGGGGTTGGAGTGGGCCAGGGTTAGGTTGTATGGCTACAGTTGAACGACATTGTTCCTTGTTTACAGTAGCTACAATTCTGTCTCACAGAGGGGTGCAGTTCACATTTTTTGAAGGTTACGCAATCGTACTCGAGTACTTGAATTTAGACAAAAAAAGAAAATAAAGAATAAAACATAAATAAAAAACATAATGCAAGTCTCCCACAAGTAAAAAAAAAAAAAAAACACTGTACATAACAACTATTCTATTAAGATACTATATGTATGTAGTATCTTGATATATATATATATATATATATATATATATATATATATATATATATATATATATATAAATTTATATACAGTAATGTTCAAAAGTTTGGAAACAGCAAGACTAGGGGTGGTGATTGTATTGCCCATGTTTACTCACTCAGCTTACTTGCTTACTAAATACCCTGGTATCTCTGAATAGATAACCGTCTCCTCTTTAAAAATATGCTAAATATTGTAATAAGCAAGACATCTCACAAGTACAGTGGTCCCCCGAAATGTTCTCCTTTTTCTAGGAAAGGAGTATAGCCTGGGGACGGGGAGTTTGTTGCTGGATAACTTCACTCTGATAACTTTCTCACTGAATATCTTGGTATCCCTGAATAGAAAATTGTCCCCTCTTTAGAAATATGCAAGAGATTTAAATGAACAATCTCACCCACAAGTGCTGTGATACCCCACATATGATCCACAATGCAGAATGTTTTAAAAAAATGTAAAAATGAGCTTGTCATCTATGTTGCATGAAAGTAGAACAAGGGTGTTTCTCAAATACATGTAGACTATCTACAAATGGATATTTTCATTGAACTAAACAGCAGCAGGTCTAAATACTTATAATATCCTCTGTATGCAAAGGTGTGAACCAACAGGAATGCCAGAGTCTCTTTGGCTGTATCTTTGTAGCTTGTAGACATATACTCCAAAACAGCTTCCTCTTATAGACTCAATTCTACACATTCCAGCACGTTCAGATTTGTAGATGTGTATGGCTTCTCTCCTCTGTGCTGTTTGGAAATGGGTTTCTGTTTGTGCAAATTTACACTCCCTAAAGTGAATGACTGCACAGGTAGAACTGGTAGGTTCGCTTTTGTCTTCTTTGTTTTTTATTTTGAATGGGTTTAAACAAGCTTTGTATTTCAATGGCACTCCCTATCATCATCTCTCCCTGTCCCTGTAAAGGAGATAATATCGCCTTTTCTAGTGATGCAAGCATTTGGGGATTAAAATCAATAATGAAGGTAGATGTGTGTCTTATTAATACAGAACCGTTTTGAACAGTAAAGATGTGCTGGCAATATACAGTGAGGTTGCACGAGTGGTCCACTTCTTGGGTCCATTATTATCTTCTGCTCTTTTAAAAAATAAAATGTTGTATTGTGCACCTAACTGTAACCCTGTTATAATGAACCACATGCACAAACCATAACAAAGGGTGTCGACTTGCTCCCCAGCTCCTACTGTGTGGGCATTTTGGTGTTTGTCGTTATTTCACTGTTACTGTAACCTAATAGAGAGGCCTTTGGTTTTGGCTATGGAACATGGAATGCAAGGTCCTATATTTGGAACTCTGCAAGAAAGAAAACTGCACAAGCCATTCAGATTCTCCGCTAGCTTCTCTGTCTGGAATGCTGTAGGCTTCTCTAATCTGATGGAAGAAAGGGCTATGTCAGAGTGTTTGTTATTGCAGCAAAGTATGGTGCATTTACAAAGGATCCAAAAATATTGCCTTAAACAGAATAGGATGTGGGATTTACAACACAACACGTTTCTTAACATTGCTGTCTGGTGTGTGGGTGAGTTCCCCTGTATCCTTTTCAGCATTATTCTGATTACTTTGTGATTTGTATACGCATATCCTTTGTCATAAATTAGTTTGGTCCTATTTCCACTTCCACAACTGATCAATCTTTAAAAAGCAAAATTAGATGCTAAAGTAGGTTCATATGGGGTAGGAGCTGTCTCTCATTTCTATCAATTTTTATATTCTGTGACTAATAATTATTGATTAACAAAAAGATCGATTTAGTTTGGGTTTGGGTGGTATACAAACCAGTGAATAATAAACTAACCAATAATTTTACTCGCAAAGCCACCCAGAAGCATATAGCCATTCTGCAGATTTCACTGTGTATACAGTTTGCTGTGTGGAAATGTTGAATACTACTTGAGACACAGAAGACAAAATTGAAGACATTTTTAGTAGCAAGCAGCTGCATCAGTTGAATAATAACCCAGGACATATGGATATATATTTTAAAAAAAAAAACCTAGTCCAGTATCAAATGAATTATCCTCCTGCAAATCTTTCATTGAGAAACATAGTGGTTGAATGTTATGTGCCTCCAGGGATGCAGCATAGTTGTAATTACTGGTTCTTCTTGCTGATGTTGATCCGCTATCCAGATGTAATGTAACAGCATGGTGATGGTTCAACAGTATCGACACAAGTGTCTTATTATGCCAGTTTGGAAGGAAGATGTGCCTTGTGTTTCCTGTCTCCTGTCACAGGTGAGACTAGACCAACCAAAACAGAAGGAAATCTGTTGCACTCAGAGAAAGCTTCTTAAAATGGACGTGAGCGGCAGGAGCTGTATGCATTGGATTTCTCTCGGCACGCCTTCACTGATTGGCTCTCACAATGACATCCCAGTTTCTCATTGGCTGGTTAATATGCCCATATCTGTGTGTCTCTGGTTCATGCTGTACACAAACATTAACAGCAGATAGTGGTATAAAATGTAAAATGTATTTCCTGGTTGTTGTGCTCTACATGCTGGTCTAAAATGGAATTTCAGTTTATGTATCAAGTAATTGAATATCCTCATGAGGGGAACTTGCAGATATGTTTTTGTTAATCTGCCTGTCCTTCAATTGCAAATTTCTCTTAAACCGTTTCAGAGCCCAACTTTTTATTTTCAGTGTTATAGAAACTCCACAGTGGAAATCTATCGGCACCCTGTGACCTAAGATGGCTGCCATATTAAGGACTTAATGCTTTGAAATTTTAACTTTGTGTTTTGTGCATTCTGTGATTCTGCTGATCAAATTGGATCGTTCCAGAGGGAAAATCGCAATGTTCTATTTATGATGCAGACCACACACAGATTGTGTCTTTACAGATCTCTCAGTGTCAGGTGGTGTCTAGTAAAGCATTGTTTGTCACATAATTTTACCCTCTGGGCTTATCAGTGACACAGATCTTTCTTAAATTTCCATTTTACTTCATGTTTACATGCAATTCCCCTTACATTATGCCCTTGCACATGCTTTGTTTTTGTTTTGTTTGTAAAAACATCCAGTTTCTAGTTGTAATGCTGTTTAGAAAATATATAGCAGGGAAAAGGTCAAGCAGGTGATCGATACCAACAAACAAACAAAAAAACTTGAGAGAATTTGAGCTGGAAAATAAAAGTATATATTTCAAAATCAGAGAATGTAGGTGGGATAAATAAAACTCTAGGGGAGGTCAGATAAGAAACAAGATTAGTTTTATGTGTAGCCAGGGCTGGCGTCGGGAGGGCGGGTGCAAGGGGTGCAACTGCATCCGGGCCCAGTCTTTGGGGGGCAATAGGTCAGTGTTAGTCATGTGATTGCTTTGTTGGGAGATGTGATCCTAAAGGTGTAATTTCGTGAGACCGATCAGAACTGAACAAACCTGATTTGGCAAAACCGATCCACCTTCCTACCGTGGAACATGTTTGGTCGAACAGCCCGGTCTGCACACGATGAAACATGGTGGAGCCCCGCAGGTACAGCTATTGTTGGATTGAGACAATTAAAAAAAATTAAAAATAAATAAATCATTTAGATGTTATATTTAACATCATGTAATCAAAGACACTACAGAATGATTGGCGCTATACTGAAAACCATTGGTATTTCAGTGTGTTTTACCAAAGCGAATTTCTTACCATTTTGTCAGAAAGTTGAAGTGATACACAACATAATCCCCTAAAATAAGGAAATTTGGTGAGCATGCATCCCTCCCTTAAATCCGTCTGTGCAATCAGTCAATTAAGGATTTAATCTGTAAAAAGGAAATGTATTAAATACAGAGTAACAGGCAGATGATGGTCCTCCCAGGGAAAGGGACGAAAACCAATCAAATATCTAGAAATACGAGGTAACAAACAGTTTCAAAAGGTAACTTTTATGCCGGGTTTTACTAATGACAGGAACCCACAGAGAAGCAGCTGTTTTTTGCATGCGTCAGGCTCTGGGGAAACATTTATCTAAAAAGCAAGTGGTACATTTGTCTTCTAACCATTAATCCTGTATAAATACGTTTCTAAAACATGAAGAGTTATTTCGTTCCAGATGTTATTTATCTTAGGTGTAATAAGAATGCATGTCGATGCACTGTATTGTTTAAAATCAAATTTAAAAAATATATGACTATGTGACCCATTAATTGCAGGTTAATGTATTATATAAAATGTGTACAGTATATTATTATTTATTTATTTGGCTGTTGCTTTTATCCAAAGCATTTTTTTTTTTTAAACATACACATTCTGGTACCCATTTATACAGTTGGATTTACTGGAGCAATCTGTAGTTATGCTCCAGTAGTTAAACAGATGAGTAGTTATGTAGCTAAACAAATGAGCCACAGTGTTTCATGCATATTATGTGTTAGAGGTCAATAAAATTACTGTTCAAATACAAGTCTGGATTGAATTGGGTTTATGTCACACATGCATGGCTCTGTACTTCTCTCTCTATCTTGTTAGCATTTTCTATTATGTGTACATGTATTGTAGTAGGAAATAGGAATATTTGGGATAGTTGCTGTTGCTGGCCAGTAAAAGCCATTATAATGTTTAGTTAGAATCCAAGCTATTTCCGCCTGGGTTTTCTATTTATTTATTTTTTTACTGTTAGGTTTGTGCCTATAACTCTAGCTGTAAAGGTTACTGGTACATGTCATACATGAAATGAATGTGCACACACTGGGCCTTCATTAAAAAAAAAAAAGTGAAATAGTCTGAGACTCACCATGTTTAGTACAGATAACAAAAAACGAGATGCTTTTTAGAAAAAAAAAAAGATTTATTGTTTATACAATTTATTTTAGCATGGTCAGCTCAAATATGACTGTACAATGAAACTTCAACATGTAGGGAACATGGAAAACAATTGAACACATTGGATAATAAATAAAGGAATGATGGCCATATATAAAAAAGGGACCAAAAGCAACCCCCCAAAAATGAACAATTGAAAATGTGCAAAAGAAAAAAAAAGGTAATACTAAGAGAGGATGTGTATTTAAATAACCATTAAAAGACTACTGTATTTAAATGGTTTCATTACATTTATCAATTATTTAATGTGCCCGGGTATGACATTTCGTTACGCAGTGCTGCGGGCTCGTGGTGCAAAGGCTGAACTCGATCCTCATTTATTACAGCAATATTAGCGGCGATGCCAGCAACAGCGACAGCATTGCTTGTACATGCAACACCAGCGCATAAATCCATGTTTACAATTATAATTTGCAGTTCCTATGGAGAACACTAGGCAACTGTGCTTTTAGGGCAGACCCGATCTGTCGGAAAATGTTCATGGAAAAAGGTTTCTTAAACATTACTAAATCTTTTGAGTATCACTTCGAACTGCCTAATGACCAATGATGGGATAACAAGCTACACAGTCGGAATTGTGTCAAATCCTCTGTGTTGCAGCATACAGTATTTCATGTTGCATTTCGAAATGTCACATTTTTTAATTGTCCGTTTTTAGTTAAGTATGGAAAACTACAAAGCGGTATGTAATTCAGTATGTTTACGTAACATTGTTCAGCAGGCTTCATTTGACTATGACGCAAAATTGTTTAATTTATATAGGGCGATCCAAAACCTTTTGCCATAGCTGTACTGCTAATTCACTGTATTCTATAGGTAAATCACACAACTGCACATGCAATACTGGCAAAATACAATACAATACAAGTAGCCTCAATTTACGAGGGTTTGTATAGCGAGATTTTTTTAAAATATATTTGACCAATAATATTAATGTTATAGTTTATTACATATGATATAACTACTGCTTGGAGCTTTCTGTCTGAAAAAAACCATCACAATATACAACAGCGTCCCCGTGAGACAATGAACTAAATGATTTAGCGAAAAGGCTAAAACCTGTTCAATTTCTACAAACAAGCTGAAAGTGTTTGTGTTTGTGTCTGGCCGCCTCATGAAATTCCGCCTTAACTAACTGAAGGTAAAAAAATTGTGTTTAAAAACAAAAATGATATGTTTTTGGGATATTAAGTTGTTAAGTGTGTTTATAGAATCATGTTTTCGCTTATGAGTTGTAACGAATGCATGTGTACTGTGGGCTAATTTTTGAGATGCAGACGTGTGTGTGTTTCTTTTTCTTTTTTCTTTTTTTTTTAGAAACGTTTTCATACTAAGTTTTGTGCTTGATAGCATTTAAAAAATCCAATTGATGCCTTGGATTAATTAATGTTTCAATTTAGTAATTAATCTGCAGGTTTTTCATTATATTTGTCCCACCAATCAAAACCTTTCTTAATTTCACTATTGTGGATTTTACCTTTTTTTGTTGTGATACAGTAGCTACATTCGATTTGGTGGATGACATTTAGGATCCAGACAGGAACACTGTACACTGTAGAGCCTACCATGCACTGGTGGATGTTTTATGTATAACCTGCTGTTTTCAGATCAACCGGCTATTTTGTATGTTCATGACATATTCATTGATATTGAAGGTAGTGGTGGAATTGTCCTGTACACTATCTCTCAGAGATTGCATGTTGAAACTTGCATGTCCCAGTTTATCTATTGCACAGAGGGGGTGGGGGGGACGGACAGACGGACGACAGACTAGAGCATGAGTGAGTTTCTGATGACAATGAAGGGCAATGTGTTACTTTCTTATTCTAAAACATCTTCTCTCTCTTTCTATTTTAATTCAGACAGCATTAAGCACTTTCTTCCAGGAAGCCAATATTCCCAGTCACCACCATCAAATGGTAAGATTGTTTTATTTCTGTCACCTGGTTGGTCTGTACAACACAAGTACGATGGGCATTCCAATCGAGTCTTACTGTCAAGGAATGTCCAAACAAAGCTTGATCACAATTGAATGAGTAGTTCACACAATTAAAAATGAATACAAATGCAAGTATGACATGAATATCAAAACGAATAGATCCCCATCATAATAATGTGCAGAGGTGGTAACTCCCAGTGGATAGTATTTTGAGCCATTCCAGATTTTACTGTAGACTCAAATTATTCACAACTGAGATTTCACACTCCTTACAGTGTTCTACTGTACCACGTCTCCCATTGTTCTGCAACTTCATTATTATTATTATTTATTTCTTAGCAGACGCCCTTATCCAGGGCGACTTACAATTGTTACAAGATATCCCATTATTTTTACATACAATTACATTATTTTTTACACATTATTTTTACATACATTTGCCCATTTATACAGTTGGGTTTTTATTGAAGCAATCTAGGTAAAGTACCTTGCTCAAGGGTACAACAGCAGTGTCCCCCACCTGGGATTGAACTCACGACCCTCCAGTCAAGTTTTAGTCTCGGTCAATCTGGCGCTTCATTGGTGCACTCCGTGTTCATGCTGTAGTGGGCGTGGTACGGTTCGGTCCACACTGGGTAAGAAAAGCGCTTTTTCAGACATTTTCGTACATATTTTAATAAAATTGCATCTCTAAACAAAGTAACAGGTAAAGCCACGTTTGGAATTATTTTGAGGAACCGGATGAGAAAACCGTGGTATGTAAATAAACTATGGCAAACAAAATTGCCGTACCATAAAAACACAAGTTCAATGCTTCATCATTTGAAATGGAAACGTTCAGAATTACTGTGGATAAAGTTATTGAATGCAGTAAAAAGCACACATCCATAATAAACAGAACACTCTAGATGGCGACTGTGAATACGTATAATTTTAAAAGGATTTTTTTTTTCCAATATTAATTCAGATAATAAATAAATGTATATTTAGGCTTTAATTTACCAGTACACTGTTACGCAAATCATTTGTTTAAAAAAAAATATATATATCTCCTGATGTCTATGTAATTTGTCAACAGAAGGGGATATTAAAAATAATGGATTTCCTGTTTGTGACTCTGATCCCTGAACAGTAGAGTTACTACAACAACGTATTGGAATCTGTGAATTTGATAGATTCTGTAATGCATGTAAGCTGTGTTTTGTTTGTTATTATTATGTTTGGTTTGGTTTTGTTCTTTCAATATAATATAATGTGGAAAAAAAGGTTTAGTTTACTTTATTTATTCAATAGCGCAGTACAAATACAAAGAGAGACATTTACCAATATGAAAAATAATAATACAAATGCTTTTAAAAAGACCAAATTCCCACTGGGCATTTATTTTTTTATTTTTAATTATCAACTAATGGTCATAAATTAACTGATCAAAAATGTGAATTTAGTGACAGCCCTAATTTAAATATAAACTTTGGTGTGTATGTTTTTATTTTTTTTTACTTTGTAGCTCAGTCTTTTCGATGTTAAAACGTTATTTGCTTATTTATTTGCTTGGGAACTGCTAACCAGGGCTATCCGTATACACCAGAATATAATGTATAGAGTGTGTAAGTAGATATGGTTTAAACGCTAACACCTGCATAGCATTTAATCATTTAGGGCAGCAGTGTGGAGTAGTGGTTAGGACTCTGGACTCTTGAGCGGAGGGTTGTGGGTTAAATTCTTGGTGGGGGACACTGCTGCTGTACCCTTGAGCAAGGTACTTTACCTAGATTGCTCCAGTAAAAACCCAGCTGTATAAATGGGTAATTGTATGTAAAAATAATGTGTAAAAAATAATGTAATTGTATGTAAAAATAATGTGATGTCTTGTAACAATTAAGTCACCCTGGATAAAGGTGTCTGCTAAGAAATAAATAAATAAATAAATAATAATAATAATTTAATCGTTCATAAAAAATTACCAAAAGCAGTTATAGCCAAAACATATGACTATTTAGCACTTCTGTTTTTTGGGATTTATTAATTGTATTTTTCGGTGCTTATTTTTAGCTATTTTCAAGTTTTATTTTCTGTTTTTTTTCGGGGCTTTCGTTTTTGATATACTGTTTGAAATTAGTGTTTTCGGTTTCTTTCCAAAATGCTTGAGCGTTTTTTCTTCTGTCAAAATATGTATAGTAGTAACTGACAGTACTTGCACATTTAAGTTGTACCTTCTTTCCTTTGCTGTCTTCCACAACGAAATCCCTATGGTCACGGGCACATTCTTCTGGGGTTTTTGTGTGTAGGCATGTGTAGGCAAAGGTGTTTTAATAGCTATGAGATACTGCACCCCCTCAGAAAAGGTTTTTTTAATAGCTAAGAGACACTGCACCCCCTCAGAAAAGGTTTTTTAATAGCTAAGAGATACTGCACCCCCTCAGAAAAGGTTTTTTAATAGCTAAGAGATACTGCACCCCTCAGAAAAGGTGTTTTAATAGCTATGAGATACTGCACCCCCTCAGAAAAGGTGTTTTAATAGCTATGTATCTGAGGAATGCACTATCTCACAGGCATTATGAGTGTGTATATATAGGCTTAATTTGACATTAAGCAATAATATATATATATATATATATATATACAGTACTGTGCAAAAGTTTTAGGCAGGTGTGAAAAAATGCTGTAAAGTAAGAATGCTTTCAAAAATAGACATGTTAATAGATTATATTTATCAATTAACTAAATGCAAAGTGAGTGAACAGAAGAAAAATCTAAATCAAATCCATATTTGGTGTGACCACCCTTTGCCTTCAAAACAGCATCAATTCTTCTAGGTACACTTGCACAAAGTCAGGGATTTTGTAGGCATATAGTCAGGTGTATGATTAAACAATTATACCAAACAGGTGCTAATGATCATCAATTCAATATGTAGGTTGAAACACAATCATTATCTGAAACAGAAACAGCTGTGTAGGAGGAATAAAACTGGGTGAGGAACAGCCAAACTCAGCTAACAAGGTGAGGTTGCTGAAGACTGTTTACTGTCAAAAGTCATAGGCCATGGCAAGACTGAGCACAGCAACAAGACACAAGGTAGTTATACTGCATCAGCAAGGTCTCTCCCAGGCAGAAATTTCAAGGCAGACAGGGGTTTCCAGATGTGCTGTCCAAGCTCTTTTGAAGAAGCACAAAGAAACGGGCAACGTTGAGGACCGTGAGACGCAGTGGTCGGCCAAGGAAACTTACTGCAGCAGATGAAAGACACATCATGCTTACTTCCTTCTAATCGGAAGATGTCCAGCAGTGCCATCAGCTCAGAACTGGCAGAAAACAGTGGGACCCTGGTACACCCATCTACTGTCTGGAGAAGTCTGCTCAGAAGTGGCCTTCATGGAAGACTTGCGGCCAAAAGCCATACCTCCGACGTGGAAACAAGGCCAAGCGACTCAACTATGCACTAAAACACAGGAACTGGGGTGCAGAAAATGGCAGCAGGTGCTCTGGACTGATGAGTCAAAATTTGAAATATTTGGCTGTAGCAGAAGGCAGTTTGTTCGCCAAGGGCTGGAGAGCGCATACTAATGAGTGTCTGCAGGCAACAGTGAAGCATGGTGGAGGTTCCTTGCAAGTTTGGGGCTGCATTTCTGCAAATGGAGTTGGGGATTTGGTCAGAATTAATGGTCTCCTCAATGCTGAGAAGTACAGGCAGATACTTATCCATCATGCAATACCATCAGGGAGGCATCTGATTGGCCCCAAATTTATTCTACAGCATGACAACGACCCCAAACATACAGCGAAAGTCATTAAGAACTATCTTCAGCGTGAAGAAGAACAAGGAGTCCTGGAAGTGATGGTATGGCCCCCACAGAGCCCTGATCTCAACATCATCGAGTCTGTCTGGGATTACATGAAGAGAGAGAAGCAACTGAGGTTGCCTAAATCCACAGAAGAACTGTGGTTAGATCTCCAAGATGTTTGGGCCAACCTACCTGCCGAAGTTCCTTCAAAACTGTGTGCAAGTGTACCTAGAAGAATTGATGCTTGATGCTGTTTTGAAGGCAAAGGGTGGTCACACCAAATATGGATTTGATTTAGATTTTTCTTCTGTTCACTCGCTTTGCATTTAGTTAATTGATAAATATAATCTATTAACATGTCTATTTTTGAAAGCATTCTTACTTTACAGCATTTTTTCACACCTGCCTAAAACTTTTACACAGTACTGTATATAAAATTTAAGTATTTTACTCATAATATGTCATTTATTGAAAAAATACTGTAAATTAAATGAACAATTGATACACTTTCCAGGAACCAAATGTTAAAATGTAAAATTCAACAGAAAATAAATCGTATTCATGAAAGTAAAAATTTGCGCACAATACAAACATCTACAATGACATAGTTTAAGGCACAGCATGAGCTGCAGTACCTATTGTTTATTTATGTCATCCAGTGTTTTCAACTGCAAATTGATAAATTTAAAAATATATATATATATATATATATATATATATATATATATATATATATATATATATATATATATATATATATATATATATTATAGGTGATTGTGTATTTTAATAACATTTTACCTGACATTGCAACAAGAGGCTGTGTGGTCCAATGGTTAAAGAAACAGGCTTGTAACCAGGAGGTCCCCGGTTCAAATCCCACCTTAGCCACTGACTCATTGTGTGACCCTGAGCAAGTCACTTAAACTCCTTGTGCTCAGTCTTTCGGGTGAGACGTTGTTGTAAGTGACTCTGCAGCTGATGCATAGTTCACACGCCCTAGTCTCATATCTTGTAAAGCGCTTTGTGACGGTGGTCCACTATGAAAGGTGCTATATAAAAATAAAGATTATTATTATTATTATTATTATTATTATTATTATTATTATCAATGAGAATGTAATTATTAAAGTTGAAAAATATAATGGTCTTTATGATGCCAGTGTCAGTGGTTATAAAGACAATAAAAAGAAAGACGCTATATGGTAAGAAATGTTCTCAGTATTTACAAAGAAATATGTGTAGATGTATTCTTTTTGAATAATTTACATGTTAAACCAGATCACATATAAACATTCACTGTTAAATGATATTTTTTTTAGTGTGTGGTGTACCCAGACTATTTCTTGATTTTATTTCGTCTCCACAAAAGGAGCTCTGTCTTTCGGGTGAGACGTAGTTGTAAGTGACTCTGCAGCTGATGCATAGTTCACACACCCTAGTCTCTATAAGTCGCTTTGGATAAAGGTGTCTGCTAAATAAACAAATAATAATGATAATAATAATAATAATAATAATAATAATTCACTACTGCTGGTGGACTACAGTAGACTGCAACGTGGGTTAAATTAAACCACTGCTTACACGTTGAAATTGAAAACCCTTTTTGACCTGTCTTCTTGAACATTCGTTTTCAGATTTAAACCTCAGTTAAACCGGTTTAAATAGAATGTTGCAATTCACCTATCAATTGGATTAAATTTGTTACGCTGCAATTAACCCATGTTTTTTTTTTTTTTTCATCGCCTCTCCTGTCTCCATTCTCCCTGTCTCTGTGGAATAAAATTACAGTAAATAGAGGCTGAGATCGATGCTTTTTGTTTTTAAATCTTTTTTTAAAATGTAATCGCTGACAACACTAGTAAACGTGATGCTTTATTCCAAGCATGCTGAATAGCTAATGAAATACATGTGCTTTAGTATTACTATGTTTTGTGTATCGTTTGCTTTTAACAATTGTCTATTTAAAAACAAAAAAGGATTGTAATTTATTTTGTCATAAACATGCAGTTTGCATTACAAGCCCGTGGTAAAAAAAATAAACAAACATAGAGAAAAAAAAAAAACTACAAAGGCATAAAAATACATTCAAACGTTAACTTTAGTTGCCTGCCATGGAAATAAAGTGAATTGTTTGCAATACTAACACAGTGTGAAAAAGCAGGAAGCGGAACAACCCATTTATTAATAAAACAACATTTTATTGAAAAATAAACAGCTAAATGTGAATATTAATATATTAGAGTGTGGGTGCACAATTGCACAAGATGCAGTTTCTCATAGGTATAGCAATACAAAAGTGAATCCCCTGTACGTCCCATAACGTGCACATGAGTGGTAAAGCCAGCGGTGCTGAAGTGATGCATTATCTCATGGGGTGCAGTTTTTCATGCTACACTGGATTCAGGTGTCTTGTGAGGCTGGAGTTTCACGGTTTGGTTCTTGCTCAGCTTGACAAATAGCCAGTGGAGAACCACCCGTACCCGTCCCATACCGAGCGGGTCAGATGTGCCAGTGGAGAAGGGGTATTATTGGCTAATGCCTTCATCAGTATTATTAACCAGAACAATTGTCTTTTAAATGACCGAGGGATGTTTATATGCAGAAGACTGTATGTCCTCTGCCTTTACCGCCCCTGTTGATTCCTTTGCATGTGTAATGCATGCATATTTAGTTTCTGCATCCCCCCGCCTCTCTCTTTCCCTCCAGTTCGTGTGTGTATGCCATGGTTAAACTGTGAACTTTGCATGTGTTTGTGTTTTTAGTTATGTGTTTTTAGTTATTTAGTTATTTGCAGCTCCTCCTATAGTGCATCATACAGTGGGTGAATTGCTCTTTGTTTCCAAGCTGTCCATCGCTACTGTAGCTGTGTGTATTTTTGTGTGTGCATGTTGATTTATTTTTATTCTCTTAGTTTCTTTGTTGGTTTTATGTGCTTTATGACTGATTCTGTGTCTGTGAGTTCCTCTCAGTGTATCGGCAGCAGCAACCCGGCTTGTTTTTATTTTGGCAGCAGCCATTACATCATACTGCTAGAGCTTTTATTTTGGGGGGGGATGGGCAAAGGAACAATGTGTCTTCTGTCAGCTACTTTAAAAACACAAGATCTTTTTGAGCCTTGTTAATGTTACACTGCAACTGGAGACTGGATGGACAGAGAGAGAGAAACAGAGGGAGTGGGTGGAGGGCGTTTAAGAAAGACCTACAAAAACAGAAAAAATAGGTGCAAGGGGGTACTGTTGTGTTTTGGAAATCTGTCCCTAAGTAATTGAGATACTACGCTTCAAGTGGAAAATGAAAATATAAGCACAGAGCATATGCGAGTTGGTAAGAATGAGACAGCGTTGGTGTGCATGTGCAAGTATTGTGATTAACCCTGGAGTAAATAATGAATAAATATGTGTGCAATATGATTTCCAGCGACCAGGTTTTTATCTGGAATGTATTAACTGATGGCTTAAATAAAGAAGTCGTTCCCTCTCTCTAAAGCCATATCCACACTGGACGCTAGCGATGCGTGCAAGTAAGTTAGAAGTCACTGTATGGAAGGCCATCCGGGTCAAAAACCCAAACCTAGTCTATGTTCCCTCTAAAGCTGCACCTACACTGGACGCTAGCGATGCGAGCAAATAATTTAGAAGTCACTGCAGTCAAATGGGAGTATCCACACCAGCAGCGAGCGACGTCACTTTGAGAATTTCGCTTCACTAAAATAGAACCTGTTTCAATATATATATATATATATATATATATTTTTTTTTTTTTTTGTCTCGCGACTGGAACAAAACTGACCAATCAGAAGCAAGGTTAACACCCTTGACACACGTCAAACACACGCCTCAAAACAGAAAAATTATTTTGAGGTGTAGCAGTATCCTTTTATTATATAATTGCAAATTGTACGACTAAAGACATTCAGAAGAAAGACAATGCCTGGGTGGCTTGCAGGTGTTTTGAGGTGTAGCAGTATCCTTTTATTATATAATTGCAAATTGTATGACTAAAGACATTCAGAAGAAAGACAATGCCTGGGTGGCTTGCAGGTGGTGCATTTAGCAGCACCAAGGCATTTTCTTTCCGATTTATGCAAGTTGCATAAAAATAGGTTTATTAATAAGCAAAAATAAACTGGAGCATACATGCAGTCTATCCAGCATTTAAATGAATAATGTGCACTTCTGCTGGCCCTTAAAAATGACACAAAAAAGGTCCCGCATTCACACAACTTGAACATGTGACCTAATTGTAAGCTATGGCTTTTTTTTGTTTTGTTTTTATGGTAAATAAAGTTTTGTTCACTAAATTGTTCTGTGCCACAAGGTCTTTACATACGCATACATCGAAGTTTTGTGGAGATTCACCAAACAAACAAAAATAATGTCGGGGTCCTACTATTCTATACAATCTAAAACAAAGCCAGCAATACGTTTGTATTCTATGTGACACATCCTAACATTACCAAGCTCATACATTGTTTTGAAGATTATATGAGCTATATTTATAAAGCATTTTCTGTCAAGTCCACTGGACTGTTTTAAAAGGAAAAACTAATACAAGTAAATAATAATACAAGGTAAGTGGTGACCTGCGCATAATAACACTTATTATTATTATTATTATTATTATTATTATTATTATTATTATTATTATTATATTGTTGTTAAGCACTACATAATAATAATAATAATAATAATAATAATAATAATAATAATAATAATAGTTGCACTTCAAAATACTTTAAAAAGTTAATAAACAAAAAGGATTAAAGAAGGAATTTGTAAAGAAACACAATTGAGATTGCAGTAAGTTGTACATATAAAATGTATAACAATAAAATAATTTTGTTGAAAATATCAGTTCAACTATACTACTATCGTCCAGCTGTCTTCTGACCACTGGAGACGTACTGAGCTTCAAATCAGACAACTACTACTGGTACCACGGAAAAAAATACTACAACTACAACTGTACAATTACTACTAATAATAATAACAATAAAACTGGTGGATGTATAAGGATGTATAAGGATGTTCAATAACTCTGATCTGTAGATTTTACAAGTCCAACCATTAGTTTACAATGGAGTTGCCGGAGGTCAGGGTGGTAACCTTTTATTTAAACAAGACCTGTTTTGTAGTGGGACAGCCCATCTCTAGCGTGTCCAATAGGAATACATGGGCGGGGTCATGTATTTATTTCCAGTCTTTTGGATAGTTTCCAAGTCTTGTCTGGTGTGGCTTGATATTCATGACTTCGCCGCTTGCATCGCCGAGTACAGCGTGGAGGCAGCTTTAGACTTGCAGTTAGCCACTGTGGCTAAAGTAACTTAACATTTTTTAGCCACACTGGAAAAACTTAATCCACTTAACAATACTGTAAACAAGTTAAACATACTGTTTCACAAGGCAAAAAAGTGTATTTTATTTGAAAACACGTAGTTATTTAAATGCCAGACTCTACATAGTCCATAGGACTAGTACCACAATTGTTAGTTTCTAACCCTGCACAGCTATGTATTTAAAATAAATAGCATTACATTTTACCTGGTGGATCTTTACTTCCATTATCAACAGACTGTGCTTCGCCGTGGATTAATTTGACCCATGTTTAGATAGAACCTTGAGCTCACTCTTATTTTGAAGCCTCTCTGTTGTTTCCTACCATTACTAGTGTAATGAAGGGGCTACAGGCTGTTCAGATAAGTCAGACGCAGGCAGATTGGTAACTGGCATTTCTTGAGTTAACTCGTTCTCATGGAAACCAGAGTCCAAATCAAAACAACAACAATAGAAATTATAAATGATTACAGACATTTTAAAGTTTTATAAAGCACATATCAGTAGCAGTATTGTTCTGAAGCACCAAAGCGCAGCTCCGTCCTGAATTTCAGCAGCACACCACTGGATTGGAATGTAAACAAACACACATTCACAACTCATGTTATCTCACTCTTATTATCACACTCGAGTGGGATAGCACAAATGTTTCCCACACTAGATATACCACGCTTGTGGTATAAAGCTAATCAGAAACAAAAAAAAGAAATAATTTGTCCATGTGAGAATTTGAACAAGAAGAATCTGTGTTTGTCCCAGCAGAATTGTGAAAGTATAGATTTTTTTTCTGACTTTGTTTTGCGTGATTTGTTTTCGCTGGTTAGGGAATTAAAGGAGTCCTTTGGGAATAATCAGTCCCTTCCTTCATCGTGTGATCCTTTTCCTAGTGATCTAATCCAGAGCAGAGCAGTTTTGGTACTGTGATGTGGCCGGAAGCCAGACTGCAGAGATTCAAGCAGATTGTTGTCTGTGAGATGTTTCGTCACCTGCCTGGTTACAGCCCTTTCAAGAGTTTTGGAGAGAAAAGGTTGGATATGGAACGGAGGTTGGATAAGACAGCTGGGTCAAGGAAGGGTTTGTTGAGCACTGGTGTTACTCGGGCAGTCTTGAGGGTAGCAGGAACCAGGCCTGAAACCAGGGACAGGTTGAGAGTGTGCATAATGAAAGGAGCAAGGTCAGGAGCACAGAGACGGACGAGATTTGTGGCCAGGGGTCCAAGGGTCATGTGGCAGTAGTTGATTTCAGCAGTAGGTTGGAGACATCAGTAATGGAGAGAGGAGAGAAGGAAGAGAGAGCTGGAGGGGCAATTGGAGGAGAGTCAAGGTGGTCAACTACTATACTATGTTTGTGGCAGGAGAGCGTAGAATAAATGGTGTCGATTTTGTTCCGAAAGAAAAAAATCATGGAGAGAAATCATGGCAGGTAAGAGAGGTGGATGAATGGGAAGTGGATTTACCGATAGCTGGATGCAGGATTTGGTCAGTGGTTTTGAAGAGAATATTTAGTTTACCGTGTCCCATAGATATGATTTCTGAGAAGTACTTCACTCTGGCAGCAGCGAGCGCACACCTGTAGCTAGTAAGGTGATCGGTCCAAATCTCTCTGTGAACTGTTGGTCCAGACAGCCTCCATTTGCGCTCAGACTTGCGGCAGGCAGACTTAAACAGTCGAAGGTCGAGGGTATACCATGGACAGTTGCGATCGCGTTCTTGACTATTTTGGTTGCAAGCGGGCAACTGTCGATGATCCGAGAAAGGGCGGCGTGTAGAGGGACACCACAGCATCAACCGAAGACGGGAGAGTACCAGTCAGAGGGGAAGAAGAGACGCATTCCCAGAGTATTATAGGATTTAACAGGTTTTTGGGACGGAAGGAAATAACAGTATCAGTAGAAGCTGAAAGTGCAGGAAGATTAATATTGGCAGTGATTTAAGAAATGGTCAGAGAGAGGCAGATATCCGTGACTGAGATTGGAGATATCAAGACCCCTGGTGATGAGCAGATCCAGGGTGTGTCCACGGGTGTGAGTGGGAACATTGACAGATTGAGAGAGTCCAAGGCAGTCCAGCAGCGTGACAAAGTCGGTCACTAGAGGGGAGGAAGGCAAATCGACATGGATGTTGAAATCACCTAGGAGTAGAATTTTGTCAGAAGTGCAGATTAGGGAGAGGAATTGCGAGAACTCTTTAATAAAAGCAGAGTTATTCTTTGGTGGACGATAGATAACAGCAAGGGTGAGGGACATGGGAGAGAGGAGCTTGAGAGCAAGATGCTCAAACGAGAAGGCTGGCATAGAGAGAGTTGAGGCGTTAAGCACAGAGTTGGCAATAACAGCAGTGCCCCCACCTCTACCATTGAGGTGTGGCTTGCCAAAGAGCAAGTTGCCATTTGGAGTGGATAGATGTAGTGAGTGCTTATCATTTACATAGTGCCAGGTTTCTGCCAGACAGAGAAGGTCAAGATTAGTATCAGTTATAAGTTCATTGAGAAGCAGAGATTTGTTAGTCGGAGAACGGCAATTTAGGAAGGAGAATTTACAGGCAGTAGCAGGCAGTACAGGGGGAGAGGGAGGTAGTAGTGGTATCTGAAGCAAGTACTTACCAGTGTTCATGCTAGGAGAAGAGAAAGAGTGAGCACACTTTGTCCAGGGGAGCTAGACATTAGGTGTCAAGGTGGGAATGAGACCTCTGGTAGCCTTTAGGAGAGATTTGGGAAAGATCCTCGCTTGGACTGCCCTTGCTTGGGGGGCCCTTAGACACCTGTCTCTTAGAACGGCTGGTGGTCTAAGACACTGTTTTCCAATTTATACTGTCCTGTAAGCTTGGAGCCGTATACTTAACACACGTTTCTAATCAGCCTTCCAATTCAACACAGCCCAGCACACAAAGGAAATCTAAATTACAATTTAAGTGCAGTCTGGTTACCTTAGCAATCAGTGATTTAACTATCAAATTAACTGTAATTCACTTACCTATTTCAGTGTTGTTTCAGCCAGCAACTGGAATTACATTCACAAACGAAATACGCGCCGTTTAGGTACCAATTTATATTTAAATATTTATCCCAGCACAGTTTTCTTCCTGTTGAAATTCCACAAAAATCTTAACTAAGATTTCATTTAAATTTTTGTAACACGGATACCAGGACAAAAAAAAAGCCAAAGGAATTCCAGTTCTTGTGAATTGAAGGCAACCCAAATCTTTTGAGTATTGCAATAAGAACCTGATTGGAAACAGTAAGAGGTGCAGAAAACATTTGAAGCTGCAGTGCTGTTCTCTGTTCAAGTAAATCAAACTTCTTAGAAATAACTACGGTCAGTAGCACAGAGATTGCATGATCTTTAAAAAGGGGGTTTTGGTGATATGTCAGGGGTCCTTTTGTTTTAATCCATGCGAGAGTGCTTAGATAACGCATAGAAAGCAGCTGCAGTGGGGGAAGCGACGGCCCTCTGAGGTGAGCAGCTGGGGACACCGAATCTCTGGCAGGTAGAATCCCTGAGTTACTATTACTGAACTCGTGATTGGAGTGGGAGGAGAAGGAACACTTGTAATTCTACAGGTGTTTATCAGTAGAAAGAATAAATTGGTCAAATAGAAAAAGTGTTGTGTTACAGCATGCTCTGAAATACGAACTTTTATAATTATTTTTCTCCACTATAATGTTTGTTACTTTTGTCTCCTGTGTCAAAATAATTTGATAGAATGAAGTGCTCTATGTACACTACCATTCAAAAGTTTGGGGTCACTTAGAAATTTCCTTGTTTTCGAAAGAAAAGCAAATTTTTTGTCCATTAAAATAACATCAAATTGATCAGAAATACAGTGTAGACATTGTTAATGTTGTAAATGACTATTGTAGCTGGAAACGGCTGATTTGTAATGGAATATCTACATAGGCGTACAGAGGCCCATTATCAGCAACCATCAGTCCTGTGTTCCAATGGCACGTTGTGTTTGCTAATCCAAGTTTATCATTTTAAAAGGCTAATTGATCATTAGAAAACCCTTTTGCAATTATGTTAGCACAGCTGAAAACTGTTGTGCTGATTAAAGAAGCAATAAAACTGGCCTTCTTTGGACAAGCTGAGTATCTGGAGCATCAGCAATTGTGGGTTCGATTACAGGCTCAAAATGGCCAGAAACAAAGAACTTTCTTCTGAAACTCGTCAGTCTATTCTTGTTCTGAGAAATGAAGGCTATTCCATGCGAGAAATTGCCAAGAAACTGAAGATCTCATACAACGCTGTGTACGACTCCCTTCACAGAACAGTGCAAACTGGCTCTAACCAGAATAGAAAGAGGAGTGGGAGACCCCGGTGCACAACTGAGCAAGAGGACAAATACATTAGAGTGTCTAGTTTGAGAAACAGACGCCTCACAGGTCCTCAACTGGCAGCTTCATTAAATAGTACCCGCAAAACACCAGTCTCAACGTCAACAGTGAAGAGGCGACTCCAGGATGCTGGCCTTCTAGGCAGAGTTGCAAAGAAAAGCCATATCTCAGACTGGCCAATAAAAGAAAAGATTAAGATGGGCAAAAGAACACAGACACTGGACAGAGGAAGATTGGAAACAAGTGTTATGGACAGACGAATCTAAGTTTGAGGTGTTGGATCACAAAGAAGAACATTCATGAGACGCAGACCAAATGAAAAGATGCTGGAGGAGTGCTTGACGCCATCTGTCAAGCATGGTGGAGGCAATGTGATGGTCTGGGGGTGCTTTGGTGGTGGTAAAGTGGGAGATTTGTACAGGGTAAAAGGGATCTTGAAGAAGGAAGGCTATCACTCCGTTTTGCAACGCCATGCCACACCCTGTGGACGGCGCTTGATTGGAGCCAATTTCCTCCTACAACAGGACAATGACCCAAAGCACAGCTCCAAACTATGCAAGAACTATTTAGGGAAGAAGCAGTCAGCTGGTATTCTGTCTATAATGGAGTGGCCATCACAGTCACCGGATCTCAACCCTATTGAGCTGTTGTGGGAGCAGCTTGACCGTATGGTACGTAAGAAGTGCCCATCAAGCCAATCCAACTTGTGGGAGGTGCTTCAGGAAGCATGGGGTGAAATCTTTTCAGATTACCTCAACAAATTGACAACTAGAATGCCAAAGGTCTGCAAGGCTGTTATTGCTGCAAATGGAGGATTCTTTGACGAAAGCAAAGTTTGAAGGACACAATTATTATTTCAATTAAAAATCATTATTTCTAACCTTGTCAATGACTATTTCCTATTCATTTTGCTATATTTCCTATTCAAACTCATTTCATGTATGTTTTCATGGAAAACAAGGAAATTTCTAAGTGACCCCAAACTTTTGAACGGTAGTGTATGTTTTTCAACTTTAGTTAGTTATTCAACTTCAGAATTCAGCACTACATGGCAATGCCTAGAAGTTGGAATAATGGCAGGATGCACCATTTCTCCACTGGCTTTTACCATGGCAATGGAAGTAATCATTAGGGCATCAAAATGGGTAGTGGGAGGAGAGCGCTTGGCTTCTGGAATGCGACTACCACCAATTCGAGCATACATGGATGACATGACAACCATGACTACAACAGTAGCCTGCACTAATCGGTTATTGGGCAAATTAGCCAATAACATTGAATGGGCACGAATGCAATTCAAGCCCACTAAATCAAGGAGCATCTCTATAATTAAAGGTAAAGTAGTAGATAAAACGTTCTTCATTAATGGTGAGGCAATACCAACAGTGTCTGAGAAGCCAGTGAAGAGCCTTGGGAGATGGTACGATGGGGATCTAAAGGACACAGTTCGTGTGGGAGAAGTTAGACAACAAGCTGTGGAAGGGTTGAAGAGCATAGACAGCAGCGCTTTACCAAACTAAAACTCTGGTGCTTTCAGTTTGGTCTACTGCCAAGGTTGCTGTGGCCACTGACTGTGTACGAGGTTTCTTTGACAACAGTAGAGAAGCTGGAAGCTTTAATCAGATCACAAATAAGCCGTTGACCAACATCCGCCAGCATTTTCCAGTCTCTAGCAGCTTCCAGTTGTCCTGGGCGAGGATTGGTTTTAACACCTTTTCTTGGTGGTTGCTCTCCTGGGCCGAGGAATGTTGTCTTTTGTGTGTAATGTTTTGATGGAACAGGTGGCAACTTATTGGTCATGTTACGCTTGTCTTCCAATGCTAAGGCCAAACATCGCAGCACCTGGTCATGGCGCCAAGTAAACCGTCCTTGGCTAAGAGCCACCTTACATCCTGTCAAAATGTGCCTTAATGTTGCAGGTGATGAACACAAAGGACATGAGGGATCCTCTCCTACCCAGAGGTTTAGGTTCTGTGGTGATGGGAGAACATCATATGTTGACCTTATAAGGAAACTGATCCTGCTCTGTTCCATTGACCATAGGTCTTGCCAGCCAATCTTGCGTTGTTCCACACTCTCCCATCTCATCCATTCTCCCTGCTTGCCCTGGGAAATGGCCTTTATACACCTCATCCTCTCCTCCTGCTTTTGCACCTCGTTGACTACAAGCTTCCTCCGTTGCGCTGGGGCTGCCTTGTGCCATGTAGGAGGAGCTGAACTGAGACCAAGACCCCTCTTCCATGCTGAACTTGCCCCATGATATCACCAATTCGAAGGGCAGCCTTTGCATCCTCCACAGCTTTCTTTGCCACCCACTTTCTTCCAGTTTTCAACACAGGTGCTGCCTCCCTTACGCATTTGTCGCGTGACTCTACTAATGTCATTTCCAGTCGGACCTTGGCGCACTTAAACTCCTCGGTTAGAGCGGAGACAGGTAGCTGCAGTATTCCTTTACCATAAAGTCCCACTCTGCTGAGGCAGCGTGGAACTCCCAACCATTTCCTGATGTGTGAACTGATTAAAGCTTCCAGCTTCTCTACTGTTGTCAAAGAAACCTCGTACACAGTCAGTGGCCACAGCAGCCGTGGCAGTAGGCCAAACTGAAAGCACCAGAGTTTTAGTTTGCCTGGTAAAGCGCTGCTGTCTATGCTCTTCAACCCTTCCACAGCTTGTTGTCTAACTTCTCCCACACGAACTGTGTCCTTTAGATCCCCGTCGCACCATCTCCCAAGGCTCTTCACTGGCTTCTCAGACACTGTTGGTATTGCCTCACCATTAATGAAGAACGTTTTATCTACTACTTTACCTTTAATTATAGAGATGCTCCTTGATTTAGTGGGCTTGAATTGCATTCGTGCCCATTCAATGTTATTGGTTAATTTGCCCAATAACCGATTAGTGCAGGCTACTGTTGTAGTCATGGTTGTCATGTCATCCATGTATGCTCGAATTGGTGGTAGTCGATTCCAGAAGCCAAGCTCTCCTCCCACTACCCATTTTGATGCCCTAATGATTACTTCCATTGCCATGGTAAAAGCCAGTGGAGAAATGGTGCATCCTGCCATTATTCCAACTTCTAGGCATTGCCATGTAGTGCTGAATTCTGAAGTTGAGAAACTAAATTGCAAATCTCCAAAGTAGGCTTTGACTAGATTTGTTATTGTCATTGGTACACTGAAAAAATCAAATGCTGCCCAAAGAAGTTCATGTGGCACTGAACCATATGCATTAGCCAAATCCAGGAATGTCACATGGAGCTCCTTCCTCTCCTTTTTAGCTGATTGAATTTGTTGCCAGATCACATTGATGTGTTCTAAGCATCCTGGGAAACCTGGAATGCCCGCTTTTTGTATTGAAGTGTCAATGAAGCAGTTCTTTAATAGGTAAGTTGACAATCTCTGAGCAATAATGCTGAAGAAAATCTTGCCTTCTACGTTTAATAGGGAAATAGGGCTTAAACTGACTGATGCTGCTAGAATCTTTTCTTTAGGTATAAAGACTCCACCTGCTCGGCGCCATGCTCTTGGTACAACCTGTTTTTCCCATGCTACTTTCATCAGTTTCCACAGGATTCGTAGAACTCCTGAAGCGCTCTTGTACACTCTGTACGGAACTCCATTAGGCCCTGGAGATGATGAAGCCCTTGCTTTTTCACAGCTTGCTCTACTTCTTTCCACTTAGGTGCACAGTCCTCCATTTGGTATTCTGGTGGATTGATAGGTGGGATGTCTGAAGGAATTGACATAGGCTCCTGCCTTTTTGAATCTGTATCGTTTCCTCCAAATATCTCTCCAACTCAAACTTAGATGCTTTTAGTGTGCCATTCTTCTCACTGGTGAATAACTTCTTTACAAATTTGAATGGGTCTTTATAAAGTTAGTTCTCGTGACGCTCCTTCTTTTGTAGCGTTTCCGTAGGCGCTCAGCTCTTCGCAATGTTGCAAGCTTATGTTTTATGACCCTTTGTAAGAGATTGAGTCCCTCCTTCTGACTTTCTTCTGCTCTTCTCCATTGCTTCCTCAGCTGTCTCCTTTCTCTAACTAAGCGTTCAATCTCCTGCTGCCGTCTAGACTTTCCAGGAATAGTTTGTACTTTTTCCTTCCTTTTTCAACTCCAAACCTCTCGCTTCCATATCGTAGATGATGTCCCCAAATTTATCCAGTTTCTTTTCAACTGTTCCACTTAACCTTTCCAATGCAAAGCAGAGATCTGTGTTTACTGTGTCCCATGCAGTTTTCTCACAAGCTCTTGGCCATTTAACTCCAGGCTTGTGCCCGTTGAGGTTCTTTTCTCTCTTACGCTGGTTTGTCTGCCCGGTTCACAAGGATCATTAGGTTCATCACTAACTGTGTCCATGCAAGTCCTCCTCACATCTATGACAGGGGTGCTGATATCCTGCGAACTGTGGTTTGCTTCCTGTCGCTGGATTTCATTCGACTGACTTGACTGACTTCGTAAGAAGTACTGATCAATGCGAGGCCCTTGTCCCTTCTCCCTCAAGCATTTCATTCTCCCTTGATGAATCTTCAAACCCCTGACTGTTGTCGCCTTGCTCCAGCCGCAGACACAAACCTGGAGTTCCATGTCTTTGCTAACTGCAGATCTTGAACTAGTCTTTTGTGAAGTACTCTCTATACTCATATCCGTTTCCGTTCCTAAGTCCTTAACCGTGTTGTCCAACGTTGAGTCATCTTCGCCCCGCTCTCGCAGACTCTAGGGGTATTTTCCTGTTTAATTTCTTTGAAGCCTTGGTGGGTGTCTCCAGCATCCTGTAAACACAGAGCTGGATACTGCCGACAAGGGTAGCTAACCCTTGCCAGCCCCAATGGGGTCTCTTTCCTCCAGTCAGCTGTCTCTCCAGGCTGTCACGAGGTCTTTCCCTTGTTGCCAGCTGCACTATTCACAGCAGTCACTGGACGTATCCAGATCTTCATGATTTCCATTACATGAGAGTAGATGTTAAAACTTCATGCTGATTTGAACTTGGCTCTCGCCAAGATAAGCACCAACTAAGACGTAGCTTCACAGTAAACTAATGTGATCCATATGTGTCTCCATCCATTTGCGCTTCCTTCCATATGATGATGTAGATATCCTTCTGTCTGGTGTTGATGGCTGAAGTGTAATGCTGGCTCCAGGGATCAGCTTATTTTGCCTCCCTAGCGCATCAGCACACACAACGGCTGCGATGCTGGCTCCGGGGATCAACCATAGTGCGGTCTCCCCAGCGCATCAGCATGACAACCGTCTGGATTGAGCGAAGTAGGGTACATCTCTGGGGTCTTCAAGTGGGCACATTAGTAGAGTCACGCGACAAATGCGTAAGGGAGGCAGCACCTGTGTTGAAAACTGGAAGAAAGTGGGCTGCAAAGAAAGCTGTGGAGGATGCAAAGGCTGCCCTTCGAATTGGTGATATCATGGGGCAAGTTCAGCATGGAAGAGGGGGTCTTGGTCTCAGTTCAGCTCCTCCTACATGGCACAAGGCAGCCCCAGCTCAACGGAGGAAGCTGGTAGTCAACGAGGTGCAAAAGCAGGAGGAGAGGATGAGGTGTATAAAGGCGATTTCCCAGGCCAAGCAGGGAGAATGGATGAGATGGGAGAGTGTGGAACAACACAAGATTGGCTGGCAAGACCTATGGTCAATGGAACAGAGCAGGATCAGTTTCCTTATAAGGTCAACATATGATGTTCTCCCATCACCACAGAACCTAAACCTCTGGGTAGGAGAGGATCCCTCATGTCCTTTGTGTTCATCACCTGCAACATTAAGGCACATTTTGACAGGATGTAAGGTGGCTCTTAGCCAAGGACGGTTTACTTGGCGCCATGACCAGGTGCTGCGATGTTTGGCCTTAGCATTGGAAGACAAGCGTAACATGACCAATAAATTGCCACCTGTTCCATCAAAACATTACACACAAAAGACAACATTCCTCCGCCCAGGAGAGCAACCACCAAGAAAAGGTGTTAAAACCAATCCTCGCCCAGGACAACTGGAAGCTGCTAGAGACTGGAAAATGCTGGCGGATGTTGGTCAACGGCTTATTTTTCCACCTGAGATTGCCACCACAAACCTTCGACCAGATATTGTCTTGTGGTCTGGATCAGCACGCCTTGTTCACCTGGTAGAGTTAACAGTGCCATGGGAGGATGCTGTAGATGAGGCGTGTGAGAGGAAGAAACTGCAGTATGCTCAACTAGCCACTGAAGCGGAACAGCGAGGATGGAGAGTCTGGGTTTACCCAGTGGAAGTGGGTTGTCGAGGATTTGTGGCACACTCTACAACCCGGTTTCTCAGAGATGTCGGATTCAATGGCCAAGAGTTGCGTCGCACAGTGAAGAACTTATCTGAAGCAGCAGAGAGGAGCAGCAACTGGCTGTGGTTGAGACGGGGTGATGCTGGGACGCCAGAATCATCGTCGAGCCCTCTTGAGGTGTCGTGGGCTAGTCGACGAAACACCGAGGATGGAAGGTGCCCACTTGAAGACCCCAGAGATGTACCCTACTTAGCTCAATCCAGACGGTTGTCATGCTGATGCGCTGGGGAGACCGCACTATGGTTGATCCCGGAGCCAGCATCGCAGCCGTTGTGTGTGCTGATGCGCTAGGGAGGCAAAATAAGCTGATCCCTGGAGCCAGCATTACACTTCAGCCATCAACACCAGACAGAAGGATATCTACATCATCATATGGAAGGAAGCGCAAATGGATGGAGACACATATGGATCACATTAGTTTACTGTGAAGCTACGTCTTAGTTGGTGCTTATCTTGGCTAGAGCCAAGTTCAAATCAGCATGAAGTTTTAACATCTACTCTCGTAATGGAAATCATGTGGATCGTACTGGGATAAATTCAAGCAAGAGATACCATGGCATTCAAAGGCAAAAATGACAATGTTCATGCAGGTGTACCAAGACGAGATTATGTAAAGAAAACAAATGCATAAGTGACTAATGCAATTAAAAAAAAATGTGTTCTGCCATGCCAAATATTTAATTTGATTTATTCTACTACTGAAATGTCTTGCTGGCAAAAGTTTTATAAACATGTTGTGGACTGATTTTAACAGAGATTAATCAAGTTTCTGTAACATGAACCCCGCGATTGGGTACAGGGTCAGTGCTTGTTCCCAGCGATTGTAGTTTCCCCTGCTCTCCTGGCTGCCCCTCCTCTTTATAAACGGCACGGCCTCCCCACTCGCAGCATGCAGGCTCGTTTGAAGATGGGCTGATGGTTTCCCCTGGCTCTAGCTTCTGAGTTACGGCACCTGAATGCCAGTGTGTAATTGTAATCGGTATCAGTAGGAGTACAGCAGCAGTAGTAGTAACAGTGTTTTGTACAGTACTAACCTGGAAACAAATGTAATCAAAACTGGAGACTTTACTGTGCTACATTTTGCACCAAAAAAATGTCATATTTTGGGATCACAGCTGTTCCTGTTGCCCATCTAGAGTACAGTAACGTGCTTTCGAGAAGGTGGTGTATACTGAAGATCTACATAGACGCATACACTTCATGCACAAAGCCTTCGAGGTAGCAGCAATCTTTTAAACAGTGTACTGTAGCTATTCCAGTGCTATTTATAGGCGCTAAGCCTCTGATATTGCTTAAAAAACGAGCCCCTTCTTTCCTGAGCAGCTGCCACACCACAATGCTGCTGGGACACACAGCTCCAAATCACAGGCTATGGAAACCAAATTCTACAAAACAAACGCTGCTCAGTAAAATCTCCAGTAAGGAAGTGACTGATTGCTGTGTTTTTTTTCCCTTGTGCCCCCCTTGCATGAGAAATAGGCATCTGTTTCACACGCTGCAATACACTGGTCCCCTTGTAACCCCTGTGTGCAAAGCTTCATTAACATGCACCACAGGCTGCAGGCTCTGCTGATTTGATGATATTTTGCAGCTTTTATTAGTTTATTTTTTTTGCTAGGTTCTGGACAGCAGTCATGACTTCAGTCTTGTCATGGGAAGATCAATTGTATATGTTTTTGATTTATAATAAATAAATATTTGGCCCAAAATAAAAAAAAAAAAAAGTGTTTAAACATTTGGTGTAGAACATGAAAACCCAACAGTGGTATCATAGTTTACTCGGTGGCTGCACTTCAGCACTCCAGGGTGCTTGTATTATCCGGGCATGAAGTTAAGGTCATGAAGGGCAAGGCAATGTTGCCTTCATTGGGCGTGAAAATTCTGGGGCACCAAGACAGTTCTGGGGGGCAGAAAGACAAAATATAAATCCAATCCAAGGGCCCCAAGGCAATTTCATACTCATTCGTAAAACAACAAAAAATAAATACAAATAAATTAATTCAAACAAAATCAATGTTTTCTGGGTGACACACACACTAATTAAACAAAAATAAAATGTAGGTCACTTTTTTCCATTGTAAAAATAAAATGGTGTAAAAATATCCAATTTTTAAAAACAAACTTTCCAAATGAAAAAATACAAAGGGTAATTTGGCAAAAAATAAATATTCTTGGTATTTTTACTAAAGTCTTTCACCCTGTTAACAAGAGCTAACATTCTAGCCCCTTTCGTGAAAGCACACGTTTTACTAGTTTAAAAAGCAGAACTACGAAAGGTAGTGAGAAGGGATTACACAAAAATAAATGAAAACTGAGATTGATCCACTTCTCTATTTCGTGTTTATATCTCTCCTACTCGTTTCATAACGCAGGCCGCTGCTACTTGAACGATGTCCCAGTTGTTGTGCACCCTTTCTTACCTGAACAGTAGATATATCCTAGAATACTTTGCTGCCGCTTTAGACAGCTCTTCTTCCTTCTTTCTTTTTAAACGTTTTTTGAGTTAGCATGGCGCTGACAGATGAAAAAAATCACACAGTGACACTGCCAGTGAACACGTGTGATTAAAAATTCCTGGAAGCACGGTCATACTGAGCTCAGTCTAACAGTGTCCCTCCCTCTGTTTGCCCGTCATTAACCAATGATACAGTACATATTTCTCGTAGCTTAGTGCTGGAAGGTGCACAGTAAAAAGAATGGCAACAATAATACATTATAATAGTGAGTCATTTTCTCATAGGATGAGATTAAATAGAATTCAATTGAATTGTGACAGAACGGGCCAGCTGACACTGATCAAGTTTGTGAATGGGTTGTAGATCAGATGTGCTGGCGTAAGTTTGTTTTTAATTTGAGAGGCATTGCGGCAAGTGGCTTGGGCACAGTGGCAATTGCCGTCGGTTATTTCGCGCCCTGAATTATTATGCTCATAGTGAGCAGTCTTAACAGTCTTAAAGGAGATAACTAAGGGTTTAAAATCAATTTTCTTACCTATTTTTATGTTGCATTGATGATCTCTTTTATTGTTTTCTTTTTAGTCTTTAATTTGAGACATGCAGGTACAGATGGAAAGTTGCTGCTGCATAGTTTGCACTACACTACCAGCTGATTTCAGTCTCCTACAGTATCATATCTCAAATATTTGCATAGCCTTATTTTAAAATAAGTAACAAGATTCTTGGGTACAATACAAGTAATAATGTTAACATGTGATGTATTTTAAAGCTGAATTGGATAGCCCTGTGTACAGTCTCTTGTTACACCTGTTTTCTAATATGTTTCAGTAATCCTGCGTTTCTTCACCTCCTCTTCCTTTTTAGATGTGTACCCCACGCAACACCCCGGCCACCCCTCCCAACTTCCCAGATGCCATCACCATGTTCTCCAAGCTGCGTGCCTCGGAGAGCATACACTGCAGCAACAGCCCAGTCCCGGGCTCCATGGCCTGCTCCCCGCCAGGAAACTTCAGCCCCTTCTGGGCCTCCTCGCCCCCCAGCCACCAGCCCGCCTGGTTGCCCCCCTCCTCCCCCACCGGCCACCACCTCCACTTGCAGCACCACCTCCACCAGCCCATGTGGCCCCCAGTCTCCCAGCCCGGCAGCACACAGCAGAAAAGTGTGACAGCCATCCACGGCCAGAGATGAGACTCACAAACTCGAAGAGCAGACTGGCCTGCTGTGGGGAGGGAGAAGAACCCATTTTTATATAATAATAATAATAATGATGAACTGTCAAATGACGTTTTTTTATGTATTTTTTTTATTTTGTGTGTGTGTGTTCATATTCATGTGCAGTACAATGATCACACTAAAACGGGAGAGAACCACTAATCACAATCGGATACAAACGTTATTTCGGAGCACTACTTCTAGAGCATGTGGACTTAAAAGCATTGGAAAATGCATTGGTGTAGCAGCAAGAGTGACACCCCCTACTGGGCTGGAATAGATGGCGATTTTTTTTTTTTTGTATTTTTGTTTCCCTCCCCAACATGATATCAAAAAGATACTCTTCATTGAAATTGAAAAGCATCTTCACTGTTCAGGATCACATTAATTACGCAGAGTGTGAGTGGTACTGCTTATTAGGTGAGAAGAACAGTCAGCACTTTTCCTAATCGCCTTTGCACAACTATTCTTAACACCAGCCTCAAGAACGAGATTTTTTTACTGTACAAACCTCTATAGCACAGCCCAGGACAGATGTTATTGACTAGCGGGCAATAATACCTTCAATAACATGCTCTTTTGTTGTCCTGGTTGGGATTACATTAAACAAGCAGATGATGGTAATGCACTACTTATTTCTACAGCAAACCCTGAGCGTGCCTCCGTTCTTTTTAGATTCTTTTTTTTAATTGATACCAGCAATTTAGAAAAACTCAGTTCTTCAGTTTTTCATTCCTAACTTCCTTCCATCAAACTGGTGTCTGACTCATCTCTACACCACCAGATAGACATGTTGGCTACATCTCCAGCTGAACTGTGCATGGTCCCAGTAATGAAAGATATATCCAGGTTAACATCAACAACTCCTGCCACTTCCAGACCTACCATGTGACAACAGGGTGAGCAGGAGAAGGCAATTATGCCTAAACCTCAGAATACAACATCCTGTCTGGTATCCTAACTTGCAGAAAATGTCAGGGTTTATTTACACGATGCAAAGAACCACCCCAATACTGCATTGCCTTACTGCAGGGTTCCTTGGCTCCTCTGAGCCCCCTGTCCGTGCAGTGGGAGGGTTGAGCTACACAGCACACCCATCCTGAAGGTCGGTGTTCACCGTGGTTAGAAACACACCACAACCACACTGTGTTCTTCAGGGACTACTTTCTCACCTTCTCTTTTATATTGAATCTGTACTACACACGTGTCTATATATGAAATTACGGATTTTGATTACTGATTACTTAGTTCGATAATTACCACCAGCTACCAACTGTTGGGCTTTATATACATACATTTTTTTTTTTTTTTTGTTGAAATTCCTGACAAAAGCCTATACATTCTCCGCTCTCAATACATCAAAGAAACTGCCCATGGATGACTGGTCGTATACCAAGGTTGTCTACAAGCTATCGTTGTTATAACCATAGCAGCTGAATGAAAACGCACTGTCAGGGCATCTCTCAGTAATGTTTTACAGAGAACACTACAACAGCGTAACCTCTCGTGTGCTGCTCAGCTCTGCTTTCAGTACAATTACATTTAGAAAGGAGGCTGTGTGGTCCAGTGGTTAAAGAAAAGGACTTGTAACCAGGAGGTCCCTGGTTCAAATCCCAGCTCAGCCACTGACTCACTGTGTGATCCTGAGCAAGTCACTTCACCTCCTTGTGCTCCGTCTTTCAGGTGAGACGTAATTGTAAGTGACTCTGCAGCTGATGCATAGTTCACACACCTTAGTCTCTGTAAGTCGCCTTGGATAAAGGCGTCTGCTAAATAAACAAATAGAAAGACTATAAAATAATGGCAGCAAGCGTATGAACATCCATCATAATTTCATAGGAAAAATACCAGCAACTTTCCTGATGTTAATGAATGCACATGGATTTAAAAAGAATAACAAATGAATAAGAGGGATTGGAATGTAAAGCAATGGGTAATTGCAGTTCATGTGGATTTGCAGCCCTTACTCTGCACTGTTGTAATAATAATGCAGCACTGGCATCTTGCAACTCGCCTGCATAGTCAAAGCGCTAGCTAGGGGCTCAGTTCATTCACTCTCTCACACTCCTGTTAAACTGAAAGAGTTGTAGACATATGTGGAGCACCTTTAAACTATAAGGAACAAGGTTGAGCGAACAAACAGTCTAACAAACTCCTTCAGCAGAAATGTTTGACGACCGCTCTGTTTATCAGAGCCATTGAGGCTTGAAACGGCTGCAGATGATGGATTCACTTTGGGCACGACCTCCCCACTGGACTTCTCAATGCTACAGTTCACCAAGATGGGATTCTGGGGATTTCAGGATTTCCCTGTTTGGATTTGCATGCTTTAGCCCCCCCAGGCTATTTTAAGTTCTGCGATTTGTGGAGCACACCATGCTATTTGGGATTGCTGAACTCGGCCCATTAAATACAGACATCATAGGAACCTTTTACTTTTGTACACATCTCTTCAGTAAACAGAACTACTGTGTCATAGAAACTATGAATTCTGGTAGTATTTTTTTTTTAAAGATCTGTAAACTGTTCTGGGATTTATTATTATTACTACTATTTTTCATTTTTATTTTTGGACACTGAAATGTTTTTCCTCTTCTCTTCATGAAGTTTTTCAATGCATCAAAAAAAAAATGATGTTGGAACAGGAGTTTATTGTGCTTTTAGAAGTGTTTGTGGATTATGTACTCTTGTCTTGATTTTGCTAAGGGGTTTGAATTGGGTGGTCAGTTTACAGCATTGCCTGAACATAATCCACTACCCAACCATAAGTATACGGGGTATACTCTGCTAAGAATCCAGGGCACACTGAGTGACTGACTGATCACACTTTCACCTGTCATCACAAAAACAAATCCTGCAAGGGTTTTCTTCATGCCGCACATTTCTCTTTAGTGTTTTAGTCTGATGCCGGTGTCCTGGGGAATAAGTAGACTGGATCGCCATCTCTAGAATTTAAAGGGGAGGTTCCATTGGATCTAAGGTTTACGCCTACTAGTACTACGTCTGGGGAATTAGTAGATCGAGCCCAGGGAAGATCTACTAATCGTATATATTAACTACAAATAAATCAGTTAAAATGAACTTTGTAAGTGTCATTTATATGTCTGTTTGTTTAACAAACGTTATAGCAACTTGAGATGTTTTTGTTACATATGTAACGTGTAAGCAGTACTGTAAGGATAGGTATGCAAGCAATTATCAAAGTTAAAGGACGATTTTCAGTCATGGACAAAATTGAGCTCCATGCTGCAGTTACTAACTTAGACCACGATGCACGGCAATCACTGATGCACTTGTATTATTATTATTTATGCGCTTTGTTCTTTCATGTATTTTTACAGACCGTACTCATTTTCCTATTCAAACAAAAAATGAAATGTGTTTACAAATTTAGCGGTCATGTTTGTCTTTTTTTTTTTTTTTAAACTAGGATGTTAACGTTTCGTCTTTGTAAACCTGTGATTGTTTATGCTAGGCCCACTGACAAAATAATAATAGACCTTGCAATACTACAATAATATTGTATGATTGTATGTCATTTAGAATATATTACTAAAACATTTTAATTTTGATTAAAGATTGACCAAATAAATCTTTGCGATCACACATCAACATCTGATTAACAACAACATTTTTACAGGCAGAAAAAAGCTGACAAGCGTTTAACACTAGGTCTAGTATAAGTCCGACCGAAAATAAATAAATAAAAAAGAAAGTGGTGTGTGAACACATTACCATACGATCTGGCAAATAAAATGACCAGATAGAAAATGTTGATTGATGTAGTTAACCTCCCTTTTAATAAAACCGCGCCTTCCTTTTTGCCTTCCTGCCTTGCGATCCACTTCCCCGGTCTACTAATTCCCTACGACACCGGAACTACTACTTAGAAAGGTGGTGTTTAGCATTCTAGTAACTTATTTAGTATACCTTGGGATGATTTATTGGCAGAAATTGAATGGTAATCATGCAGAGCGAGAGAAACAGTTACTGAAATGATATGTATGCACAGGGTGTGCTGTCCTAACCTGCATTCAGAATAATACACTGTGATCTTCATCAAAGCCATGTCAGCAATATGGTTTTATTCAGGTCGATGCTGCAGATTGCATTTTACATTGTCATTTCAATTTTTTTTTTTATGTTTTGATTTTTAATCTGCCAGCAGCGGTTTGGCTGAACAAAAAGGTTAGTATGTCTTTAGCTTTTGTGCTGTGTCACCATAATAGGCAGTTTACACGTTGCACAAGCTGCTGCATAACAAGTCTTAATTGAAGGTTGTACACCCTGCTGTATATTGTAATACAAATCTCTGTTGTATGTAACACACTGGGAGCACATCGAGGTACATTGGAAAGCGCAGTGCTGTACACTCATTACTGTTCAGGTACTAGGACTTTTCATATTTGATCTGTGATGTGATATGTTGTTCGTTTGTTTTTTTTAATGTGGGGATGAAATCACATAGGAGTGATAGTCCAGGAATCAGTCATCAATAGTTTCCTGGATATCAGCTGTCCATGCAAACCTTTGCATTGTATAATGTGCACCAGTCTCAAAACAAAGTGCCTGGAGTCTAGTGAAATTGTGCAGTCGGAGAGAAGGTGACCTGTACTGGGACTCCAAGTCAGCCGATGCAGAGCACAAATTAATCCTCTCTCTCTTTTTTTTGGAGACCTACGGAGTTGTCTGTTTACAATAACTCTGGTGTGACCTCCTGCATTGTGGATTTTTTGTTTTAAAGAATATGTTATTTTTCTACACAAACCTTGATATAGGAAGCTTTGCAGGTTGATGTCATAGGAATTGATTTCAGTGATCTAAACAGAAGGGGATCTTAATACCTTTACTTTGATAAGGTGATGTGTGAAGGGAGCAGTCCTTTCCAAGCCTGAAGGTTTCACAACTTCATTAACAGTACAGTGAAAATAGGTCTGCATTAGAGCAGGGTTATGGGCTACTGAGATTTGCTGCAGATTACATCATTGAATTAGACCCATTTATTGTTGCTTAGTTCTGTTGCCTAGTGACAGCGGATTGTTCATCTATTCAAAAGGGCCCCTCTGTGACAATAGCAAAATGCACTCTTCAATGTATGCTGAATGGCATTTTGCCATCCAAAGCATTTCTCTCACTAATAGGGGCTTTAAATGGTTTAAAACAAGCAGCCTTATATCAGTCTAGTTGGATCATGTTTTATAGACTTTCAAATTTTGCCATGGACCGCTGTACTATAGATAATCTGTGCACGCCCTAGTTAGCAGCCTGACATTTTGGTGACTCTTCTGTTGTATGATATGGTTATGAACTGCAGGAAAAAAAGTTTAATCAAAAGCCAAAATTCTTTTGTATATATGTAAAAAAAAAAAAAAAAAGTACCATCTTTACTGTTTTTTTGGTTTTGGTTTTTTCCCCTATTGAAATTTGTATTTGTATATTTAAAAAAATGAAGTATTATTTGCTGCCATCCTAATGTGTCTGTGTTTGTTTGAGTTTGAGTCCTGTTAGCATCACGTTTTATTTGTTTCTGGGGTTAACAATATGAGATGGGTATAGAAATAAGACTCCGATTGCACTAGAGGACTAAGGATCTTATTTAGGAACAAGTGCAAAGGTAAAGGCAATTTTCTTAAAGGAATAACAGTAAATTACTAGCAAGAAACTAATTAGTTGTATGCAGTACCAGTTGCACTTGCTTCAAAATAGAGCCCAAATAGTGTATTTGATCATTCATTTCTCAACCTGGGTTAGTGGGAATAAACTTTAAATAATGGGTTTCATATATAGAATTGTTTTGCAGCATGTTTCCACTTGACACTGTGACTGAACTCAAAACTCTTGTTTCATCAGCTATTGAACTATATGAACCATGTGAACGACGCTAGAGGCGGGTCTTAAACCTGATTGGGGGGGGAGGAAAAGGGTTGCTAATGAAATTTATTATCAGGGGGCAGGTAGAAAAATATAGATGTGGGAATTATACAAAAAGTACTACATATTGGTCTTGATTGTAGACTGCAGATGAAACCATGGGCCGTCTTACTGAAGTTTGATAAAAACAGGTTTTACGGACTGGTTTCATGGTGCAATGTTCTACCAGAAGAAATGTGTTTCAGCAGTGGTAAATGCCAAGACATGTACAACATTCAATGAGTGAGCAAGAGGTCTGAGTGGTGAAGCGGGCAATACCCTCCCCTGGTTGCTGTGCATTTATAAACCTTTCCTTGCACTTGGTGTATCTGTGCGTGTGAATTGTGTGTAGAACCTTGAGATTTGTAGGCCTGATGTATCCTACAATGACCTTTTGAATTATTTCAATTGCTTTTAGGATTTGTCTTTCACAGGCTTCAAGATTATATCCAACTGGTTTGCGTGTGACCATTCGAAAACAGACAAACGCTTTCATGCTAACCAAGCCTGACCGCACTGGAATGGTGTCTCTGTCTCTTCAAGTCTTTATTTGATGATAATAGTAAATAGTTGCAAGATAATTAAGGGATAATGGCGCGGCTGTGGTGTGTCACATGGTAATAATGGAACTCCCGAGTCATTAGTTAAGAGCAAAGATGAGTGGTTTATTTTTGGCACGAGATAAATAAAATAGTGTATAGCAACACCATTAAAATGTAGTTTATGCTAAAAACGTATGTTATTTGATAAGTAAGCTTCCGATTAATTACTATTACACGTGGAGTTTGTACAAAAAAATATTTATTCACTTACCTAAAAAAGAAATTTGAATACTGTAAATAAAATTGAGATATTGAAACTTCCAGGCATTGCTGACAGTTTCCTTCAAACCCATTATCAAAATACTGTATCAGTTGAAATGATCTTCCTCAGACACTTCTAAGATTTCAAGTATCATTGCTTGGTTTAGTATGGTTTAGACTACAGTATAGCACAAATTCGGATGAATGTAGTACCAAGGGGGTCGGCAGCGGGACATACCAATCCTTCCCCAGAGCCCATGACGGCTCTCGTTGGCCCTGACTGACGGTCGTTTATTTACCTGTGTTTGTCTGAAATAATCCCTGTAGTCACTGAAAGGGTTCACTTTGAGAGCAGGACTCAAGCGTCCCTGTGAAGTGTTTCATCAGTAAGCAGTAGTTTTACAGGTTTCATTAATTAGTGCCATATTTTCCATTACTGAGCAATAACAGAATGGCTGACCTCTATAAAAAACAATGGGAGAGCAGCGTCTGGTTGTTGTATAATGTAATATACACTACCCTCCCAGAACAGGGCAGGGGAATAAATGCAGACTGCAGATGGGCTGGATGGAATATTTGTTCTTCATTCTACCCCACAAATAGGTTTCTTGATCAGTTTCTTCACCTCAAGGAAAGTGCGCTTTGAATGGAAAATAGCAAATCCATTTCATTATTCTTTTCTATATGACAAGACACAGAGGTTTTGGTTCATATCTGGCATATAGGGGCAGTCTGTTATCCTGCTTGTTATTCTACTGGACCAGCCCGGATGCAGGGAGATGGGACTGATAAACTGGGTACATTGTGACCTGGCATTATGATCTGTGTCTGGAACGACACCATAACTCTCACCAAGAAATTGCCAGTTTAGATGAACATGGTGGAAGCAGACTTCACAAAGTTCAGCTTCACACACACACAGTTAGGTGGGATATATAAGACAGGCACTTATGAGTGTGAGGTGGACAAGCTTACCTGAATCTTCTCCTGACGACAGACCATCTCCGGACCTGAACTATCTCCCAAAGAATTAAGTAATTGATCATTATCTGATTTTTGTTTAGAACTAGGTGCCACATTTGTTGTGCCGAACGATAAATGTTTACGCTATAGGTGTGTAACTTTTGAATATTGGAATCAATAAATGGAAACTTATTAACATAGCCATTGGTATTGCGTGCATTCATTTGGACACACCAAATTAAATGAGTTTCCTTACAATTACAAACATAAAAGGTATAGTAAAGCAAGTTATTTCACAGTGTGCATACAAGTTTACTAGCAGTGTCGTAGTGCAGATCTCAAAAGGGGCCTTTCATTTTTAACAAGAAGTTTCTAGTTATTATCCATGAGCAGTAATGTACAGCCCATCAAGCATATCTGATAACTCCCTCAAGCTGCTACATATCTCTTCTGTTCTATGTTAAGAACCTGTCACGTGCTGCTATGGTGCGGTCTGAGCTGTGTTTGATTGTGGTCATACAGGTTAACATTCCACAGACGTTCAGAGTTGGAGGTGCGGTTCAAACAGATGGCCAGACGGGACAAGCTGTCTCAGAAGAAATATAGTTTGATTTGTTAACTTGTATATCAACAATAAAGGAGTATGGAGTTATTTAGGAGTCTGTGTTTGGCTTATATCAACACTTGCAGTGTGTAAACAAACCTCAGCCTTGGTCCATCCATGCCAATATTACTCACAAGTACAGATGTTCTCTGTCTTATAACTCTAAATCCTGCACCCATTAGAACCTATTAGCACTTACAACAAAGCAGAGAGTGTAAATCTCATACTCAGAATGTCAATGACAAAACATTCTAAATGGTCACAATAGACCTATACCATGTCAAGAGATCAGGGGAATTCCTGTTTATTATATAAACTTTCCATCATTTTTTTTTTTTTTACACTATGGGGACTTTTAATATGTTTCTAAGTGTTTGGTGGCTACCTCGTGCACTCTTTGTATGACAGACACGACACAACAAAGTGTGCAATAAATAAACAATAAAATCGAAACATACATTTTGTACATGTGAAACTTTACTACACTGGACATCAGAAAAACTGCATGCATGAAATGAACTGATTTTTATTGATAGGATTTGCATGTTAGCCTCAGGGTCACTGTAAGGGTGGAGGTAGAGGAATCAAACACAAAAGGAGGAAGGCATTTGTCCGTCCAATTAGGTTAGTAACATGTTGGGGGTTTTCCCTCCTCCCGAACTTTTGTTTCTAAACTACAGTATAATTAAGGAAACAAACAAGAGTCTGGAACTGCTTCATGAAACTGTAATAAAGGTAATATAGAATAATAAAGGGTGAAATGAACCTGGTTCGATTCTCTGTCACTTCCTCTATAGTAGACTTTGTTTTCAGGCTTGGCTGCTTCAGGAATAGGCCCTTCTAAACTAGTATGTTTACATTCTGTTACTGGGTTGTTTTCACTGAGATAGAGAGCTGTGCCCCAGCAAACTGCTTTAGGTTAAGTTAGGGCCATTCGTTCCTCAGTGTAAAGTAAGGCTCAACTGTGAGCTAAATAAATCCTGACCATTCCCAGCCCACATTATTAGGACTGAACCCCCGTCTTAAAGTGTTTGCAAAAAAGGCATTCTGACAAAGCTAACCCGCACCCCACTCGTTATATTTTATGTTAAGGACATCGGCGTACCTTCATGGATGTTCCTTATAGTCAGTTACAAAGCAAGCAGTTAAAGGGTTGTTTTGAGAGTCAGAGGCAGGCAGGAAGGGAGATCAGGTGGTAGGCCGGGGGGCCGGAGTGGGTTTTGTTTATGTTTTGCTCACTGTGAGACTGTTCTGGAGTTGTTATTATCAGCAGTTACTCTGCCGTGTTTAGGAAAGTGTTTAGCCGGGTTCATGTGTGTAATCATTCTTCTTGGGGGGTGAGGGGGTGGGGGTACTTGTAAACACTGGCAGGCTGTGCACTGTGAGGAGCTGTCTTTGTTTGGCCAGGTGTTCACAACTGAGCTCCTTTCAGCTAAAGGGATTTGAAAAATACTGTTATGTGTATGTGCTCCTGAGAGGCAGGGTGAACTGTACATAATCCTCTCTGAACTGTCCAAATAAATCCTCTGAGTTGGGGGTCAGTATGTCTCTAGAAGAGGAACAGGTTGCACTCTGTTATCAGGAGAAAGGCAGAGGGTCACATGCAATCCTGTGAACTCCCAGTCTGCAAGGCTGGCAGTGTGATCTACACATAGCGACAGGTGCCCTGGCTGTTAGTGTAAAAACTAAGAGCAAAGAGGTTACTATGTCTCTCTCAACCTTATGAGCTCCCTCTCGGTAACTTCAATGTGCAGTGTCTGTCTGTCTATCTATGTATGTATCTGTCTGTCTGTTTGTCTATATGTCAGTCAATCTGCACCTTCTTCAACATTACAGTGATGTGTGTACTTGACTGCCTCTTTGCATTGCCATTGTAGTGCCACTGTCTGTCTACATTGCCATTGTAGTGCCACTGTCTGTCTGCATTGCCATTGTAGTGCCACTGTGTGCATTGCCATTGTAGTTCCACTGTCTGTCTGCATTGCCATTGTAGTGCCACTGTGTGCATTGCCATTGCAGTGCTACTGTTTGTCTGCATTGCCATTGCAGATCATTTGGTTCCCCTGTCACATCATACAGTGACTTCCTGAAGTATGCTTTCATATCTCATTCTCTGATGTAATTGAATGTGCGAGCTGATGGATGGCAGGGGGTTCTGTCTGACTGAATTGTGTCTCCTACGACCTTCAACACCCAGAGGATGAAGCACAGCATTAACTCCACAATTCCACAGCAGAATGCAGGAACACACATGCCTACTATCTAATGTATTGGCGCCCAATATATTTTAGTTTTAAAGCATTCATTCAAAATCAACATTGATTACTACAGGTAAAACTACTTAATGAAGACCAATTTGTCATTCTATCAGGGAATACACCAAATGTATTAAAACCAATAAAATACACTCACACTGCACTAGAAGGTTGTAATTCAAACGGTTTGCTCTTGTGGTTTTATGTACCAAGAACCCCTTGATGGGGATTGCAGCCTTATCTGCCATCTTAATTTATTTTTATGATGATTATTATTATTTGTTTATTTAGCAAGCGCCTTTATCCAATGTGACTTACAGAGACTAGGGTGTGTGAACTATGCATCAGCTGCAGAGTCACTTACAACTACGTCTCACCCGAAAGACAGAGCACAAGGAGGTGAAGTGACTTGCTCAGGATCACACAGTGAGTCAGTGGCTGAGCTGGGATTTGAACCGGGGACCTCCTGGTTACAAGCCCTTTTCTTTAACCACTGGACCACACAGCCTCCTATTATGGGCATCTAAGGAAATTGTGTAAAATTTTTGTTCTGTGGGTTAAGGCACTATGCGCACTGAGGCACCGAAGTACTGTGCGCACCGAGTGCACTGAAAACCGCGGGTACTAGGCACTGTGTGCCAGGCCCACCGAGATGGCGGGGAGGACGGGGACAGCTGGTTCCTTTGAGCCCAAATCAAGAGCCTGGAAGGCAGTGCGATGCAATCCCGGGGACCGTAGGCCACCCTGGTGGTTGACATATGCCACCACTGCTGTGTTGTCCGTCCGGATCAACACGTGTCCTTTGCAGCATCAGGAGGAAGTGCTGGAGGGCAAGTAAAACGGCCTGCAACTCCAGCATGTTTATGTGCAGGGACGTCCAACAGCCCGACCAGGTCCCGCAGATTCCTCTGCCTTCCCAGACCGCCCCCCAACCCAAGCAGGTGATGGCGAAGCCGGGGCTGCAGCCAGAGCCGCAGGTGCCTGCTGTCTTGTCAGGAGCTCCAGGACCTGGGCCGTCTGCGCCATGAGGTTTTGAGTGCTTAACCCATCTCACTTGCGGAGATGGGCCGCGGCTACCAGGGGTCGACACCTGAGCCTGCATCCAAGGGATGCCCTGCGAGGGGCTCTGGGACAGCGGAGGAGCAGGTGCTCTGGGGCTCAAGGGCATCCGACGCCCCAACCACAGGGGATGCAGAAACCGTCTCCCTGGCCCTCTCCAGCCTATTCTGATGCACCTGGGGCTGAAAAGCCTCGCAGATGTCGCAAACCACCTCATCCCAAAGGGTGCACACCGGGTACGCCTGTCCTCCTGGGATATGTTAGCCCTGCAGGACGTGCAAGCATGGAACCCGGACCTGCTTGTCACCCTTGCACCAAATGCACCAAGCACCACGTGCACTGATACTATATGTACAGGGCGTAACAAGTGCCGCGACCGCTAAGCACGTCGAGGTGGTGGATGCCTCATGCACCAAACACCGTGCACGCCTAGTGCAACAAGCACCGTGTGCACTGAATGTATTAAGTACTGTGCACACTTGCACCGAGCGGTGCGTGCACCGAGCGCCGAGCGCCGAGCATACCGTGCTCTGGATGTAACTAGCACCGAGGTATTAAACACTGTGCCAACTGCTCACCATGGGCAACACACGCACAGAGTACCGTATGCACCGAGCACCGCATGCACCAGGTGTATCGAGCACCATAACCACAAGGCACCATGTGCACCAAGCACCGCGTGCACCGAGCACTGCGTGGGCTAAGGCACTATGCGCACTGAGGCATCGAAGTACCGTGCGCACCGAGTGCACTGAAAACCGTGGGTACCGGGCACTGCGTGCCAGGCCCACCAAGATGGCGGGGAAATTTCCCCAGGGCCTTTGTTTATTATTTATTTTATATTATGATTTATGCTTATATTACGGCAGCGGCTTATTTGTTGTTGTTTTGTTTTTTAAAAACCACGTGAGGATGCGTGACTGATCAGCTAGTGATTTATTTAACTAGCTGACAGTCACGCATCCTTATTAAGCTCGTGCAGATGGTGACCATCTCCCGAGTTAATTCATTGATTAATTGTTGCTAATCGGGAAATGGTCACTGTATATAAACCTGCAGCTCTACCCTCACGAAGAGAGTTCAGAGGAGAGTACGGGAGTGCGAGCGAGCAAGGAGAGCTTAAAAAAACAACTATTAAAAACAACTGCTAAGTGTGCTGGTTTACACCAGCACAATACTTATTTGTTTGGCCAACGGGACTTTTTGTTTGTAGTGTTTTGTTCTGTTTAAATCTTTTGGTTATTTTATTATTTAATAAAACGCTGAGCGCCATTGCGTTCAGTTTCACCCGCCCATTTATTGTTTTGGCTCCTGTTTCTGGTCCGTGACGTCACCACTCCCACGCCACTCAACAGCACTCGGTCACAGGGCCCAACATCTCGAAGAGGGCCCTGATGAAGGGGGAGCTTTTTTTTTTAATATGTATAAAATATTTTAAAACAACTATGCTTCTGTCGTGTAATGAATGTGTATCCAGGCGCTGTCAAACACTTCCTTTCACACAATGATTTGAACTTTCGCATTTCATATTTTACTACACCAAAAAGCTGAAAAAAGGGCATAGCAATTTTGTGTATTTTTTTAAAGACTTTTAAAAACTTTAAAAGAACCCTAAAGTTGCGGGAGCAGCAGTGGGACATATCAATCCTTCCCCGGGGCCCATGACGGCTCTCGGCGGCCCTGCTGGGTGCACCAAACACCGTGTGCACCAAGCACCGTGTACCAAGTACCAAGGGCTCCGAAGTACCAAGGGCTGAGCATGCACTGAAGTACCAAAGCACCGGGGGGCACCTAAAGCAGCGATGCCTACCCTAACCGCATGTAGTCACACACCTGTTCAGCGCACAGCATACACCAGGGAGACACACAGGCTAAAGCCGCAGTGGGCGAGCTGCAAAACAACTGGGGGAGAACACACGTTGTTGTTTATTTTGTTGTTTTTTTTTAAGGCCCGACACACCGGGGTGGGCGGGCCGAAGCAGCCAGTGAGGTCTACTCTATAGTGGGGTAGGTGAAAACACAACCTCGGTGGAGGAAAAACATTGCTGACTGGCTTAAAGCCTTCATCACTGGCTGTTTATTTCTACCTCACAAGAAAAAAATTGTTTGTGGTAGGATACTTAACTAAATATTTATAACTGTAAAAAGTGTATAGGTGGCAAATAACATTATAATGGGTAACGATTTTGGTGAAAAAGTTTTGTCAGTGAATTTGGAATGAAAAAAAAACTCATCAAACTCTGTGCGGAAATATTTATCCTGACCTCAAACTGAAAGCAGAAATTCTTCGTCACTATTACTGTCCTGCCATAATGTTTAACTGGGCTGTTTGACAGATGACCTATTTGTCTTTACCCCACTCTTTTACCCAACATCCTGGCAGCCATGTCATGTTGAAAGCCTGTGGTTTTCTCCTGTGTCAGTAAGAACACAGCGTGCGATTGCACCACAACAGCGAGAGCCAATCACAGCCCAGCCGTAATCAGGCAGGACGGGCCTATCTCCATTGAGGCTTTCTGTTTATTACTCTTCAAAAGGAATGAGTCATGCAAGAGCCATATTAGTAAACAAACAAAGCCACTGCTGCTATGATTGGGCCCTGCTTTGTAAACCAGGGTTATGAAAATCAAACATTGAACCCCACGAGTCTCTTCGGTGTATTTCTGTCTTTTAAAATATATATAGATCGAAGTTGCTGCTGCTGTTGTAAAACCCCCTAGGTAACTCTACTCTGGAAATCTGTGGTGTGACAGCTTTGGCTTGTCTGAATGTCTTTATATGAACGGTCTCTGCATTGGCCTCGACTTGCACACCGGAACACCAAGTCCACACATTCATCAACACCGTCTGTGAGTGTTTATGAATCATCCTGTGCATACATTTCTGTAAAAAAAAAAATATTGAGTTGTTTTGTGATGTGACTGGTCATTTTAAAGTACTGCGTATGTATTACTTCTCAGGGTTACTTACAAATGCATTTTATGAGAAATCAGAAGTATATTTTGTATTGTAAAAAGAACATAGTTGCAAATGGAGCAATAACAGAGCTTCTTGTACAATGTGTGCTTGTGGTACTCACAAGAGCATTTCGTTTTTGGTAGAAGAGGAAACTGTGGCTAAACTGAAGAGATAGCAGCGGGACACTGTAGCCTTCTCAACCCCAGATTAGCATATTTCTAGTAACACAGCCACTGAACTTCCTCGCACACGTATACAAAGTAGCTTCTTCTATCCTGTTAGATTAGTACATTCAGCTCAGTCTGGGACAGACAGGTACTAAGTGTGCCTATGTGTTTTAAGAAGCTATTTTATTCAAAGCATGACTCCTTTACAGCTTTACAGCACTGCTATATACAGTGCTGTCCGTTTATAAGAATCGCTGATATAAGAATCAACCGCATATTGATCAAAACCACTGGGACAAAAGCATCCCTATTCTAACCTATGTAAAATAATCTCCATGTAAGAATCAAGTAATCAGTTTATAGAATCATTTCGGGGCAAACTGACTGCATGTAATACGATACATGATCAAGAGCAATGATGTGTACAGCCAATAAAAGCTGTTTCTGAATTTGAATTTGATCACATCTCGCGTGATTAGACACGTATGCAGCGTGGATAGTGCAATGATGCAGGAAACGCTGCATTGTTTGTAATCAAACGTGACTGCGCCACTGCATTGTGCAGGTATGTTTTTTGTATTGTCTGTTAGTGAAAATGTGTTTCAATAAAGTGAGTACACATTCATTGAATACATATTGAGTACAGCAGTGTTATTGTGTGATACGCATGTAGAGGAAGTGGGAATGGGGTGCGGTGAGGAGGAGGTGGGGGGGGGGGGATTGCAGAGCTTTGCATCTCCGCTTAATGAAAAACTGTGAGATTTGCATCACAACAGAAAATAAGGAAGCCGTAGATGATTAAATGCAGTGGTAGTCCTGACAGTAAAATACTGTACTGTAAGATCATTTTAATTCAAAGGCCATTACACATAACACCCCACGGCAGTTAAACTAGGCACCCTCACAAGACGATCGCTTCTCAAACATACTGCAGTAAAATAGGATTCTGCAGCCCTGAATAAACATCGTGATCATATAAACTGCTTACCCACGAGGACTTGTTTTGTATTGACTTCAATGATTGAACACCATTGACATCTGTATACTGTATTTGAACTGCTGATGGCACGCTTTTGCTAATTGTAATGTGCAGAGTGACCGAGGACAGTGTAAATGATCAGGCTGGAGTCTTGATTTACAGTTTTAAACCAGTGTTGGTTTCATTTTTCTTACACTGCGGTGGCGAAACAACCGCTAATAAAACAAACAAAATAAGTTGGTTAGCTGGGGCACTAACTAACAGTACTTCGTGTGGAACAAACACTAGATCTCTTACGCAAGTTTTGTTTTCTTTTTGTTACTTCTGCTTCCTTATGCCTCTATACCCCCATCACAAAGCTAAGCCATTACTGTTGAGGTGTCATTAACTTTAACAAGCAGTTAACCAATGGACTATTATACATAATTCGTTAAGGAAAGCAGCTGTGGATTTTTCGTGGGCGTGCATTCATGCGGGAACTTGTGACATCTAGTGGTTAACCCATTACACTGCAGCCAGGGTTAAAAGCTCATATCATTCTCTTGCTAATTTTGATTCTGCACCACAGTAATCATATCGGTCCGCTTTTAAGAATCAAAACACCCGGGAAGGATGTGATTCTTGTAAGCGGACTGCACTGTATTAGTTGTTTGTTATTTTGATACAGTATGTGTGTTTTCTATCATTCTGTCTTTTTTGCGAAGGCCATTGTTTACTGTGCCAACTAACTACTCTCCACCTACTAATTCATCTTTCAGCCACTGAAAAGACAGTGAGCTGGTTTGGAAAGTGACCACATGTCCTCTTTGTAACTGTCAATATAGACATACGTCTCCCACCATGGCTGAAATACTAAATTAGAGGTTTCAGTATCAGGGAGTGCAGCTCAGTTACAGTATGCAATGTAAACATGTCTGTAAGGGTGCCTCCAGGGATAATAAGTTAACGTTGCTTGTTTTTAGAAATATTAATGGTGGAGGTCAGATGTAATGGCGTTGGATTGGCACACCTATTAGAGGGACGCTCATTCAGTTTTGTTCAGTTTTGAGAAGTGGGTTTAAATGTACCTGGCTTCAATACCACTGATTGAAGGTGTCTGATGTGGGAGTCACCTCTTTTGTCCAACGTCTGCTTGACTTTTCGTGGTGGTTACAAAGGTTTTTCTGTAGAATTATCGCAGTCTGTGTATTTAGAGTTCCCTGCGTGAAACTTCACATAGCTTTACGTTCAAAAAGGACATTTTGAAATGTGGGTTTGAAACAGGAGAGCCGCACTGCAAAGAGTTAGTATAGAAATTATGCCCTGATGACTTGTTGGTAAATACATGGTTATTATTATATAATAAGTCAAATGAAACCTTTGCACCTCTGCTGGTCTAAACAAAAGAGAAAGCTGGTACACAGTCTTATAATGTGAGTGTTAAAGTTCTGTATGCAGGACTTTCAATAAAAGAAAAATAATGGCCCACACATGACATTATTGGGTAAAATATTTATTTTTAAGCACATAAATAAATTAAACTAAATTAAAGTGCAGCAAAATCTTTATTTTTCTTTGTCAGAAAGCAAAGTGCAATCCAAACAAAACCATACTACAGCATGTTTGTCGCTTTACAAACAAAACCATACTACAGCATGTTCATCGCTTTACTCCCACGAGTTTGAATGTTTTTTTAATTCACCACCCCAGTATGCTAAGGCAGGGTTTCAAGTGCTCAAGACAGAGGGTGTAATACACACATATCACAACAACCCACACTGACACGGCTGATTGGCATAGTGTATAAATGTGAAGGCAGTGTGCATAGAGTTTGCAGTCTCAAGGTTACACGTCTTCCCCTTTGCAGATTAAAGGATTTTTTATGTATTTTTTCATGCCTTTTTTTGCATCAGAAGCATTATCAATGCAGCAGTAGGGCAGCAGTGTGGATTAGTGGTTAGGGCTCTGGACTCTTGACCGGAGGGTTGTGGGTTCAATCCCAGGTGGGGGACACTGCTGCTGTACCCTTGAGCAAGGTACTTTACCTAGATTGCTCCAGTAAAAACCCAACTGTATAAATGGGAAATTGTATGTAAAAATAATGTGTAAAAAAATAACGTAATTGTATGTAAAAATAATGTGTTATCTTGTAACAATTGTAAGTCGCCCTGGATAAGGGTGTCTGCTAATAAATAAATAGTCGATGATCCCCCTTTTCTTGTGTTTAAAATCTTTTGGTTGGTTGCTTGTTATTATATTCATGACTTCAAGACTTTTAAAGTAAAACACTGTGCATTAAAAAAAACCCATCTAACTGTGTCTCCCTGACTGAGCTGTAGGTCATATGATCTGATGACAGCTAGCAGGGAAACTGTGCTATACAGCACAGGAAGTGACTTCATACCAGGAAGCAGCAGCAACTTTTAGTTCTACAGCATTGCTATAGCAAACTGAAGTATGAAACCAAAAGATCTTCAACAGCAGAAAAGGGGGAGCAGCGAAAATAATGACTAAGTCCTAATAAGAGATTAGCATCTTAAAACTATGGTTAGCATGCCTTTGAGTGAGTGTACAAATGCCCAAAGCCAAACTGACTAACCCAGATGGAAGTCTGTGTTGTGAAAATGTAAACTGCTCTAACCCCTAAACCTTTAATTAGTGGAGCACAGTCTCCCACTGGTCTCACCCAGGGGAGGGGAGTGTCTCCACGCTGCCATTGTGTCATAGTATAAACTTTGGAAGCTTGAAGGGGGCTGTTGCACATTCAGGAAAAAAAAAATGTAAGCAGTCTTACCACAAAGTATTAATTTATTAATGTTTGAAAATGATTTTAAGTGTTAAAAGAGCACCACACAGCCAGCATTCAGAGGAGGTTTTGGGGTTTATTTTAAATAGTTACGGGTCTAAATAAAGCCTCTTTCAGTCTGTAACAGTGTGTATTCTGAGCCAATCCGATCTGCTCAGAATATACTCTGCAGAAACGCACCCTTCATCCTGCAGACTGAGGGATTGATTGAGTCCTTGTATTTTAAATGAATACGACATTACTGTGAAGCAAGGTCTGTAAATAGCAGAGTAATGAGTTCTAGTGCAGTGGTATTAGGCTCTGCCACGGTTTCCATCATTAAAACTGAACCCCACTGAGATTAGTGTATTGCAAGTAGAACATTCCCAATCGCTGCAACCCTGGCTGGGGTAACAGAAGGCTGGCGTGAAACTCATTGAATGTGCTGTATGTCACAAGTACACACGTCCTCTCTGCTCTCTGGCCACGTGAAGTTTTTTTACTCTATGGCTTTTACAGTGGCGTGTTTGGCAGTGTCCGCCTATATCCGGGTAGGTTGATTGAATAGTGCCATGATAAAGCATAAAGCAGTGCTTTTTTTAGATGACCTCAGAGCTTCCCAATCACAAACACATATAGATGCTTTAAGTGAGTGAAATGTAGCCAGCCATTCCTCCCTTGTCGAGACAGCACTAGAAACTGTAGAGTGATGGCGTCCTTCAAATCATGAGGAATGTTTTTTTTTTCCTCCATATTAAATATGAATACAATGTCTTCACTGAAGTCTTAGGGCTCTATGTATCATTCATTTTTCTTCCATATCTTGGATTTTCATAGGTTTTTGTGACTTCGTAGATCTACCCGCGATGTATTAAAGTCATTTTCACTCCTGTAACTTAGTTTCATCCATGCTGCGTTAGTTTAGTTACAACTGTTCGTTTCAAACTACTTTCAAATGTTCGAATCTCATTATAATATTGAAGTTTCGCGCTTACCCTTGATGTTTTATCATTTCTTCCTGATTTACGACTTCGGTTTGTGTCTGTTATTTTACACATGCCTTTTTCTGACGTAGATTCAACTAGCTGTTCGTATGTGAAACTTCCAGTTTAAACGTTTATGGGCTTTTAGTTGCATTAAAATAAAGTATCTTAAAATATAAAATAAACAATTTTTAAAATTTATTAATAGTCTATATTAAATAACAATGGCAATAAATAGGTTTGGTTTTGGTTTCTTCTATATTTTAAGTTGCTTTATTTTAAACTTCACATTAATAATGGAAGGGAAACTAATTATTCTCAATAATTAATTATGTAGTGCATAGATAACTGAAACCAGTGCTTAATTTGTAAAGAAAGAGGTGCTAGGGCACAAGCAATGACAATAATACCGTTTTAAGAAGGGCATATTCAAGTTTATTTAAAAGAGTAATGTACGTACTAGTGTTAAGTTTTATAATCACGTATTCTACATCATATGCAAAGTTGTAGTATGTGCAGAAAAACAAATGCAGGACAAACAAACAAAAAAAACAATATGCTTCTATACATGTAGAAGCGACAGCGTGGGAGAAGTACTAGTGGACAAGTACAACGCAGTTAGAAGCAGTTTGAAAGTAGGTTGACAGCTGCAGAAGCTAAACTTAAAAAAATGGTCTTCAAGCCAGTAATCTGCGACAACTGCATGATGTGGGAAATCCGAGACAAACCAACAGAGCTCAACCAAGTTTGTGTAAAGTGCTGCACAATCCAGGACTTGCTTCAGCGATTAAGCCTGCTAGAAAAGGAGCTGGAGGAAACAAGACAGCAACAGGAGCTTGAGGAGCTGACACACCCACAATTCATGGAAGTCTGCACCCCTAGCAGACTGAAAGCCGCCAGGGAGATGGAAGAGAGTCGAAACAGCTGGGTTCAGATAGGCAGAAGCAGGGAAAAAAAGAAACTTTGTCAAACACAACCACCAGAAATCCAGACATCCAACAAATTTGAACCACTTAAACATTTAGATGACCAAAACCAACATCAAGAAAATGAAAGAAACAACATCCAGGACCCTATAAACAGTGCTGGCCAGGCAGCAAAAAGAAGGGTGGTCATGATTGTTGGGGACTCCATATTGAGAAACACAGCAAGTTCAGTTCGCAGTTTGGACCCCCTTACTACAACCGTGTGCTGCCTTCCAGGAGCCTCAGTCAAGCACATCACTGAGAATGTGGACAGGCTCCTAGAACAAACAGGAGACGACCCGGTAGTAGTCGTCCACATTGGTACAAACAACATTGGAAGAGACAGGCCAAGATCCCTGCAAAATAAATTCAGAGAGCTAGGAAGGAAATTAAAAGACAAGACCAAAACTGTGGTATTTTCTGGGATATTGCCGGCACCTTGCAAAGGACCATATGGACAGCTGGAAATACAAAATCAAAATGCATGGCTGAAATCGTGGTGCACACAGGAAGGCTTCACCTTTCTTGAACATTGGAGCACATTCTACAACAAGGACTATCTATACAGGTGGGACGGACTGCACTTAAACAGAAAGGGAACCAATCTACTCGGAGAAAGGATCCTTCAGGAGGTCCAGAAGCATTTAAACTAGAAAGGAAGGGGAGAAAACAAAAAACAGAAGGAGACCACATCAAAACAAGGGCAACAACTCAGGTAAGACAACTATTAAATGTATTTATCTTAATGCTAGAAGTCTCAGAAACAAAATGTTAGAACTTGAAGCTACTGCACTAACAAGTAACTACGATGTGATAGGTGTTACAGAAACTTGGTTGTCTGAGAGTGATGGAGACGAATATAATATTAGTGGGTACACACTGTATAGGAAGGACAGGCAGGACAGAATAGGCGGAGGGTAGCGCTATACATAAGAAATAGTCTTCAAGCCCAGGTGTTAAATCAGGACAAAGAAAACAATGCAGAATCAATATGGGTCAGAATAATGGACACAAATTCAAAGGGCATAATAATAGGAGCATGCTATAGACCGCCAAATTCAGGCGCTGAGCAAAATAATATGTTATACAATGACATTCGAAATGCGTGTAGAAAAGGAGAAGCCATACTAATGGGGATTTCAACTTCCCCGTATAAAATGGGAAAACCCGATGGGGGCACGACGGACGAAATTGAAATGGTGGAAATGACAAATGACTGCTTCCTAACGCAATTTGTCAAGGCACCGACTAGAGGGAGGCATGCCTTGATTTAGTCTTTTCAAATAATGAAGACAGAATAACTAAAAAGCAGAGGTCAGAGAGCCATTGGCAAACACAGACCACAACATGGTCTCATTCGAAGTGATTTTTAAAACCCCAAAAGTAATGACTAAAAGCTAAGGTTTACAATTTTAGAAAAGCAAACTATGAAGGTATGAAACAGAGACTAACAGACGTAGATTGGAGTAAAATAGAGAAAACATCAAAAGAAAAGGGATGGATGTTTTTCAAAAATGGAGTACTAGAGGTGCAAAACAATTACATCCCAAAAGTAGACAAATCTAAATCTAAAGCAAAATGGCCAAAATGGTTTAATAGATCAATTAAAAAAAATATTCAGCGAAAAAGGGCACTTTACAAAGCATTTAAAAAGGACCACAAACAAAGTACACAGAAAGAGTACTTGGAACTGCAAACACAAGTCAAAAAAGAAGTTAGAAAGGCCAAGAGAGAGATATAAATCAATTTTGCTAAGGGGGCTAAAACCAATTCCAAAATGTTTTTCCAATATTATAACAGCAAGAGAACATTCAAAGAGGAGGTTAAATGTCTAAGAGACACAAATGGCAAAATCATAGATGAAGAAAAAAAATAGCAAATATATTAAATGATTACTTTTCACAGGTTTTACAAAGGAGGACACGGACAACATGCCCGACATGTCGACCTGTTCCTATCCAGTTTTAAATAACTTTAGCATAACAGAGGCAGAAGTGTTAAAGGGACTAGGAGCTCTTAAAATAAACAAATCCCCGGGCCAGATGAGATCCTCCCAATAGTACTCAAAGAAATGAAAGAAGTTATTTACAAACCGCTAACCAAGATCATGCAACAGTCTCTTGACACAGGGGTTGTACCGACAGACTGGAAAATAGCAAGCGTAATACCGATCCACAAAAAGGGAGACAAAACCGAACCAGGTAACTACAGACCAATAAGCCTGACTTCTATTATATGTAAACTTATGGAAACTATAATAAGATCCAAAATGGAAAATTACCTATATGGTAAGAATATCCTGGGAGACAGCCAGCATGGTTTTAGGAAAGGGAGATCGTGTCTCACTAACCTACTTGACTTTTTTGAGGATGCAACATTGAAAATGGATAACTGCAAAGCATACGACATGGTTTATTTAGATTTCCAGAAAGCTTTTGACAAAGTTCCGCATAAAAGATTAATTCTCAAACTGAACGCAGTAGGGATTCAAGGAAATTCAAGGAGGCTTTGTGGTTAAAGAAAAGGGCTTGTAACCAGGAGGTCCCCGGTTCAAATCCCACCTCAGCCACTGACTCATTGTGTGACCCTGAGCAAGTCACTTAACCTCCTTGTGCTCCGTCTTTCGGGTGAGACGTAATTGTAAGTGACTCTGCAGCTGATGCAAAGTTCACACACCCTAGTCTCTGTAAGTCGCCTTGGATAAAGGCGTCTGCTAAATAAACAAATAATAATAATAATAAATGCATGCACATGGATTAGGGAGTGGTTAACAGGTAGAAAACAGAAAGTACTGATTAGAGGAGAAACCTCAAAATGGAGTGAGGTAACCAGCGGTGTACCACAGGGATCAGTATTGGGTCCTCTGCTATTCGTAATCTACATAAATGATTTAGATTCTGGTATAGTAAGCAAACTCGTCAAATTTGCAGACGACACAAAAATAGGAGGAGTGGCAAACACTGTTGAAGCAGCAAAGGTCGTTCAAAATTATCTAGACAGCATTCAGAATTGGGCAGACACATGGCAAATGACATTTAATAGAGAAAAGTGTAAAGTATTGCATGCAAGCAATAAAAATGTGCATTATAAATATCATATGGGAGATGCTGAAATTGAAGAAGGGAACCATGAAAAAGACCTAGGAGTTTATGTTGACTCAGAAATGTCTTCATCTAGACAATGTGGGGAAGCTATAAAAAAGGCCAGCAAGATGCTCGGATATATTGTGAGAAGTGTTGAATTTAAATCAAGGGAAGTAATGTTAAAACTCTACAATGCATTAGTAAGACCTCACCTAGAATATTGTGTTCAGTTCTGGTCACCTCGTTACAAAAAGGATATTGCTGCTCTAGAAAGAGTGCAAAGAAGAGCAACCAGAATTATCCCAGGTTTAAAAGGCATGTCGGATGCAGACAGGCTAAAAGAATTGAATCTATTCAGTCTTGAACAAAGAAGACTACGCGGCGATCTGATTGAAACATTCAAAATCCTAAAAGGTATAGACAATGTCAACCCAGGGGACTTCTTTGACCTGAAAAAAGAAACAAGGACCAGGGGTCACAAATGGAGATTAGATAAAGGGGCATTTAGAGCAGAAAATAGGAGGCACTTTTTTATACAGAGAATTGTGAGGGTCTGGAACCAACTCCCCAGTAATGTTGTTGAAGCTGACACCCTGGGATCCTTCAAGAAGCTGCTTGATGAGATTCTGGGATCAATAAGCTACTAACAACCAAACGAGCAAGATGGGCTGAATGGCCTCCTCTCATTTGTAAACTTTCTTATGTTTTTCTTATGTTTTCTTATTAGGGTAGAGGGGACAGTAACGCGTAGACCAGAGGGGACAGTGCCACCTGCTGTTTTGTTATGGTTTGGCATTTAAACGGTTTAAAATGAAATAAAAAGTGGTTAGTCATTCAGAGGACTCCAGAAGGCCGACATTGATAATATAAATAAATAAATAAATAAATAAATAAATAAATAAAATTCCACCGCACCCTACACAAACATTTGTTTGACCCATGGTCCGCACTCTAGTAATATCTAGCTATATCTAACATTATCAGCGCTGTGAATGCAACAGAACTCGGAATTTGTGGAGATTGCAAAAAAGATTTCTATTTAGGCTAGATAGTTGTTAGCTTGGTTTATTCTCTATTAATTACATTATATTCATTAAAAAAATGAAAGCGAGAACCAGACCGTTCTTATTGTTTTTATATATTTTTTGAATAGGGGAAGTCAGCAGGGTGATGTTCCTGCGTGGGGGTAGGGGGACAGGCAGGCATGAACGCGTTTAACTTCAACACCAACCCTAAATAAAATGTTGTTCCTGTTATTAAGCAGTAGTATAATCGGAAGCAGTGGTATTTAAAAATAACTTTAGTGAAGTAGGCTACAATATTTTTTTCATTAAAAACTTGTTTATTGAAATCAATGTTTGACTTTCATATTGAATCTTGTTGTGTAACTACTCAATCACACAAGTAGTGTAGGAATTTGTTTTTGGTTTGTTTTTGCTGTGCTCAGGGTCTGCGCTGTCCTGTTTGTTTTTTTATTTTCTGCTGTTTTCTTTTTCCTCCTAAGGTCATCCCATTTTTTTTAATGTCAAGTGTCTGTCGCTTACAGTGTCCCAGTGAATTTATTTTGTTAGTTATTTCTTGACATGTTTTTTTTCTTAATGTTTTTTGGCCCTGCGAAGTGTTAAATAATGTTTCTTGATTTTTTTCCCCATTTCACTAACAGGTCAATTTCGTCTTTGTGGAAATGTGTTTTCCTTTTCTTTTTGGCCGGTGCCATAGCTGCATCAAGGTCAGAGTCTGCAGAAGTCAAAGCTCGATCCTATTATATTTGCCTACTACTTCTTCCTGTTCACTATACCACACATTTATCTTTGCCAGATGGATCCTGACTTTCAGCGTTGAGAATCTATTTATAATGAGATGCAAATTCCGATCTCTCCTGTATAATGAGCAGTAATTTATTGTGTTCGTAAACTCGCGGTGATATTACGGTAGAGCTGTTTAGTACATTGTGCGCAAAAATTCAATGAAGGCCGGAGGCTGCGAATTTGCAATATTTACGAACAAGTAAGTAATATTAGTACGTGGAGCCCATTGTGTTTAAATTGATTAATACATTCAGCTAACTAAAAGAACAACCAACTTCAAAACACCAGTGAATGTAAAAAGCTGTGCTAACCAAGGCTTTCAAATCATATGTTTTTTTTTCAAGATAAACACATTTTCTCTCCCTTCTCTAGCAGCATTGTTCTATGTTTTAAATGACGTTTTTGACTCTGTTACTATTGCGGTGCTGTATTCCGGAGTGACCTACTGTATATCCAGGCAGATACAGCAGGGAAATAAAGCATAAAGCATTGTTGTTATTATTTGATTGAATTTGTGTTAATAAGAGGTAAGACCAATCATTTCAGCCTTCTCCAAAGCCCTACTGTGTATGATCTAAACATGAAATTCACAACAAAGGATACAGGGAGTGATGTGGGCATAGAGATCCAGAGAATGTAAATGTACAATAGTGCCTGATCTAATCCTAGAGGTATACAGCTGACTGACTTTGGACAGCAACCGGAACTTGTAAAGATATTGCAGGTTTATTATTACAAGAATGTCAAAGCTGTCACGATAGATTACATCCTTATGTCATTAATTAGGACTGGGATGAGATGTTGTTCTTATTTCAGACTGCTTAGAGTAAATGTGGTCAACATGTCCTAATAGACTCTAGTAGTTCCCGCACCCCCTCACTATACACTGCTTTCACATCTGACCTTGTAGAGGTCTGTACCTCCCATTCATCAACGCATATATTGACCTACCTGTCGGAACATGTATATTGAGAATTCTTTATTCAATGAAGTACATTTCTGCTGTTTTGCTCATGGTGTAACGGTGCACTGTACTGTACAGTACGCTTTCCTGATTGTTTTATCAAGCCCTGTTAAGAGGAAAAAGGCTAAAAAATATACAGGTTTGTAAAGATGAGGGGCAAATTAAGGAGCTATTGAGCAAATGAATATCCACTCTAAATACTAGACAGCCTAAATTTCTCTTGCACTGGAAATTATTAACGAATAATGAAGAAATCATGTGCATCCCACATCCAATTTATTTTTCGCTTGGGGAGACACATGTGTAAGTGCTTGTTGCTACGGACACCCACTCCACTTGTACATTTATTAAGAAGGGGCTTGTGATTGAATAAGACATGGGCGCTATAAATTCATTAGCTAATAAGCTTATGCGTGATGCTCTCTGTTTGGCTTGAAACCATGACATATGACAGTGCTGCACGACACCGGCCCTTGAAACCCATTCCAGTCCAGTTCTTTACTCCAAGCACGTCCCACCAAGAGTCAGATAACTCATTTAGGACATGATTGGAATGGAGACATTTTGCCTGTCTGAATTTAAAGTTTCAGTTCACTACTGTTCTGAAGCAGTATGCTGCTGGTCTTCAGGCTGTACTAACACAGTGGGCAGTTTGCACGCCTTCTCAATATCCCTGCGTTGTCGGATTTCAGCAATGAAGGAATGCGTGTGGATTCCTCTCATGGCAGCGTGAGTTTATTATAAACTGGGATGGTGTGTGTGCTGCAGTGTGTGTTGTTTGTGCACAGTGAGCTGTAGGGAGTGCAGTATCACAGCATCGTCACCGGTTCCTCCTGCCCTGACAGATTCATGTATATCCTGAGCTGCAAGGTCTACAGACCGCGAGGATGCTCATCGACACCCGCCAGTGGGGGGCTGTCAGGCATCCAGCCCAGCGATGACACAGGCTGCTCCCTTAGTAAGCGAACTGAGGCTAGTAGACAATAAAATGTTGAGGGCTGTCCAAGAGCCTGCTATTAACACTCAAGTGATGGTAGATAGCAACAGCATTCTATACATCTTACTGTTTTACTTCTGCTAGCCACATAGGTCTCAAGTGTGCAGTTTTGAAAGAAACACATGGTTTTCATTTTAAAACATGATATCTGGTACTATTTTACTACACTTACACTTCCTACGTTGTTTCACCTCAGCAGTGTTTTACTGGGTCATGCCACTAGCTGAAAAAATGCCAGTCATGAGGGGAAGCAGCTGATAATTACCAAGCAAGTGCATCACTAACTGAAAGCATGGCATGTAAACAGAGATTTCTTTAACCAAGTGTCAGGGCCGGCCTTGCCTATGCAGCCTATGCGGTCGCATAGGGCCCCGCGGCTGAAAAGTCTTTCCCTCCCGATTTTGAATTTAAATGCTAGTTCTATCGTCTTGCACATGCTGGCACTATGGGTACGCTACAGCTTTAAAGCACAGTAGTGTACTTTGCTACAGACGGTACTTCCCAAACACCGCCCACCCCCACTTACACATTTCTGTGTAAAGCTATACACAGGTAAGTAAGCGACACATCATGTGTAAATTAATTTCCCATAAAATAGTTTATTTGTCTCCTTGTTCCGAGTTGTCAGGTGGTGCAATTGGAGTATAAATAAACTAATAGGTTTGCAATTTAGCTGCCGTTAATGTCATAGAAACATTCTCTTTCAATGCACTGTATATTGAGAATTCTTTATTCAATGAAGTACATTTCTGCTGTTTTGCTCATGGTGTAAAGGTGCACTGTACTGTACAGTGCAGTCTAGATGATACTATGTCAGTGCTGCTGCAGTATATTACCCAGTTTAAGCGACCGAAAATGCAGACTAAAATAAAACTACTGAAAATACAGCAGCTAGTGTGTGTCTTGTGTCAATCAAGAAGCGAGTGATTAGATGTCCGAAAGAGGTATGAGCAGTTTCAAACTGTAAGTGAAATTCAAATAATGAAAGTTTGAGCGATGCAGCATGAAGACATCCTGCTACATCATTGAAAATAATATTGCATTGAAAATGTCTGAATGTTAGTTTACTTACCGTAACCCTGGTTCCCTGAAAGAGAAGACGACCACCACTACATTAGGTATCAGATAATGTATACCAAAGCCGTCGCGAGAGAGAAGGAATGGCAGCATATGAGGGACGCACAAGCACTGTCTAACCCAGAGGTTAGCGGTGTGAACTTACACCCTCAAGGAGCCTTGTGCCTACAGAAGACAAGGCAGGGTCTACCACATTAATACAGTAGAACCTGGAGAAAGTATGTGGTGTAGCCCAGCTAGCCGCAGTACAAATGTCAGACATCGAGGAACCTTTAAAAAGGACCCAAGATGTAGCCAAACCCTCTAGTTGAGTGTGCGGCTACCCTACCAGGTGGGGGCAAGCCAGCACCATTATACGCAGTCGACACTGTGTCTGCAATCCAGTGTGACAGACGCTGCTTAGAGAGGGGCTGTCCTAGGGTCCATGTTCCGTGACAGACGAAGAGCTGGTCAGATTGACGCAAAGCTCTTGTCCTAAGTACGTAGCATCTCAATTATTATTATTACTATTATTATGTATTTCTTAGCAGACACCCTTATCCAGGACGACTTACAGTCATAAACAAAAATGCATTTCAAGCAAACAGAGGCGGATGAAAAGACTCCAGTTCCACAGACTGATTAACGTGGAAAGCTGTAATTACCTTGGGGAGGAAAGCAGGGTTGGTGCGCAGCGACACCCTGCTGCCATCCTCCCAAATGCGCATGCAGGAGCTGTGCACAGACAGCGCCTGCAGCTCACTGATCCGCTTAGCGGAGGTGATAGCTAAGAGGAAGGCTGTCTTCATAGACAGGTACTATGGTACAGCTCTATGGAGTGTAAGGGCTCAAACGGGACCTTTGTTAGAGCCTCTAGTACAATATTAAGGCTCCATTCAGGGAGAACAGTCCTCCTAGGAGGGCGTAATCGGCATGCGCCTTTAAGGAAACGGGTAGCCAAAAAATGCCCACCCAGAGACATAGAATCTACGGGGGCATGGCAAGCAGATATAGCCGCTAAATACACCTTCAAGGTGGAAGGTGATCTCCCAGCACCAAGCAGTTCTTGCAGGAACTGCAAAATGACTGGCATAGGGCAAGTAATGGGGTCATGGTTTCTAGCCAGACACCAAGCTTGAAAAAACTTCCACTTATAGGTATATAAAGACCTAGTGGAGTCCGCCCTAGCGCTCTGCATCGTACTCAGGGGCCAGACCCATAACTGGAACCTGCCTGGTTCCGGGTGCCAAAGAGAGCCCTTTGCCTTACTGAGGAGATCCAAACAAAGTGGAATCTCCCAGGGCTGGCCGTGTAACAGCTGGCACAGGGTCGAAAACCAGATTCTCCTGTGGCACTTGGGAGCCACTAGGAGAACTGACGCTTTCTCTAACCGGACTTTCTCCAGAAAAGCCGGGAGCAACGGTATAGAAGCAAAGAGATCGACCTGCGCCTTCCCGAACCATTCCCAAATGAGCTCCACTGTCTGAGGGTGGAGTCGCCACTCTGACGGATGCAGGTCGCTTCTGGAGAGGACGTGTGTCACCCGCAGGGACAGTAGGTTCCTCTGAGCCCATATCAATAGTTTGAAAGCTATACGATGCAACCCCAGGGACCATAGGCCTCCCTGGTGGTTGACATACGCTACCACTGTTGTGCTCTCCGTCCAGATCAGCACATGTGTGCCACTCAGCACTGGGAGGAATACCACTTACAACTCCAGCATGTTCACGTGCAGGGATGCCCAGCGGTCGACCAGGATCCGCAGACTCCCCTGCTTTCCCAGATCGCTCCCCAACCCAGGTTGGAAGCGTCTGTCATCACCACCTGGTGGTTCAGTACTACTCCCATTTGCACACCTTTGCGCAGGTGAGAGGGGACCCTCCACCAGCGTAGGGCTGCTGAGCACGCATAAGACACAGTCAGCCGACGGTGCCTGTCGCGTTTGGCATTGAGGTGAAACGCATTGAGCCACGCTTGTAACGGGCGCATGCGAAGCAGACCCAGCTGAATGGCTGCTGTAGCTGCGGCCATCGGACCCAATAGTTTCTGGCACAACCTGAGGGTGACCTGCGATCCCTGTCAAAACAGGGAAAGGCAACCCCGAATAGCTGCAACTCTGTCATCCGACAGGTATGCGCGCATCATAGCACGGTGGCGAGCACCCAGGACTCTGAAGTGCATAGGTGCCAGTACTGCAGCTGTTGTGCCTGCTGGGGCTGCTGATGCTGAGATGCTGGCTTGTGGACCGACCACGACCTGCGTTCCCTCTGCCCGCCGGTTGGGCTCGGTTACCTGCTGATGTGCCTTGAAGGCGATGCCTTATGTCACCCAGCGGAGCTGTGGGGACTGGAACTGTTCTGGTGACAGTTCGAGTCTGAGAAGCTCACCAGCGGCTCGACCTACCCCATGCAGGAGCACAGGGAGGGAGCAACGCGGCCACCTGACGGGACGCCTTGCGTTCACGGTGGGATTTTTGCAAAATCTCCTCCACAGCTGGCCCAATGGTATGTCCCGGGGATTTGGGCGCGTCCAGCAGTGCAGCCTTATTCGCATCAGGGACTCTGGCCTGTGACAGCCACAGATGTCTACGAGCTACGATTAAGCTAGCCAGGCTCCAGCCCAGGGCTTGCCCTTGGAGGCCGGAGATCTGCAGCAGTGTACCGGACAGGAGACGCAGCTCCGAGGCCACAGGCTCAGGGAGTGGGGCCTCACGCAGTACACCATCCAAATACGCGGTCAGCACACTCGCTGTATTAGCTAAGCGAGTTGCCTGCGCTTCTGCTGTGTAAGCTCGTTTTAAATGCGTCTCCGTTACCTGCACTGAGGGTTCAGGCACGCCGGGTCTCTAGCAAGACCACCGACTGGCGGGGCCTTAACAAGGGCCGCGATGGTGGAGTGTACCACCAGGCCGAGCTTATCCGCGCCTTCAAAGGAGGCGAGCGGTGCGGCCTGTTTAAGTACGCTAGGACCCGAAGCCGGGCGATGCCAGGAGGAGCGTACTTCCTCCATGAAGTCTGGGAAAGCCGGGAATCTCTGAGGGCGAGGAGCCAGCGCCTGTGTCCTGAAAACGCACCGGCGTGGTTCTGCCGCTGGCGTCCAGGGGACCTGCAGGAAAGCTGCAGCACGTTCCACATGCGGGCGGCCTGCGCATTTTTCGGAATGTCCAACAGGGAGTCCTGGGACAGGATGTCTGGAGCACCTAGGGCCGCTGACAGTACTGCCGCGGAGGACACGCAGCTTGCCCTCATGGCTCTCTCTAAACAAGCCTGTTTCAGTCTGGGCTGAAAAGCCTCGCAGACACTACATGCCACGTCCCTCTCACCGCATGCAGAGGGTATGTTTATCCTCCTGTGGGATGATGGTGTTACAGGCCGTACAGGGGTGGGACCCCGACATGGGCCTGGCATTGTTCATTAGCACTGGGCACTGCTCGTACTGCGTTTGAACACTGGTAAGTGCTGACGTAGTGTGTACACTCACTAGCGCTACAGCAGAGGTAATAACACTACGTACGGTGTGCTGAGTACCGTGGGCACATAGTGCACCACCTACCGTGCAGAGTATGGGCACTAGTGTAGAACCAGTCTACGTATGCAGCGTGTACTATGTACACCGCGTGCAACGCGTATGCTGAGCTCCGTCGCGCACCGGTATCCTGTTTCACTAGGTACTGAGTAGCACTGTGAGCTATCGCGCTTAGGTTGAGCAGTGCTTACGCAACGAAGCACAACATGCACTGCTTGCCCCGCGGCGTCCCAAGCACCGTGCGCAGTGGGTACCGTACACTACGTGAATTGCGTACCGTGCACACCGTGCCTAACCGCACTAGAGTGGTAGAGGTACTAGCACTTGCGCCCCACATGCACTGTGCGTACCGAGCACTGCGCACACCGAGTACGGGGGCACTACGTACACCACGTACCGTGCGACGATATCGTGCACTACCATGGAGGCGCTGGGCACTATATGCCGTTTACACTGAGCACTTGTGCACCAAGATAATATATATCACGGGCTATGCGTGCGCTACGGTACCGCAGCACTGGGGAGGCCGCTACGCAAAGTGTGTACCCTAACCGCGTGGTCAACACACACACCTGGACAGCGCAAAGCGTGTACCGGGGGGGACGAGGGCCGAAGCTGCGGTGGGTGAGTTTAAGCAGACAGTAATACACATTCTTAGAAAGATAGTAAAGGAGAGAGAGTACACCGTTTGTTTACATGGCCCGACTCACCACAGTGGTTCAGCTCGGCCGGCAAGGTCTACTCGACAGCGGGGATACGGCAAGGCCTAGCCCCGAGGAAGACACGTGTACTCTCAGGAAGAATAGACAATCATTCGCGGATGACTGCACAGGCAGTCGCTCACATAGGACAGACAGATATAAAGAGCGGCCTACCACGCAAGCAGGGAGGCCACTGAAAGACAGAAAGATAAAAGGACTCAGTCTTTTTAAGTCGTTGATTCCAGGAAAGCGGCAAGCCAGCTTTCAGCACGAATGCCAGGGGAATACAACTGACTCGAATTGACTCGAGAAGTTATTTTCTATCAACACGCTCAGCTCAACACAGAGCCGTCTTGAGAGGGAAAAAGAGGGAGATCTTCCTGTGAGTGATGGTTTTATCCCCTTGGTGGGCAGGACAGAGTGCGTCATCCCAGGAAGGGGCCTTCGGCAGCTCTGGTATACAGAGCTCAGTAATACCTACCTCAAGGGCAGGAATATCCCATCCCTAATGTAGTGATGATTGTCTTCGAATTGAAAGGGAACTGCATATTTTGACACTGTTGAAAGGAGAGAGGACCGTTACGTTTTTGCTGCATTGTTTAAAATGATTTTAAATTAGTGGCAACCCAAAATGAATTTTACGTACAATCTTTCCAGTTTATTTACTGCCTTTTTATCGTGAATTATTACAAATATTACTCAGTCAATACTTTGGACGAAGGCTTCATTTTTTAATTTTTTTTTTCATAATGGACATTACATAAGAACAAAAGAAAGTTTACAAACGAGAGGAGGCCATTCAGCCCATCTTGCTCGTTTGGTTGTTAGTAGCTTATTGATCCCAGAATCTCATCAAGCAGCTTCTTGAATGATCCCAGGGTGTCAGCTTCAACAACATTACTGGGGAGTTGGTTCCAGACCCTCACAATTCTCTGTGTAAAAAAGTGCCTCCTATTTTCTTTTCTGAATGCCCCTTTATCTAATCTCCATTTGTGACCCTTGGTCCTTGTTTCTTTTTTCAGGTCAAAAAAGTCCCCTGTGTCGACAATGTCTATACCTTTTAGGATTTTGAATGTTTGAATCAGATCGTCGCGTAGTCTTCTTTGTTCAAGACTGAATAGATTCAATTCTTTTAGCCTGTCTGCATCCGACATGCCTTTAAACCTGGGATAATTCTGGTTGCTCTTCTTTGCACTCTTTCTAGAGCAGCAATATCCTTTTTGTAACGAGGTGACCAGAACTGAACACAATATTCTAGGTGAGGTCTTACTAATGCATTGTAAAGTTTTAACATTACTTCCCTTGATTTAAATTCAACACTTCTCACAATATATCCGAGCATCTTGTTGGCCTTTTTTATAGCTTCCCCACATTGTCTAGATGAAGACATTTCTGAGTCAACATAAACGCCTAGGTCTTTTTCATAGTTCCCTTCTTCAATTTCAGTATATCCCATATGATATTTATAATGCACATTTTTATTGCCTGCATGCAATACTTTACACTTTTCTCTATTAAATTTCATTTGCCATGTGTCTGCCCAATTCTGAATGCTGTCTAGATCATTTTGAATGACCTTTGCTGCTGCAACAGTGTTTGCCACTCCTCCTATTTTTGTGTCATCCTCAAATTTAACAAGTTTGCTTACTATACCAGAATCTAAATCATTAATGTAGATTAGGAATAGCAGAGGACCTAATACTGATCCCTGTGGTACACCACTGGTTACCTCGCTCCATTTTGAGGTTTCTCCTCTAATCAGTACTTTCTGTTCTCTACATGTTAACCACTCTCTAATTCATGTGCATGCATTTCCTTGAATCCCTACTGTGTTCAGTTTGAGAATTAATCTTTTATGCGGGATTTTGTCAAAAGCTTTCTGGAAATGTAAATAAACCATGTCGTATGCTTTGCAATTATCCATTGTCAGTGTTGCATCCTCAAAAAAGTCAAGCAGGTTAGTTAGACACGATCTCCCTTTCCTAAAACCATGCTGACTGTCTCCCAGGATATTGTTACCATATAGATAATTTTCCATTTTAGATCTTATTATAGTTTCTATAAGTTTCCATATAATAGAAGTCAGGCTTATTGGTCTGTAGTTACCTGGTTCGGTTTTGTCTCCCTTTTTGTGGATCGGTATTACGTTTGCCTCTGTTATGCTAAAGTTATTTAAAATTGGATAGGAACAGGTCGACATGTGGGGCATGTTGTCCATGTCCTCCTTTGTAAAAACCTGTAAAAAGTAATCATTTAATATATTTGCTATTTTTTTCTTCATCTATGATTTTGCCATTTGTGTCTCTTAGACATTTAACCTCCTCTTTGAATGTTCTCTTGCTGTTATAATATTGGAAAAACATTTTGGAATTGGTGTTAGCCCCCTTAGCAATATTGATTTCTATCACTCTTTTGGCCTTTCTAACTTCCTTTTTGATTTGTGTTTGCTGTTCCAAGTACTCTTTCTGTGTACTTTGTTTTTGGTCCCTTTTAAACGCTCTGTAAAGTGCCTTTTTTCGCTGAATATTTTTTTTTAATTGATCTATTAAACCATTTTGGCCATTTTGTTTTAGATTTATATTTGTCTACTTGTGGAATGTAAGTTTTTTGCGACTCTAGTACTACATTTTTAAAAAAAACAGCCATCCTTTTTCTGTGGATGTTTTCTCTATTTGACTCCAGTATCTACTTCTGTTAGTCTCTGTTAGTCTCTGTTTCATACCTTCATAGTTCTAAAATTGTAAACTTTAGCTTTAGTCAATACTTTTGGGGTTTTAAAAAATACTTCAAATGAGACCATGTTGTGGTCTGAGTTTGCCAATGGCTCTCTGACCTCTGTTTTAGTTATTCTGTCTTCATTATTTGAAAAGACTAAATCAAGGCATGCCTCCCCTCTAGTCAGTGCCTTGACAAATTGCGTTAGGAAGCAGTCATTTGTCATTTCCACCATTTCAATTTTGTCCGTCATGCTCCCTACCGGGTTCTCCCATTTTATACGGGGGAAGTATGAAATCCCCCATTAGTATGGCTTCTCCTTTTCTACACGCATTTCGAATGTCATTGTATAACAGATTATTTTGCTCAGCGTCTGAATTTGGCGGTCTATAGCATGCTCCTTTTATTATGCCCTTTGAATTTTTGTCCATTATTCTGACCCATATTGATTCTGCATTGTTTTCTTTGTCCTGATTTAACATCTGGGCTTCAAGACTATTTCTTATGTATAGCGCTACCCCTCTGCCTCTTCTGTCCTGCCTGTCTTTCCTATACAGTGTGTACTCACTAATATTATATTCGTCTCCATCACTCTCAGACAACCAAGTTTCTGTAACACCTATCACATTGTAGTTACTTGTTAGTGCAGTAGCTTCAAGTTCTAACATTTTGTTTCTGAGATTTCTAGCATTATGATAAATACATTTAATAGTTGTCTTACCTGAGTTGTTGCCCTTGTTTTGATGTGGTCTCCCTTCTGTTTTTTTTGTTTTCTCCCCCCTTCCTTTCTAGTTTAAATGCTTGTGAACCTCCTCAAGGATCCTTTCTCCTAGTAGATTGGTTCCCTTTTTGTTTAAGTGAAGTCCGTCCCACCTATATAGATAGTCCTTGTTGTAGAATGTGCTCCAATGTTCAAGAAAGATGAAGCCTTCCTGTGTGCACCACGATTTCAGCCATGCATTTTGACTGCGTATTTCCAGCTGTCCATATGGTCCTTTGCAAGGTGCCGGCAGAATCCCAGAAAATACCACAGTTTTGGTCTTGTCTTTTAATTTCCTTCCTAGCTCTCTGAATTTGTTTTGCAGGGATCTTGGTCTGTCTCTTCCAATGTTGTTTGTACCAATGTGGACGACTACTACCGGGTCGTCTCCTGTTCGTTCTAGGAGCCTGTCCACGTTCTCAGTGATGTGCTTGACAGAGGCTCCTGGAAGGCAGCACACTGTTGTAGTAAGGGGGTCCAAACTGCGAACTGAACTTGCTGTGTTTCTCAATATGGAGTCCCCAACAATCATGACCTCCCTTCTTTTTGCTGCCTGGTCAGCACTGTTTATAGGGTCCTGGATGTTGTTCCTTTCATTCTCTTGATGTTGGTTTTGGTCATCTAAAAGTTGAAGTGCTCAAATTTGTTGGATGTTTGGATTTCTGGTGGTTGTGTTTGACAAAGTTTTTTTTCCCCTGCTTCTGCCTATCTGAGCCCAGCTCTTTCGACTCTCTTCCGTCTTCCTGGTGACTTTCAGTCTGCTAGGGGTGCAGACTTCCATGAATTGTGGGTGTGTCGTTTTTAAATGAGTGCTTCTTTACTTAGCCGTCATGTTCATAATTTGGAATGTGTATGTTTTTTTCCTGCTCCTCTATCAGTTTATCAAGGTACAGTACTGTGCAAAAGTTTTAGGCAGGTGTGAAAAAATGCTGTAAAGTAAGAATGCTTTCAAAAATAGACATGTTAATAGATTATATTTATCAATTAACTAAATGCAAAGTGAGTGAACAGAAGAAAAATCTAAATCAAATCCATATTTGGTGCGACAACCCTTTGCCTTCAAAACAGCATCAATTCTTCTAGGTACACTTGCACAAAGTCAGGGATTTTGTAGGCATATAGTCAGGTGTATGATTAAACAATTATACCAAACAGGTGCTAATGATCATCAATTCAATATGTAGGTTGAAACACAATCATTAACTGAAACAGAAACAGCTGTGTGGGAGGAATAAAACTGGCTGAGGAACAGCCAAACTCAGCTAACAAGGTGAGGTTGCTGAAGACAGTTTACTGTCAAAAGTCATACACCATGGCAAGACTGAGCACAGCAACAAGACACAAGGTAGTTATACTGCATCAGCAAGGTCTCTCCCAGGCAGAAATTTCAAGGCAGACAGGGGTTTCCAGATGTGCTGTCCAAGCTCTTTTGAAGAAGCACAAAGAAGCGGGCAACGTTGAGGACCGTGAGCGCGGTGGTCGGCCAAGGAAACTTACTGCAGCAGATGAAAAACACATCATGCTTACTTCCCTTCGCCAATCGGAAGATGTCCAGCAGTGCCATCAGCTCAGAACTGGCAGAAAACAGTGGGACCCTGGTACACCCATCTACTGTCCGGAGAAGTCTGGTCAGAAGTGGCCTTCATGGAAGACTTGAGGCCAAAAGCCATACCTCCGATGTGGAAACAAGGCCAAGCGACTCAACTATGCACGAAAACACAGGAACTGGGGTGCAGAAAAATGGCAGCAGGTGCTCTGGACTGATGAGTCAAAATTTGAAATATTTGGCTGTAGCAGAAGGCAGTTTGTTCGCCGAAGGGCTGGAGAGCGTACACAAATGAGTGTCTGCAGGCAACAGTGAAGCATGGTGGAGGTTCCTTGCAAGTTTGGGGCTGCATTTCTGCAAATGGAGTTGGGGATTTGGTCAGAATTAATGGTCTCCTCAATGCTGAGAAGTACAGGCAGATACTTATCCATCATGCAATACCATCAGGGAGGCATCTGATTGGCCCCAAATTTATTCTGCAGCATGAAAACGACCCCAAACATACAGCGAAAGTCATTAAGAACTATTTCCAGCGTAAAGAAGAACAAGGAGTCCTGGAAGTGATGGTATGGCCCCACAGAGCCCTGATCTCAACATCATCGAGTCTGTCTGGGATAACATGAAGAGAGAGAAGCAACTGAGGCTGCCTAAATCCACAGAAGAACTGTGGTTAGTTCTCCAAGATGTTTGGGCCAACCTACCTGCCGAGTTCCTTCAAAAACTGTGTGCAAGTGTACCTAGAAGAATTGATGCTTGATGCTGTTTTGAAGGCAAAGGGTGGTCACACCAAATATGGATTTGATTTAGATTTTTCTTCTGTTCACTCACTTTGCATTTAGTTAATTGATAAATATAATCTATTAACATGTCTATTTTTGAAAGCATTCTTACTTTACAGCATTTTTTCACACCTGCCTAAAACATTTGCACAGTACTGTATATATTCACCAGAAAAACACAAGTGCAAACTAAATCCATGGTGCATTAAAACAGAAACTTGCCAACTACTGCCATGAATTGATAGAATTAACTTTTTCATATTTAATCTGTTTCAAAAGTTTTTAAATTTCAACATTAATATAAATATAAAATTACAAATAAATATTTTAAATTTATAATAATGTTGAAAATGAAATAAATCATATTTGTATTTAATTTTATATTAATTGACAGGGAGTCACCACAATAATTATGAGTGCAGCCGGTAGTAACAGGGACAGGGACAAGGGGCGTAAATACCCCTCTGGAGCTCAGAAGAGAAAGGTGAAAGCAGACCGTCCTGAAATGCAGAAAAGCCAGGAAAATGCAATCTTAAAGTTTGTGAAGTTGGACCAAGGAGAAGTAGAAATGAACCTCCAACTACTTCTTCTGAAAGTATTGAGCTTAATATAAAAGTTGCCCTAATGATGATACAGAAACTCCAAATCTACTTTGTGGCATTAATTTGGCAAATGAAAATGAAGAAGCCCATGTTGATGAAATTGACAGGCCTAGGGATGCTGAATCTGAGTATTCCTGCATGACTGATTTGGATGATTAGTGATGCTGAATCTAAGTATTCCTGCATGACTGATTTGGATGATTAGGGATGTTGAATCTGTATGACATATCTGCCTTGAAGAACATGGCACATGCAACACTTCTGGATCACTGCAAAAATCTAAAGCAGGTTCTGACACATTAACAGATCCATTAACAGATATTGATGATAGTGACCTTTGAGGAGCTCAAACTTTTGCCAGGAATGCTTCTATCCAGTCTCACTGCCATGGAAACAATAACGTTTCTCCATAAAAATGGCCTAAAGGCAGTGTTCCCACAATCATTCATTGCACTGAGGATTCTACTTACCATGCCCATCACAGTAGCTTCTGCAGAAAGAAGTTTCAGTCGTCGAAAGCTGATAAAAAATAACCTAAGATCCTCCATGAGTCAAGATCGTCTGACAGGTTTAGCAATGATTTCCATTGAAAATGACATTGCCAGAAGACTGGACTATACAGGCTTAGTAAACACCTTTGCAGCACAAAAAGCAAGAAAGGTTCATTTCTAATGATGAGACTTTTTTTTTGGCTAGTTGTCACATGGCTGAAGGGGGGGAGGCCCACAAATAGGTCAGGCCGGCCCTGCCAAGTGTATACTAAAATAAAAATCCATGTTTACTATGACACATGTTTCTTTCAAAATTGCACATTTTAGACCCATATAACGAATGGAAGTGCCCTACAGTAAGGTTTCTGGAATTATGTTGTTAGCTACAATCAAGGAGAGCCAAAAAAGCTTTTAAAATCCACTGCTTTTACCTCTTCATAGCCATTTTTGGCTCTTTGCTTGTAATTTATAATTTGCAGATATTTCAAAGACAAGACAGTTTGTGTTCAAACCTTAAATGGCTATTAAAGCATCAGTTAGTCTGCCTTTAAAATGAGCTTGGATGATCACACGACACCCTCTTAACATTAACTATTAAAGCCCACACTTATTTACCTTTTTAGTTCAACCTACTGTATGTTTGGAACCCCAGCAGGTTAGAATCAATACATTTTACCTGTTCACAAACATTCCACATGTACACAATCTGTCCAGTTAATAAAGGCACAAGCCATATGAAGATGTTATACCTACGTATCCACGTTATATACAAAAAAGGATCAACCGTGTAAAGATGTACAATTGGCGAAGTTAAACAAGACACAATTGGGGCAAACTTGGACCCCCATTTTAATTGCAGTAGGAACTAGTAGCCCCAATTGTGACTACAGTGTTATAGTTCAAACAAGAGAACAAGAAGAGCAGTAACAAGGTTTTGTGCACTTTCTATCCTCATATAGCCACTGGTTGTATGTGATGTCAGAGTTGTCCAGAAAAAAAATATTTGAATGGCACTGAAACAACTGGGCTACCTGAGGCAATACCCTAGTAGTTTTCCTCCATAGTTTATTCTAACTGTGTTGGAGTAACTATTGCCATTACCAAGAGGTAGTGTAATTCTCAGCTGGAGTGCAATGAATGAGGTGTAAAGGGAGTTGCATTTATTTGCTTGGCTCTTCATTTCAAAAGATCCCAGTATGGCAATAATAAACCATGTCAAAAGCTTGCGTATTAGTGTAGTCTGTCTGTCTGGAGTAATGAGGGTAAAAAGCAATGCACAGAATCAGCACATTTCTCTACATTTAGCTAACCACAAGCAGAGAGCAGGGAACAGGAAGGTGGCTGCCAAAATAAATTAGCCTTCATGTATTTAATTAAATTCTTTATATAGGAGATGACTCACTAAGACTAAACATTTCATTTGCAACAGTGACGCACTGCCTTAACACCACAGTGGAGCCATTAATGAAGCCTGACTGAGACAAAACAGCTTAATCTCCTTGAGAAATGTGTTGACAGATGTGGCATTGGATACAGGTGAGTGCCCAATGCTGTGCAGACTCACGCCACCTATAAGGAGGATCTCATTGGATGAGAAGCAGCTGCTTTATATTTGTGGGCTAATAAACTGTGTTGGAATGTGGCTGGTAAAGTTACTGCATTGTCCACATTGTTACAATTTCCACTGTTGCCCGCAGGGGGTGCTGCTTCCCCTTATCCAAAGCTTACAATCTGTTTGCTGTTCAACAGAGTTTCCATTTGCCTCATGTTGCAAACAACTGATCGGATCATTATCATTGTAAAGGCCTCAGAGTTGTTGCATTACTCTGTTGGCATAATAAAGGTGAACAAGGCTGTTTCTCATGTTTTATGTTGGAAACAACCAATCTGTTAGCTTGAGCAGGGCCGGATAAACCTATATGCAGCAGAACCGGGGCCCCCATGAGGTTGCCGTTTGTTTGGGACATTTTGCAAACCTGGATGCTGCTGGATGGGCCCACACACACATGAAGAGAGGCGCACAGAAGCTTGCTTTTGGTTAATTTTGTGACGGCTTTCTCGATTACAGCATACCTGGTCTCTTTGTATATATATATATATATATATATATATATATATATATATATATATATATATATATATATATATATATACAAACAAACAAACTATATATATCTATATATATATATATATATATATATATATATATATATATATATATATATATATATATATATATAAGAGACCATATATATGATTTCCATTACACGAGAGTACATGTTAAAACTTGCTGATTTGAACTCGGCTCTCACCAAGATAAGCACCAACTAAGAAGTAGTTTTACAGTAAACTAATGTGATCCATATGTGTCTCCATCCATTTGCGCTTTCTTCCATATGATGATGTAGATATCCTTCTGTCTGGTGTTGATGGCTGAAGTGTAATGCTGGCTCCAGGGATCAGCTTATTGCCTCCCTAGCGCATCAGCACACACAACGGATGTGATGCTGGCTCCGGGGATCAACCACAGTGCGGTCTCCCCAGCGCATCAGCATGACAACCATCTGGATTGAGCAAAGTAGGGTACATCTCTGGGGTCTTCAAGTGGGCACCTTCCATCCTCGGTGTTTCATCGACTAGCCCACGACACCTCAAGAGGGCTCGACGGTGATTCTGGTGTCCCAGCATCACCCCCCTCCGTCCCCCACTCAACCAGCCCAGCTTACTTACCTGTACATCAGCGTTTCTTTCTTTCTACTGTGCTTGAGATCCCCAACCAGAATCTTTCTGACTCAACCACAGCCAGTTGCTGCTCCTCTCTGCTGCTTCAGATAAGTTCTTCATTGTGCGATGCAACTCTTGGCCACTGAATCCGACGTCTCTTAGAAACCGTGTTGTAGAGTGTGCCACAAATCCCCGACAACCCACCTCCACTGAGTAAACCCGGACTCTCCATCCTCGCTGTTCCGCTTCAGTGGCTAGTTGAGCATACAGCACTTTCTTCCTCTCATACGCCTCATCTAGAGCTTCCACCCATGGCACTGTTAACTCTACCAGGTGAACAAGGCGTGCTGATCCAGACCACAAGACAATATCTGGTCGAAGGTTAGCGGTGGCAATCTCAGGTGGAAAAATAAGCAGTTGACCAACATCTGCCAGCATTTTCCAGTCTCTAGCAGCTTCCAGTTGTCCTGGGCGAGGACTGGTTTTAATACCTTTTCATGGTGGTTGCTCTCCTGGGCAGAGGAATGTTGACTTTTGTGTTTAATGTTTTGAAGGAACAGGTGGCAACTTATTGGTCATGTTACGCTTGTCTTCCAATGCTAAGGCCAAACATCGCAGCACCTGGTCATGGCGCCAAGTAAGCCGTCCTTGGCTAAGAGCCACCTTTCATCCTGTCAAAATGTGCCTTAATGTTGCAGGTGATGAACACAAAGGACATGAGGGATCCTCTCCTACCCAGAGGTTTAGGTTCTGTGGTGATGGGAAAACATCATATGTTGACCTGATGAGGAAACTGATCCTGCTTGGTTTTGGTTAATTTTGTGACGGCTTTCTCGATTACAGCATACCTGGTCTCTTATATATGTGTGTGTGTATATATATATATATATATATATATATATATATATATATATATATATATATATATATATATATATATATATATATATATAATTCTGCTGCTATTGTATATATTAGCTGCTGGACTTTCTGGTAAACTAACAAAAACACTGACCCATTAACCTCAATGGATGTTATATTATGGACTTTCAAATGCTTTTATACTTTACTGCCTGGGACTGAAGCAGTCTGTGATCCATATTGCATCATTTTGTGTTCTATGTTCCCACAGATGTTTGAATGTTAATTAAAATGATCATTAACAACAGTGAGATTTAATTATCACTCGCATGTGATTTCTGTTCTATGGTACAAGGCAATAAAGGCATACACAGTTTAACAAGCCTCATGCCCAGATATGAACAGCAAAGAAAAAAAGATATCTAATTCAATTCGAAGACGCTTCCTCATTATTATTGATTGGTACTGAAAAAAAGTTTGGAAATATCATCTTGCAATTAACAGGTTCCTACGGTGTTGTGTGTGGTGCACTCACCTATTTCAAACTTTGCATATGATTCGTATCAAATTAACTTTATGCTGGGCTTGTTTGTATCCGAATATCTCACAGGGAGCTCAAAGCAACCCATAAACACATATGAGTGAGTCTCAACAGGGCTGACAGACCACCCTGTAGTGTATGAACTTAAGAGTGCAGAAAATATAAACCGTGTTCACAGCGCTGTATTGGTGCATAATCGTAGAACTGTATGTAACTTATATGGCAGCTCCATAATCGGGAGAATATATATTTTTCCCTTCATAATGACTTTATAAGGTACAACGCCAATCACATTGAATATAAAAGCTTTTTTATGCAATTCTCAAGTCTGCAAAACATAAAAGTGTCTAATTTTGGTTTGAAACTGGAAAATAAATGGTTACTATGCACAGGCATGATGGAAAATACTATAACGTGACTGCACCAGGGGTCACAAATGGAGATTAGATAAAGGGGCATTCAGAACAGAAAATAGGAGGCACCTTTTTACACAGAGAATTGTGAGGGTATGGAACCAACTCCCCAGTAATGTTGTTGAAGCTGACACCCTGGGATCCTTCAAGAAGCTGCTTGATGAGGTTCTGGGATCAATAAGCTACTAACAACCAAATGAGCAAGATGGGCTGAATGGCCTCCTCTCGTTTCTTATGTTCTTATGTTCTTATCTGTATTTGTCAACTTCTTTTTTAATTTTTGTGCAAACTCCATGGTCGAACGTATATTTAAGAAAAATAAAACCATGCTCAGTTCTTCTCAGTGCTGTGAAAGAGCTCCCCCACTCCATATACAATTGGCTCTGCTCCCCGCTCCGCTCCGCTCCGCTCCGCTCGCTCACACTCTCTGTCCCCAACGCAGGGCCGGAATAACCAATATGCCAATAACACCATTTGCTATAATATACATAGGACCCTGTGACAGGATGACATCACTGGCCCGGCTGTTGTAATCAGGAAGAGACTTAGGAGGCAGAGAATGCAGGTTTGTAAACGCTGGCGTGCAAGTTTAATTATAAACAAATGAAAATAACACGGACAGAAACTCTAAACAAAACACATTTAACAAAACAAAGGGCACAAGGGCCAAAACAAAAGGTTATTCAAAACACTCACAAACGTAAAAGGACATGGACGTAAATACAGTACAGCACAGAACATAAAACACATACCTTCACCAACATTAATTCTCACCATCACTAACTATTTCACCACCTGTGATCACCTTATTTATACACCTGTGGCACAAAACACGAAATATGCACAGGGGCGGGGAGTACCCCATCACAGACCCCCAAAATATGGGTTAGCGTAGGGCCCCCACGTCCTTTAATCCAGCCCTGAGCTTGGGGCAATCTGAGCAGATACTAAGGAATGCTAGTGGAGACTGAGACAGTGTGGTGTGAATCACCAATATCAGTGCTCTCTTTCTCCGACTAGTACCCTTTCTCCACCATTACTGTTAGAGACTTTATACAACCCTGCTTTGTGTTTAAAGCAGTGCTGGGCTGGAACCAAGTGTTGATGGTTTCTGTCATTTGAGCCACCTCCCTGAGATCTCCCTGAGATCCTTCTGCTTTCCCATGATTGTTCTTGGAATAGTTGCACACCGCTCTCACACAGCTTATTTAGGCCTAGTGGATCACATGACACTGTAAATTTGCATGCATTGAACTTTACTTACAACTTATAAAGTCTCCATCTATCTCATAACTTTTACCTACTGGGACAGTTTGAGCAACCGTGTTCTGGTTTTGAAATAGCTTAAAAAACAAGACCAACCAAAGCCCCCTGAGCCATAGATTCTTTCAACATGAACATGCATTACACCGCGACTCAAAGACTCCTTCACCCCGTCACACTTTAATAAATGCACAGCTTGTTTTCATTATTATTGAGAGAAAGAAAAACATGTGTGTTGACCACAGCTTTATTTTAAGGAGTGGCTTGAGTAGAAGGAAAAACTAAAGCACTGAATTACCTCTTATTAATGTGAGCAACCTGGTCCCGATCTCACTGTGTTGAAAACCTATTGTTTTGTGGCTTGTGTTTTGTTACTTTTGTTCAGGATATACATAAGAGACCTAAGAGCACATTGGTATGGGTGAGAGATGTGGTAACTAATGTATAATTCTTCTTGTTTAGATTCACTTTGCATCATGTTTCTGTTTCAGTCATCACATCCTGGTGAAGTTTTAAAACTCAGTCTCACCTCCAAGTGCATAATGTGATGTGTGAACCAGAAAAGTGAATCTAAACAAGAGTTCAGATACTCATGTAGGTACAGGAATCGATGGTTTAAACTTTGATCTGTCTATTGCGTTGTATTTAAAAATTCTGCATATAGTCTAAGTTCCAGTTTCGAAAACAAGACAAGCAAAGAACTAAAAGATCACTGATACTGGGAGGGGATTTGAAACCCCTGGTTATCACTCCTTTAAATTCTGAACATCAATCTGAACGGATTCATGCAAAAGTCATCCTTGTAAATGCAAATGATTAGGGAGGTAGCGGGCACCAGCATAGTACAGGGAGGTATGCAGTTCACCTTGCTTGTTTAAAGCAGTGACTGTGTTTCACCATGTATCTCTAGTTTCTCCATTTTTTTCTCTTGTATTCAATTGGGACACAGCTCAAAGTTATTTAATTGGTGCAGTGTTTTCTTTAGTTCAAATACATTCTGTCTTCCTTCTCATAAATCAAAAAAAACAAAACTCATTCTGATCTTCAGATTTTATCGGCGAAGTCAGCACAAACTTTTGTGCTTATTAACTTCAGGTGGCACAGTCTTATGGTCCTACAGGGGTCGCCCACAACTGGAAATAATAAGACTCTATTCTCCTGCAGTCTATATTAGAGTAAATGTTTACAACTAATTATAAGTGTTCGATGGCTACCTCTAATCAAGTGGAGGGTGCAATTCTCGCACACTCTTTGCCCACGAGCAAACAAAGAGAGTAAGAGAACGTATGTTATTGTACTGTATATCCTGGCTAGTTACAGTGCACATTCAAAACCTGAACTAACAGCCAAGCATAAGAGTAATACTGGAAAAAGTCAACTTCTGTGTTTCCCCCCCTTCTCATTATTATTATTATTTTGATTTGATTTCCCTCGTACTTTTCTATTTCTCACGTCTTTATTTAATTTTATCTATTTTTACTTTCTTTTCTTCTCCTTTCCCTTTTTCCTACATGACAAACTACCCAGAGTTGAGATTTGGAATGTGTTTTTGATATCTGTCCCCGGCCCTGCCCCGCCCCGCCCTTATGTTTACTTGTATTTTTGTATCTGAAACAAAAACACATTTTCAATGTGAAAAAACGCCAAATTATAAAAAGGGACAAGCCATTTAAAGTGGAATTATCAAAAATACAAGCTAAGTTAGAAGAAACAATTGGTGCAACCTTGGTCAGCACCAAACAAATAGGCACAACTGTAAAAGTGGTGGGGGCCAAGGTTGCCCCAAGTGTTTCTACAAACTTGACTTGTGTTTTTCATGCGGTTGATCCGCTTTTATTGTGCCTGAAAAACACAAGTCAAGTTAGTAGAAACAATTGGGGCAACCTTAGCCCCCACCGCTTTAATAGTTGGTGTTTTTTTCATGTTGAAAATGTGTTTTTGTTTCAGATATCACTTCTTTTTTCACTTATAACACACACACACATTACGAGAATAGCAAAATCGTTCAACCTTGTGGTATATATATATTTATTATTATTTGTATTTTTGTTTGCGGCGCAGGTCAAAGTGCAGCATATTTGTTGTTTTTATAATTTAAAAACCTTGTGAGGATGTGTGGCTGATCAGCTCTGATTATTTAACTAGCTGACAGTCACACATCCTTAGTAAACTCGTGCAAACTGTGGCCGAGGGGTAATAAGATAATTAACAGCTAGTTAACCCCTCGGCCAGAATATAACAACCAGCAGCTGTCTGTGCTGGGGGAGAGAGTGTACAGCGGAGAGTACGGGGAGCGGAGAGAGTGAGGAGAGTGAGAGAAACTCCATTTAAAAACAACTGCTAAGTATCGTGCTGGTGCTAAAACCAGCACGCTTATTTGTTTGTTTATTTGTTTGGCCAATGTGCCCTTTTGTTTTGTTGTTTGTTTAAATCTTTTGTTTTGTTTTATTATTTAATAAATACGCTGACCTCAGTAGCATTCAGCTTCACCCGCCCTTCCACTGTTTTGTTTCTGGTACTTCCTGGTCCGTGACGTCACCACACACGCCACTCAACAGCACTCGGTCACAAACCTATATTGAGGCAATGTATTGCCATTTGGATAGGATAAGTGTAAATAGTAGCCTAGTCGGCCCAGGACCGTTATGCTGACTGTTGCATTGTTCAATCCAACCGGTGGGGCAACCGTGTCCAGCCAACCTTGAAGAAGAGTGTCGGAACATACTACAGAAGTCTATCCAGAGGCTGATCAGGTCTATGCCTTAACGCTGCCAGGATTGTGTTAATGCTCAGGGAAGTCATACCCGATACTAACTTTGTAATGTTTTCATTTTGACAGTGTGTCACGTTTTATACTGAAAACTTATCATGATTCTTTGATCTGTGTTTTTGTTCACATTTTCTGTGATTTTGTTTGGCAGCTCTGTTTAAAATATTTGATGAAATCCATTAGACCTGTTGCCACCGCCTAAGACAAAAGACGGCAACTCCCGCTAAATAAAAGTCTATATCCCAAACGTGTCTCTCAATTATTCATACTTTATTCATTAAAACAAGGTAAAAACAGGTACGCTGAAGTGTTTCGACATGTTGTCTTCATCAGAGTGTATTGAAAGCAGGACTCATTAGATCTATTAAATGCACCCAGTACTCATTGTCATTTAACACCATATCCGATTACTGAGGACAACGAACATATCCACGTGATATAAACAATCCAAGTGAGGGGTTGCAGTCACGTGACCCCAAGCAGGCTACATACTGGCGGCAGTGCTTAATTTGAGCCGGATCCTGCCGGAACAGGATCCGGCACCTCTCAGATTTGACTTTTTTCGTTCCGGCACCTAATTTGCCCAGATCCGGTACCTCTCGCGGCATGATTTATTATTTTTTCCACTGTTGCACTGTAAACATTCTAATAAAAGCGATCAGAATTAAAGTTGCCTCTGCCTCCTCGTTATTCCCCTCCCCCCCGTAAAAGCGCATCCTATCCTGCCACACCGATTCCAGACCTGCTCTCTTATTTGTACATAAAGGTTATGGGGCGGGCCGGCGAGGTAAGTAACTGATCTAAACAGTGGTGGTCAGCTAGTGAGAGGTCCCTACGTAATCACATCACGTAGCCTAGGCTAGTCGTCGTTACTGAATTTGAAACGTGTCATGGGAAAGGAAAGCCAAATCAAAAATGAGGGGGAAACTGCTCCTGATGGCGATGCCTTAGCTAGCAGCACTGTCTGCGCTGCTAATCCCGCCAGTTCAGCATCACCACCGGCACGTCCTCCACTAGCTAGTAGGCCTACTAGTGAGTCAGACTAGGCGGGAGAGAGGGACGGGGTCGGGGAGGACTAGTGATGGGCATTTCGATTCTTTTTAGTGACTCGATTCATTTGATTCAGTTCAGCTTGGTGAATCAATTCATTTCGTTCATTTGATTCACTGATTCAATGACAAAAAACCAATCAATGTAGACTGCATTAAGATTGTTTACATAGGTTTACTTGAACCGGAATGAACGAGTCGTTCACGAACTGCACATCACAAAAGCTAGGGAGAATCTATATTTGGTTGACTGGGTTCATAAACATTAAATTAAATATAGTTTGACAAAAAAATAATAATATATATTTAGAATCCTGGAGATAACAGTTTGAACCATTAGCATTGTTTAGCCATCAGTACCAATCTAATTTAATTTAATCTTTAAAAAAAAAAAATAGTCAATTGCATTTATTACGTGTTTTTTTTCTATACATTTTTAGTCACCCATTGTTTTTTACAACAACAAAAAAGAGAGGCTCGAACAAGTGGTATTTGTGGAACTAATCACGTTAGGATTAGTTAAGGAATAAGGAATAAGGAAGGTCCCTGGTTCAAATCCCATCTCAGCCACTGACTCATTGTGTGACCCTGAGCAAGTCACTTAACCTCCATGTGCTCCGTCTTTTGGGTGAGACGTAGTTGTAAGTGACTCTGCAACTGATGCATAGTTCACACACCCTAGTCTCTGTAAGTTGCCTTGGATAAAGGCGTCTGCTAAATAAACAAATAATAATAATGTAACTGACGCCATTTTGGCTCACACAGAGTTCTTATCATGCACTAAGTAAGCAGGAATTTGGATCCAACATGGCACATACGGTCTTCAGTTTAATAACACTCAACAAGTTGAGAGACAACCCAGTTTCCTTGTTACAACGAGAGGTAAGGAATCATTTCATGACTTTTAATAGGCTGGTAACTCGACTCCTGTGCGCCACGCAGCTTGTTCATAGGGTGAACCAAAAGAACCAATTCAATGGGCACTCTGATCCGATTCCCATCGTTCACCTTAATGAGTGATTCAAAAAGAACGATTTGTTCGTGAACTACACATCACTAGGGAGGACAGTGCATCCACCGACGAAATGCCCGGAGCAGGTGCAGTTTGGACAGAGACTTAGTTCAAGAAAAAGCAAACGTATAACCCTTGGCTTGTCATGCAAAATTCAAAGCTTGGCTGTACAACATGCAAAAAGGTAGGGAGCTTGGGTCCGGAAAAGACTGGAGGGATGAAACTAGCAAAAAAGTGGGTGGAATGTACAGTAACGTCCTCTGCCTCCGACGTAAAAAAAACAACAAAGAGCCCTCAGAAAAAAGGTTTTTGAACATGCCCGAACCAAGGCCCATTTAGCGGCAGCAAGCATTGTAGCCAAGGCTAAAGATGACACCTTAACACAGGTTATAGTTACATTGTCTGGCTACATTGTGTTTGTCACTTTTTTCTCATGCGTTCGGTACCTCAGAGCCCCGGAACACCCCCTCTCGCGCTCACTATGTGTTCCGGTACCTCCCGATTTACAAATTAAGCACTGCCTGGCAGTAACAACATAGCATACTTCTTACCTCCAGTCACAGGAATTAGAAAGATATAATTTATGATGTGCCAGATACTTGGAATTTGTGACCCCTACTGTGCACCACCGGTGAGCGAGCACACTTTCACGTGATTTGATCAAGTTTCTTTTTTCCTTATAACCACCCAGCTACTTATCCCATGATTTCCACGTGGAGTGCATGCAAGCCCAAATTTGTCAAAGTAGAATATACAGATCGGTACTAAACAGTACATTTCTAATAGTGGAAATTGTTTAAGCAGCTAATGTATGGCAAAGAAAAAGGTTGGTGTTTCTTATGCGTTTCTCTTAAACAGACATTAGGGTGTCCAGGTTTGTTAATTCCTGCCACCCGGACACAGATGCCAATTCCCGGACTGTCCGGTCAAACCCGGACAGGTGGCAAACCTAACTCAGAGAGACAATGTTGAATTCTCAAATGCTCTGCAACCCCAGTATAAACAACAACACACATGCTCCCCACTCATTCACTCACTCCTCATTCCCATGCTAACGGTGTGACCTGTTCCCCTCACAATACATATAACATATATAAAAGACAGACAAGTCCTGCAATAAAGCAATTGTCCTGGTCGTTACAAAATATTTTTTAATTTGAAAGTAAAAATATATGAAAGCATGATGACCTTTATGTACAAAAATCTTCACTAATATACAATTGAAGAACTGTTAAATATTTATTTTCATTTCAGACAGTATTAAATGGCAGTGTTTATTTGCTAGTGAAAAATAAATAAATATCAAGATAAATAAATGCATGTCTATGTATTCATGTATACATTCATTTATTTCAATATTTATGTTAATGTATTTATTTATTTATGTTTTACTTTTACCAAATATATAGGCTATCCTTCAGCATAGTTAATTCTCAGAAAATGAATGTTCCTTTTTGTCCAGTGGGGACCACAAATAGCGTTACTCTCATCAACCAGTATCGAGAGAGGAAACTGTACTTCCTTGCGCCAATAGGGACCACAATCCAGAATAAGGATGACGAAGAACTTGAAAAATCTCAATGTCCCGAGAATTCTCAGCTGGCTGACTTCATCTTTCAAAATACTGCACTGACAGTATAACAACATGCTTGTAAACTGAAGGTTGTAGGTTCAAATCCCACATATTCCAGACTGGTTTTTATATATATAAATATTTTTTTGCAGGCAAATTTTCAATTTTAAAACATAAATAAATAATTTAATATAAATGATATAGATGTCACAATAAGTGTGTTCCCTAGTATATTTCCATGTTGACAAAACAAGTTAATTGTCATTAAACTCGGCTGTTCTGTAATATACACATGCGTGGATAAAAGTGCCTGGGGTCTCGAGAAATACGGCGGAAGAACAAGAAAAATAAAGAGAAGGAGAAGGACATTTTTACCTTACTTTGGCGGCTTATTTCTCTTACTGTATGACAAGTATTGACTTTTGTTTTGCCTCCTCAATACACGTAAAGTGTCCAGCTGTAGAGTCACTGGCAGTTCTCACTGCCTTTTTTCCTCTTGATTATCATTGATTATCATCTTAATCCTCTTGATTATCATTGTTATTATTTAAATGTATTTTTGTATTATTGTTAGTGTAGGAGTGTGGCAGCTCGGCAGGGTGTGTGCTGTGTAGGGAGTATTGGGTGGCAGGGAGGGAGTTAAAATCCTCCCTGCAAACACTCGTGGGAATGTGGCTGGAGCCGTCAATTGAATAAATGTTTAAATGATTAATTAAGGCTTCAGCCACGGGTTATAAAATAGGTGTTCACGGGTGGTAATTTAGAATGTAGTTTGAATTAATGTCTATGTTCGTGGTGGAGGTTAGTTTTGTGTGCTGTGCAGTACTGTGCTGTGGATATATAGAGAAATTATCACTGGTGTTTATATATACTGTTTTGTTTAAACTGTGTGTTTGGCCATTGTGCCTGTTTGTTTTGTTTTGTTATTTGTTTATTATTAAAGTGTGCAAAAGCGAGTTTAAACCTGTAGCTTTCTTGAGTCTCCTTCCTGGTAGAAACAGCTTGCCAGTGATGTCATCCTGTCACAGGCTCTATTGAGTGTTTATTGATTAGTTAATAATAATCTACTGCATTTCTAAACTCAGCACGACTGTAAGTCGCCCTGGATAAGGTCATCTGCTAATAAATAAATAATAATAATAACCCAGTCTGCAGCTCAGCACATAACACAGCAAATGAACAAAGTGTGCCTCGCTATTTACCAGTTCCATATCTGTCATTGCTAACATGTGAACATGGTCTGGCATTTGCAATTACAGTGCAATGACTTTTTGCAAAAAGCAAAAGATTGTTAAAACATTGCTATATATCTGTAATAAATTATATATGTGTGACAGGGAGGCAGTGCTAAAGGCTGCCTCACTGCATAAGAGCTGGACAACCAGAGGTGGTCAATTGGTATCTCCCGACGCCCGGAGCAACAAGATTTGTAGGACGGACAACCAGTTTTGCCTTTTTACTTTGCCCGTCGGACAAGTAGTTTGTATTTATTTATTTTTTCTATGTTCCCTCTGTTGTTTGAAAGGCACGCTGGGTATATTTGTAGAGAGCCGCGCAAGTTTCTGAAAACTGAATTGCGGAAGTCTAGCACATACACAAACATTTTAAAGTGTTTACGTCCCACTCCCTATAGCTTCTGATTGGCTAGCTGTGGAAGAAGCTGATCTTCTGTTGGTTACAAAGAAACCCAGAAATGGCTGCCTGAGGATGAGAGCCTCTGTCAAGACACACGCTAATCTTTTAAACTTAAGGTATTACTTTTTGTTTTTTGTAAATGAGCAAATAAGTTATACTGCTTTCTAAACGATGAACCTGACATTTAAATGCAGCAATCTAGTAAAGTTTAAAAAAAAAATACAGCATAGTTGCTGAGGTATTAGCGGATTTGAAAAAATCGTGTTGTGTAATTTATAACACTTGTGGTCAAGCGTGTACTTGTTTAGAATATGTTTAAAAAAAAATCTAAAGTTTTTTTTTATAAATCTGGGGTTCAGCAGTTATAAAACTATTTACATTAGAACATTAAGAAAATCAGAATTTTGCTTGGCAATTAATTTGTGTCTGTGATGCAACAAACTAAAACACCTGTACATCAGAAGTTGAAATCAGCTTATAAAGAAAGAGTAGAAAAAACAGGCAGAAGCTATTTTTATATTAGAATAACTCCTAAGTATTGCTTATTATAGTTGTACTCTTAGTATGTTACTTAAATGTACTAGCAAATGTGTTCTAAACTGCACTGAAAGAAACATTTTCTTAAAGTATGGTATACATTTGTTGAGGTGAGGTCGGGTCACAGGGAACCTTTTGTGAATTTAATGAACCAGTCAAGCTACAAGGCTAGACCCCCTGTTAATCACTAATTGATTGATTGTGTTCACTGTTAAATTAAACTAAAATCCTACAAGTTATAGTCTACTTATTTTGTGGGTGCTTTGTGCGACGGGGAGGGGCAAGTATTTTTAAGAAGGACAAGTAGATTTTTCTGGCATTTTGTCCTTTGGACAACAAGTCTTTTTCAGAAATTGGCCAGCCCTGACAGCCATGTAAAAATCCCAAGAATGTGATGTGTAAATTGGCTGCCCAGCCCTTAAACTGTGTATAAAAGGTGTCTGTTCATTTCAAGCAGGGCTGCTGAACCAGGAGGACGCCAGAGGTACTGTCCAAAATAGAGTGTGGGAAGAGTGCTGAAATTGTTGCGGAGCTGTCCACTTGCTGAAAGCTGTTGCCAGTTTCCACAGCCAGAAAGATGACACAAAAAAACATCCTGTAAGCTGGAGGGACAAGAGGAAAAGGGAAGAATCCCTCTTGTTTGTTGAACTTTATTTGATTTATTTTCTTTTTTGTTTGTAGATATTGTAATTTTGAGCAGCACTCTTGACTTTTCTGTTGGTTTGAAGATCCACTCAGCCAGTTCAACCAGCCCTTCCCGGGCCAACTCCACGACAACTTCGATTGCCGGTATTTACCACTCCACACTTCTCTGCCCAGATGTCTGCTTCTCTTGTCTGCCGTAGCTCCTGCCTGGCCACTCATTCCTCCGTAACTCCTGACGTTAACTCCTGACAGATCGTTGCTTTACACTCGCCCCCAGTTTCTCACGACAAAACAAGCCCAACCCATGTCTGTATGGGTGTGTAACAGGGGAGTTCTGGACTGACTGTCTGGCACATCCGTATTACTGCAGGTAGAGGGCAGCAGTCTTGTGGGATCCACCTGTCGGTCATGGCGATGACACGGAGAGGTGGGGAAGAGGGTGTGTGTGCTTTCCCTCTCTGAGTGACTGAGGCGGGCCTTGGGAGACTGCTCGGCCCATAAGAACTGGCATGGTTGTGCACTTTCGGGTGGCCGTGTTCGGGAAATACAGTGGTGCTGGCAGAAGAGGCCAGAGTGAATCAAGGAGCAGGCGAGCCCGGCTGAGGGACAGCCTTTCATAAAAACTAATTTTCACAAGCAATATAAATAAATCACGTTACCAGGGGACGTGTGTAGATATCTGGGAACCCTGGCAAACCCCAGTGTATAGGCACAACTAAGTGTAGGACGGAGACCCGTGCTGACCGGCTTAGCGGCAGTGGGGGCACTGCATAAGCAGCACTTTTGTTTGTAGTTTTATTACTGTGTTTTATTTTCCCTTTTTCTTTCGCCTTCTGTTTTCATTATTATTTTTGAGCACTTGAAGGTGCACGGATTGGGATACCTGTGTTGGTAACCCCATGGTCCTGTTTTACTGTCGGCAGTATACAGACCACGGACAACAGCGCCCTCTGCGGGCTAAAATAAATAAAATAAATAAATAAATAAATCTGGGCACCTGTGCAGTGTTTGCAAATAAAATCTTCTGTCTCCTGTGTCAGTGAATACCCCCACCCTTCCATATGTGGTGTAAGAAGTGGGGTTCACTGGCACTGCCAAACCCAAGCAGTGCAATAGCCAAGGGAGTCAGAATGGACCCGCAGCAATTCGCCGCAATGATGGACCTCCTGCGCCAAACCCTGACTGAGATAGGGCAGGGGAGTGTAAGAGCTGCTGCGCCCGACCCAATGTTACAGCCACCATCACTGCCAGGCTGTTGGAGGTAGTGGTGGTCGAGCGGTTCCTGCAGTGCTTGCCTCCAGAACCGCGGGTGTGGGTGCAACGGCAGGCATCCGCCACCCTAGAGTTGGTGATCCAACTGGCAGAGCATTACCAGGCAGCGGAACCAACGCCCGCTAAGCTGCCTGGAAACTGCGCTACACCAGTATCACCCCCTCTACTGGCCCCAGGGAGGTCAAAGGGACTGGGGAGGAGGGGTACCAAGGTCTTTGGACGGAGTGTGGCGGTGGGAGCTCCGGCCCGAGAACTGGGGCAGAGTGGGGTCACCCACGGGCTGCTGCGGTGTTGGACCAGGGTCTCGTGCAGCCACCCTACCATCGAGCCCCTTTGATGGGTCCTGTGTTTCAACCTCCTGCTGAAGCTTCCTGGCGAGAAACCAGTTCACTGCTGTGTGGAACAAGCTGGAAGGTAAGCCACATCGACCGGGATTGCTCTGCTATGGGATGTGACGTCATTCGACCAGGTAAGACTGTTCCATTCCATCAGTCACTCCAGCAGACGGGTTTTGTGATTCCTGTGTCAGTGGATGATACACAAACCCAGGCTCTCTTAGATTCAGGGTGTAGTCAGTCCCTGATACAAGAGAGCTTAATCTCACTGGGCATAAGCAAATAACGGGACAGGTGCATATAAAATGTATTCATGGGGGGGGGGATGTGCGCACTTATCCCAAAATGTATGTAAATGTGAAAATTGGCCAGCAGGTGACGCAAGTACAATTGGGTTTGTGTCCTCGATTGCCGGTACCGGTAGTTCTGGGACAGGACTGCGAGCAGTTTAAAGATTGGTTGGCTGCTGTGACGGCCCCGTCCTCCTTATTGGCTAAGAAAGAGGAAGTAATTGGCGAGATCTTTCCCTTTCGTGACCCGGATTGCTATTGCCACAGATTTAGACCCCGCAAAACTAAACGGGAATGCCAGGCCGCTAAGAATGAGGGCTGGCAATGGAAGAGTCGAGAAGTGTCAGGTGGGGGCGATTGGTGAAGAGACTGGGGGGGAGCCCGCGGAGTCAGCGCAGGGGTCTGGCTCTGCTGCCTCCGCTCAAGACCGACCTGATCCCGAGTTGGATGCCATGGGAGCTGATTTTTTAGCTCATTCCCGTGACTTCCGACTCGAGCAAGGGCGTGACAACGTGCTGAGCAGGCTCTTTGACCAAGCAGCGGTGGTTAATGGTCGTGTGGTCGAGCCCAGACGCGACGCCATGTACCCTCACTTTGAAATTGATCGAGACCTTTTGTACCGTGTTGAAAAATTACCCCAGACGGGGGAAGTGCGTCACCAGTTGCTCATTCCTCAGCCCTTTAAGGATGATTTGTGGCAGCTTGCTCACGCTATTCCCCTGTCTGGTCATTTGGGAACGGACAAGACTAAAGTGAGGCTCGTGACACGGTTCTATTGGCTGGGGCTGGATGGTGACGTCAGACGTTTTTGCGAAACGCTGTGGGTAGTGTCAGAAAGCTAGCCCTAGAGCCATCCCACGAGCTCCCCTGGTGCCATTGCCCCTAGTGGAAGCTCTGTTTGAGCGTATTGGAGTAGATATAGTGGGGCCGCTAGAAAGGAGTGCGGCAGGATACACACACATATTGGTCATTTTGGATTATGCTACGCGTTATCCAGAGGCCATTCCCCTCCAATTTGCGTCTGCTAAATCTGTTGTCAATGAGCTTGTGAAGGTTTTCTCCCGGGTGGGGATCCCCAAGGAAATACTGACCGAACAAGGCACCAACTTTATGTCCCGGCTAGTCCGTGGAACATGTAAACTTTTGGGGATTAAGACCATTAGGACCTCGGTTTTTCATCCCCAGACTGATGGTCTTGTGAAGCATTTTAATAAGACCCTCAAAAACATGTTGCGCAGATTTGTAAACAGTGACGTGCGCTACTGGGACCAGCTGATTCCTCCCCTTCTCTTTGCTATCAGAGAGGTACCCCAGGCTTCCACGGGCTTTTTGCCATTCGAGCTGCTGTATGGGCGGAGACCCCGGGGTGTGCTCGATCTGGTCAGAGATATATGGGAGGAGCAGCAGGACAATTCGACCAATACTGTCCGGTATGTGTTGGACCTGCGCAAAAGTCTTGAGTCTGTGGGAAAATGGGCGCATGACAATTTGCAGCAGGCTCAGCACAGACAGGAGACCCAATATAACAAGGGGCCTGGTTGCGCACGTTTCAGCCGGGGGATAAGGTGCTTCTGTTGTTACCCAGCTCTGAGTCCAAACTTCTGGCGAAGTGGCAAGGACCATTTGAGGTTACACGTCGGGTTGGGACGGTGGATTAGATGCTTATCCCATGCCCCGAGTAGATGAGTTGCTGGAGCGTCTTGGCACGGCTCATTTTATGACGACACTGGATTTAACGAAGGGGTACTGGCAGATACCCCTGACCCCAGAATCCAGAGAGAGGACGGCGTTTTCGACTCCCTTCGGGTTGTACCAATTTAGGACCATGCCCATGCCCTTGGACCATGATTGCACGGAGCACCAGCCACTTTCCAGTGGATGATGGATCGGATTTTGCGGCCCCATCAGCAGTATGGTGCTGCTTACATAGATGACGTGGTTATCCACAGTGAGGACTGGCCGAGTCATCTGGGTAAAGTAGCGGCAATACTGCAATCCTTGCGGGATGCTGGGCTCACTGCTAACCCAAAGAAATGTACCATTGGGAGTCGGAGTATTTGGGGAATCGAGTAGGGAGCAGCCAGATCAGACTGCTGATTGCTAAGGTGAAAGCCTTGCCTGACTGGCCGGTCCCTACAACCAAAACCCAGGTGCGCTCTTTCTTGGGACTAGCAGGCTATTACAGGAAGTTCATCCCGAGCTTCGCCATGCTTGCTGCTCCTTTGACAGACCTCACCAGGAAGGCTGCCCCAAATAAGGTTCAGTGGACGGAGCCGTGCCAGAGAGCCTTTCTCGCTTTGAAGTGAAGGCTGTGTAGCAAGCCAGTGCTATGCAGTCCTGATTTTAGTAAGAGATTCACCCTGCAGACGGATACGTCTGTGACAGGTCTCAGGGGAGTGTTGTCTCAGGAGGTGCAGGGAAGCGAGCACCCAGTCCTGTATATCAGAAGGAAGCTCCTTCCCCGCGAGAAAAACTATAGTACCATCGAGAAGGAGTGTCTCGCAGTAAAATGGGCAGTCGAGTCACTCCGGTACTACCTCCTGGGCGACACTTCACCTGATTACGGATCATGCCCCTTAGCATGGCTTCACGGATGAAGGATAACAGCGCCAGAATCACGCAGTGGTACTTGGCCCTGCAGCCCTATGCCTTCAGGGTAGTCCACCGAGCAGGGAAACTGCATCAAAGCAGATTTTTCTCTCGGGAAGGCATGGGGTTGTAGGATTTTCGAATGGACCGGTGGTGCCATTCTGAGGGGTAGGATGTGTAACAGGGGAGATCTGGACTGACTGTCTGGCACATCCGTATTACTGCAGGTAGAGGGCAGCAGTCTCGTGGGATCCGCCTGTCGGTCATTACGATGACACGGAGAGGTGGGGAAGAGGGTGTGTGTGCTTTCCCTCTCTCTGAGTGACTGAGGGGCGGGCCTTGGGAGACTGCTCGGCCCATAAGAACTGGCTTGGTTGTGCACTTTCGGGTGGCGTGTTGGGGAAATACAGTGACGCTGGCAGAAGAGGCCAGAGTGAAACAAAGAGCAGGCGAGCCCGGCTGATGGGACAGCCTTGCATAAAAACTAATTTTCACAAAGCAATATAAATAAATACGTACCCGAGGGGACGTGTGTAGATATACGGGGAACCCTGGCCAACCCCAGTGTATAGGCACAACTAAGTGTTGTGCCTATACACTGACGGAGACCCGTGCTGACAGGCTTAGCGGCAGTGGGGGACACTGCATAAACAGCACTTTTGTTTGTAGTTTTATTACTGTGTTTTATTTTCCCTTTTTCTTTCGCCTTCTGTTTTCATTATTATTTTTGAGCACTTGAAGGTGCACGGAATGGTATACCTGTGTTGGTAACCCCATGGTCCTGTTTTACTGTCGGCAGTATACAGACCACGGACAACAGCACCCTCTGTGGGCTAAAATAAATAAAATAAATAAATAAATAAATCTGGGCACCTGTGCAGTGTTTGCAAATAAAATCTTCTGTCTCCTGTGTCAGTGAATACCCCCACTCTTCCACAGGGTGTTTCTACAAATTCCAACACGCGACTCTCAAAAAACAAGCATGATTCTGCGTATTATAAGCAGACTTGAAACACCTCGCCCCGCACCTACTGCATCTCCACCAAGAGCGTCTACATCCGGAAAACTGTCAATCAAAGGCTCATTCAGCAGTTCCTGAGCATTCTGGCTCCAACTATAACCTTTCAGGTTACTGCCCCTCTGCAGGCGTCCAGCAGGCCCCCATAGTGGTCCCATCTGTCAAACAGTTTTCTTCCAGCTGCAGGCTTCAACAGGCCCTGCAGCCCCCTTCTATTCCATACCTCAAACGGTTGCCCAGCAGGGCTCTGCTTTTCAATCCACTCTTCCGCCCTTCCCAGCGGTCCTCCAAACTTAACCTTTTAGGTTACCCCCCTCACTGAAAGCTTCCAGCAGGCCCCTGCAGTGACCTCCCTGGCCACTATGAGCATCCAGCAGGCCCCCATAGTGGTCCCCACCCCTCCACCCCGCACTGCAGGCGTCCAGCAGGCCCCTGCAGTGACCTCCCTGGCCACTATGAGCGTCCAGCAGCCCCCCATAGTGGTCCTTTCTCTGTGAAATGCTTTTCTTCTTTCAGCTCATCAGCAGTATTGAGCATTTGGATCTAGAGACTGTTCTTACAGTTAGGAGCGGCTGCTCCCGCTCCCGCTCACAGCAAGCACCTGCATTCCTTACTTCTATGTTGGGTTCCCAGCAAGCCCCATTAGCAGGTTCAGTGTTCTCACCTCAGCTGGGCCCAGCTCTCTTTTTCTCCCCCATAGCTGCTCCCTCCTCCTACCAGCCTTTTTGCGGGACCCCTCAATTCCCCCAGCACTCCAGTTTTTCAATAACCACCCTTTACATTCTCCCTCTGCAGTGTCTGGTTTTTCCCTAAAAACTTGACCTACGCAACCAGATTTTAGCAGGTGCAGATATTAACCTCTCTTCACTACTCACTAACACACTAGGGACATCATATGCGAGTTCTATCCCGACCACCGGCGCGAGTTGGATGAATGTATGCCGATCATTTTAGACTTCTCCGTTAGATTCGGAGTTCCCATTTCTTTGAATACCACAAAGCCTTATCTGCCAAAGCTGCTGCCTGTGGAACCAGAGGATCTACTGGGGTGCACTGGACCAAGAGATATTCCCTGTTTTTTCACAGGTCTTTGACATCTAGCATGCTTGGTATGCGGTTCCACCACTCACCCCACCATTTCCTGCTCCCTTACAGACCCTCCACCCCGTCCCCTCATGTCCCTCCCTCACAATCCTCCTCATCTTTTCATCCCCTCCAGATCAAAAGACGGTCAGGGCCACAATACTACATATTCTGGAGGCCGTCAGATTTGTAATAACTTCAATGAAGGAACCTGTCCTATTCTGCCTGTTACTTCCTTCATTTCCGCTCACCATAACTCCACTATACCCAGTGTCAATTGTTTAATCCCTCACAAAGATTTCTTTCTGCCAAAATCGATCACGCCATATGCTAAATTAAAATTGCTGGTAAAAATGCATGGCTGGCTAAAGCCAATTTATATCAAATGCATTTAAAATCATGCCCATTGATCCTGCCCTCTGGCACCTCTTTGCATTACAGTGGCGTTCCAAATTTTACTTTTCTGTTCGGCTGACGTTCGGCTGCAGAAGCAGCCCTAAGATATTTGATACCCTGTCAGAAGCGCTGTGCTGAATCCTCCTTAATTATCACATTCCTTTTCTGCTGCATCTCCTGGATGATTTTCTTCTCATTGATTTTCCCCACGTTCAATACTAATCGCGGCATTGAGACCGGCTTGTTCTTTTTGGGGGTCTCCGCCTCGTCCAGTCGGCCAGGCAGCGAGCCCTCAAACCAAGTTAGGTTTGATGCCAAATTAATGTGTATATACAACATACTTCTCTGTAAAATTCCATTCTCCACAATAAATATTTGTACTAAAACATTTTGTGATTGGTGTTTGTCCCGAACTACTTAAATGAAGTTCTTAACTAAAGTTCGGGAGGAGGGTCAGACACCAATCTCCGCGTCACCAAATTCAATCATTCAATCCACACATTAGCTAATTAAAATTGTTAGTACTATAAATAATCTCTTCACTTCCCTCTCAGTTGCGTTTCGATTGCATCATAACCCACCACCTCCCCATCTCCACCTTTCTTAAAAACAATTTTAGGTTTTGTCAATGGGGGTCTCCGCCTCGTCCAGTTGGCCAGGCAGCGAGCCCTCAAACCAAGTTAGGTTTGATGCCAAATTAATGTGTATATACTACATACTTCTCTGTAAAATCGCATACTCCGCATTCTCCACAATAAATATTTATTGTAAAACATTTTGTGATTGGTGTTTGTCCCGAACTACTGAATGTCTGTTGGGTAGTGTCTGTGGCAGGCAGTTATGGAACTGCAGCAATAGCTGAGTCAGGCTTTGGACCTGATGAGGTCCTCCTAAGAGGAGGTTCGGGATGTCCTAAAGCAGCTCCTACAACAAGCAGCTGGCACAATGGCAGTCGGAGATACCAAAGATCCGCGCTTGGGCTAAGGTCAAGATACCAAAGATGACCATGGACGATGACCAAGGCATTTCTAACCATCTTTGAGCAGACCACTCAGAGCTGTGGTTGGCCAGCTGACCAGTGGGCCATCTGTCTCGCACCCCTACTAACCAGGGAAGTTCAAGCAGCATGTCAGGCTCTGAGCAAACAATGAGGCTCTCAACTGTTGGACTGTAAAGGCCAGCATCCTGGACTGAGTAGGCCTTTCCAAAGATGGGTATCGACGCCACCTCTGCCACTTGGCCTTCTAAGAGAGTGACCGACCTCACTCATACACCCTGAAGGTCAGGGATGCCTGTCGGCACTGGTTACATCCTGAAGACCGGAGTGCAGAGCAGGTGGCCCTGAAACAGTTCATCCAGGGTCTGCCAAAACCAACAGCTACCTGGATCCAATGTCATCAGCCTCCTACCCTTGCAGACGTCAGTCGACTGACTGAAGACCACCTGGAAGCATCAGACTTGGAGCACCGGAACCTAACGAGTCCACAACCCCAGCAGAGGGCCAAGGACCGTCCGGAACTCCAAAGGTGTCTGGCCCTTGCTCTCCGAGGTTGAAGCAAGCAGTCAGGCAGGCTGGTCGGGGAGTCGGGGACACAACAACCGTACCAGCAGCCCCCTCGGGACCTTGGGATTACCCAAGACAACTACCAAAACTGGCTCCTGTTTTTTCTCAACCCGTCCAACAGGGTCCTTGGTCTCCTCTAAAAGCTCCTGGAGTCTGCTGGGGTTGTGGACAACTAGGACACTGGCAGACAGATTGCCCTGTGATGGAGGTGGAGTTTGCGGGATCCTGTCTGGTGCCCCAGTGATCCGAAAGCAGTCCTCACGAATAAGAATTGAGGGAATTGAGGGAGCATGAAACCAGGGCTCTCCTTGACTCTGGGAGTGGTCAAACCTTTGTCCAGGACAGCCTGGTTCCACTGGGGAAGGGGAGGCATGGGGAGAAGGTGAGCGTGCGCTGTATTCATGGGGATGTTCATACTTACTCTACGGCCTGGCTAAAAGTTCAAATTGGCACAAAAAAACACTCGACTGAGGGTAGCTTTATTCGCCTCGCTACCCTACCCCGTAATTTTAGGAAGGGATTGGCAAAAGTTTTGGCCCTTGTTGACACCTACTGAGGCCAGTCCCAGGGATGAGGTTAGCAGGGAAAACTCAATTAATGAGCTGTTTCCTTTCTCTGAGGCTTCATTGTTTTAAACTCGCTTTAAACCAAGGAAAAGCAGGCATGAGAATAGGCTCGCTAAGATTGAGGGTAGGCCAGTGGACGTACACGATCGTGGGGAACTGGGGAGGAGGAGGCCCAGTTGTTTGGGGCTCTCCTCTAATAGTGATGGCTCCACCAGTGGGGGTGCTAACCCTGGGTCTCCACAAAGCTATCTGGGCTCATTAACCCTGGGGCTGGGGGGCACCTCCTCACCGGTCGAGCAAACATTCAGGTAGAACAGTCCAGAGATGCGACCTTGTCCCGACTGTATGACCAACTGACGGTTTGAATTGGCTCATGCAATCCCCGTGGCGGGGCATTTAGGACGGGACAAAACTTTAGAGCATTGGTGGCCTGATTCTACTGGTCAGGCATCTGGGGAGAGGTCCCTCGCTGGTATGAGCGCTGCCCTGGGTGTCAACTGGCAAGTAGCGGGGTTGTCCCAAGGGCTCATCTGGTGCCATTGCCACTAGTAGAGGCTCCTTTTGAGTGCATCGGGATGGACTTGATAGGACCTCTGGAGAAATCTGCAGCTGGGTACCAGTACATGTTAATCATGCGTTACCCAGGGTTTGTTCCCCTACTCTCTATGTCTGCCCGGGTGATAGCGGAGGAACTTTTTCCCCCTAGTAGGCATTCCTTGAGAAATATTGACAGACCAAGGAACTCCTTTTATGTCTGGGGTGAACTGTGCAGGCTGTTAAAATACGCACCATCAGGTCTTCTGTTTATCACTCTGAAATGGACTGCCTGGTGGAGTGCTTTAATAAAACATTAAAAGAGATGATCTGTGATTGGTGCAGCCCCTTTGTCCTTGTCCCCAAGCCAAATGGCTCAATGAGATTCTGTGTTGATTTTCGAAAGCTCAATGCAGTGTCCAGATTCAATGCCTACCCCATGCCTCGAGTGGACGACTTACTGGATCGGCTAGGCAAGGCTCAATTTTTCACGACATTGTACCTAACCAAAGGTTACTGGCAGATTCCCCTCACACCAGAGTCTAAGGAGAAAATGGCTTTTTCTACCCCCTTTGGGTTGTATCAATTCCGCACTATGCCTTTTGGTTACACAGGGCCCCCGCCACATTCCAAAGAATGATGGATAAAATCCTTCAGCCCCACAAGGGATATGCAGCCGCCTATTTAGATGATGTTGTAAACTTCAGTTCTGACTGGAATTCACATTTGGGTAAGGTGGCTGAGTCCTGAGGGCTGCGGGGCTTACAGCTAACCCAGAGAAATGTGCCATTGGAAAGGGGGAGACAAAATATTTGGGGTACCTCTTGGGGAAGGGACAAGTCCGACCACTAGTTAACAAAGTCATGGCATTGTCGGGTTATTTCGCCCCCGTCCAAAACACAGGTGAGGTCCTTTCTGGGGCTGGCCGGGTATTGTTGCAATTTCTTTTTTTTATTATTTTTTATTTTTTTTTATAAATTTAGTCATTGCCAATTTTTTATTTTCTCCCAATTTGGAATGGCCAATTATTTTTAGGCTCAGCTCACCACTACCACCCGCTGACTCGGGAGGGCGAAGACGAACACACGCTGTCCTCCGAATGTGTGCCGTCAGCGACTGCTTTTTTTCACACTGCGGACTCACCATGCAGCCACCCAAGAGCTACAGCGTCAGAGGACAACGCAGCTCTCGGGCAGCTTACAGGCAAGCCCACAGGCGCCCGGCCAGACTACAGGAGTCGCTGGTGCGCGGTGAGCCGAGGACACCGTGGCCGACTTAACCCTCCCTCCCCCCAGGCGCCGCCCCCTGGAAGCTCCCGTCTGTAAGGGAATAATTGCATAGAACCATTCCTGTACCTGTTTGTCGCCACTCTGTACTACAATTATTCACTGAGTTATATGCTTTAAAGCATTTTGAGTTTATGATCTATTAAGTTTGTAGAAATAAAGTAAATGTATTAAACTGCAGGTACGTGTAGCTGAAAACCAAACTGTGGGTGGTGTGACAAAAGGAACGTGACTCCAGCTTATCGGTTGATCAGGGCGAACCCACCTTTCCACCTAACCTTTATTGTACTACCTTGTAAATACCTGTCCCCTTCCTTAATTACACCAACTGAGCTGACTCCAGCTTATCGGTTGATCAGGGCGAACCCACCTTTCCACCTAACCTTTATTGTACTACCTTGTAAATACCTGTCCCCCTTTCTTTGTTACACCAACTGAGTTGGCTCTAGCTTATTGGTTGAAAGGGAAACCACCCTTTCTCTCTGTAAAGGTATAATAACTGTATGCTAACTCTGTATAGCAGAACACTGCTCGGGTTTCCTAACACTGATGTGTTGAGCTGTTCTCGTTTTTGCAAACTAATAAAGCTTTATATCTCTGAATACCTGGTGCAGTTGGCTCTTTTAGTTGCAGACCTGAAAAGTTCCACGACACGTCCTCGGTCGGCAAAGGAATAGCCTGGACTCGAACTCGCGACGTCCAGACTATAGGGCACATCCTGCACTCCACACGGAGCACCTTTACTGGATGCGCCACTCGGGAGCCCCAATTGTCGCAATTTCTTACCAGGATTTGCAACTCTGCCACTATTTATCAAATGTGAATACACGAATGTCCCGTTCAGAAGCATGCGTACTGTGCAGTATTTATAAACAGAGAAAGCTGTTCTGGGATCCTTCACACACATGCTGGACTCTGTGTATGATCATCAGTGTTAGCCAACAGGCACTGTGAGATAAGCTTACATTCTTTCTTTATTGTGTTAGGGATCTGCAACGACTGTTCTTCTTTGAAATATAAGATAATGTACTTCCATTATTTTATTACTAACACTGATGCTGAAATGCTATTAGTCTTGTTACTGTTTCTTTGAAGGGTAGATTTGTTTTTAACCTAAGGAATATGTATATATCTATCTCTAGATCGTTCAAAAAACGCTATGTGTTACTTATTTTGCTCTTCACTTTGCGTGCTACTGTCATTTTCAACATCTTTACAAACATGCTTCAAAGACAGCTTATGTAGGGTAAAACACAATATGGGTATTAATGGGAGGAGGTTGGGGGGTTCGAATACAAACTCAGATTTAGAAACAGAGATTTACTAACACGAGTTAACAAACACTGTTTTAGATGACTAGAACACATTCAACTGTAGATCAGATCCTAAAGCACTTCCTAATGAAATTATAATGCTGTTATAGAGCAGTCAGCCAGGACCGGAGTTGCCTACCTCTGCTCTACTCACCCCTTTGAAAATATCACCAGTAATAATGGGGACAAAAATAAGAAAGGTGTGCTACTGTCTTTCACCACTTGGAGGAGATGCCGGTCTGTGTTTGCTCAATGATTGTGACACATTCTGACATTGGGGCTGGTTTTAGGGCCTGGTTTTTTGGGCCTTTTACTCCAAACAGTATTACTCATTATTTTTTTAAAGGTGAAAAACACCTGTTAAAGTTACAAAAATAAAAACAAAGACATCCAGTGTTTCATTTAAGGCAGTTTAAGTAAGTTAGGTAGTTTATTTCTCATTTTGTAACTTGAGCAAATGTAAGTGTTGCATCCGGATTTACAGCATGTACAGCTAGGAGTCTTCCAATAGCCCTGATACTGTACTTGCAGACATTTATATAGTTCCAGATTCTGATACACTAAAGAATTCCCAGAACAGGTTCTCCCTGTAGTTGTGTTGAGCCCCCTGTTCTGAAGAACTGCTTACCGTCCGCCGCTGCGATGTCAGGCAGCCTGGACTCTGGCCTGCAGTCCAGTTGTGAGTCCTGCCTGGGTTCCAGCATGGAGGTCTGCTGCCGCTAGTCCAGCTGGCCCTTGTAGATGACTCCATCCAGCCCCAGGATGTCAATCTCCTCCTGGGAAAGCAAACCCATTGTAAATGTGCTGCCTCGCACGCTGCTCTACCATATATACTCTTTACCATCCCTCCAGATGTGTTGGAAAGCCTGAGAAACAAAGCTTCAAAACTAGAAGGCTGTTTCCAGCCTTATACAGCAAAAATAGTGAAAGAAGCATTGCAAAGTATAACAAAGCGTAGTGAAAGCATTGCAAAGCACAAAAAGGTATGGTGAAGCAAACAGGTAAACTATAGTGAATGCATGGAATAACCATGGGAAAAGCATGGGAACACAGCAAGAATACTGAAGTCAACTTGTAGAAGCGGTAGCATGGCAAACCACACCAATGTGCGCTCTCAAATGATTCTGCTCACACATCTGCTTCTAGTCAGCCGAGTGGGGCTTTGGGCTGTTTTGGGGAAACCTTTGTTATTATAATGTGGAACAGTGCCGGTTTTGTTCCCCCATTATTATGAACCTGTGTACAAAATTCCAGATCAACCCAAAAGGTGTTCAGAAGTGAAATGGCTCCCAAGCTTTCATTGAGACGGACTGTACCTTGGATCGGACGGGTACTTCTGGCACCTCCTCCTCGGGCGGTATGATCTCTGTGAACTGCTGCACCAGGGGGTAGCGCCGCTGGGGGAAAATCATGGTGTGGCTCCCCCCACAGCTCCGAACAGGGCCCAGGTAGCTGAGGTCAGACAGCTCCCTGATCCAGTCGCTTCAGAAGAACAAAGTGGTGGTCCTGTAGAACTCCAGGAAGCCTGTCATATAGTTTTCGCCAGCCTCCTAATCTCCATAAATTGTTAGTAAGACCTGATTTAAAACAACCCATCATAAATCCTGGATCTCACCACTGCACCTCAAACAGATGCACTACCTGTGATCATCTTGAAGAAACTGTTACTGTCAATAGTACCACAACAAATAGAGCCTACAGTATAAAACACACCATCTCCTGTAGATCTACCAAACAGTATGTGGGTACTCATCTCAGAAACCACAAGTCGGCTGTAATTACCAATGAGCTGGATCCACCTGCTGCAAAGCACTGCAACTCTCAAAACCAAAGCCTTGCTGATATGAAGATTCTTCCAATAGAAAAAGTGTACAATCCGAACATGTTAGATACAAGGGAAAATCTGCATTCACAGACCGAAGACTTTATTTCCCCATGGACTGAACCTGGAAGACAATGCATCCTTTTAGGATTGGAACTCCACCTCAGAGCTGTCTGTGTCACAATGTTCTTATACAACATTCATCTGTAAGTCACTGTGCAGCTTTCAAACTTAAAAAAACAACATCAGTCTACCCGACTATTTCTACCATGCTATCTGAAGAAGACGGAAGCCGAAACATTGTAGCTAATTCTTACAATAACAGGTTTTAAGTTTAGCAATTACTTTTCTTCTTCTACTACGTGTTTATATACAGCAACAGTGTGTTCATTAAAAATAGAAGGTCGATGATTTAATGAAATGTTACTGACAGTGGTATTATTGATCCGCCATATATACAGTGTATGAATAATGTTGCAATACCATGGTGTTGTGTATTTTGGCTTTTTTATTTGTATTTATTTTATTATTTTTTATGATGGACTGTGACAGAAGTACAATTATTCTTGGTTGTAAATCTCCCTCCTGACCTGTGAGGGTGCTAAGCAGTGAGAACAGAGTTCCCTGGACGGGCTGGCCTGACAGTTCTTTCCCAGGGTTCAAGGGAAGTCGGACAGCTAGGAAGGGGGTGGAACTCTGTTACATTAACGCATTGACCCGGAAGGGAAACGACGTGGCCGTTGAATATTGGAGGGCTGGCTGCACTCGTTTACCAAGGGGTCATGTGTGACGGCATAAAAGGGGGCGGAGAATCGCAATCTGTTCCTTCGCTTTGGTTTTTGTTATTGAACCTCAAAGGACCTGTGAGAGACCCAGTGATAAAAAGTACCGTGAGTGTTTTGTTTTGTTTGTCTATAGTTGTTTGTTTGTTATTATTAGATGGCTAACACATTCTGGAGCTGTCGCCAAGGGCCAGCACAAAACCCGGAACAGCACTTCACTTTTGTCACAAATAAACTTGTATCACCCACCACGAGCACGACAGCACACACCCCGGACTGGTGACTGTGTTTACATTGTGGGAAGGATACGTGTGTTTATTATTTGGGACCCCAACCCGTTTATTTACTTCCAGTGCATTACACATTGTTATGTATTGCCTGGAGTTATTGTCTGGTCACCAGACCGGGATTATAATTAATAAAACCCCTTTCCAACTGGATTACAATTCTCTGTCTGTTCATTGCGCACTGCATCATTCCTGCACCTGTACACAATCAACCACTTTACCACATGGACTTATTAAATTTAGGTTTTTTTCTTGTTATGAAGTAGGTGCCATTGCTTATCCTTTGCTGATGAGGTCAATGTGCAGTTCCAAACTTTAGGTTTGTTATGAAAGTAACAACGGCAACTGTGTATGTTTTGCTTTCGTGCAAAATCAACTACAGTGGACCTGTACCCGAAGTATTGACTGCTGCCAAATCAGCCACCTACAACTACAGTACAATAAGAACCACAGGGGCCAAGAGAGAATTCGATTGTGGCATCTCATGGTTGTTTTTCAGTTTGATATTTTTCCTTTTTAAAAGCAATTAAAAGTGGCACCAACATTTGGACTCGGCGACCAATTTTTTTTAGGCCAAAAGTTAGTCTAGAGCCCTGTCTAGGCTTTTCTGGTCCCCGAGTGGCTCATCAAGTTAAAGCGCTGCCACTGGGAGCGCAGGATGAGTCACACAGCTTGGACGGCAACTGTTTGTGTCTGGGCTGTGCAAAGAGGCCAAACTTTGCTGGGGACTCAAGGAAGCATGACATTGGCATTGACAATCCCAGGGTGGGGGATGGGAAACCGGCAAGGACCATTTTTACTCATCACGCAACAGCGAACCCTACTGGCCAGACACAGAGTGACAACTGCATGATGTGGGAAATCCGAGAAAACCCAACAGAGCTCAACCAAGTGTGTGTAAAGTGCTGCACGGTCCAGGACTTGCTCAAGCGATTAAGCCTGCTAGAAAAGGAGCTGGAGGAAATGAGACAGCAACAGGAGCTTGAGGAGCTGGCACACCCACAATTCATGGAAGTCTACACCCCTAGCAGACTGAAAGCCACCACGGAGATGGAAGAAAGTCAAAACAGCTGGGTTCAGATAGGCAGAAGCAGGGAAAAAAAGAAACTTTGTCTAACACAACCACCAGAAATCCAAACATCCAACAAATTTGAGCCACTTCAACATTTAGATGACCAAAACCAAAATCAAGATAATGAAAGAAACAACATCCAGGACCCTATAAACAGTGCTAGCCAGGCAGCAAAAAGAAGGGAGGTCATGATCATTGGGGACTCCATATTGAGAAACACAGCAAGTTCAGTTCGCAGTTTGGACCCCCTTACTACAACAGTGTGCTGCCTTCCAGGAGCCTCAGTCAAGCACATCACTGAGAATGTGGACAGGCTCCTAGAACGAACGGGAGACGACCCGGTAGTAGTCGTCCACATCGGTACAAACAACATTGGAAGAGACAGGCTAAGATCCCTGCAAAACAAATTCAGAGAGCTAGGAAGGAAATTAAAAGGCAAGACCAAAACTGTGGTATTTTCTGGGATATTGCCGGCGCCCTGCAAAGGACCATATGGACAGCTGGAAATACAAAATCAAAATGCACGGCTGAAATCGTGGTGCACCCAGGAAGGCTTCACCTTTCTTGAACATTGGAGCACATTCTACAACAAGGACTATCTATACAGGTGGGACGGACTGCACTTAAAGAGAAAGGGAACCAATCTACTCGGAGAAAGGATCCTTGAGGAGGTCCAGAAGCATTTAAACTAGAAAGGAATGGGGGAGAAAACAAAAAAAACAGAAGGGAGACCACATCAAAACAAGGACAACAACTCAGGTAAGACAACTATTAAATGTATCTATCTTAATGCTAGAAGTCTCAGAAACAAAATGTTAGAACTTGAAGCTACTGCACTAACAAGTAACTACGATGTGATAGGTGTTACAGAAACTTGGTTGTCTGAGAGTGATGGAGACGAATATAATATTAGACTATATTAGACAATAAACTACTAACAACCAAACGAGCAAGATGGGCTGAATGGCCTCCTCTCATTCGTAAACCTTCTTATAAAGCTAATTATTAGCCACAGAAAGAAAAACATAGTTTTTGGTAAAATTTAGAGTGACCAATTACTATTTTTATTTATTTATTCCATTTATTCCCATTATTCCCATTATTTATTGCCATTCAGCCCATCTTGCTCGTTTGGTTGTTAGTAGTTTATTGATCCCAGAATCTCATCAAGCAGCTTCTTGAAGGATCCCAGGGTGTCAGCTTCAACAACTTTACTGGGGAGTTGGTTCCAGACCCTCACAATTCTCTGTGTAAAAAAGTGATCCTATTTTCTGTTCTGAATGCCCCTTTATCTAATCTCCATTTGTGACCCTGGTCCTTGTTTCTTTTTCAGGTCAAAAAAGTACCCTGGGTCGACATTGTCTATACCTTTTAGGATTTTGAATGTTTGAATCAGATCGCCACGTAGTCTTCTTTGTTCAAGACTGAATAGATTCAGTTCTTTTAGCCTATCTGCATAGGACATGCCTTTTAAACCTGGGATAATTCTGGTTGCTCTTCTTTGCACTCTTTCTAGAGCAGCAATATCCTTTTTGTAATGAGGTGACCAGAACTTAACACAATATTCTAGGTGAGGTCTTACTAATTCATTGTAAAGTTTTAACATTACTTCCCTTGATTTAAATTCAACACTTCTCACAATATATCCGAGCATCTTGTTGGCCTTTTTTATAGCTTCCCCACATTGTCTAGATGAAGACATTTCTGAGTCAACATAAACGCCTAGGTCTTTTTCATAGTTCCCTTCTTCAATTTCAGTATCTCCCATATGATATTTATAATGTACATTTTTATTGCCTGCATGCAATACTTTACACTTTTCTCTATTAAATTTCATTTGCCATGTGTCTACCCAGTTCTGAATGCTGTCAAGATCATTTTGAATGACCTTTGCTGCTGCAACAGTGTTTGCCACTCCTCCTATTTTTGTGTCGTCTGCAAATTTAACGAGTTTGCTTACTATACCAGAATCTAAATCATTAATGTAGATTAGGAATAGCAGAGGACCTAATACTGATCCCTGTGGTACACCACTGGTTACCTCGCTCCATTTTGAGGTTTCTCCTCTAATCAGTACTTTCTGTTTTCTACCTGTTAACCACTCCCTAATCCATGTGCATGCATTTCCTTGAATCCCTACTGCGTTCAGTTTGAGAATTCATCTTTTATGCAGGACTAAGTCAAAAGCTTTCTGGAAATCTAAATAAACCATGTCGTATGCTTTGCAATTATCCATTGTCAGTGTTGCATCCTCAAAAAAGTCAAGCAGGTTAGTTAGACACGATCTCCCTTTCCTAAAACCATGCTGACTGTCTCCCAGGATGTTGTTACCATATAGGTAATTTTCCATTTTGGATCTTATTATAGTTTCCATAAGTTTACATATAATAGAAGTCAGGCTTATTAGTCTGTAGTTGCCTGGTTCGGTTTTGTCTCCCTTTTTGTGGATCGGTATTACGTTTGCTATTTTCCAGTCTGTCGGTACAACCCCTGTGTCAAGAGACTGTTGCATGATCTTGGTTAGCGGTTTGTAAATAACTTCTTTCATTTCATTGAGTAGTATTGGGAGGATCTCATCCGGCCCAGGGGATTTGTTTATTTTAAGAGCTCCTAGTCCCTTTAACACTTCTGCCTCTGTTATGTTGAAGTTATTTAAAATTGGATAGGAACAGGTCGACATGTGGGGCATGTTGTCGTGTCCTCCTTTGTAAAAACCTGTGAAAAGTAATCATTTAATATATTTGCTACTTTTTTTTCTTCATCTATGATTTTGCCATTTGTGTCTCTTAGACATTTGACCTCCTCTTTGAATGTTCTCTTGCTGTTATAATATTGGAAAAACATTTTGGAATTGGTTTTAACCCCCTTAGCAATATTGATTTCTATCTCTCTCTTGGCCTTTCTAACTTCCTTTTTGACTTGTGTTTGCAGTTCCAAGTACTCTTTCTGTGTACTTTGTTTTTGGTCCCTTTTAAACGCTCTGTAAAGTGCCTTTTTTCACTGAATATTTTTTTTAAATTGATCTATTAAACCATTTTGGTCATTTTGTTTTAGATTTAGATTTGTCTACTTTTGGGATGTAATTGTTTTGCGCCTCTAGTACTACATTTTTAAAAAACAGCCATCCTTTTTCTGTGGATGTTTTCTCTATTTTATTCCAATCTACTTCTGTTAGGCTCTGTTTCATACCTTCATAGTTTGCTTTTCTAAAATTGTAAACCTTAGTTTTAGTCATTACTTTTGGGGTTTTAAAAAACACTTCAAATGAGACCATGTTGTGGTCTGTTTGCCAATGGCTCTCTGTCCTCTGTTTTAGTTATTCTGTCTTCGTTATTTGAAAAGACTAAATCAAGGCATGCTTCCCCTCTAGTCGGTTCCTTGACAAATTGCGTTAGGAAGCAGTCATGTGTCATTTCCACCATTTTAATTTTGTCCGTCGTGCTCCCCATCGGGTTTTCCCATTTTATACGGGGGAAGTTGAAATCCTCCATTAGTATGGCTTCTCCTTTTCTACACGCATTTCGAATGTCATTGTATAACAGATTATTTTGCTCAGCGTCTGAATTTTTTGAATCTTCAATAACATTACAGAACATCCTACATTCTGGCCTTGACTTAAGTTTAGTGGCCTTGGTGCCCTCTACAAATTTACTGAGCTGAAGGCCATTTTGGCCTTGCCTTTTTTGTTGCCAATTTATAGCCCTGTATATATATATATAGGGCAGCTGGCTCTTTGAGCTAATATATATATAGTCCATAATGTCAAAGTGAAAAATAAAATCTACAAATTGCTCTAAATTAATTACAAATACAAAAAAGAAAATAATTGATTGCATAAGTATTCACCCCCTTGAGTCAATATTTGGTAGAGGCACCTTTGGCAGCAATTACAGCCATGAGTCTATTTGGATAAGTCTCTACCAGCTTTGCACATCTGGACACTGCAATTTTTGCCCATTCTTCTTTGCAAAATTGCTCAAGCTCAGTCAAGTTGGATGGGGACCTTTGGTGAACAGCAATTTTCAACTCTTTCCACATATTCTCAATTGGATTGAGGTCTGGGCTTTGACTGGGCCACTCCAGGACATTGACCTTTTTGTTTTTAAGCCCCTCCAGTGTGGCTTTGGCTGTATGTATGGGGTCTTTGTCCTGCTGGAAGATAAATCTTCTCCCAAGTCCCAGGTCTCTTGCAGACTTCAGCAAGTTTTCCTCCAGGATTTCTCTGTACTTTGCTGCATCCATTTTGCCCTCTATCTTCACAAGCTTTCCAGGCCCTGACGCAGAGAAGCATCCCCATAGCATGATGCTGCCACCACCTTGCTTCACGGTAGCGATGATGTTCTCAGGATGATGTGCGGTGTTAGGCTTGTGCCAAATATAGCGCTTAGCGTTGAGGCCAAAAAGCTCTATTTTGGTCTCATCAGACCATAGAATCTTCTTCCACTTGGTCTCAGAGTCTCCCACATGCCTTCTGGCAAACTCTAGCCGAGTTTTTTTCAACAATGGCTTTCTTTTTGCCACTCTCCCATAAAGGCCAGTTTTGTGAAGCACCCAGGCTATTGTTGCCGTATGCACAGTGTCTCCCAGCTCAGCCGTGGAAGACTGTAACTCCTTTAGAGTTGCCATAGGCCTCTTGGTGGCCTCCCTGACTAGTGCCATTCTTGCCCGGATACTGTTCTAGACAGATTCGCAGTTGTGCAATATTCTCTCCAGTTCTTAATAATGGACTTTACTGTGCTCCGGGGGATATTCAATGCCTTGGAAATATTCTTATATCCTACCCCTGATTGGTGCTTTTGAAGAACCTTATTCTGGATTTGCTTTGAATGTTCCTTCATCTTCATGATGTAGTTTTTGTTAGGAAATGTACTAACCAACTGTGGGACCTCCCAGAGACAGGTGTATTTAACCTGAAATCATGTGAAACACCTTAATTGCACACAGGTGGACTCCATTCAACTAATTATGTGAATTCTAAAGACAATTGGTTGCACCAGAGCTTACTTAGGTGTGTCATAGCAAAGGGGGTGAATACTTATGCAATCAATTATTTTCTGTTTTATATTTGTAATTAATTTAGAACAATGTGTAGATTTTATTTTTCACTTTGACATTATGGACCTTTTTGTGTTGATCAGTGGCAAAAGCTCCTAATTAAATCCATTTTGATTCCATGTTGTAACACAATAAAATCCGGAAAAGTCCAAGCGAGGTGAATACTTTTGAGAGCCACTGTATATATATATATATATATATATATATATATATATATATATATATATATATATATATACAGTATATATATATATATATATATATATATATATATATATATATATATATATATACACTACCGGTCAAAAGTTTTAGAACACCTCCATTTTTCCAGTTTTATTGAAATTTACTCAGTTTAATGTCTCAATGTACTCTGAAATTAAAGCATAGAACAAATAAACAATTGGAGATAAAAAGAAATCATGGAATCGTTTTTGTTTAACAAAATTTAATCTAAATTTTTGACTCATCAAAGTAGCCACCTTTTGCAGATATAACAGCCGAACACACTCGTGGCATTCTTTCTACAATGGAAATCAAATATTGTTGGAAAGTTCTTCCCAACACTGTTGCAGAAGTTCCCACAAATGTGTTGCACTTGTAGGTTGCTTTGCTTTCACCCTTCTGTCCAGTTCATCCCAAACCAGCTCGATGGGGTTTAAGTCTGGAGACTGTGCTGGCCATTCCATGATTTGAAGCCTACCGTCTTGTTCTTTTCTTCTAAGGTAGTTCTGACATAGCCTGGAAGTATGTTTTGGGTCATTATCTTGCTGTAGGATGAACCCCTGACCAACTAGGCGTATACCAAAGGATATTGCATGGCGCTGCAAAATGCTGTGGTAGCCGTTTTGGTTCAGGGTGCCACTCACTCTGTGCAAGTCGCCGACTCTGGATCCAGGAAAAGAGCCCCAGACCATCACGCTTCCTCCTCCATGTTTGACAGTTGGTGTCACACACCGAGGAAGATTTCAAATTTTGATTCATCGGTCCATAAGACCTTCTTCCAGTCTTCAGTAGTCCACTGGTGGTGCTTCATGGCCCAGGCAAGCCTCTTTTTCTTATTTTGCCATCTTAGCAATGGCTTTCTTACTGCCACTCGACCTGTCAAACCTGCAGCTCGAAGTCTTCTCTTCACAGTTGAAACTGAGACTTGCTTACTTCAACCAGTGTTAAGCTGTGCTTGAAGCTGTTGTCCTGTGAGCCGCCTATCACACAAGCTGTTGACTCTCAGAAACTTGTCTTCTGATTCTGTTGTGGCTTTGGGTCTGCCAGACCTCTTCCTGTCAGAGTTTCCTCCAGTTTCCAAGTGCCTTTTGATGGTGTAGGAAACTGTACTCACTGACACCTTGGCTTTCTTTGCAATTTCTCTAAAGGAAAGACCTACACTTTTAAGGGTTATAATGTTCTGTCTGTCTTCCTTTGTTAATTGCCTTTTTCTCACCATTATGATAGCAATATACTACTTCCTGCAGTACAATACTGTCCAAATAATGCTTAAGAGGGTGTAGTAACACAGTATGTTCCAACACTGCTTTTATACAGACAGAGGGTTTGTAAGTAATCAACAAAAGTTGGGACACCTGTAGGAATTGTTAGCATCAACTTTCAAGGCTTAATTTACTTCCATTGCTGCAGAACAGCTGTAAGTTGTTAACCCATCACTTGTTCCTTGAAAAAGGCCTTTTTGTATAACTCTGAAATGTACATTATTTTTCAGTTTTTGGTAACCTAAACTTTTTTTTTAACCTCTGGCAGTTTACCGCTTACCTTTGTACCATTTCAGGTTATCCACTGGACTTGAACTGCTTAAATTTCAATAAAAACTGGCAAAATGGGGGTGTTCTAAAACTTTTGACCGGTAGTGTATATATATATATATATATATATATATATATATATATATATATATATATACACACATACATATGTATATTGTAAACAAACTCACACCACTCACGGTTCTTTTGCCCTTTAAAAATTGACCCAGACACAGGAAATGGATTTTTCATGCGCTGACGCGCTATTTTTAATAAACACAAAATCAAAATAAAACACAAAACAAACACCTAGCTCTACTGAGCACTAACTAAACACGCAGGAACCTAAACTAATCCGCAGGACGGCTAAGCCGTTTACCTGCCCAACAACAGAACAGTCTGTTCTGTAAATTTACTCTTCCTGTCCTTGTCACGACTGCCTGGAAGCAGAGCACCTCTTCTGCCTCCTTTTCCTCAGCAGCCCTGAGCAGACTAACTGCATCTCTTTTATACCCTGCACCTGGCTCTAATTTAATAATAATCACCAGGTGCAGGGGATAATTAAGCAATAAAACAATTAACAAATCAATTAAACAATAAAGCAAACTAACAAAAATGTGTCTTACATGTCTTACGCAGGGAGGATTTTAACCCCCTCCCTGCTATGTTACTATATAGATATAGTAAATACCTTTAAATTACATTACTGTCCCCTTATCTTAATGCAATTATTCAAATGTTATGTTTTTAAAAATTTTGAATGAAAATTTTTGTGTTAACTTTGATTATGATTTCAGGAACTGCACTTTCGTTTTGTTTGCCTGCCGTCAACATCTGTAACGTTAACTAGATTAGCCAAAGTGACTCTATATTAGTAAGCACCAGCACCATCTAGTGTACAGCAGTGTAATTCCAGAAAATAAAAGGAAACCAAATCCAAAGTGGCAGTCCAGTTCTATACAGACACGTTGTCTGCTGTGTCCTGTGGTACATGTATCTATGCAGTCCAGTTCTATAGAGACACGTTGTCTGCTGTGTCCTGTGGTACATGTATCTATGCAGTCCAGTTCTATAGAGACACGTTGTCTGCTGTGTCCTGTGGTACATGTATCTATGCAGTCCAGTTCTATAGAGACACGTTGTCTGTTGTGTCCTGTGGTACATGTATCTATGCAGTCCAGTTCTATAGAGACACGTTGTCTGTTGTGTCCTGTGGTGCATGTATCTATGCAGTCCAGTTCTATACAGACACGTTGTCTGCTGTGTCCTGTGGTGCATGTATCTATGCAGTCCAGTTCTATACAGACACGTTGTCTGCTGTGTCCTGTGGTACATGTATCTATGCAGTCCAGTTCTATACAGACACGTTGTCTGCTGTGTCCTGTGGTACATGTATCTATGCAGTCCAGTTCTATACAGACACGTTGTCTGCTGTGTCCTGTGGTACATGTATCTATGCAGTCCAGTTCTATACAGACACGTTGTCTGCTGTGTCCTGTGGTACATGTATCTATGCAGTCCAGTTCTATACAAACACGTTGTCTGCTGTGTCCTGTGGTACATGTATCTATGCAGTCCAGTTCTATACAGACACGTTGTCTGCTGTGTCCTGTGGTACATGTATCTATGCAGTCCAGTTCTATACAAACACGTTGTCTGCTGTGTCCTGTGGTACATGTATCTATGCAGTCCAGTTCTATACAGACACGTTGTCTGCTGTGTCCTGTGGTACATGTATCTATGCAGTCCAGTTCTATACAGACACGTTGTCTGCTGTGTCCTGTGGTACATGTATCTATGCAGTCCAGTTCTATACAGACACATTGTCTGCTGTGTCCTGTGGTACATGTATCTATGCAGTTCAGTTCTATACAGACACGTTGTCTCCTGTGTCCTGTGGTACATGTATGTATGCCAGTTAACTGGAACTGAACTGCTGCTCCTCAACTCATAACACACACATGTCAAAGCATTGAAAAGGGTAATAACAACCACCCTGAATGATTAAAACAACCTTATAAAAGAGGGCACTGGGGAACACATTCCACCACATTGCAATGTAAACGTTTTGGCACAGCACTTTGAATCAAAATACAATCACCCTCCTACAACAACGCTGATTAGCAGCTTTTTAAACAGAGCGCCAGGTGTGAGGGGATGTGGTGCTCGATGCTGTGTACATGTTACTGTTTCCTGCACAGTCCTGCAAGCCTGTGCTCAGAACAGTAGCTGAATGGCTCCTTCCTGTTGTTTCTTGTTGGTGTTCTACCACTACAGTTGGTTTATTAATCTACATTATGAGTCAACAACTACATCAAATTCTGTCTCAACATTACTTAATGTACTGTATCTGTCTCCACTTCACTATACTCCGTCTCCTCCTCACTAGCTATATTCTCTGTCTCAACCTCACTATAGTCTCTCTCTCCATCTTGCTCACTATACTGCCTCCATCTTACTCATTGTCTAGGACTGTCTCCTGTTCTGTAGCCATGTAGCCCTGTCTGCTGCCCCTCCCGAAGTGGATCTGCACCCTCTCTATCTGATTACTCATCACACTGTAGATACGACGCATGTTGGCTATATGTCTCTCCATCAATGCCACCTCAGAGTCAGGCTAACACAGCAGCGAGAAAATCTGGTGTTATTCAGCTGCATTTCTGGACATAAGAACTCATTATCAAACATTCTACAGATTGGGGTCTGTTTTAATGATCTTTAAGGACAGTTACAGGCTGCTGTCCCATGTAGGAGGCTGTGCGGTCCAGTGGTTAAAGAAAAGGGCTTGTAACCAGGAGGTCCCTGGTTCAAATCCCACCTCAGCCACTGACTCATTGTGTGACCCTGAGCAAGTCACTTAACCTCCTTGTGCTCCGTCTTTTGGGTGAGATGTAATTGTAAGTGACTCTGCAGTTCATATACCCTAGTCTCTGTAAGTCACTTTGGAAAAAGGCGTCTGCTAAATAAACAAATAATAATAATAATAATATTTCACATCAAATATAAATGTAAGCTTCAGTCCAGTGGATGCTGTCATACATCAATGTACAATACGTTATCAATGTACAGCAGTCTAAGGCACGGCTGTTTGCATTGACTCCTGGTGAGATTATTCTTTTTTCTGATGATAAATAAGCATTCTCTATAGCAGTGTATCACACCAACGCTGTTTGAAAGAAAAACCAACTGGTGGCTGTTTCAGTTGCACAATTGGACACACTGGGCAGGGCAGGGTTCTACTCTCAAGCAATCAGCTCAACCTGCTTGAACAGCTGTGGCCAAAAGTGTATCACCTAGAATGTTAGGATTGAGACATAATTAAAAGAAAAACCTACATGAACATAATTTAGATATTTTACTTAACATCATTTAATCAAAGAAACTACAAAATCATATCGCACAAGTCTATCGGAAGCCTTAATATTAATACAGTATTTCATGTTAGATTTCGAAATGTCACATTTTTCAGTTTTTTTTTTCAGTTTTTCATTAAGTATATGGAAAACTACAAAGTTGTATGTAATTCAACATGTTAATGTAACATTATTTAGCTGCTGCAGGGAAAACTGAGTTTATTTCTCAAACTGACCATTTTAAGAAGGTTTCATTTGACTAAATGAAGCAAAATGTGTTAATTCTATAGGGTGATGCTAAACTTTTTGGCCATAGCTGTACATGTCTGTCACAAAGACGGCCGGAGTGGGTGATGACGTCAGACCAGAGACCGGGAGCAACACAGAACAGACAGAGACTTGGGATTTTGATGAAGCTGAGTGCGTGATCGCGCTCAGCATTTAATAATTAACAGAACAGAAAATGAAAGGTTTAAACACAAAAACACAGGACACGGCACTTGCCCAAAATAAATAGACAAACAAAACGAACTACACAGACAAACACGGTGAGCTTCTACTTTAACTTTACTCTTCTTTCTCCTTCTCCACACCCGTTCTCCACTCACGAAAACACAACCCGAGTGAGTGAAAACATGCTGTTTTATGCAGTTGTACCGAGACCCGATTGCTAGTCAATCATTCAATTGGAATCTCGGTACAACTGCACGTGAATTAATTAAGTGCACTCCCGTGACCACACATTACATTTTAACCAGCACGTGAAGTGATTTGTGCCCTCCTCGTGCCTAAATACAAATCTACATTTTTAAATCACACGTGAAACACAGACCCGTTTATATCCCGTGTACCGATGACTATACACCAACATTTACACACAACACGTAACATATAACATACACGGGGGGGGCACTTTGCCACAATGTCCCATTCCTGACTGGCTTAGGCAGTGCTTACCAGCGTGTGTGCTTCCGGATGTTGTCCAGCTCATAGACAGTGTAGGGCCGGTGGGTCTTGTTTCCAGGAAACCCAGTGGACATGCTCACGGAGTGTCTGCAAAGGAACAGAGAGGGAGAGCAGGGTTAGGGCAGAAAGCCTTTCTGAGACCAACCAGATTAACAATAACCAGGAAAGAAAACTAATGACGGAGCAGCTCTCATTTCTTGATAATCCCTTGACGACAGTAGAATAATCTATATTTACTGTATATCAGAAACCTCAAGAGTTTTAATCCAGCAGACAGGAAGCTCCAGTCAAGGGCACTACCACATGGCAGATAGATTACCCAGGCCTAAAGAACAGCATGTACAGTAAGCAAAGCAACACATTGAAAAGATCAATCAAACTGTGATTTAAAATGTTTAAAATAACAATTAAGGGGCTCCCGAGTGGCGCTTCTGGTAAAGTCACTCCAAGTGGAGTGCAGGAAGAGCCCTATAGCCTGGAGGTCGCCAGTTCGAGTCCAGGCTATTCTATTGTCGACCGTAGATGGGCGCTCCCACAATTAGCCGACCGCTGCCCGGGGCGAGGAGGGATTAGGTCGGCCAGGGTGTCCTCGGCTCACCACCCACCAGCGACCCCTGTAGTCTGGACAGGCACCTGCGGGCTTGCCTGTAAACTGCCCAGAGCTGCGTTGTCCTCAGATGCTGTAGCTCTGAGGTGGCTGCATTGTGAGTCTGCAGTGTGAAAAAAAGCAGTCGGCATATGCCAAATTGGGAGAAAATAATAAAATAATTTACGATTACTAAGTAAAAAAAAAAATTTAAAAAAATTAAGACACTCTTTACATGTTTCTAATTGTAGAAAAACATGGTTGTCGGGCAGTTCCTTATTTGTACAATACCTTCATATTAGGGTTCTTTTGCTTTAGTAGTATCTCTGTGGGACGTGTGGAAGCGACATCGTGTGAGAAGTACAAGTGGACAAGCACAACGCAGTTAGAAGCAGTAAGGAGGAATTACATCTTTAAATTGAATCTGGAGTTGCTTTAATCAGAAAATATTGCAGCTTAAAGCCTTACAGCTGCGTGTATTTTTCTGATAACAAGCTGAAACCGGGAGCAGCTGATTCAAACTCCATGGCGTTCTGAGACACAGGGGAGGGGCGGAGCCCGCAGCACAAACAAACAAAAGGTAGGCAGCCTTCCAAGAGACAGCATGTGGAAGAGACAGCGTGTGAGACGTACGAGTGGACAAGTACAACGCAGTTAGAAGCAGTAAGGAGGAATTACATCTTTAAATTGAATCTGGAGTTGCTTTAATCAGAAAACATTGCAGCTTAAAGCCTTACAGCTGTGTGTATTTTTCTGATAACAAGCTGAAACTCGGAGCAGCTGATTCAAACTCCGCGGCGCTCTGAGACACGGGGAAGGGGCGGAGCCCGCAGCACAAACAAACAAAAGGCAGGCAGCCTTCCCAGCGACAGCGTGTGGCAGCGACATCGTGTGAGAAGTAGGAGTGGACAAGTACAATGCAGTTAGAAGCAGTAAGGAGGAATTACATCTTTAAATTGAATCTGGAGTTGCATTAATCAGAAAACATTGCAGCTTAAAGCCTGTTACAGAGAGAGAAAGAATTTGAACTGTAAATCTCCCTCCCAACCATAAAAGGTGCTTGGTAAGGTTGATCGTATGCTTCCTCCTAGATGGACTGCCTTGACGGTAGGCGTAAACCGGAAGGTGACCATATTAGGGGGAGCGCGTAGTTGCATGTATCTGGAAGGATTCCATTGCAATCAGCTGCGGAGCGGGCCCCTATTGGAGAAACCATGGCAACGGGTTGCTTGCAAGGAGGAGGTTCTGGGTACAAAGGGGAAGCAGCTACGTCAGTACGGCCCCTTGCGCTGATGATGATTTCCAGCCGGAGCCTGTGTGTTTGTTATTGTTTTGTTTTGTTTTGTTTTTATCGCTATCAGAGGAGGAGTGAGAGTCGGGAGCTGCAGCCGCGGAGCCAGCACTAGACGCGGAGCACGTCCCTCACAGCACAACACAGCACAGCACAGCACAGCACCAGCACTCACCACGACCCCGGAGAAAGAGCACAGTTTCGTGCATGGAGGATTGTGGTTTAGGAGTGTTATTATTTTGTTGTTCAGGACTGTAAACCTGTCGTGTTCCCCCCTGATACCATCGCTGGTAAAGGGGTGGTTTATTATTATTATTATTATTATTATTATTATTATTATTATTATTAATATTATTATTATTATTATTATTATTATTATTATTATTATTATTATTATTGAAATTAAAACACAGACGTTTTTTGGAGAACTCTGGTCTGGACATTGCCTTTTATTTTACACCACTCACATCCTGTTCACAAGCCTTACAGCTGCGTGTATTTTTCTGATAACAAGCTGAAACTCGGAGCAGCTGATTCAAACTCCGCGGAGTTCTGAGACACGGGGGAGGGGCGGAGCCCGCAGCACAAACAAACAAAAGGCAGGCAGAAAGCGTGTGGAAGCGACATCGTGTGAGACATATGAGTGGAGAAGTACAACGCATTTAGAAGCAGTAAGGAGGAATTACATCTTTAAATTGAATCTGGAGTTGCTTTAATCAGAAAACATTGCAGCTTAAAGCCGTACAGCTGCGTGTATTTTTCTTATTACAAGCTGAAACTCGGAGCAGCTGATTCACACTCCGTTCAGAGACACAGGGGAGGGGCGGAGCCCACAGCACAAACAAACAAAAGGCAGGCAGCCTTCCCAAAGACAGCGTGTGGAAGCGACATCGTGTGAAAAGTAGGAGTGGACAAGTACAACGCAGTTAGAAGCCGTAAGGAGAAATTACATCTTTAAATTGAATCTGGAGTTGCTTTAATCAGAAAACATTACAGCTTAAAGCCTTACAGCTGTGTGTATTTCTCTGATTACACACTCGGAGCAGCTGATTCAAACTCTATGGCTTTCTGGGACACGGAGGAGGGGCATAGCCTGCAGCACAAACAAACAAAAGGCAGGAAACCTTCCCAATGAAAGCGTGTGGAAGCGACATCGTGTGAGAAGTAGGAGTGAACAACTACAACGCAGTTAGAAGCAGTAAGGAGGAATTACATCTTTAAATTGAATCTGGAGTTGCTTTAATCAGAAAACATTGAAGCTTAAATCCTTACAGCTGCGTGTATTTTTCTGATAACAAGCTGAAACTCGGAGCACCTTATTCAAACTACGCGGCGTTCTGAGACACGGGGGAGGGGCGGAGCCCGCAGCACAAACAAACAAAAGGCAGGCAGACAGCGTGTGGAAGCGACATTGTGCGAGACGTACGAGTGGACAAGCAGAAAGCAGTTAGAAACAGTTAGTAGGAATTACATCTTTAAATTGAATCTGGAGATGCTTTAATCAGAAAACATTGCAGCTTAAAGCCTTACACCTTTGTATATTTTTCTGATAACAAGCTGAAACTCGGAGCAAATGATTCAAGCTCGGTTCTGAGACAGAGTGGTTGGGCGGAGCCCGCAGCACAAACAAACAAAAGGACGGCAGCCTTCCGAACGATAGCGTGTGGAAGCGACATCGTGTGAGAAGTACCAGTGGACAAGTACAAAGCAGTTAGAAGCAGTAAGGAGGAATTACATATTTAAATTGAATCTGGAGTTGCTTTAATCAGAAAACATTGCAGCTTAAAGCCTTACAACTGCGTGTATTTTTCTGATAACAAGCTGAAACTCGGAGCAGCTGATTCAAACTCCATTCTGAGACACGGGAGGGGCGAAGCGCGCAGCACAAACAAACAAAAGGCAGGCAGCCTTCCCAGCGACAGCGTGTGGAAGCCACATAGTGTGAGAAGTAGGAGTGGACATGTACAACGCAGTTAGAAGCAGTAAAGAGGAATTACATCTTTAAATTGAATCTGGAGTTGCTTTAATCAGAAAACATTGCAGCTTAAAGCCTTACAGCTGCGTATATTTTATCTGATAACAAGCTGAAACTCTGAGCAGCTGATTCAAACTCCATGGCGTTCTGAGACACGGGGAAGGGGCGGAGCCCGCAGCACAAACAAACAAAAGAAGGCAGCCTTCCCAACGACAGCGTGTGGAAGCGACATCGTGTGAGACGTACGAGTGGACAAGTACAACGCAGTTAGAAGCAGTAAGGAGGAATTACATCTTTAAATTGAATCTGGAGTTGCTTTAATCAGAAAACATTGCAGCTTAAAGCCTTACAGCTGCGTGTATTTTTCTGATTACAAGCTGAAACTCGGAGCAGCTGATTCACACTCCGTTCAGAGACACAGGGGAGGGGCGGAGCCCACAGCACAAACAAACAAAAGGCAGGCAGCCTTCCCAACGACAGCGTGTGGAAGCGACATCGTGTGAGAAGTAGGAGTGGACAAGTACAACGCAGTTAGAAGCAGTAAGGAGGAATTACATCTTTAAATTGAATCTGGAGTTGCTTTAATCAGAAAACATTACAGCTTAAAGCCTTACAGCTGTGTGTATTTCTCTGATTACACACTCGGAGCAGCTGATTCAAACTCTATGGCTTTCTGGGACACGGAGGAGGGGCATAGCCTGCAGCACAAACAAACAAAAGGCAGGAAACCTTCCCAATGAAAGCGTGTGGAAGCGACATCGTGTGAGAAGTAGGAGTGGACAAGTACAACGCAATTAGAAGCAGTAAGGAGGAATTACATCTTTAAATTCAATCTGGAGTTGCTTTAATCAGAAAACATTGCAGCTTAAAGCCTTACAGCTGCATGTATTTTTCTGATAACAAGCTGAAACTCGGAGCAGCTGATTCAAACTCCGCGGCGTTCTGAGACACGGGGGAGGGGCGGAGCCCGCAGCACAAACAAACAAAAGGCAGGCAGCCTTCCCAGCGACAGCTTGTGGAAGCGACATCTTGTGAGAAGTAAGAGTGGACAAGTACAACGCAATTAGAAGCAGTAAGGAGGAATTACATCTTTAAATTGAATCTGGAGTTGCTTTAATCAGAAAACATTGCAGCTTAAAGCCTTACACCTTTGAATATTTTTCTGATAACAAGCTGAAACTCGGAGCAAATGATTCAAACTCGGTTCTGAGACAGAGGGGTTGGGCGGAGCCCGCAGCACAAACAAACAAAAGAAGGCAGCCTTCCCAACGACAGCGTGTTTAAGCGACATCGTGTGAGACGTACGAGTGGACAAGTAAAACGCAATTAGAAGCAGTAAGGAGGAATTACATTTTTAAATTGAATCTGGAGTTGCTTTAATCAGAAAACATTGCAGGTTACAACCTTACAGCTGCGTGTATTTTTCTGATAACAAGCTGAAACTCGGAGCAGCTGATTCAAACTCCGCGGCGCTCTGAGACACGGGGGAGGGGCGGAGCCCGCAGCACAAACAAACAAAACGCAGGCAGACAGCGTGTGGAAGCGACATCGGGTGAGACGTACGAGTGGACAGTTAGAAGCAGTAAGGAGGAATTACATCTTTAAATTGAATCTGGAGTTGCTTTAATCAGAAAACATTGCAGCTTAAAGCCTTACAGCTGCGTGTATTTTTCTGATAACAAGCTGAAACTCGGAGCAAATGATTCAAGCTCGGTTCTGAGACAGAGTGCTTAGGCGGAGCCCGCAGCACAAACAAACAAAAGGACGGCAGCCTTCCGAACAATAGCGTGTGGAAGCGACATCGTGTGAGAAGTACCAGTGGACAAGTACAAAGCAGTTAGAAGCAGTAAGGAGGAATTACATCTTTAAATTGAATCTGGAGTTGCTTTAATCAGAAAACATTGCAGCTTAAAGCCTTACACCTTTGTATATTTTTCTGATAACAAGCTGAAACTCGGAGCAAATGATTCAAACTCGGTTCTGAGACAGAGGGGTTGGGCGGAGCCCGCAGCACAAACAAACAAAAGAAGGCAGCCTTCCCAACGACAGCGTGTGGAAGCGACATCGTGTGAGACGTACGAGTGGACAAGTAAAACGCAATTAGAAGCAGTAAGGAGGAATTACTTTTTTAAATTGAATCTGGAGTTGCTTTGATCAGAAAACATTGCAGGTTACAACCTTACAGCTGCGTGTATTTTTCTGAAAACAAGCTGAAAATCGGAGCAGCTGATTCAAACTCCGGCGGCTCTGAGACACGGGGGAGGGGCGGAGCCCGCAGCACAAACAAACAAAACGCAGGCAGACAGCGTGTGGAAGCGACATCGTGTGAGACGTACGAGTGGACAAGTACAACGCAGTTAGAAGCAGTAAGGAGGAATTACATCTTTAAATTGAATCTGGAGTTGCTTTAATCAGAAAACATTGCAGTTTAAAGCCTTACAGCTTTGTATATTTTTCAGATAACAAGCTGAAACTCGGAGCAGCTGCTTCAAACTCTGCGGCGTTCTGAGACACGGGGGAGACACGGGGGAGGGGCGGAGCCCGCAGCACAAAGGCAGGCAGACAGTTTGTGGAAGCGACATTGTGTGACACTTACGAGTGGACAAGTACAACGCAGTTAGAAGCAGTAAGGAGGAATTACATCTTTAAATTGAATCTGGAGTTGCTTTAATCAGAAAACATTGCAGCTTAAAGCCTTACAGCTGCGTGTATTTTTCTGATAACAAGCTGAAACTCGGAACAGCTGATTCAAACTCCGCGCGTTCTGAGACACGGGGAGGGCGGAGCCCGCAGCACAAACAAACAAAGGCAGGCAGCCAGCCTGGAAGCGACATCGTGTGAGAAGTACGAGTGGACAAGTACAACGCAGTTAGAAGCAGAAAGGAGGAATTACATCTTTAAATCTGGAGTTGCTTTAATCAGAAAACATTGCAGCTTAAAGCCTTACAGCTGCGTGTATTTTTCTGATAACAAGCTGAAACTCGGAGCAGCTGATTCAAATTCTGGCGTTCTGAGACACGGGGAGTGGCGGAGCCAGCAGCACAAAGAAACAAAGGCAGGCAGCCTTCCCAGCGACAGCGTGAAGCGACATCGTGTGAGAAGTACGAGTGGATAAGTAAAACGCAGTTAGAAGCAGAAAGGAGGAATAACATTTTTAAACCTGTAGTTGCTTTCATCAGAAAACATTGCAGCTTAAAGCCTTACAGCTGCGTGTATTTTTCTGATAACAAACTGAAACTCGAAGCAGCTGATTCAAATTCCGCGGCGTTCTGAGACACGGGGGAGGCGGAGCCCGCAGCACAAAGAAACAAAGGCAGGCAGCCTTAGCAGCGTGAAGCGACATCGTGTGAGAAGTACGAGTGGACAAGTACAACGCAGTTAGAAGCAGAAAGGAGGAATAACATCTTTAAATCTGGAGTTGCTTTCATCAGAAAACATTGCAGCTTAAAGCCTTACAGCTGCGTGTATTTTTCTGATAACAAGCTGAAACTCGGAGCAGCTGATTCAAATCCGGCGTTCTGAGACACGGGGAGGGCGGAGCCCGCAGCACAAACAAACAAAAGGCAGGCAGCCTTCCCAGCGAAGCGATCGTGTGAGAAGTACAGTGGACAAGTACAACGCAGTTAGAAGCAGAAAGGAGGAATAACATCTTTAAATCTGGAGTTGCTTTCATCAGAAAACATTGCAGCTTAAAGCCTTACAGCTGCGTGTATTTTTCTGATAACAAGCTGAAACTCGAGCAGCTGATTCAAATTCGCGCGTTCTGAGACACGGGGGGGGCGGAGCCCGCAGCACAAACAAACAAAGGCAGGCAGCCTTCCCAGCGACAGCGTGTGAAGCGACATGTGGAGTACGAGTGGACAAGTACAACGCAGTTAGAAGCAGAAAGGAGGAATAACATCTTTAAATCTGGAGTTGCTTTCATCAGAAAACATTGCAGCTTAAAGCCTTACAGCTGCGTGTATTTTTCTGATAACAAGCTGAAACTCGGAGCAGCTGATTCAAATTCCGGCGTTCTGAGACACGGGGAGGGCGGAGCCCGCAGCACAAACAAACAAAGGCAGGCAGCGCTTCCCAGCGACATCGTGTGAGAAGTACGAGTGGACAAGTACAACGCAGTTAGAAGCAGAAAGGAGGAATAACATCTTTAAATCTGGAGTTGCTTTCATCAGAAAACATTGCAGCTTAAAGCCTTACAGCTGCGTGTATTTTTCTGATAACAAGCTGAAACTCGAGCAGCTGATTCAAATTCGCGGCGTTCTGAGACACGGGGAGGGCGGAGCCCGCAGCACAAACAAACGAAAGGCAGGCAGCCTTCCCAGCGACATCGTGTGAGAAGTACGAGTGGACAAGTACAACGCAGTTAGAAGCAGAAAGGAGGAATAACATCTTTAAATCTGGAGTTGCTTTCATCAGAAAACATTGCAGCTTAAAGCCTTACAGCTGCGTGTATTTTTCTGATAACAAGCTGAAACTCGGAGCAGCTGATTCAAATTCGCGGCGTTCTGAGACACGGGGAGGGCGGAGCCCGCAGCACAAACAAACGAAAGGCAGGCAGCCTTCCCAGCGACATCGTGTGAGAAGTACGAGTGGACAAGTACAACGCAGTTAGAAGCAGAAAGGAGGAATAACATCTTTAAATCTGGAGTTGCTTTCATCAGAAAACATTGCAGCTTAAAGCCTTACAGCTGCGTGTATTTTTCTGATAACAAGCTGAAACTCGGAGCAGCTGATTCAAATTCGCGGCGTTCTGAGACACGGGGAGGGCGGAGCCCGCAGCACAAACAAACGAAAGGCAGGCAGCCTTCCCAGCGACATCGTGTGAGAAGTACGAGTGGACAAGTACAACGCAGTTAGAAGCAGAAAGGAGGAATAACATCTTTAAATCTGGAGTTGCTTTCATCAGAAAACATTGCAGCTTAAAGCCTTACAGCTGCGTGTATTTTTCTGATAACAAGCTGAAACTCGGAGCAGCTGATTCAAATTCGCGGCGTTCTGAGACACGGGGAGGGCGGAGCCCGCAGCACAAACAAACGAAAGGCAGGCAGCCTTCCCAGCGACATCGTGTGAGAAGTACGAGTGGACAAGTACAACGCAGTTAGAAGCAGAAAGGAGGAATAACATCTTTAAATCTGGAGTTGCTTTCATCAGAAAACATTGCAGCTTAAAGCCTTACAGCTGCGTGTATTTTTCTGATAACAAGCTGAAACTCGGAGCAGCTGATTCAAATTCGCGGCGTTCTGAGACACGGGGAGGGCGGAGCCCGCAGCACAAACAAACGAAAGGCAGGCAGCCTTCCCAGCGACATCGTGTGAGAAGTACGAGTGGACAAGTACAACGCAGTTAGAAGCAGAAAGGAGGAATAACATCTTTAAATCTGGAGTTGCTTTCATCAGAAAACATTGCAGCTTAAAGCCTTACAGCTGCGTGTATTTTTCTGATAACAAGCTGAAACTCGGAGCAGCTGATTCAAATTCGCGGCGTTCTGAGACACGGGGAGGGCGGAGCCCGCAGCACAAACAAACGAAAGGCAGGCAGCCTTCCCAGCGACATCGTGTGAGAAGTACGAGTGGACAAGTACAACGCAGTTAGAAGCAGAAAGGAGGAATAACATCTTTAAATCTGGAGTTGCTTTCATCAGAAAACATTGCAGCTTAAAGCCTTACAGCTGCGTGTATTTTTCTGATAACAAGCTGAAACTCGGAGCAGCTGATTCAAATTCGCGGCGTTCTGAGACACGGGGAGGGCGGAGCCCGCAGCACAAACAAACGAAAGGCAGGCAGCCTTCCCAGCGACATCGTGTGAGAAGTACGAGTGGACAAGTACAACGCAGTTAGAAGCAGAAAGGAGGAATAACATCTTTAAATCTGGAGTTGCTTTCATCAGAAAACATTGCAGCTTAAAGCCTTACAGCTGCGTGTATTTTTCTGATAACAAGCTGAAACTCGGAGCAGCTGATTCAAATTCGCGGCGTTCTGAGACACGGGGAGGGCGGAGCCCGCAGCACAAACAAACGAAAGGCAGGCAGCCTTCCCAGCGACATCGTGTGAGAAGTACGAGTGGACAAGTACAACGCAGTTAGAAGCAGAAAGGAGGAATAACATCTTTAAATCTGGAGTTGCTTTCATCAGAAAACATTGCAGCTTAAAGCCTTACAGCTGCGTGTATTTTTCTGATAACAAGCTGAAACTCGGAGCAGCTGATTCAAATTCGCGGCGTTCTGAGACACGGGGAGGGCGGAGCCCGCAGCACAAACAAACGAAAGGCAGGCAGCCTTCCCAGCGACATCGTGTGAGAAGTACGAGTGGACAAGTACAACGCAGTTAGAAGCAGAAAGGAGGAATAACATCTTTAAATCTGGAGTTGCTTTCATCAGAAAACATTGCAGCTTAAAGCCTTACAGCTGCGTGTATTTTTCTGATAACAAGCTGAAACTCGGAGCAGCTGATTCAAATTCGCGGCGTTCTGAGACACGGGGAGGGCGGAGCCCGCAGCACAAACAAACGAAAGGCAGGCAGCCTTCCCAGCGACATCGTGTGAGAAGTACGAGTGGACAAGTACAACGCAGTTAGAAGCAGAAAGGAGGAATAACATCTTTAAATCTGGAGTTGCTTTCATCAGAAAACATTGCAGCTTAAAGCCTTACAGCTGCGTGTATTTTTCTGATAACAAGCTGAAACTCGGAGCAGCTGATTCAAATTCGCGGCGTTCTGAGACACGGGGAGGGCGGAGCCCGCAGCACAAACAAACGAAAGGCAGGCAGCCTTCCCAGCGACATCGTGTGAGAAGTACGAGTGGACAAGTACAACGCAGTTAGAAGCAGAAAGGAGGAATAACATCTTTAAATCTGGAGTTGCTTTCATCAGAAAACATTGCAGCTTAAAGCCTTACAGCTGCGTGTATTTTTCTGATAACAAGCTGAAACTCGGAGCAGCTGATTCAAATTCGCGGCGTTCTGAGACACGGGGAGGGCGGAGCCCGCAGCACAAACAAACGAAAGGCAGGCAGCCTTCCCAGCGACATCGTGTGAGAAGTACGAGTGGACAAGTACAACGCAGTTAGAAGCAGAAAGGAGGAATAACATCTTTAAATCTGGAGTTGCTTTCATCAGAAAACATTGCAGCTTAAAGCCTTACAGCTGCGTGTATTTTTCTGATAACAAGCTGAAACTCGGAGCAGCTGATTCAAATTCGCGGCGTTCTGAGACACGGGGAGGGCGGAGCCCGCAGCACAAACAAACGAAAGGCAGGCAGCCTTCCCAGCGACATCGTGTGAGAAGTACGAGTGGACAAGTACAACGCAGTTAGAAGCAGAAAGGAGGAATAACATCTTTAAATCTGGAGTTGCTTTCATCAGAAAACATTGCAGCTTAAAGCCTTACAGCTGCGTGTATTTTTCTGATAACAAGCTGAAACTCGGAGCAGCTGATTCAAATTCGCGGCGTTCTGAGACACGGGGAGGGCGGAGCCCGCAGCACAAACAAACGAAAGGCAGGCAGCCTTCCCAGCGACATCGTGTGAGAAGTACGAGTGGACAAGTACAACGCAGTTAGAAGCAGAAAGGAGGAATAACATCTTTAAATCTGGAGTTGCTTTCATCAGAAAACATTGCAGCTTAAAGCCTTACAGCTGCGTGTATTTTTCTGATAACAAGCTGAAACTCGGAGCAGCTGATTCAAATTCGCGGCGTTCTGAGACACGGGGAGGGCGGAGCCCGCAGCACAAACAAACGAAAGGCAGGCAGCCTTCCCAGCGACATCGTGTGAGAAGTACGAGTGGACAAGTACAACGCAGTTAGAAGCAGAAAGGAGGAATAACATCTTTAAATCTGGAGTTGCTTTCATCAGAAAACATTGCAGCTTAAAGCCTTACAGCTGCGTGTATTTTTCTGATAACAAGCTGAAACTCGGAGCAGCTGATTCAAATTCGCGGCGTTCTGAGACACGGGGAGGGCGGAGCCCGCAGCACAAACAAACGAAAGGCAGGCAGCCTTCCCAGCGACATCGTGTGAGAAGTACGAGTGGACAAGTACAACGCAGTTAGAAGCAGAAAGGAGGAATAACATCTTTAAATCTGGAGTTGCTTTCATCAGAAAACATTGCAGCTTAAAGCCTTACAGCTGCGTGTATTTTTCTGATAACAAGCTGAAACTCGGAGCAGCTGATTCAAATTCGCGGCGTTCTGAGACACGGGGAGGGCGGAGCCCGCAGCACAAACAAACGAAAGGCAGGCAGCCTTCCCAGCGACATCGTGTGAGAAGTACGAGTGGACAAGTACAACGCAGTTAGAAGCAGAAAGGAGGAATAACATCTTTAAATCTGGAGTTGCTTTCATCAGAAAACATTGCAGCTTAAAGCCTTACAGCTGCGTGTATTTTTCTGATAACAAGCTGAAACTCGGAGCAGCTGATTCAAATTCGCGGCGTTCTGAGACACGGGGAGGGCGGAGCCCGCAGCACAAACAAACGAAAGGCAGGCAGCCTTCCCAGCGACATCGTGTGAGAAGTACGAGTGGACAAGTACAACGCAGTTAGAAGCAGAAAGGAGGAATAACATCTTTAAATCTGGAGTTGCTTTCATCAGAAAACATTGCAGCTTAAAGCCTTACAGCTGCGTGTATTTTTCTGATAACAAGCTGAAACTCGGAGCAGCTGATTCAAATTCGCGGCGTTCTGAGACACGGGGAGGGCGGAGCCCGCAGCACAAACAAACGAAAGGCAGGCAGCCTTCCCAGCGACATCGTGTGAGAAGTACGAGTGGACAAGTACAACGCAGTTAGAAGCAGAAAGGAGGAATAACATCTTTAAATCTGGAGTTGCTTTCATCAGAAAACATTGCAGCTTAAAGCCTTACAGCTGCGTGTATTTTTCTGATAACAAGCTGAAACTCGGAGCAGCTGATTCAAATTCGCGGCGTTCTGAGACACGGGGAGGGCGGAGCCCGCAGCACAAACAAACGAAAGGCAGGCAGCCTTCCCAGCGACATCGTGTGAGAAGTACGAGTGGACAAGTACAACGCAGTTAGAAGCAGAAAGGAGGAATAACATCTTTAAATCTGGAGTTGCTTTCATCAGAAAACATTGCAGCTTAAAGCCTTACAGCTGCGTGTATTTTTCTGATAACAAGCTGAAACTCGGAGCAGCTGATTCAAATTCGCGGCGTTCTGAGACACGGGGAGGGCGGAGCCCGCAGCACAAACAAACGAAAGGCAGGCAGCCTTCCCAGCGACATCGTGTGAGAAGTACGAGTGGACAAGTACAACGCAGTTAGAAGCAGAAAGGAGGAATAACATCTTTAAATCTGGAGTTGCTTTCATCAGAAAACATTGCAGCTTAAAGCCTTACAGCTGCGTGTATTTTTCTGATAACAAGCTGAAACTCGGAGCAGCTGATTCAAATTCGCGGCGTTCTGAGACACGGGGAGGGCGGAGCCCGCAGCACAAACAAACGAAAGGCAGGCAGCCTTCCCAGCGACATCGTGTGAGAAGTACGAGTGGACAAGTACAACGCAGTTAGAAGCAGAAAGGAGGAATAACATCTTTAAATCTGGAGTTGCTTTCATCAGAAAACATTGCAGCTTAAAGCCTTACAGCTGCGTGTATTTTTCTGATAACAAGCTGAAACTCGGAGCAGCTGATTCAAATTCGCGGCGTTCTGAGACACGGGGAGGGCGGAGCCCGCAGCACAAACAAACGAAAGGCAGGCAGCCTTCCCAGCGACATCGTGTGAGAAGTACGAGTGGACAAGTACAACGCAGTTAGAAGCAGAAAGGAGGAATAACATCTTTAAATCTGGAGTTGCTTTCATCAGAAAACATTGCAGCTTAAAGCCTTACAGCTGCGTGTATTTTTCTGATAACAAGCTGAAACTCGGAGCAGCTGATTCAAATTCGCGGCGTTCTGAGACACGGGGAGGGCGGAGCCCGCAGCACAAACAAACGAAAGGCAGGCAGCCTTCCCAGCGACATCGTGTGAGAAGTACGAGTGGACAAGTACAACGCAGTTAGAAGCAGAAAGGAGGAATAACATCTTTAAATCTGGAGTTGCTTTCATCAGAAAACATTGCAGCTTAAAGCCTTACAGCTGCGTGTATTTTTCTGATAACAAGCTGAAACTCGGAGCAGCTGATTCAAATTCGCGGCGTTCTGAGACACGGGGAGGGCGGAGCCCGCAGCACAAACAAACGAAAGGCAGGCAGCCTTCCCAGCGACATCGTGTGAGAAGTACGAGTGGACAAGTACAACGCAGTTAGAAGCAGAAAGGAGGAATAACATCTTTAAATCTGGAGTTGCTTTCATCAGAAAACATTGCAGCTTAAAGCCTTACAGCTGCGTGTATTTTTCTGATAACAAGCTGAAACTCGGAGCAGCTGATTCAAATTCGCGGCGTTCTGAGACACGGGGAGGGCGGAGCCCGCAGCACAAACAAACGAAAGGCAGGCAGCCTTCCCAGCGACATCGTGTGAGAAGTACGAGTGGACAAGTACAACGCAGTTAGAAGCAGAAAGGAGGAATAACATCTTTAAATCTGGAGTTGCTTTCATCAGAAAACATTGCAGCTTAAAGCCTTACAGCTGCGTGTATTTTTCTGATAACAAGCTGAAACTCGGAGCAGCTGATTCAAATTCGCGGCGTTCTGAGACACGGGGAGGGCGGAGCCCGCAGCACAAACAAACAAAGGCAGGCAGCCTTCCCAGCGACATCGTGTGAGAAGTACGAGTGGACAAGTACAACGCAGTTAGAAGCAGAAAGGAGGAATAACATCTTTAAATCTGGAGTTGCTTTCATCAGAAAACATTGCAGCTTAAAGCCTTACAGCTGCGTGTATTTTTCTGATAACAAGCTGAAACTCGGAGCAGCTGATTCAAATTCGCGGCGTTCTGAGACACGGGGAGGGCGGAGCCCGCAGCACAAACAAACAAAGGCAGGCAGCCTTCCCAGCGACATCGTGTGAGAAGTACGAGTGGACAAGTACAACGCAGTTAGAAGCAGAAAGGAGGAATAACATCTTTAAATCTGGAGTTGCTTTCATCAGAAAACATTGCAGCTTAAAGCCTTACAGCTGCGTGTATTTTTCTGATAACAAGCTGAAACTCGGAGCAGCTGATTCAAATTCGCGGCGTTCTGAGACACGGGGAGGGCGGAGCCCGCAGCACAAACAAACAAAGGCAGGCAGCCTTCCCAGCGACATCGTGTGAGAAGTACGAGTGGACAAGTACAACGCAGTTAGAAGCAGAAAGGAGGAATAACATCTTTAAATCTGGAGTTGCTTTCATCAGAAAACATTGCAGCTTAAAGCCTTACAGCTGCGTGTATTTTTCTGATAACAAGCTGAAACTCGGAGCAGCTGATTCAAATTCGCGGCGTTCTGAGACACGGGGAGGGCGGAGCCCGCAGCACAAACAAACGAAAGGCAGGCAGCCTTCCCAGCGACATCGTGTGAGAAGTACGAGTGGACAAGTACAACGCAGTTAGAAGCAGAAAGGAGGAATAACATCTTTAAATCTGGAGTTGCTTTCATCAGAAAACATTGCAGCTTAAAGCCTTACAGCTGCGTGTATTTTTCTGATAACAAGCTGAAACTCGGAGCAGCTGATTCAAATTCGCGGCGTTCTGAGACACGGGGAGGGCGGAGCCCGCAGCACAAACAAACAAAGGCAGGCAGCCTTCCCAGCGACATCGTGTGAGAAGTACGAGTGGACAAGTACAACGCAGTTAGAAGCAGAAAGGAGGAATAACATCTTTAAATCTGGAGTTGCTTTCATCAGAAAACATTGCAGCTTAAAGCCTTACAGCTGCGTGTATTTTTCTGATAACAAGCTGAAACTCGGAGCAGCTGATTCAAATTCGCGGCGTTCTGAGACACGGGGAGGGCGGAGCCCGCAGCACAAACAAACAAAGGCAGGCAGCCTTCCCAGCGACATCGTGTGAGAAGTACGAGTGGACAAGTACAACGCAGTTAGAAGCAGAAAGGAGGAATAACATCTTTAAATCTGGAGTTGCTTTCATCAGAAAACATTGCAGCTTAAAGCCTTACAGCTGCGTGTATTTTTCTGATAACAAGCTGAAACTCGGAGCAGCTGATTCAAATTCGCGGCGTTCTGAGACACGGGGAGGGCGGAGCCCGCAGCACAAACAAACAAAGGCAGGCAGCCTTCCCAGCGACATCGTGTGAGAAGTACGAGTGGACAAGTACAACGCAGTTAGAAGCAGAAAGGAGGAATAACATCTTTAAATCTGGAGTTGCTTTCATCAGAAAACATTGCAGCTTAAAGCCTTACAGCTGCGTGTATTTTTCTGATAACAAGCTGAAACTCGGAGCAGCTGATTCAAATTCGCGGCGTTCTGAGACACGGGGAGGGCGGAGCCCGCAGCACAAACAAACGAAAGGCAGGCAGCCTTCCCAGCGACATCGTGTGAGAAGTACGAGTGGACAAGTACAACGCAGTTAGAAGCAGAAAGGAGGAATAACATCTTTAAATCTGGAGTTGCTTTCATCAGAAAACATTGCAGCTTAAAGCCTTACAGCTGCGTGTATTTTTCTGATAACAAGCTGAAACTCGGAGCAGCTGATTCAAATTCCGCGGCGTTCTGAGACACGGGGAGGGCGGAGCCCGCAGCACAAACAAACGAAAGGCAGGCAGCCTTCCCAGCGACATCGTGTGAGAAGTACGAGTGGACAAGTACAACGCAGTTAGAAGCAGAAAGGAGGAATAACATCTTTAAATCTGGAGTTGCTTTCATCAGAAAACATTGCAGCTTAAAGCCTTACAGCTGCGTGTATTTTTCTGATAACAAGCTGAAACTCGGAGCAGCTGATTCAAATTCGCGGCGTTCTGAGACACGGGGAGGGCGGAGCCCGCAGCACAAACAAACGAAAGGCAGGCAGCCTTCCCAGCGACATCGTGTGAGAAGTACGAGTGGACAAGTACAACGCAGTTAGAAGCAGAAAGGAGGAATAACATCTTTAAATCTGGAGTTGCTTTCATCAGAAAACATTGCAGCTTAAAGCCTTACAGCTGCGTGTATTTTTCTGATAACAAGCTGAAACTCGGAGCAGCTGATTCAAATTCGCGGCGTTCTGAGACACGGGGAGGGCGGAGCCCGCAGCACAAACAAACGAAAGGCAGGCAGCCTTCCCAGCGACATCGTGTGAGAAGTACGAGTGGACAAGTACAACGCAGTTAGAAGCAGAAAGGAGGAATAACATCTTTAAATCTGGAGTTGCTTTCATCAGAAAACATTGCAGCTTAAAGCCTTACAGCTGCGTGTATTTTTCTGATAACAAGCTGAAACTCGGAGCAGCTGATTCAAATTCGCGGCGTTCTGAGACACGGGGAGGGCGGAGCCCGCAGCACAAACAAACGAAAGGCAGGCAGCCTTCCCAGCGACATCGTGTGAGAAGTACGAGTGGACAAGTACAACGCAGTTAGAAGCAGAAAGGAGGAATAACATCTTTAAATCTGGAGTTGCTTTCATCAGAAAACATTGCAGCTTAAAGCCTTACAGCTGCGTGTATTTTTCTGATAACAAGCTGAAACTCGGAGCAGCTGATTCAAATTCGCGGCGTTCTGAGACACGGGGAGGGCGGAGCCCGCAGCACAAACAAACGAAAGGCAGGCAGCCTTCCCAGCGACATCGTGTGAGAAGTACGAGTGGACAAGTACAACGCAGTTAGAAGCAGAAAGGAGGAATAACATCTTTAAATCTGGAGTTGCTTTCATCAGAAAACATTGCAGCTTAAAGCCTTACAGCTGCGTGTATTTTTCTGATAACAAGCTGAAACTCGGAGCAGCTGATTCAAATTCGCGGCGTTCTGAGACACGGGGAGGGCGGAGCCCGCAGCACAAACAAACGAAAGGCAGGCAGCCTTCCCAGCGACATCGTGTGAGAAGTACGAGTGGACAAGTACAACGCAGTTAGAAGCAGAAAGGAGGAATAACATCTTTAAATCTGGAGTTGCTTTCATCAGAAAACATTGCAGCTTAAAGCCTTACAGCTGCGTGTATTTTTCTGATAACAAGCTGAAACTCGGAGCAGCTGATTCAAATTCGCGGCGTTCTGAGACACGGGGAGGGCGGAGCCCGCAGCACAAACAAACAAAGGCAGGCAGCCTTCCCAGCGACATCGTGTGAGAAGTACGAGTGGACAAGTACAACGCAGTTAGAAGCAGAAAGGAGGAATAACATCTTTAAATCTGGAGTTGCTTTCATCAGAAAACATTGCAGCTTAAAGCCTTACAGCTGCGTGTATTTTTCTGATAACAAGCTGAAACTCGGAGCAGCTGATTCAAATTCGCGGCGTTCTGAGACACGGGGAGGGCGGAGCCCGCAGCACAAACAAACAAAGGCAGGCAGCCTTCCCAGCGACATCGTGTGAGAAGTACGAGTGGACAAGTACAACGCAGTTAGAAGCAGAAAGGAGGAATAACATCTTTAAATCTGGAGTTGCTTTCATCAGAAAACATTGCAGCTTAAAGCCTTACAGCTGCGTGTATTTTTCTGATAACAAGCTGAAACTCGGAGCAGCTGATTCAAATTCGCGGCGTTCTGAGACACGGGGAGGGCGGAGCCCGCAGCACAAACAAACGAAAGGCAGGCAGCCTTCCCAGCGACATCGTGTGAGAAGTACGAGTGGACAAGTACAACGCAGTTAGAAGCAGAAAGGAGGAATAACATCTTTAAATCTGGAGTTGCTTTCATCAGAAAACATTGCAGCTTAAAGCCTTACAGCTGCGTGTATTTTTCTGATAACAAGCTGAAACTCGGAGCAGCTGATTCAAATTCGCGGCGTTCTGAGACACGGGGAGGGCGGAGCCCGCAGCACAAACAAACGAAAGGCAGGCAGCCTTCCCAGCGACATCGTGTGAGAAGTACGAGTGGACAAGTACAACGCAGTTAGAAGCAGAAAGGAGGAATAACATCTTTAAATCTGGAGTTGCTTTCATCAGAAAACATTGCAGCTTAAAGCCTTACAGCTGCGTGTATTTTTCTGATAACAAGCTGAAACTCGGAGCAGCTGATTCAAATTCGCGGCGTTCTGAGACACGGGGAGGGCGGAGCCCGCAGCACAAACAAACAAAGGCAGGCAGCCTTCCCAGCGACATCGTGTGAGAAGTACGAGTGGACAAGTACAACGCAGTTAGAAGCAGAAAGGAGGAATAACATCTTTAAATCTGGAGTTGCTTTCATCAGAAAACATTGCAGCTTAAAGCCTTACAGCTGCGTGTATTTTTCTGATAACAAGCTGAAACTCGGAGCAGCTGATTCAAATTCGCGGCGTTCTGAGACACGGGGAGGGCGGAGCCCGCAGCACAAACAAACGAAAGGCAGGCAGCCTTCCCAGCGACATCGTGTGAGAAGTACGAGTGGACAAGTACAACGCAGTTAGAAGCAGAAAGGAGGAATAACATCTTTAAATCTGGAGTTGCTTTCATCAGAAAACATTGCAGCTTAAAGCCTTACAGCTGCGTGTATTTTTCTGATAACAAGCTGAAACTCGGAGCAGCTGATTCAAATTCGCGGCGTTCTGAGACACGGGGAGGGCGGAGCCCGCAGCACAAACAAACGAAAGGCAGGCAGCCTTCCCAGCGACATCGTGTGAGAAGTACGAGTGGACAAGTACAACGCAGTTAGAAGCAGAAAGGAGGAATAACATCTTTAAATCTGGAGTTGCTTTCATCAGAAAACATTGCAGCTTAAAGCCTTACAGCTGCGTGTATTTTTCTGATAACAAGCTGAAACTCGGAGCAGCTGATTCAAATTCGCGGCGTTCTGAGACACGGGGAGGGCGGAGCCCGCAGCACAAACAAACGAAAGGCAGGCAGCCTTCCCAGCGACATCGTGTGAGAAGTACGAGTGGACAAGTACAACGCAGTTAGAAGCAGAAAGGAGGAATAACATCTTTAAATCTGGAGTTGCTTTCATCAGAAAACATTGCAGCTTAAAGCCTTACAGCTGCGTGTATTTTTCTGATAACAAGCTGAAACTCGGAGCAGCTGATTCAAATTCGCGGCGTTCTGAGACACGGGGAGGGCGGAGCCCGCAGCACAAACAAACGAAAGGCAGGCAGCCTTCCCAGCGACATCGTGTGAGAAGTACGAGTGGACAAGTACAACGCAGTTAGAAGCAGAAAGGAGGAATAACATCTTTAAATCTGGAGTTGCTTTCATCAGAAAACATTGCAGCTTAAAGCCTTACAGCTGCGTGTATTTTTCTGATAACAAGCTGAAACTCGGAGCAGCTGATTCAAATTCGCGGCGTTCTGAGACACGGGGAGGGCGGAGCCCGCAGCACAAACAAACGAAAGGCAGGCAGCCTTCCCAGCGACATCGTGTGAGAAGTACGAGTGGACAAGTACAACGCAGTTAGAAGCAGAAAGGAGGAATAACATCTTTAAATCTGGAGTTGCTTTCATCAGAAAACATTGCAGCTTAAAGCCTTACAGCTGCGTGTATTTTTCTGATAACAAGCTGAAACTCGGAGCAGCTGATTCAAATTCGCGGCGTTCTGAGACACGGGGAGGGCGGAGCCCGCAGCACAAACAAACGAAAGGCAGGCAGCCTTCCCAGCGACATCGTGTGAGAAGTACGAGTGGACAAGTACAACGCAGTTAGAAGCAGAAAGGAGGAATAACATCTTTAAATCTGGAGTTGCTTTCATCAGAAAACATTGCAGCTTAAAGCCTTACAGCTGCGTGTATTTTTCTGATAACAAGCTGAAACTCGGAGCAGCTGATTCAAATTCGCGGCGTTCTGAGACACGGGGAGGGCGGAGCCCGCAGCACAAACAAACGAAAGGCAGGCAGCCTTCCCAGCGACATCGTGTGAGAAGTACGAGTGGACAAGTACAACGCAGTTAGAAGCAGAAAGGAGGAATAACATCTTTAAATCTGGAGTTGCTTTCATCAGAAAACATTGCAGCTTAAAGCCTTACAGCTGCGTGTATTTTTCTGATAACAAGCTGAAACTCGGAGCAGCTGATTCAAATTCGCGGCGTTCTGAGACACGGGGAGGGCGGAGCCCGCAGCACAAACAAACGAAAGGCAGGCAGCCTTCCCAGCGACATCGTGTGAGAAGTACGAGTGGACAAGTACAACGCAGTTAGAAGCAGAAAGGAGGAATAACATCTTTAAATCTGGAGTTGCTTTCATCAGAAAACATTGCAGCTTAAAGCCTTACAGCTGCGTGTATTTTTCTGATAACAAGCTGAAACTCGGAGCAGCTGATTCAAATTCCGGCGTTCTGAGACACGGGGAGGGCGGAGCCCGCAGCACAAAGAAACGAGGCAGGCAGCCTTCCCAGCGACATCGTGTGAGAAGTACGAGTGGACAAGTACGACGCAGTTAGAAGCAGAAAGGAGAAATAACATCTTTAAATCTAGAGTTGCTTTCATCAGAAAACATTGCAGCTTAAAGCCTTACAGCTGCGTGTATTTTTTCTGATAACAAGCTGAAACTCGGAGCAGCTGATTCAAATTCCGCGGCGTTCTGAGACACGGGGGAGGGGCGGAGCCCGCAGCACAAACAAACGAAAGGCAGGCAGCCTTCCCAGCGACATCGTGTGAGAAGTACGAGTGGACAAGTACAACGCAGTTAGAAGCAGAAAGGAGGAATAACATCTTTAAATCTGGAGTTGCTTTCATCAGAAAACATTGCAGCTTAAAGCCTTACAGCTGCGTGTATTTTTCTGATAACAAGCTGAAACTCGGAGCAGCTGATTCAAATTCCGCGGCGTTCTGAGACACGGGGGAGGGCGGAGCCCGCAGCACAAACAAACGAAAGGCAGGCAGCCTTCCCAGCGACATCGTGTGAGAAGTACGAGTGGACAAGTACAACGCAGTTAGAAGCAGAAAGGAGGAATAACATCTTTAAATCTGGAGTTGCTTTCATCAGAAAACATTGCAGCTTAAAGCCTTACAGCTGCGTGTATTTTTCTGATAACAAGCTGAAACTCGGAGCAGCTGATTCAAATTCCGGCGTTCTGAGACACGGGGAGGGCGGAGCCCGCAGCACAAACAAACGAAAGGCAGGCAGCCTTCCCAGCGACATCGTGTGAGAAGTACGAGTGGACAAGTACAACGCAGTTAGAAGCAGAAAGGAGGAATAACATCTTTAAATCTGGAGTTGCTTTCATCAGAAAACATTGCAGCTTAAAGCCTTACAGCTGCGTGTATTTTTCTGATAACAAGCTGAAACTCGGAGCAGCTGATTCAAATTCGCGGCGTTCTGAGACACGGGGAGGGCGGAGCCCGCAGCACAAACAAACAAAGGCAGGCAGCCTTCCCAGCGACATCGTGTGAGAAGTACGAGTGGACAAGTACAACGCAGTTAGAAGCAGAAAGGAGGAATAACATCTTTAAATCTGGAGTTGCTTTCATCAGAAAACATTGCAGCTTAAAGCCTTACAGCTGCGTGTATTTTTCTGATAACAAGCTGAAACTCGGAGCAGCTGATTCAAATTCCGGCGTTCTGAGACACGGGGAGGGCGGAGCCCGCAGCACAAACAAACGAAAGGCAGGCAGCCTTCCCAGCGACATCGTGTGAGAAGTACGAGTGGACAAGTACAACGCAGTTAGAAGCAGAAAGGAGGAATAACATCTTTAAATCTGGAGTTGCTTTCATCAGAAAACATTGCAGCTTAAAGCCTTACAGCTGCGTGTATTTTTCTGATAACAAGCTGAAACTCGGAGCAGCTGATTCAAATTCCGCGGCGTTCTGAGACACGGGGAGGGCGGAGCCCGCAGCACAAACAAACGAAAGGCAGGCAGCCTTCCCAGCGACATCGTGTGAGAAGTACGAGTGGACAAGTACAACGCAGTTAGAAGCAGAAAGGAGGAATAACATCTTTAAATCTGGAGTTGCTTTCATCAGAAAACATTGCAGCTTAAAGCCTTACAGCTGCGTGTATTTTTCTGATAACAAGCTGAAACTCGGAGCAGCTGATTCAAATTCGCGGCGTTCTGAGACACGGGGAGGGCGGAGCCCGCAGCACAAACAAACGAAAGGCAGGCAGCCTTCCCAGCGACATCGTGTGAGAAGTACGAGTGGACAAGTACAACGCAGTTAGAAGCAGAAAGGAGGAATAACATCTTTAAATCTGGAGTTGCTTTCATCAGAAAACATTGCAGCTTAAAGCCTTACAGCTGCGTGTATTTTTCTGATAACAAGCTGAAACTCGGAGCAGCTGATTCAAATTCGCGGCGTTCTGAGACACGGGGAGGGCGGAGCCCGCAGCACAAACAAACAAAGGCAGGCAGCCTTCCCAGCGACATCGTGTGAGAAGTACGAGTGGACAAGTACAACGCAGTTAGAAGCAGAAAGGAGGAATAACATCTTTAAATCTGGAGTTGCTTTCATCAGAAAACATTGCAGCTTAAAGCCTTACAGCTGCGTGTATTTTTCTGATAACAAGCTGAAACTCGGAGCAGCTGATTCAAATTCGCGGCGTTCTGAGACACGGGGAGGGCGGAGCCCGCAGCACAAACAAACAAAGGCAGGCAGCCTTCCCAGCGACATCGTGTGAGAAGTACGAGTGGACAAGTACAACGCAGTTAGAAGCAGAAAGGAGGAATAACATCTTTAAATCTGGAGTTGCTTTCATCAGAAAACATTGCAGCTTAAAGCCTTACAGCTGCGTGTATTTTTCTGATAACAAGCTGAAACTCGGAGCAGCTGATTCAAATTCGCGGCGTTCTGAGACACGGGGAGGGCGGAGCCCGCAGCACAAACAAACGAAAGGCAGGCAGCCTTCCCAGCGACATCGTGTGAGAAGTACGAGTGGACAAGTACAACGCAGTTAGAAGCAGAAAGGAGGAATAACATCTTTAAATCTGGAGTTGCTTTCATCAGAAAACATTGCAGCTTAAAGCCTTACAGCTGCGTGTATTTTTCTGATAACAAGCTGAAACTCGGAGCAGCTGATTCAAATTCGCGGCGTTCTGAGACACGGGGAGGGCGGAGCCCGCAGCACAAACAAACAAAGGCAGGCAGCCTTCCCAGCGACATCGTGTGAGAAGTACGAGTGGACAAGTACAACGCAGTTAGAAGCAGAAAGGAGGAATAACATCTTTAAATCTGGAGTTGCTTTCATCAGAAAACATTGCAGCTTAAAGCCTTACAGCTGCGTGTATTTTTCTGATAACAAGCTGAAACTCGGAGCAGCTGATTCAAATTCGCGGCGTTCTGAGACACGGGGAGGGCGGAGCCCGCAGCACAAACAAACAAAGGCAGGCAGCCTTCCCAGCGACATCGTGTGAGAAGTACGAGTGGACAAGTACAACGCAGTTAGAAGCAGAAAGGAGGAATAACATCTTTAAATCTGGAGTTGCTTTCATCAGAAAACATTGCAGCTTAAAGCCTTACAGCTGCGTGTATTTTTCTGATAACAAGCTGAAACTCGGAGCAGCTGATTCAAATTCCCGCGTTCTGAGACACGGGGAGGGCGGAGCCCGCAGCACAAACAAACGAAAGGCAGGCAGCCTTCCCAGCGACATCGTGTGAGAAGTACGAGTGGACAAGTACAACGCAGTTAGAAGCAGAAAGGAGGAATAACATCTTTAAATCTGGAGTTGCTTTCATCAGAAAACATTGCAGCTTAAAGCCTTACAGCTGCGTGTATTTTTCTGATAACAAGCTGAAACTCGGAGCAGCTGATTCAAATTCGCGGCGTTCTGAGACACGGGGAGGGCGGAGCCCGCAGCACAAACAAACGAAAGGCAGGCAGCCTTCCCAGCGACATCGTGTGAGAAGTACGAGTGGACAAGTACAACGCAGTTAGAAGCAGAAAGGAGGAATAACATCTTTAAATCTGGAGTTGCTTTCATCAGAAAACATTGCAGCTTAAAGCCTTACAGCTGCGTGTATTTTTCTGATAACAAGCTGAAACTCGGAGCAGCTGATTCAAATTCGCGGCGTTCTGAGACACGGGGAGGGCGGAGCCCGCAGCACAAACAAACGAAAGGCAGGCAGCCTTCCCAGCGACATCGTGTGAGAAGTACAGAGTGGACAAGTACAACGCAGTTAGAAGCAGAAAGGAGGAATAACATCTTTAAATCTGGAGTTGCTTTCATCAGAAAACATTGCAGCTTAAAGCCTTACAGCTGCGTGTATTTTTCTGATAACAAGCTGAAACTCGGAGCAGCTGATTCAAATTCGCGGCGTTCTGAGACACGGGGAGGGCGGAGCCCGCAGCACAAACAAACGAAAGGCAGGCAGCCTTCCCAGCGACATCGTGTGAGAAGTACAGTGGACAAGTACAACGCAGTTAGAAGCAGAAAGGAGGAATAACATCTTTAAATCTGGAGTTGCTTTCATCAGAAAACATTGCAGCTTAAAGCCTTACAGCTGCGTGTATTTTTCTGATAACAAGCTGAAACTCGGAGCAGCTGATTCAAATTCGCGGCGTTCTGAGACACGGGGAGGGCGGAGCCCGCAGCACAAACAAACGAAAGGCAGGCAGCCTTCCCAGCGACATCGTGTGAGAAGTACAGTGGACAAGTACAACGCAGTTAGAAGCAGAAAGGAGGAATAACATCTTTAAATCTGGAGTTGCTTTCATCAGAAAACATTGCAGCTTAAAGCCTTACAGCTGCGTGTATTTTTCTGATAACAAGCTGAAACTCGGAGCAGCTGATTCAAATTCCGCGGCGTTCTGAGACACGGGGAGGGCGGAGCCCGCAGCACAAACAAACAAAGGCAGGCAGCCTTCCCAGCGACATCGTGTGAGAAGTACAGTGGACAAGTACAACGCAGTTAGAAGCAGAAAGGAGGAATAACATCTTTAAATCTGGAGTTGCTTTCATCAGAAAACATTGCAGCTTAAAGCCTTACAGCTGCGTGTATTTTTCTGATAACAAGCTGAAACTCGGAGCAGCTGATTCAAATTCGCGGCGTTCTGAGACACGGGGAGGGCGGAGCCCGCAGCACAAACAAACAAAGGCAGGCAGCCTTCCCAGCGACATCGTGTGAGAAGTACGAGTGGACAAGTACAACGCAGTTAGAAGCAGAAAGGAGGAATTACATCTTTAAATCTGGAGTTGCTTTCATCAGAAAACATTGCAGCTTAAAGCCTTACAGCTGCGTGTATTTTTCTGATAACAAGCTGAAACTCGGAGCAGCTGATTCAAATTCGCGGCGTTCTGAGACACGGGAGGGCGGAGCCCGCAGCACAAAACAAACGAAAGGCAGGCAGCCTTCCCAGCGACATCGTGTGAGAAGTACGAGTGGACAAGTACAACGCAGTTAGAAGCAGAAAGGAGGAATAACATCTTTAAATCTGAATGAGTTGCTTTCATCAGAAAACATTGCAGCTTAAAGCCTTACAGCTGCGTGTATTTTTCTGATAACAAGCTGAAACTCGGAGCAGCTGATTCAAATTCGCGCGTTCTGAGACACGGGAGGGCGGAGCCCGCAGCACAAACAAAACAAAGGCAGGCAGCCTTCCCAGCGACATCGTGTGAGAAGTACGAGTGGACAAGTACAACGCAGTTAGAAGCAGAAAGGAGGAATAACATCTTTAAATCTGGAGTTGCTTTCATCAGAAAACATTGCAGCTTAAAGCCTTACAGCTGCGTGTATTTTTCTGATAACAAGCTGAAACTCGGAGCAGCTGATTCAAATCCGCGGCGTTCTGAGACACGGGGAGGGGCGGAGCCCGCAGCACAAACAAACAAAGGCAGGCAGCCTTCCCAGCGACACGTCGTGTGGAAGCGACAGTGGACAGTGGACAAGTACAAACGCAGTTAGAAGCAGAAAGAAAGAGGAATAACATCTTTTAAATCTGGAGTTGCTTTCATCAGAAAACATTGCAGCTTAAAGCCTTACAGCTGCGTGTATTTTTCTGATAACAAGCTGAAACTCGGAGCAGCTGATTCAAATTCCGCGGCGTTCTGAGACACGGGGAGGGCGGAGCCCGCACAAACAAACAAAGGCAGGCAGCCAGCCCAGCGACATCGTGGAGAAGTAGTACAGTGGACAAGTACAACGCAGTTAGAAGCAGAAAGGAGGAATAACATCTTTAAATCTGGAGTTGCTTTCATCAGAAAACATTGCAGCTTAAAGCCTTACAGCTGCGTGTATTTTTCTGATAACAAGCTGAAACTCGGAGCAGCTGATTCAAATTCGGCGTTCTGAGACACGGGGGGCGGAGCCCGCAGCACAAACAAACAAAGGCAGGCAGCCTTCCCAGCGACAGCGTCGTGGAAGCACACGTGAGAAGTACGAGTGGACAAGTACAACGCAGTTAGAAGCAGAAAGGAGGAATAACATCTTTAAATCTGGAGTTGCTTTCATCAGAAAACATTGCAGCTTAAAGCCTTGCTGCTTCGTATTTTTCTGATAACAGGAGCAGACAACGAAAGGCAGGCAG